>JASAOG010000109.1:1775000-2390466 GCA_030265305.1 Biomphalaria pfeifferi | reverse complement strand
GCTGTTGGCTTTTTCTATACCACAACTGCCTGTTGGCTTTTTCAATACCACACTGGCTGTTGGCTTTTTCTATTTTTCTATACCACACTGGTTGTTGGCTTTTTATATACCACACTGGTTGTTGGCTTTTTCTATACCACACTGGTTGTTGGCTTTTTATATACCACACTGGTTGTTGGCTTTTTCTATACCACACTGGTTGTTGGCTTTTTTTATACCACACTGGCTGTTGGCTTTTTCTATACCACACTGGCTGTGGCTTTTCTATACCACACTGGCTGTTGACTTTTTCTAGTCATACTACACTCGCTGTTGACTTTTTCTAGTCATACTACACTGGCTGCTGGCTTTTTCTATACCACACTGACTGTTGCGTTATATTGGTCATACCACATTGGCTGTTACGTCACACCCCACTATATGGATGTTCATTTGTAGATTAAACAATTTTTGTTTGTTTTTAATTTTAGAAAATGAGAACAAAGCTGAATCCAATCGAATACATTCTCGCACCCTTTCATTACACCCCTCCCTCATCGGCTTCTGCGGCGTAACTCAACAACTGCATGCCCTCCGACTTCCCCCCCCCTCCCCTCCCCTTTTTTTCGTTGTCATTCTGTGTAACATTAACTCTAACCGCCACCTCGACAAATACAATTATTAACTTGCCGAGAGTGGGAAAGATAAGGTTTTATTGATGAAAGACGTCAACAGAAGCCATTAAACACCGTTGGCTGAAACGACATTACAGGCAATGTTTCCATAAATTAATAATGTTTAAAATGAGCTTGTCACTCAACCATTTATTTCATGAACTGTTGTATGCAAGCTCATAATCACTAAATCTCTGTAAATTAAGTCTATTATATAAAGCTTATATTTGGTTTGTTTATTATAGTAATAGCAATCTTTATTTAATGAACTCCTATATCTATGGTCTATAATTTAAAAGCCCTTAACTTAGGTATATTATATAAAACCCAGAGCTGTTGTCAATCATATATATACCATTTCGGCTGTTAGCAAAAAAAAAAAATTAGCCTCTTTAACACTTTAAAATTCAGTTTCTTATTTCTAGACTTGTGAAACCTAATTCTAATACGTGATTCTAAACTTCTTTCAGGCCCAGTGGTTGTGAATCTCCAGTCAGCGATTTCGAGTCCAGAACCCCAAAAGGTCGAGGCAAACGTAACTGTAGAAATGCCAACCAAATGAACGAGCGTCTCCCCGAGGGCAGAAAACTAAGGAAAGGTCGGAGGGGGACTGTAAATAGCGCAAGCAGCAATTTCACTGCTCCGCCAAGTCCCGCTAAATCAGATATCAGCTCTTTCAGTGCCAAGAGGAAGGCCAGGCCTAACGAAGTAGACTGCGAGAAGCCTAAAAGGAGCCGCTCCTGTTCCAGGGGCGTGACGGGGGCGGAAAGCCCCACCCCGGATGGGTACATCGTCTGCCCAGAGCCCAATTGTCACAAGAAGTATAAACACATGAACGGGCTCCGGTACCACCGGACGCATGCCCACCGGAAGAACTCTGCCAACGAGGACACTAGAGATGAAGATGAGGAAGATGAAGACGAGGAGATGAAAATGGATAAAAAAGAGAAAGCGACAACAGTGTCTGAGAGAGCGGAGAGAATGAAAGCGAAAGAGAGGCAGAAAATCAAAGAGCAGCAACGGTGTGATCGCGATTCCAAGGATTCTATAGATGATGACATTCCTTTGAAAGAAATAGCTAACAAAGTCAACAGTAAGGCAGATCCTGTCCCGGTTGCTGGCGTTTGTAAAGAGAAGCAGGAAGAAGAGTCTAGCAGTAGTGGAAACATTGGCTCTTCTTTAAATAGCTCAGTAAGTTGTGCTTCCAGCATTACTCCCAAGCCTGAACCTCAGGTTGTCTTGACTAAAACCAATGTTTCATCCCACAAAGACTGTCCGTCTCCCAGCGTAAACAATGGGTCAGCCAAAAAGAAAATTCCGAATGCTCCTAGCACGCCATCTGATGTGGCATCTCCCCAACCTGTATCAACACCTATTTCTTCTGTGCCTTCCCTGCCAACAAGTGAAGTCTCAGCTCCAGCTGCTGTAAATATTGCCAGCACCACGGCTCACGGTGTCTCTCTGATGACCACAATAAAGTCTCCGATCACATCACAGGTGTTTCAAATTTCACCCACCGGCAACCTGGCTGGAGTAGCCATAGTCACACAAGCCAACACAATGGTTAGCCTGGTCACTGCACAGACTTTGCCACTAATGACCACAGCAACCAGCCTGTCCTCCACTTGTGCAACATTGGCCAACACAGTGACTACATCCATTCTAGCTATGTCCATCTCGGGAGACAGGCAGAATTCTAATAAAAGTTCATCGTTTCTTCCAAAAACTGTCAATTCAGCACGACCAATAGTACCAGCATTAAGTCATTCTCATTCTACCAGTATATCAACTGCGTCCTCTATGCAAACCCACAATACGTCACTCAAACCTATTCAGCCAAAACCGACAATCATGGGTGACTATTCAACACCCAGCCCTGCTCTTTCTGACCTCACTAGTGGAAAACACAAAAAATCTAAGAAGAAAAAGGATAGCCCAATTTGTCATTCGGGCTCCAAATCTCATGACAAGTTACTATCGTCTAGAGACCACCCAGCAAATGATAACTTTTCCCATGATGACCAGTACAAATGCGAGAGGTCATCTGTGTTAGTCACCTCCAATCCGTCCAAACCATATGAAGCTTCCAGCCCTAGCTTGGATATGTCTAAATCTGTCAGTTCTCCATTCCAGCCATCCCAAGACTCGCCGAAGCTTCAAAGGTTGAATTCAGAATCCCCCATGTCTAGTGGAACGAGGTTGGCCATCCCACCTTCCACATTGTCATTGGCCCCTGTTGATCTCAAAAGCACAATCAATGATGACGTTCACAGTCCAGCATACTCTGACATCTCTGATGCCAATGACAGTAACTCTCCACCTCAAGAGGACAGCCCGAAAAAAGATTCCAAAAAAGATGTCCAGATGAATGGGCCTGCTTCTCATCTTGGCTCAAATGCTGGCAACGTCCAGCAACATTTTGGCAACATCTTCTATTATGGAGGCCCTCAGAATTTTCTTCCTCACAGCTTAAGTCCACAAATGTCATCGCCTAAAGGTATCAAAAAAGAAAACCCTGATGACAGACAGGCAGAGAGCGCTGACAAAAAGGAAGCTTCTCATTCCATGCAGGAAGAGGAACTGCAGCAGCAACAGAAATTTAACTACTATTATCCTCAAATTCAGAGCTTTATTAACCCTTACAACTCTCCAGCCCTTGATCCCCACTACACTCTAATGATGCAACAGAATCCTGCCTTCAGACAACAGTATGATGAATATAAACGTATCATCCATCACCAACAGCAGCAACAGCAAGATGCCTCCAATGGCACAGAGGACAACCTTGGGAAGCAGTCAAATGTTGGAAACCCACCCAACAGACCTCAGGGCTTTGACTTTTCTCGGAAACAAACTTTCTCGCCAAACATCGGGGGCACTGATAGTATTGGGGTTGGGGAAAGGAGGCATGGTGACGAGCGAGACCAGGCACTGCGGGAAAAGCAGACAGAAAATCTTCAAATCCTGAAGGAAAACATTGAGCTCAAATCCCAGATGGGACATCAGGATCCCTATCAACTTTACAAGCAGCAGCAGCAGCAACAACAACAGCAACAGAATGATCTTAGAGCTCAGATGTACCAAAAACAGAAACTTCTCGAGAACAATCGACAAGACAAACGCAAAGTGCCACCAGAGCTGACTAGTAACAGTCGAATGTCCCCAGGTCAGTCCCCGGGTCAGTCAGGGTCATCTTTATCATCCAGGCTACAACAGGACAATAAGCCTATGGAACTGCTAACGCATGACATGATTAAAAAGGAAGTTGTACAGCCTAAGGACCACCACCGTTCTGACCCTGTATCCACAGACAGTAATAGGAGGTATGATGTCAAGGAGGAGTCTAGACCACCCTCATCTCATGACAAATCTCGACCAGGATTGTCTGGCACACCCAACATTCCCACTGGAGGCTTATCAACTTCCGCCCCGACATCTTCATCTGCGAATTCGTCCATATCCATGCAAGCACAGATACCATCTTCCATCCCAGTCTCATTGGTGACGTCTATGGCACAGCAGCCTATAGCTGGGGCCGGCTACTCGTATCCTTACTACCCACCATTTCGTCCCTTGCCGCTTGACCCTACACACCCTATGTTTAGACCTCACCACCACATCATTGGCTATACTGCTGCCCCTAACGCTTTTATACCTCCTTCTCCACTCGGCTTTCGTGTTGAAACTGAGAAAATTATGTCCGCGAAATGTGGGGCCTCCCCAGATCCTGAGAACCTCAAAGTGGGTGGCGGAGACTCTGCGACGGTTTCTGCTGGCTACTCCAGCTCAACACCCGTGCACAAAATCCACGAACTTCAGGAGAAAGGTCTAGTGCGGCCCGGTCCTGGAGTACATTCCCCGGCCCCGACTAGATCTGGTGGATCAGAGGCTCTGACTACTTCCAGGTCGTCCTCCCCTGGACATCCAGTAGATAAGGTGAAGGACAAACAGAGGGAGTATTCAAGCTCACCACCGACCCAAAGACACGTGCATACACACCATCACACCCATGTCGTGGGTGGATTTCCAACTCTATATCCACCTGACCCTTATGGTAAGTCCTAGCTTGGATTTGTATAGTGTGTGTGTGCACTAAACACGGTATATGTTCTTCCCCCCCCCCCCCCCCAAATACTGTGTTGTTTTTCTGGTTACTTCCATTGTGAATATAACTGCAGCAAAGATGTTTCCATTCAATGTACTTAGAACGTCACTTCTTTCAATGATTACCTTATCGCTGTGTTACATAAATGTTGTATGGAATAAACTCTCTGCCAATGTACCGAAGTTCTCTAAGCTCATTATAATTATGTTATACGGCCTTTGACCTGGCAGCTTCAAACCTGCTAGGGTTGGGGGGTGGGGGGAGGGCATTACATGGATTTGACTAATTTTTTTTTTTGAAAAACATTAATCATTAAAAACTATTTATCAGGCATCTTTTGCGTTTTTTGTTTATTGTTTTATAATTGATCTTGAGGGTTTCAATGCTTTCATAAAAGTAACTAGTTATTGTTAAACAAATCATTGGAATGAAAAAAAATACATAATATAATGCACCATCTTTTGGCATTTAGTGCTATCTTTTTTTTTTTTATCAAATAATCTGTAGTGTGTGTGACGATATATAAAAAAGGGATTTATAAATAAACAAAAAGGTTACAGGAAAAACATTATGTATTGTTTGTAAATATGGGTTGTGAAGTGGACCTCGGTGTTAGTTAGGGATTGAAATCATGCTCTGGTAAAAGGAGAGAGGGGTGATAGCTAGACGTATACAATACATTTAAGGATTATACTATTTTGCTTTACCTCTGTACCACACGATGATCTAACACATAATAATCGTATAATCCGTTTCTCCATTTTGACCTTTCCCTGGTGCACTGTAGCCCAATGTCTATGCCAAAGAGTGCTTCTATGGTTCAATTCACACCACGGATCATTAGCAGTATTGATCCCTTCTTCAGTGCCCCACACTATCACGCACATACCAAGAGTTGGGGGGGGGGGGGGTGTACATCAGTGAGTCCATTTGACACCACCACATAGTTCATGAAATCAACACAACAGTGTCAAAATACAGTCTTGCACACATTTGTTTATTTTGTTTCTTTCTTTATCTCCGTGTCTCTGGTCAGCCATGTAACCTCAGACACTACACGTTGAACAGGTCAACGAGTGTGTTGAACCCAAACATTTATCTTCATGCCTGGGTCATAAATTAGGTTCGGAAAGCCAGGTTCGTTTGGATGGGTTGTTTTTAGGTCACATATTTGTCTTAAGTATTTATAGATATTTGTTACTTGTTTGTTTTCTGATATCGTCACTTCCGCTAGACTTCTCACATCCGGTCAGACTTTGTACTGCTGATTTATTCTATTATAGTTCGTCGTCGCTTCTTAAAGCTGTCTATTCGGCTAGGGTCTGTTTTACTAATGAATTCTCATTCTACGATCACATCAACTGAGTTCCAGTAATGTTTGTTCAAACTGGTTTAAATACTTCTTCCCCCGCCTCCACCACCCCAACACGTCCGAGAAAAAGTAATTCTTTCATTGTGGTTTTAAGATGTGTAATTTATTTCTATACCGCCCTACACACCACAACCTGTGTTAGGATTTCAACGCGTGACTACAATAAGCGTGCATCATTGGGTGTAATAGGTCTCTTGGAACACATCAAGGTTCAAGTCAGAGGGTAGAGTTAGGATAAGACTACTCTTGTTTTGGGAACACTGCTAGATTACACCGCCTGTGTAGGATTTTTTTTTTTTGGTTAATTACTGTTTACGTAAACATTCTTCGTGATGGCCAAGTCTTGTTTTCTTTTCAAACTTTTTTCTATTATAAAAACAACAACAAACAAACAAAAAAGCAAAGATGACAGCAGGTTAGAAAGCTTTGCAAAATGTCAATAATCAGAATGAGAGAAATCGATGACCTCTTTTCACAGGCTCGCCCCTCCATCTTGCAATTCAACTCTTTTTAGATTGTCCCTCTGTTAGGCTCCACTCACGCAGACCAACCGATGGCTTAACTGCAGATGTCTGGAATGTTTTTATTTTCAACGATGATTACATAGAACTTGGTTGCCTTTTGATCCAGGCAGAGGAAAGAAAGAGTGGGCAAAATGGGGTGTTGGGAAGAGGGGGGGGGGGAGCTACAGGAAGTGCCCTCCCACCCCGCCCCGTGTTTGTGATTAGTGTGGCAAGTTTTCTTGAAACTTCCCTTGGCCATTTGCGTAAAGTAGGGGAGATAACCTCGCTAACATGAGACACATTCACGGCGTTTAATGGGAGAGCGCTAGAGTGTACGACCTATGTGGTGGTTTGTAATAACTGGTGGGGGAGGGGGGGGCGATAAACACACACACACACACGTAGGAATCTCGTTCGTCTTGTCATAGAGTAACACACACACACACATACGTAACGGAAGTTGGCGGGTTTTTATGAAAACGTTGTTTACATGGAACTTTACAGCAGACGTGAGAAAACACAATTAGTGTACATCCTAGACAGCGCCTTATTTTCCCCCCTCCCTTTTCGACGTACTTCTTGCATATCGTGCTTTGTGCAGTGTGGATGTCGTTATGTCAGTCTGTATGACACATCTACAGATTTTCGGCCAAGCTCGACGAAAACAAAGCCTTTTGGGGCTGTGGGGGACCACTAGTCTAATAACGCTGTATGGTTACCCTGAAATTCCACATGGTATCCAGTGAATTCTCCTGTTTATTCTGACGAGCTGTTGCAGTGACCGCATGGCCGGATGATGAGGGGGAAAATAAATTAATAGGGCTTTCTGCATTTCCTTCTGTGAGTTTTTTCTTTCTTTTTTTAAACTTCTTGTAGAAGTCTTGTTAATTTTGTTCACTTTCTATCCCCCCCCCCCCTCCCCCAAACTTTCTCTGTGTGTTGTTAGTTCCCCTGTGTGTGGTAAGCTCCCCTTCTTTTTTCTGTTTCCATCTCTCCTTCTCCCTTTCTTTCTCTCCTCTAATCTGATTTGATCCACCTCCACTTAGCCACAGCGAGCTGTGTTGTACGCTATTGATTGACCTCTGTTCGACCTTCACTGTCCCCTACCACCCCTCGCTCTTATGGCCATCTTTATTCCCCTCCGTTTTCTTTTCTCTCTCTCTCTCACTCTCCCTTCCCTCCTTCTCCTCTTTCCCCTTTATTTCTTAACACGCCTCTCTCCTGTCCACCTTGGCCGTCTTGATGGAAAAGATAGTTGATGTCCGGTTTACACACACACAAGGGGTTGGCAAAGGAAAGAAAAGAGGGGGGGGATGTACTTTCTCCCCTAGAGTCAATCTTTCAAACAAAATTTTTCTTTTCTACCTCGTCAAAATAACCAAGCTCGCTCCCTTTCCCTTTCCTCAGCTAACTCCCCCTCTCTCACACACACAATGACCTCCCCTCCCTCTAGTTAGTCCAACCATTCCTTTTCTTTTTTGTATCCGATGTATTTTTTTGTCTGCCATATCTCGGGTTGTGTCCCTGATATCCGGAACAATCAACCCGGGACTCTCTACTAAGATAGAAACATCGATTGTGCCATGAGGTTTTTTTTTTCTTTGTTGTTATTTTGTTCAAATTGTATGACACTTTGTCCAGTGACGACCTATCGATGTTTAAGAATGGTACCTGGACATCTTGTCAAGTGAAATGGGGGGAAGGGACTGAAGCCACCGAGTCAACGTCAGAAATGCTGAATGAAAGTTTTTTTATCTCTAGCTTTCACACTTGTGTGTGTGTGTGTGTTGGGAGGTGGGGTGTGTATTGATTATTTGTGAAGCCCTGAGGTTTGGTTATGATCCAGCATCTGTCAGAGCTTTGTGTCCGCTGACTTACAATACAATATTGATTATGTCATGGAGATTGCTAGTTATGTTGCTCTTTATTTTTCTTTTGCTTTTTTTTCTTACTTTCTTAATCCTAAATAATTGTCCGAAATTATAGACATCTTTTTTTTTATTTGCATTCTAAAACTCTCTCTTCATATTTAAAAGAAACAAACAAAAAACTTTTTGTGTCTCGTACAAATCTCGTACACAGTATTTCCCCCGCTTCCCATTTCTGGGATCAAGTATCAACTTTGCTAACTTATTCACAGTCGTCATAGTCGATGATAAGACATGAATCAATCAAAAATTAACCAATAAGTTAATTATTTTGTGGTAATTAATTGGTTTTGTTTAACATAGTAAAAAGGATATAAATATTGCAGTAATGAGCTATATAACAGTCATTGTGCGTTCTTTCCTATAAATAGGTTGTGTTTTTTTTTTGGGGGGGGGGGGGCACAGACCATGCTCTCTCTTGATATTTTATTTTCCACGTCTATGTTTATTTGACTCGGTTCCCCGACATCTCATCATACGATACATTTCATCATTGCAACATTTCATCATTGCATAAAGTGCATTTTGCAAACATTTGTACATGTAGGTGTAATTTAGTAATTAACATACTGAGCAAGTTAACCCTAACCATAACCCTAAATGGTGAATTGCTATAATGATAAAATGTTGCAATGTCTCATATGATGAGGTGTCTGGTCACCATTTGACTCAATGCGAGACGTATCTCACGTTTCATCTTCACTTTGTACTTTCTACCTTCGCTCCATGCCTCGCTTTTGACTTGACATGATCTCTCGCTGTATCCCACTAGCCTGCAGTACACAATGGTTTAGCAGGCATTGATGACACCGACTTCTTCTACCCCCCCCCCCCCCCCATCTCTCTCTCTTCCATTATACAAAAGCCAACCAAGTGGCTCTATGGCTCTATGAAGTACCCACGTTTTTCCATTTAGACTTCTCCAGAGTTTTTGGTCTAAATGCCCGATCCAAAATTAGCTGCATTTATACCTTCTGGTACTCTTTGCATCTGTCAAGGTGACTTCAGAGATGAACTCCAAGCAGGAACCCCCCCCCCCCCCCCCCCATTTTTTTTTCACTGTACCCTTAGCGCAGCTCCGGTATCTGGAAATTTAGGCACCGGAAATTTAGGCACCCGGATAATTAGGCACTTTTTGACAAGGCGGAAAATTAGGCACCTGAAAATTAGGCACTCTTTAATAAGCGATCTTTATTTTGAAAATAATTTTAAAATGTTATGGTATAATTCATCTTAAGGCTATGGGCTATCGGTGACGTTATAATAATTAGCAACTATAACGATTCTAGCTAAAGAAAAGCTGACAAAATGGGGAAAAATGACAATTATGAGAATGTGTGGAAAAAATGACTCATGAGTCATTATATAATATAGACATCACAGCAATCAGGGAAGGGGAGGTAGAGATGATTCTCCGCTCATTGCTTCCCTCCATCACCAACCCCTACGGTTGACTGGTGAGTTTTTTCTAAAATTGATGATTATGCAATTTGTGTAAATATTTAGTTACTAATGTAAATACTTAGGATTAAAAAGTATTATAAAATACTTTTATTATGTCGGTGAGTGTTGGCGATAAATATAATCGATAAATATACACTTATGCAAGATGTTCCCCAACCGACAAGTTTCAAGATAGCCAGACTGGAGAAACGTGCTTCTTTCCCAGCCACAACACAAAGCCATGTTATTGTCGTTGCAATAGCTCTTGACTGTTGGGCATTTGTCATCGAGTGTCATCAAATTCAACCTAGCATTCTATGATCTATCTATATGTATTCTTTAACTAGTTTTATAGTTTCTATTTATTTCCGGCTATCACAGCAACCATGACAATTAAAGAGTTAGTTTCGTAGAAAGTGACAGATATTGACATGCTATTTCTACAATAAAACACATTCAGGAAAGGGAGGATCTTACTCTTCTGGAATACACAAATACTTGATGAAGAACTAGAACACAAAAAAAAATAAAAATTCCGTAAACCTTTTCCCCAATCTAAATAGCTGGAGTTATTTGTAAGTCTCATTTTTTGTTTAAAAGTATTATGTAATGAAGCACACCTTTAAGTGTTCATCTTACTTGACAGCAATTATTATTGGCAATAGCAAACGGGATGTCATGGTTGGTAAGATAGATTAAAGAGACAAAGTTGTCAAATGCTCTAGATCTACGTACACTGTTGTCTAACATCAGAGACCTGGCACTAATTATTGCAAAGCATAAAAGAGTTATTCCCCCCCCCCCCCTTGCTTGTAATGGTTTGTGTGCTCCTCCTCACAAGCCTCCAGTCTTGACAGCATGAAGATCGCGTGCATGGAAACCTCATAAGATTTTTTTTTAACATCAGCATTAATCACTCCATCCACACCTCCCCCTCCCGACTCGTTCTCTCATCCACTCTCCCTTTTTTTTAAATTTATTCCTCCTGTTAATGCCTCATCGTCTTTCGTGGCATCTCCATTCCCAGTTGTTCCCCCTTCTCTTCTCGCCCATGACACTCACAGACACGTAATCAACCAGGGTATGGCTTGGCTGGAGCTATTCACGGTGGGAATATGTTGAGTTTCGAGACAGATCAATCCCCCTCCCCCTCTTTCGTCCCCTCACCGACCTGGAACCTCCCCCCCCCCCCTCGTACACCGCCACCTCGACCGATTTGAGGAGAATATTGATCACTTGATATTTCAAACATGTAATCTTCAAGTTTTTAGTTTTTTTTGTACATGAGATGTGACGGCCAGTGTCAATCTGAGGGAATGCGAGGGAAGGGGGAGAGAGATTGGGGATGGGGAAAAAATAGGGTGGGGTGTAGGTTGCCGGGAAGGGAGGAATTAAGATTAAGATGAAATTTCAAGATAAATTAACGAAATATGTCCATTTTTTTAAAACAAGAACATAATGTTTTAGAGAAGACAATGCATTAGCATCTGTTGTATCTGCTTATCTGTTGTATCTGATTAACGTGTCTCTACTTATCTTGTTGTACCTGTTTCTTGTATTGATATATACAAACAGTGACATTAAGGCTTTGTTAATGTTTATCATAATTTCAAATTCATATTTTTGCTGGTTCTTGTGATGAAAGGTAAAGTTGGTATTTAAGTGTCTTAAGGGACAGATGTCAAAGATCTCTATTGTTCTAACAACAAGAGCAGACACGGTGATTCTCTCTCATAAATGTCACGAATGATTAGAAGACACCGGAAAACTGGTAATAAAAGAACTATTCCGAGCTGTAACATCTAGGATTTACACAAAAAAGTAATTTCGAAACCAACACTACGGTGATTCGAAGTAATAAAACTATTAAAAGATTTTGAATGTTTTTTTGTTTGTTATTAAAGCCACCGCTGTACTGACTCTGAACATCAATAAATCTCTTGCTATAATACTCTGTAGTGTCAATGACAGCTGTTAAAAAGATAAAAGGACGTGGCAGGGTTTACGAATAAGTTGTAAATGTCCAACTGAACGCAGCTACTCATCAGGCTCGTATCGACAGTACATACAATTGTTCATTGGCATGATGCGCCCTGTTCGATTCGGTCTCTAGTTCGATTTCGTTTCCAGTTCGATTGGGTCGCCTATTCGATATGGCTTCGGTCTAGAAACAAGACCCGTAACCCTATGTTGCTTTTATTTTCTTCTCTCCTCCTACCCCTATCGCTGCTACTCTTGAAACGTTTTGCGTGTTGCAAGCTTGACACGGTGTGTGTGTGGGGGTATCGAATGAGCATCGATGCATTAAAGGCGGGAGGATCATAATGTTGTTAGCTGGCCTGTTCTGTGTGTACGTGTGTGGCGAGAAGGTTTGTGTGTGTGTGTGTGTTTGACGCGTCGGCCATGTGTGGTGTACATCAATATGAGCTTGTGTTTCCCTCTTCTGTAGGGATTCAATGGTAAAAATGAGACAACGCCATGCGCTATTTCTGTAGCTGCATTCAGAACTAACGTTCTGATCAGGTTCAAACTTCAGATTCACATCTACGTAATACTGCGACATTCTAAGGAATGTTGTTATTAAAACAACGGCAGTGTCTAATAGATCTCATCCCGAGACAGTTTACCACAATGCGGCTTACCTTGCATCATTCACACAGACATCAACCAATCGCATTTTATTTCACCGTCACCTGTTACCATAGAAACAGACACACACACTTCATAACAGTGGGCTCACACACACACACAAAAAGGCTCTAAATATCAAAAGCAGCTTAGTTTATTTTAATGATTTTGGTAACTAAATATGAACTAGTGTTTGAAGCTAAAGCGCGGTGGTCGGGTCGCCCGCCCCGACAACCATAACAAACGCATATTTCGTTAGTGAAGTTGGTTTTAAGGTGTTTTATTGTTTATGCCATTGACAAGATAAGCAAACACCTTCTTTTTCAACTAGGGGAGAAACGTTTTTTTTAAAAAAGAAGAAAAAAAAAGGGGGGGGGCTGAGATTCACACAGACCTTGTTTTAAAAAAAAACTGGGAAGATGAGAACGCTGTGTGTGTGTGTGGGGGGGGGGGGTTGCATGCAACTGGAGACCCTGGCCAACATCTTTATTTTGACCGTTTGATCTCCGGTGTTTGCGGAACATTGTGTTGCTCCTTGCCACTCTGACTTGGGAAAAGAAACCCGTGGGCCCACGAGGCAAAGTGCTGGCTGGGATAGAATCGTCGTTCTATTGCACGCGTTATCTTCAATGTGTAGTGTGTGGACTGCGTGTGTGCTTTCCTTGTTACTGTGTGTGTGTGTGTGGGTACACTTGTTTCTTGATTAGGACTGGGTCCAAGTAGTGAAAAAAGTAAAGTTTCTTTGCTTCAAAAAAAAAAAGTTTTTGAACTGCTCGTGATTTTGAAGGAGTATGTTTGTATTGCAGTTTCACATGTTGGCCCGTTAACTGGTTAATATAAAGCGAGGGGAGGGGCGAGGGCTTAAAACATCTTGTAAGTGATGCATTAGTTAAACACTGAAGCGCTCGCGTGGCTTTAATTAGCGTTAATAAGAGGAAATGGTTAATTTTAGACGCACACACATACACATAAACAGCTGATCAGAGTTTTGAGAGCAGAAGATATCAAGATCTCGTGGACTAGAAGATGATTGTGAAGATGAGATGAAGTGTCGTGGGCCACCACTCACCTTCCCGTCTCCTCCTCTCCTGCGTATGTACGTGTTCGCCACTTCCACCCCACTTCACTGTGTTTTATATCATTCAGACGAAAAGATGAGAACATAAGGCGGATGAGTTTGCTCCCTTTCTTTCTTCCTTGGAGAAATAATTGATTCCTCCCCCCCCCCCCCCCCATTCTGCGTAAATTAGACAGGTCATGTTGCTCTAAAGGGTTTTGTTTGTATTGCAGGTTGACGGACAAGTTCAGGTTTGAAATGTGACGTTTAGATAGAACCTCCTGTATGTTTACATTCACAGTGCACTTGACTTATCGTATCATGTCTGGACAGTCTGATTTTGTTTTGTTTTTTACTTCAAAATTGCTTGTTTTAAAGAGCAATCGTCGGGCGTATTAGATGTCTAGATAGCTGGGTTTTTATTTCATTTGAAACTAAGGAATGGGCTCGTTTCTTTAACTTGACTTGATACTGCACATTTAGAGTGTCTCCTTGCTGTGTAGTTTGTAGCAGTTGAATCAAACTTTCCAAATACTTTTCAGATTTTTTTCAATGTATCGGTATTTACGTGAACCAGAGACAGCACTCGCTAATTAATAGTTAAATTAATACTAGTCAGCCTAGTTTAGCATTTTTTAAATTGTTTATCCGACCAGAACCAAGATAATGTAAAGATTGGAGTTTCCCCTAATTTATCAGATCTGTGTAGGAGTCAGCTTCGTGTAGGTACTAAGTAGCTAAATGGAGCCTTGATTTGATCTTTGGATTGGGGGGTACGTTTGTCGCCATCAAGTCTCTCGCTTTTTTTTTTTTTTTTTGTTGTTGTTAGAATCTATCTTTATTATTAGTGTAAATATGAGTCCCTGAAAATGTTTAGAAACAAACTGTTGACATGCTTAATAAATGATACTATACTTTTCAAACTATTTTGTATGTCGCCGGAATATTGTTATCCGCGCTATCTCGACTCTAGTGGGACCACTCAGAAACCTAGAAAACCTTTAAGTCCTGCCAGTTTGACGTATGGGCCCTGGGGTTATCTCTGAGGTTGGGACTTATTGGTATCATCATTGATGTTGTGTTGATGAGTGGATGAGAGACTATGTTTTATCTAGCCTTTTCTGTTTTTTTTTTTTAAATAGCTGATTTCTGAAACGAGTATGTCTGAACTGGCTAAGTACATTAATCATTTAGATTAGTTTCTTGCTTTCAGAATCCATGTATATTTAAGCAGAACAAAAGAGGGCGTATTCCAGATTTTAACCACTTTAAAAAAGACAATCCTATCCCATGTATAAAAACGTCTTGTCTAAGGATTGCTTGGTTATTACCAGATTTAGCATATCATGGAGGGGAATGATAGCGTGAAGGTTACCCGGAGAGAGAGGGCGGACGATGGGTTGGATGAAACGTAATTGTTGCGTCACGTGTGTGCTCGAGGGATCATCTTACAGACACATCCCACTTCTTCCGGGGGAACTGATTTTGTAGCAGCCTTAATAGAACCCCCTCCTCCGCCCCCTCCCTCTCTCTCTCTCTCTCGTCTTTTACCTCAAAGCGTTAATACAATACAAAGTTGTTTCCCCCCGCCCCAACTTTAAAATAAAATGTATAGTTCTCTCCTATACCTGGTACTACATAGATCTATATTGTTTGTTTTAAAAGGTGTCATCAAATATGATGTACTGAAACTCACCGGCACAGTCAAATGTTTAGAGATAATAAATGTATCAAGCTGAATCATTTTTTTTTTTTTAGTATCCGCTACATAAACATATCTATTGGTGGTATTTTGCTCTAAGTTTATGTTATAACAAAAGAGAAGTATGTTGAAACTCATAATTAGGCAGGGGCGTATCTATTCTGAGGAAACAAAACAGCAAACTATGTTTCGATTTGAAATTCTGGAAAGTCCAAATTGCCAACTTTAGCCCCGTGAAGACTCACACACACAATTTTCTTTGTAAATCTAATTTGTTTTCGATCACACATACACATTTTAAAAGTGGAAATACCGAAGGGTTAATCCTTTTCTTGAAAGGTACGCTTACTGTTACCAGCGACCAAAGGACTTATTGACTTTCGGTATTAGAAAATATAAAAATATTTCCACCGTTAAACAAAGTTGTGGTGCGAGTGCTACATTAGGCAAAATAGGTCTAATAGGGTTAAATCTACACTTGACTGTAGAGGTCTAGTTACGAAAAATCTAGATCTACAGATGACTGATTAGATCTATTTTAAAAAATCTATATTATACGATAAGAAATTTTAGTTTTACAATTGTACATTACAAATAACAGATTTTATGAGCAAAAACAATTTATACGATAGCACACACACACACACAAACTATCATCAGTAAATATCTAGACCTACACTTGACAAATAAAGTCTATATTTATATTGTTTTTTTCTGAATTCTTGTCTGCAACACTATAATAGTTATAAATCGCCCATTTATTTTTTGGTGTGTGTGTATTGTTTGGGCCCGGGGGGGGGGGGGGTCATATATGCTAGTGGTGATGTGTCTGACGGGACAGAGCGATGTGTGCTGGCTATATTTATCTTGTCGGACACATGACAACAGAAGCAGGAAGTGAGAATTAATTGCCTGGTCTGGCGTGCAGCACGCGCCTTGTGTCAGCCAGTCCATGCGTCTTTGAACTTTTTGTCGTTTTCTTCTGTTCCGACTTGTTCAATTTTTAATTCTACCAGTGTGTCGAAAGTTGGAACATTCATGGTAGAAAGATCTGTTCGTCTTTGAAAGTGAATGAAAAGTTTGGAACCAAATGGAATCTTTATTGCAGTTTTGAATAAAGGCTCTGTAGACACTTTGCACTTAAAGAAAAAACTGCCTATAAATATTTTGTAATTTAAACCGAGATCTGTACATTTTCAAACAAAAAATTAACTAATAAATGGTAAACTTTATACTTGAAGACTTTTAAACACAGTTTTGATGTAAACTGGAAGAAAGGTTAGAATTGTAGGCCTATACAAAAACACAACCTAATAAAATACTCAGACATATAGATTTGTTAGACTTTGTAGAGTTCAAGTCTCAAATGTACTGGCACAAGAAGATGAACACATGGAAGTACGTAAGTTATCTTCGCTTTTGAAGGAACATCATGGACTAAAAAGGTCATCACGTGATTACTTTGTATTTTTCCTCCACATGTTTTAATTACTTAACGGAATTATAATAAAACACATTTTTGTTGACGAATACAAACCCTGTCCCTATCAAAGGAAGCATGAGACATGGGAAAGTTTGACAACTTAAACAACAAAAATTGATATGTAAAAAACAAAGTTCAAAACCAAAAGCTGTACATTGTGTGTCTTTTTTTTTTTTTTAGAAAGTTGACACAGAACAATTTCTAGACTTCAGAACCCAAGCGAGAATAGAATTCATGACAGAAAATTCAAACCACGTTTCAAGCCTTCACATTTTTTTTACACTCAAAAAGTGTTGCCCGCATTTGTGTGAGTCAAAGTTGATCAGATTGAGTACGTGAGCAGCACTAATTAAATGCACTGCACTCAACTGCAGCCTACATTATTTACTGGTGGTACATTGGTCTCACAGAATTAGACCAGTAGAGCATTGGTCTCTCAGAATTAGACCAATAGCGCATTGGTCTCACAGAATTAGACCAGTGGAGATAGATTGGTCTCCCCAAAATTTGTAGAAGTGTGAAATTCAGTTGGTCTGGCTGAAAGTAGTTTGTCTCTCTCGTGAGTTTGAAGATGTCGACGTTCACCTCCCTCCCCCCCCCCCTTTTTTTTTTCCATTTGTGTGTGTATGTGTGTGAAGACTTCCAGTGTCGGAGCACGAGGATCAGATGAGAGGGGGACTAAATGCACAGCACTTCCGCTTCCTTTAGTTTTCCTCCTGAAAGAAAATCTGCTGCTATGTCGCTGAATTAGTTGTCCCACCACAGTGTGTGTGTGTGTAACATAAATGACAGTTGTTCCTTCCAGTAAGAAACAAAAAAAGATAATTACGTCTTATGATTGGTGTAATGAGTTTCTAGTGTTCAGTTTTGACAATTACAAGTTAGAAAGATTTTTCAAAAAAATCAACTGCGGTAGTTAAATACATGACTGCCAACTATATTGTTTTTGGTTCAATGTTATACTCCTTGGCACATTTGGATTGCGTTGTTTCAAACATATATACCAACATAGTCCTTTAATACATCTTGTTTATTTATTCATATTGTAAATGTTGGTGGCCATCTTTAAGTGCGACTTTAAAGAGAGCCGTACATTCTTATGTAGCCTGGGGAAAATATAAAAAAATTATTGTTTTGTTATGGTAGGTAAACTGTATTGACAACATGCAGCGAATGAACAATTTTTTTTTTTAAACAATCATAACACGTCTTGAATGATGCTTTCCCCCCCCCCCCCCTTTTTTTTTTCCCTTTTGGTTGGTAGGTGTTCGAGTAATGTGGACTGAAGTGTTTTATCTCCTCTTTCCAAGCCTGTGGGTTTAATCTGTTTACACACAAGGGGAGAGAATGAATACAAGCGTCTTGCATTTGTGTGTGTGTGTAAAGGTCGACTGAAGATTTAGACCAGAAGTTACACCTGTTTAAGTTTCCACCAAACCACCGCGTTCCCCTCACAACAGGGACTTTTTTTTAAAACATAAAAATTTGGCCGTTAATTTTTTTTTAGTTGCGAGTGTGCTGAATAAAAGAAAAACTTGAATAAGTCTAATGGTAAAAGAAACTTGAAGATAAGTAAACAGGGGATGAGTGAGGAATAGAAAGGTTTATTATTACTATTGGTTGTAAATTAGCTCGGTAGGAGTACTCTTTTTTTTCCCCTTAAGTGAGCTTTGTGAAAGGTAAATATATTAACCTGTTTGGCGAAGCCTCTTACTTTGTGTGTGTGTGTTTGTTTGTGTGGCTGTCCCTCTTACTTTGAGTGTATGTGTTTGTGTGGCTGTCCCTCTTACTTTGAGTGTATGTGTTTGTGTGGCTGTCCCTCTTACTTTGAGTGTATGTGTTTGTGTGGCTGTCCCTCTTACTTTGAGTGTATGTGTTTGTGTGGCTGTCCCTCTTACTTTGAGTGTATGTGTTTGTGTGGCTGTCCCTCTTAGATTGGCTGACTCCCGAGACTTAATCATTACTACACACACATGGCCAAATCCTAATATTGACTACACACAGTGTAGGTATGTATATGTGTCTGACACGGTCAGAGATTAGAAATAAACACAGGGCTGAGCGAGGGCAGATAATAAGAAAGAAACGTGTTTGCAAACTGTGTAGTTTTGATTATGGTGGTAATAACATTGAGCATAGTTTGGAATGTTTAGATCGATAGACTCCCCGCCCCCTTTCTTAACGTATGTGAACACCAAGAGAGATTAGGGGGCAGAAGAAATAAACGGCAGACAACAATGAGACTGTTACAACAAGGGTTATCGCCCATTTGACAACATGTTAAGTAATAACGTAAATATTGTGACTAGAGAGAGAACATTTCAGTAGTCTGTCTTTACATTCAGTTCTGGTTCTGAGCTTCACTGATAATTCCTTCGCGTCTAAATACAAGGTCGATAGATGTGCTGACAAGAAAGATTAATGAGAGACGTGTTTTGTTTTGTTTTCTAGTGTCACTATAGAACTACCAATGAAGGGTGTGTGTATGTTCATGAATGTGTGTGTGTGTGTGTGTGAGTAAATGCATGTGGTGTAAAGGCAGATGGGAGATCCTTCCTAAAAAAGAGGGGCGGGCGACATACTGCGTTGGTGGTTTTGTACACACACACACCCTTTTTTTTGTTGCTTGCATGAGACTTTTATCAGGCGTTAAGAGGCGAGGCTGTTGGAATCAAACCGAAAAGCTCGTTCAGTGGGGAAGTAGAACTCGGACTAGGGAAGTGTTTTGTTTTGTTTTTTTACAGAGAGACATGTTCGTAGGTATGATAGTTAAGTGAATAATGGCGCTACGAAAGAGAAGGCCATGAGAGGGTTTGTGTGTGTGTTTAAATGCCGGGGATTCAATGTGAATGCCCGGTTCACTAAACCTGCCCTCATTTATCTCTGTTCTGGTTGATAGTTTGTTCACTAAACCTGTCCTCGCGTATCTCTGTTCTGGTTGATAGTTTGTTCACTAAACCTGTCCTCGCGTATCTCTGTTCTGGTTGATAGTTTGTTCACTAAACCTGTCCTCGCGTATCTCTGTTCTGGTTGATGGTTTGTTCACTAAACCTGTCCTCACGTATCTCTGTTCTGGTTGATAGTTTGTTCACTAAACCAGTCCTCACTTGTCTCAATGATATTGTTTTACTTCGATGTAATGTTAGAACACAATCTTCTGATGCATTTCTGCCCATTCTGCTTTTAACTCCCAGGTTTAAACGAAATGAAGGCCCCAATGTCCGTGCATGCATAGCGTGATGTCAGTTCTAGCCCTAACCCTGATGTAGCTCCACGCGGGGACACCTCCAGCTTTCAACATCTCCAGAAAAGTTAATACAGCCCCCCCCCCCCTCTATGTTTCCCCCCTATTGTATCATAAACATCGCCACGTCTCTGGAGTTGACAATGAACTCGCCCTCGACACTCGAGAAGAACGAGGGTGAGGTACCGGGGGGGGGGGGGGGGGGATCAATGTCGTTTTTCCTACTTTTAGAAATCTGACGCTAGCGTATCACAAGGTACTAAAAATAACCACAATTCGTTTGAAGACATTCCCGGTAATGCATTAAGCGAGACCTACTCTGCTCCTCGGAGTTGGGGGAATCTTTGTATAAGGGGCAGACAACAAAGAGTTACAATTGGGGGTTATCTCCCATGTTTAGTAATAACGTAAACATTGTCACGAAATGAGAGAGACCCGTGTACGTCAGAGAAAAAGAAATAACAGTGAAACGTAAGAGTTCTAGTGGGATGATGCGGGGGGGGGGGGGGGGGCTGTAGTGATCGGGTCAAAATGGAATCCAGTATAATAAATAACAAAACTATGAAGAGAAGACCAACACACTGATTCCCTATCTTTTTATACGTAATCCGTTGTTAAAGTTAAAACAAAAACCATAACCTATGAGTGCATGCTTCGAATAGTTATTAAACTAGGACAAATCCAGAGGGTCATTCTTTGTATGAAATGGTTATTTGCGTTTTCTTTTTTTTTTTTTTTTTTTGCAACTTCACACATGATCTTTATATATATATATTTAAAGACCGCCTGCTAGTCATTAGTCGAGTAATGCATTCTTAAGTTTTGACTGCTGGGAAATTGACACTTTAAAAATGTAAATGTTTGTAGTTGGCAGCAAGACGAGAAGAAGAAACCCAAAATGTCGAGTGTTTCCTTTTCCTCGCGACTTGTGATGAGTCATCAAAATACTGGAATAGCAACACACGACAGCACTAGAGCACGAATAGACTCTCTCCCTTGGTACAACAAAGCAACTATCAAATAGTTCATCAATAACATTGACTTCACACGTACACAAATGTGATAGGATCGTATGAAAGCCTGGACACTGATAGAACATCACAATGTTCATTTTAAAGTGTCATACAGTTTTCTAGATTTTGAGCATATCTCTTAGTATTAATACTTACACACATTATATTATTAAATGCATACATTTGATATTATTTAGTATAGAACATTGATCTGTATGGGGGGTCTATTAAGATGTAAAACCTTGCTTTAACTACCCAGCCACCAGGTTTGTTTACTCTATAATCTATCAAATAGGTTTATGTATATAGAATATAAATAGTTAAAAGTTTAGTTTCCCCTTTTCAGACCTTGCGATCTAAAGGGCAGATGATGTTAAGGTCATCTGTTTCTATGACCAACGGTTAACGAGCAGGGTGTCATGTGGCTGCACATTGACCAACGGTCTTTATTTTTCCCAACTAAAGTCAGGTACCAATTAGAGTTGGGTGGACTCAGGGGCGCCGAAATTCAAAATCCCAGTCTTCACCGAGATTCGAACCCAGGACCCCAGATTCGGAAGCCAAGGGTTGCGTCTACTATGTATATAGGTGGGTGTTAATAATCTTTCTACTTCCTGTCGACATAAAAAGTAATCATGTCTTTAGTTGATAGTCAAAATCTATCATGAAATCGTGTGATTCAACGAGTTAAACAGAATACATACAATTGTTGTCGTTGTTTTTCATTGTAGATTCAATATAGTCTGCATTAAATGTGTCAAAATAGTCCGGTGACGGCTATGAGTATCTACGTGGAACACTGCACTCGTCCTTAATTTTCCTAACCATTGACATGCCACAAGTTTAATTTTCATTTAGCAATGGCTTATCGAACTTAACCTTAAGCATTGTCGACAGAAGTGGGCCAGAGCTTGACCTCCCTAACTCCATAGAGTCGTCCATTTTGCACTAGACTAATGATTTTTACGTTGTTGTTTAAATCCTTATTTCAAATTGATACACATTTAGATTCAAATCCATGATTTTTAAATTCCAAACATTTTAAGTTCACCAAATATTACTATCATGGATGCCACACACCAGTAATCTGATATCAGTAGCTCACGTGTCTACTTCCACTAGTTTGAGAACTCCTTCATTATCTTTGATGGCGTGAACACAAAATGGCAAAGCAAGGGTCATTCAAATTATCGTACCTATGAGAACACGTGGAAACAAAATCCTTTCAGTAGCGGTCAAAAGCTCATTCACTTTTTTCTCTGTCCTGCTTCTACCTACTTATCACTTATCCTCTAACCCCCATGGATGGATCCTTTGGGAACATGTGAAGAATATGCGAAATCACGAAAGGAAAACTCTCCAAACCATTGATTTCTTAGCCCGTAGTTATGACGTAACTGACAATGAGGTGCGTCACGTTTCCTGAATCTCTTGAATCGCTCACTCTATACAGTCATGCCTTTGTCAGTTTTGTTGCCCAGTTCAATGGCTATAAAATGTTGACTTGCGAAAACGTCATAGCGCGAGCAGTCCCCCTCCCCACCTCTTTCATTTTTTTAATTTCCAACTTTCCTGCACAATCCGAAATTCATTAAGCTGCTTCATATAATGCCAAACCCCCATGTAAAACGATCATTAAAAGCTAGCGCATCTAAGCCTTTAATGTGTGCCTGAACATCTGGGTATATTTAAAACGATTTCAGTTTTTTACATTATTCATTGAAAATTCAGAATATAAATACTGCATTTTTTTTCTTAAATAGAACGTGGCTATGTGGACAGTGCATGCAGGGAAAGAAACAACAGTTTCATCCACTTAATAGATGACGTCATTACATTAGTTTGTACCCAAATTTATCTTAAGTTTCTAATTCCGCCACTCAGAAATTGCCATTAGCTCTTCACGACACAATTGACACACCCCAGCAAACACACCACGAAGAACACACCATAAGGAACACATCATACAGTAAAGTTTGTTGTGTAGATTCCTTCATGTCAATTATTTGCTGGTTGGTTTGGTCACGTATACCAACATTAAGTACAGACGATGCTCAAATGGAACTTAGATCGGAAACCCCATTATGCCCCAATAACACAGCAACCTGAGCCACATTATGACTACACTCCTAAACACCATCCGCCAGAGCTACAGCAAGGTCCCACGCCTGAATACCATCCACCCGAGCCACTTAAACACCATCCACCCGAGCCACCTAAACACCATTCACCCGAGCCACCTAAAAACCATCCACCCAAGCCACCTAAACACCATCCACCCAAGCCACCTAAACACCATTCACCCGAGCCACCTTAACACCATCCACCCGAGCCACCTAAACACCATTCACCCGAGCCACCTAAACACTATCAAGCCGAAACACTTGAACACAATTGACCAGTTCTCATTGACTTTGCCACTTCATTTGAATGACTTTCTTGGGCCTCATCTGCACTGTTTACCCCCCCCCCCCCCCCCGGTTTATAAGTATAGTACTCCTCCCCCCCCCCCCATTTTTTTTACTACAATGTTCTTACTAAATGAAAACCCGCTATCAAGTGTTCAAGACTAGCCTGTCACTACAGTTGTTCTCAATCTAATACGTATGTACCCTTTGGATACAGTGGCGTCACTACTATCGAATGAGAACGAGCCGCGTGCTGTATGTTGTACTCTGTTTATTCGGAAAAATATTTTAGAAACAAGTTTTGAAATGAGTTATCTACACAAGACGGAAGGGGGAAAAAAAGTATTGTTTGTGTATGCTCACGTGTGGGTTGTGATTTGTATGTTTCTATTTATTTTATTTTACTTTTAGGACGGGGGTAACCGTAGATAACCAGGCCTTTTATTCCTGGCTTTCTTCATCTGTATTGATCGTGGATAGAGAATTCACTCTCATATTGATCTTCACCCCCCGCCTTTCACGAGCACATACACACACACCAACAGCTCCCCTCCCCTATACAATTAAAGACGCCGCATGCTGGTATTTTCTTTGGCTGTAGGGAGAAGAAAGAAATCTACGCCAGCCGAGCTGGGACTTAAAAGAAGCTTTAACTGGTAGGGTACATATAGGTAGCAGCCCTTGGTTGGAGCGGCTCCCTTTCAACACTCACAAACACAAAAACACACACACGAAAATCTCCTTTCCTGTCTTAACAGCTTTCCACTTGCCAGGTTTTTCTGGAGAGATGTGAAATTTTTCTTTTTGTTTCGACTTGCCAGTCATCGCTGTTGGCTTCCCCTTCCCCCTGTCGTTGTTGCTATTGCTTTGCTAGCGTTTCTGTATTTATGTTGAGTCCATTATTACATGCACTGAATTGTTTACAGTCACATTTATTCGAAGCCTCAATATTCAAAGCTTCTACGGATTTTTAATAAACACCCCACCAGTTTTTTTTAATGAATCGCGTTTACGTTAATCATAACATGTTCGTGATATTATTACTTCTGTAATGTTATTTTACCAGTAAAATAAGTGTTTATCTTATTTGATCCTCTCTCTCTCTCTTTCACACACACACACTTGTTCTGTAGTCGTGCCAGCTCTTACATCCGATGTGCCATTCAATCCGAACAAATATTTCGCACAAAGCTCTCAGTGACTAATGCACCACCGTGGTTTTATCCCGTAGCTTTTGATATGTCACTTACTAAAACATCCCTTCCCCACCCCTTGATACCCACTACACTCATCCATGCCCCACCCCTCTATTCTCTCCACACACACACACAACCAAACACTCCCACACTTTATTACTCGCCATCTTTATACATTGTAAATGCCTGTACTTTTTTTTTTTTTGTAAACCCAAAACCTTGGTATATACACTAAGAAATACCCAGATAAAAAAAAAACAAACACATACATTAGAGCAGGTCCAGATTTCGACTCTTAATTAACACCAGCGATTGCAATGCCCTACTGATGTGTCTGGAATTTAATATTTTGATAAGGAATATCTGCCACAAATACGCGAGAAATTACTTTTGAAACTAATATAGACAATTTTTTAAATGTCGAAAATATAGTTTATTGTAATGAAGATCTCAAAATATGAAGTAATTTAGTACAAACTAATTTTACATCAAAGAGTCCTGTAAATATTAGTACCTGATTTAAAAAATGCCACAATGTAGTGCGAAAATACAAAAATAGTCTGACAGGAAAAATACCCAGTTTTAAGTGAAATTACCAAGCGACGAAAGTACTGATAATGTGGTAATACCCCCCCCCCCCCCCCCAAGTGTGTTCCATGGTTCTATATTGAAGGTGTGTGTTGATGTGTGAAATGGGGAAAAAGGGGGGGGGGGGGAATCACTCTGGTCAGAATGGAGAGAGAAAGACAGAGATACGAGGAGGAATACTGATATGCCTCGATATCAGACAACTTTAGCCCTCCCCCCGTTTTTTTTTTCCACTCCTGGTTTGTGTGTAACGTCTTTGTATCATGCCAGCAGACGCGAGTGTACGAGGGCGAAACGTAAAACATATGTCATACTAAACTGACACCGTGGGTGATATCGCGGGCTGCTTTGACAACACACTAAAATACACATGCTTTGCAACCTTCTATTCGACCCCCCTCCCCTTTTACCAATTCTTTAGCCCCCTCTTCTCTCCTCTGTCGATGAAAGAAAGCAGTCCTGAGAAAAAAAATCTTTACACTCTTCAGACCCTCCCCCTCTCCTCTCTGCTCTTTTTTTCTTTCTTTCTTGTCCTTCTCTCTTATCTCGAATGTTTTCTGAACCTTTTTGTTTTGTTGATGATTAACTGGCATAAGGAGCTCTCCTGATGGATACGGTGCGTAATTCAGCACATGACGAAATTGATGAAAGAAGACATTTTGAATTTAAATAAATGAAAATAGTGACATGAATTGAAAAGATTAAAGTTTCATTGTTTACGAGAAAACACTGCTGTCAGCTAGCTCTGTGGTCTCTTGCTGCTGCTAAGTTTGAAATAAGAAACTAATGATTATAAGACTTGTATGTGCATTCCGCTGTTATTACAATGTATACACAACAGAAGTTTGAGGTGGTTTATTGATATAGAAGTGAGATTGAAGTGCCCTTGTGGTGTAAGGAAGCTTGACTTCTCCATTCTATTCTCAGTTAATTAACAAATGTGTCACGTGTTTTCTGTAACCAAAGCTAATTACTTGGAGAATGCAGCGTAAAAATTGTTCTCATCTCTGTAAGAAAAAAAAAGGGAATTTATCCCTTTGCCAAAAATTCAAAACATTACACAATTGCTTCCCCTGATCTTATCATTACAACATTCCTATCCTTTGGCCAGACAAAAA
The DNA here is from genome assembly GCA_030265305.1 of Biomphalaria pfeifferi. Classification (NCBI taxonomy): domain Eukaryota; kingdom Metazoa; phylum Mollusca; class Gastropoda; family Planorbidae; genus Biomphalaria; species Biomphalaria pfeifferi. The sequence continues at coordinate 2,364,025 of JASAOG010000109.1, read as the reverse complement.
AATGTTACACCTGACTTCTGTACCATTACAAGTGTCTGCAAGATAAAAGATTCTTTCTAAGACAGTACTGAAACGTTATATATCCTATCGAAATAACATGGAATGGACGTGACAATGCGTAATAAAACATACATCATACATTATTTTCTAGTTACCGGTACTTTTTGTTTTGTCTTGTCGATTTTATTATTCTAATTTGTGTTTGTTATTTTCCAGCAACCACTGGCTTAACTCCCCTTTCCATGTTTCTGTGTGTGTGTTTCAACGAGATCTTCTTTTCCCCAGCCCTCGCTCTCGCCTCAAACCTCCACAAGCCTGCCAAAGGTCTACATTTGCGTACTCAACACTGACATTCGATGCTGGTGTAAACACATTAGGACTATCCTAGTCTGGGAGTGCGGGGAGGTGCATGGGTGGGGGGGGGGGGGAGATCATGAGTGCCTTCTTTTGTACAAGAGCTTGTAGTCAAAATAAATGTTGAACATCGACGATTTTTGGTTGTCTGCCGAGTGGGGGGTGGGAAAGGTTTTCGTTTCTTTACATTGTGGTTACATTTCTACAACTTATTTGAAATTTAAATGTCAACAGCTCGGGATGGGAATACTGTCTGGACACTTAGGCTTAAGGATACAATCTTTTTTTTTTTTTTTTTTTTTTTGTAAATAGAATCGCTGTTTGAGTTCAACCTTAGAGGTTGTAGCTGGAAACTTCCAACATTCACGAAGCAGAACCTGAAATTCAGAATGCCCTTAATATTTTATTTTTACAAAGCAGTTTTATAAGTATTGTCACTACTACGTTATTTTTCCTTCAAAGGCCCCCCCCCCCCTCCCTTCTCAAATTGGATTGACATTTGACTAAAACTAAGGATATTATTGTGGCATCTGATAATTAAAGTTTAAACAATATTTACAATTCGCGCAAATGAATGATTAGCAAGAGGTCTGTATGTTTGATACTTTTTTTAAAATTAATAAACCAAATTAAATAACTTGCTTATTATAATCTGGTGGTCTTTAGTTCAAAAGAGACGCGTCTTTGATTAAACTGTATATTTATAAAGTGACCTGTAAATTGGATATCTAAGTTAAGGTTGTTGAATGGCTTGATTTGAAAATAGTTTTAGTTGGCAAGTTCTCTCCCTTACGTCTTTTCAGCACACTACACGAGTGCCAAACCAGCAACTGATGTCAGCACACTACACACTGTAAAGTGCTGGACAAAGGTCATTGTAGGCTACCGTCTGCTACTGTGGACAAAGTACGTGAGACCACATGAGGCCGCCGTGACTTTGGATGGGCCATGTCACTTACTGTCAGTGATTTATAGGGCGCTGCAAGGTGGAACGAGTGATAGAGGCCTTAGCCCCCCCCCCCCTCCCATTTTCTTTTAGGCAACGAATGACGCAAATTCACACAAAGGCTATTACCGTTGGCCTATCTGTCCATAGTTATACATGCATGTCTGTTACATAGAGTTACCTGCTCTTGGTCTCTGCCTTAGATACGGTTATGCAGTACTTGCTAATGTTAAAGGGCCACTATCACACGATACGCCAAGGCCAGCGCTTCTCATACTTTAGAATGACGCGACAATGACCTTTTTAAAATCGTCAAAAATGTAAAAACTAACTTTGTAGTGAATTTCCCCGAATAAGGCTAGATGTTAGAAATCGAAGGTAGTAACTAGCAAGGATTCGATGTGAGGTAAGAGGGGGGGTGTCGGACTAACACAACAGTCTTTACCTTTTATTTTTAACGTTTCCGAAACTCCTTCAGGATTGAAGATTATTACACTCTAGGCACACACTCTAGGCACGCACTCTAGGCCCAAACCTTTCCCAGGGCGGCGGCCAGGGTTCTTCAATCCCGCTCAAGTACAGAAATATTTTTTTGCATCTAGATTTTAAGTTGTTTTTTTTTCCTCGTGATGTTACCACCCTCGAGTTAATACAACGTTTGTCTACACATAGAACTAGATTCTAAATGTTTATATTTTCAATAAATACACAGGCAGAGGTCATTTGTAGTTGTTAAGGAGCAATGAAACTATTTTTAAAAAATGGGGAAGAAATTCAAAACATTGACTCTCGTTTGTCTTGTTCATGTGCGTCACAGAATAGGGTCAAGGTCTTCAAGATTCAGGAAGGTGGTGTGGGCAGTTCACAAGGTCACGCAGACCAAATATCATTTGTACGTTTGTCAGAAATTGTCATGTAACGCTTCCAGACAGCTCTGGGCCTATTTAAAGGGATGATTGACTTGCGCAGACAAATGACAAATACTAGTCTTTAGAGTACTTTAGACTAAATGTGGCACATTCGTATGTGGACTATTGTCTTACATCCAGAAGAGAACAATTAATCAGTCTGTTTGTTAACACATTAATCATTTTCCATTATTTGATGGAGCTGAATTTAAGTAAAGATTATTTTTTACTGCCAGATTTGTATTGTTGTAAAAATTGTTACTGAATCAAATGTTTAAGTTTCATTTTTTTGTTTCTTCCATCAGCCATGTTTGGTCACGCGGCTGCAGCAGGCATACAGACGGCGTCACCCTTATCTTTCCCACCAACGGCACCTCCGCCACCCTCTGCTCCAAAGTAACAAGCAACACTTGAGTTGATGTGAGGGGTCAGCTGTCGGCGGCGAAACCTGGTGCAACATGAATTTATGAAGTGTGTGTGTGTGGGGTCAGAACTTGACCATCACCCTATATCCTTTCTGACGCTGCACTTTTGGAGCTAGTGTCACTTGAAGAGGCGTCACAATCGTTGGAGTCATGACTACAGCTTGCAAAGTTAAAAATACCTTTATGAGTAGCCTAAACATCTCTGGCTAGATATATAATCCAACTACTGCTTGACAGACGCACAATGGTACAATATCCAGTTATTCCTATCTATTAGATGCGTTTGCATCCCCTGGAATAAAATGTACAACAATTAGTATCCTATGAAATATTTTTTGTTCTTGTCCAATTTAGTGTTTATTTACTTGTATCCCCCCCCCCCCCCCCTTTTTCACACTTAGTATTGTGGTAAAATATTTGTTTTAAATATTGTAAGCGTAGCAAAACAAAATAAGCTTAAAGTAATATGTAATATTTATTGGCGTGAAAGCCACACTTAAAAAAATACATTTACACAAAAATAGATAGTGTTTAGCTTGCCTACTATACTGTACAAATTATTTTAGTTCATAGTAAAAATTTAATATCTTAAAACCTAAATTATATTTTTTACAATTTGATATTTATTTACACAAATTTAAGAAAATTCATTGTAAACTTCAATTCTACTTAAAAAAAAAAGACAATGTCTTTTATCTCTATATAGACTTACACTAGATCTTTAATGTATAGGATAAGCTGAATTAGGCATTAGGCAACATGGCTTAGAACACCAAGACTTTCTTTACCTAGTTATATTAAAAGACTTTCTCTTTACCTAGTTATATTAAAAGACTTTCTTTACCTAGTTATATTTAAAGACTTTCTTTACCTAGATGTATTAAAAGACTTTTTTACCTAGATATATTAAAAGACTTTCTTTACCTAGTTATATTAAAAGACTTTCTTTACCTAGATATATTAAAAGACTTTCTTTACCTAGATATATTAGACTTTCTTTATCTAGATATATTAAAGACTTTCTGTACCTAGTTATATTAAAAGACTTTCTGTACCTAGTTATATTAAAAGACTTTCTTCACCTTGATATATTAAAAAAACTTTCTTTACCTTGATATATTAAAAAAACTTTCGTTACCTAGAAATATGAAAAAAACTTTCTTTACCTAGATATATTAAAAGACTTTCTTTACCTAGATATATTAAAAGACTTTCTTTACCTAGATGTATTAAAAGACTTTTTTACCTAGATATATTAAAAAACTTTCTTTATCTAGATATATTAAAAAACTTTCTTTACCTAGATATAACTAAACCAGTCAGGCATATTTTGTTTTCTTACTTTTACACTAAAATATTTTTTATATTTTTTTTCCCGAAACTATTCTAATAATCACATTGATAATAAAGATGTCAGAAAATTCATGCACTGAATTAGGCGTGTGTGTTTTACTATAACATTTATTTTTAAAACTTAATAATTTTTCATCCTTTACAAAATGGTCTTAAATCTTTTTGTATGGAACTTCATTCACTAAGAAAATTTCTTAATACTTTTTTGTTTTTGTTTCGCAAAACTTGTGTATGTTTGTAGTTTAAAGATATTCAATGGTTTGTGCACAATGGTGTTTTAAATGAACAATTCAATAAAGTCCTTTTATATATATATATATATATATATATATATATATATATATATATATATATATATATATATATACACCACCATTTTTCACAATACTAATAAAACTAATGACATTTTGATTCTAGGGAAACTCATTTTGTAATTTCTTTCAAAAGTTTTGAAAATAAAATTTCTTTAATTTCTTATTTTCATTTAAAGAGATGTTTTATAATCATGTTGTCCACATAGAGATTCAGCAATAGTTTCTTCCAGTTTGTTATTTTTGACATGATATTGTAAGCAATAGAAGGAAAAGAATAACTATATATAGATTTATTATGTGCTGTTGTATATTATTGTTTTCTTGATTATACTGTAGTTTTTGGTTGTTACACAGGCTGATGTTTCAAATAAAGAAAATTTATAATTTTAAAAGGTGTACATGATAAATATTGTGCATTTATTGTGTTGATTCATGAAGTCAAGTTGTCTTTAAAGTTCTAGAGCCACCCAGAAAAAAAAGGGTAAATTTTATATTTATTACTTGCACTTGGTTTATACACAAAAACTTTGCTGTTTGAAACTGACAGGTAGCCAAAAACATAAGTTCCTAAATCATATTTTTGAAGACATCTAGCTACATAAATCAACTAGCTTTGTAAATTTTGCTTTATTGATTAAGCTTTAAATTAAAAACATTTTTCTTAAAGGACAAGCACATAATGTATGAAACTATAGACATAACACAAGATGCGTTTCTATTCAAAATATCTTACATTGTTTACATTCGCAATCACTAAAAACTGGTTACTACAGTGTTATATGTTACATTGTCAACACTTTTATTATTATTTTTTAATACTTTTTGTTAGACCAGCAGATCCCTTTTAAAATATTTTCATTTTGTTCTAGAGCTATCTATAGAGAGGTAATTTAATAAAGACAATATTAACAAGTCTTTAAAAAAATGTGAATGGAAAGAATTTCCAAATGATTAACCCTTTCCTGTCCAGACCTGCTCAGAAAGTCTACATTGTATTAGGTAGTGTTCATAGATGTAGAAACTTTTTAACACATGCATGTATGTGACTAAGCGTATGATAGTACATTTGTCAATATCTTCATGTCCACTCTCTTGTGAGGAGTGGGGAACCACATACCCCTCATGTTAATATTGTATAAATAAAACAAAACAAACTGGATGCATTGGCAGCATCCATGTTTTTTTCAATACAATAAAGGCAGCATCAATGTCTTTGAACTTTATTCATTTTCTTACATACCATAGAGTGATTATGTTGTCTTCAGAATTGTATGTTGTTTTCAAGAAGTTTTACCTTTGTTCAGTTGTCTTTTTATTATTTCTTTTTAATAGAAGTAAAAAAGATCTTGTTTGTTCTTTTTAAAACTCTTTATTTGTTCACTAAATGACCAAAGCATTTATCCCCTATATATTTTTGTTTACCCTCTTGTAAATAACATTACATAAAAAATCAAAGTGATTTACAGATTTGTGAAGATTTTTTTATATGTTTCTAGTTTTTCTCCATTTCAACTGTACAAGATTTTACTAGTTTGGCCTAATTTGAATGTGTCACAGTTACACAAATGTAAATACTAATTGGGATAGGGGGAGGGGCAATATTCTGTGTTTTGAATGACTCTTTCACTTCAACTTTGTGATTTGAATTGAATGTTGACAGTTTTGATGTATCCCTTGATATGTGTTTTCTACTTTTAAGTCTCTTGTTTATTATTCTAAACCTGAAGGAATGTCAAAACATTCACTTCTAACTATGACTTATGTAGCTGAAACATGCTTTCCCTTCAGTGTGGTCTTAACATTACTGAAATTAAAAAAAACAACAACACATATTTGTAGTGGTTTCTCTACCAATGTATCTACTTTTCACTGTAATGAAATATGCTACCTAACACAATTGAAAGGTCATTGTTAACTGCATGACAAAAGGTTGCTTAATGTTTTTTTTTTCATTAGTGCATTTTTCACATAAGCATTCAAATTTCAACTTCTTTGGAACCACATTTTCTGTTCAAAAAGTATTTTCTTAATTCTGTAGCCCATTAGTAATGCTGTCAGATATAATACAGATATCGAGAAATGTTTGGTTCCTTATTGTAGGTGTAACATAGCAACCTGGCATTTTACCTGTTAACTATATTGATCTCTGTATTGTATATGTCTAAATGACTTTTGTATTTTATATGATATTAGCTATTGATCATGATACCATTCTCTTTAAGATGTATACTTACCAAACATTCATCTGTTTTGTTACTGAGCCAGTCTTATTAAAATCTACATTATGTTACAGTTATTACAGATATATAGCTCAAAGTCTGGCTCAGTCAAAGTTCTGCTGCTTCAAGTTGTTGTTTGGGGTGGTGGCCAGGTCATGTGGCATATGCTTCAAACTGTCATCATGATGGTCCCAACTTCCAACCCCAGCCTCTCTCACCCCCCTGCCATCCTGCTGGAGGTCTGGCTTAGGATTTAATACGGTAATCTTCATTTCTGAAGGAACATCTCTAACTTGAAAAAACAAAATAAAAAAAAAAAACGGTTGAGGCTGTATTTGTGAAAGTCTTGAAATGTCTAAATAACATGTCTAATTTAGCCACATCATGTCTACAATGAATTTTCCTTCAACAAAATCTTGATCAGTGATGTTGTGCGGTTTGTGCACTGGACTGTAGTTCGGACTTATTGATGGTCCCGAGTTCAAACCCTGCCCACTCGCATCCCCATTGTCCTGTGGGAGGCTTGGACTAGGAAGTAAATAATAAGAACATCCGAAAATGTAAAAGATTTTACAAACATTTTACAAGTCACAATGTTCAGTGTTTAAAACTGAATCAATCATAAAATATGTTTGTATATTGTCAAGTGTCATTTGATAATTCTCATCATTCAGCTTTGAATTTCTTTTTAAAAGCTAATTATATTCTATGTATATCTAACATATATTTAATTTTATGATTAAAAGTGTCCATTTTTTGTTGTGAGAACACATTTCCCCACTCAAGAGATTTCATTAAGATAAATAATTGTATGTAACTAGGTATTTCAATATGGTTATTATTAAGTAGGTACATTTCTAAAGAAACCTTTTTTGTTGTTGATTGCAGAGCAATCACATGATTTCTGTGTAAATATGTTACCTGTTCAGGATTCAAATTATTGTTGCTCTTTAATAAACTTTGTTTTTAACATAAAGCAATAATACACATTTAAAAATAAATGTATTAGCACTATTTTATCGCAGATGAACTTCTAAACAGAAAGCAGATAAGAATGTTACGATATTGGCATTAATAAGAAAAACATTGTCATACTGTTTAAAGTATTGTTTTTTTTTAAATGCACTATAAAAATTATTTTGTGGAAGACATTTTTTGTTTAAATTGTCATTTATCTCCATGATATCAACTGCAACCATCCTTAACTTGACAACATTGCAGTAGTTTGCATTGACTCCTAAATATTGCAGTATTGAATAATGCAAAAGGCTTTACATGATAAAATTTACATTTGTCAGTGTTGTTAAATCTTGCTGTGTGTCTGTTGGTAACCCCTCCCATTCTCATTATATTTTCATTTATTAATTGTTTCAGTTTTGAAAAAAAAAAAAACATTAACAAAAATCCTTTAGTCTTTCAATATTTTTATTTACCCTAATCATATGCTTTTAGCACGCTTGCAGAAAAAAAAAGACTTTTACTTCTTGTCTGTGTATCATGATAAGTGTGTACATATATCATGTACCATAATTATATATATATATATAGTTGACTGCATCCTTAGTTCACAATGTCCATTTATTCACTATAACAGTGGTATTAAGCAGCATTTTTTTCTGATTAAAGAAAACATTCAAAATATCTGTTCGATTTATTTTTTAAAGAAAATGTTTGTTTTGTTGTCTTTTCCATTATTTTTTCCCTTTAAGAATTAAATAATAATAATTTATTCTGCACTTTTTCATGTGTTAACCTGGTGGTTAACTTTTATTTAAGATTTAAAGTCAAGAATTGCACTTAAAAATAATGTGCTCTCATTTAAGTTGGATGGATTTCTGGTCATGTGGTATGCGCTCTGGACTGATGTTCAGTGGTCATGAGAGTCCCGAGTTTGACGCCTGCCATCCCCCGTCGTCATGCAGGAGGTTTAGACTAGAATGTTATTATTTTCAGAATCTAAAAGGAACACCTGAAACATTTAAAACAAACAAACATCCAGATTTAGTAGAGTTGGTTATATCGTTAGGAATGAAGAAAAATCCTTTTATCCTTGTGTCTCATTCGTGTTTATGTTTTTGTATATTTTATGTTTAGTGTTTTAATGTATCATTGCTTCTTTACATTAAAAATTTTCCATTCTGGAGTGACTTGAGTGATTTTACCAATGGCATTATTCTTGGAGCGAGAATTCCCTTTTCAGAAACCTCAGAACTGTAATTTTTGTTTTGGGAAAGGGGGGGGGGGTCTATGTTTTGTAATGTTTTCTTGCATTAACACGTTCCAAAATAAAGGTAGCATATTTTAGTATTGGTCACATATAAGTTAAATAGCATTTTTTTAAAACTTAATGTTTAAAGAAAAATCAATCTTATAGTCCCAAATGCCTTGTACTGGCATTTTTTTTTTTTAAATTTATTAAAATGGAATTTAATAATAGCTTTTTACTTATTTTTTAACGTTTCAGTATTTAGTTACAAGTTCATCAAGAATAAAATTTTCTGAATAAAGAGTTCTACATTTACATTTAATGTTATTGATACAGAAACTCATAGTCATACAATTTTTTTCCAAGTTGAAGTCTCTTATGTAGGTGATATATATATACATATATATATATATACATATATATATATATATACATATATATATATATATATATATATATATATATATAAAAATCAGACAAAGTGACAATTTAATGACAAAGTCTTTCTGTAATATAATAATATAGACAAACTTTTTTTTTATAAAACATAACATTCATGTGGCTTATTTTAAAATGATAGAATCCACAATTGGCTGAAAGTGGACTATAATGTCTGTGTTGTTTGCGGTGTTTAGGCCTTCACACACACACTAACGAACGCTGCTTAAGCCTTTCTTTGGTTTCTGCAGTGTTCGGTCAAGAAATAAAATAAAGGAACTGTGGTTGAAAAGAACAGTCACTCTTCATGTCGCCCTAGTCACTCTTCAGTTATCTTTTTCTGTTGAAACTGCAACAGCAAGTTTTGCGCGCTGTACTTTGGTCATCACTGGCCTACATTATAAGCGAGCATTTTTAAACACAACGGTGTTGCCAACTAAAAGATTTAAAGCATTGTAAATAAAAATGCGAAAGAAATTTTGTAATAAATTAGGTAATGTTGCTGTCCCGTCTAAATATGGATTTTTTTCTCTATTGTGGAGGCCCCTTTCTTGTGCATTAGCCCCGCCTGCCCTCCGTTAAATCCGTCCCTGTTTTTAAGTATGAGAACTTTATTTCTACACAATTCATGTTGTGTAATTTATTGAACTATAAATGTACGGTATACACTTTGTTGGGGGATGCAATGACAAGGAGGGGTAAAGGGACCTGAAAAGTGGATCACTAATCTTAAACCTAGAGAACAGATTTCTTTATTTAAAAAAAGATCGTAACGGTTTAGATTTAGATCGATCTTGTCTTGTCTAATTTAAATTAATGCATGCTATCACAATAAATGTATAGGATTAGACGGTTTCCCCAACAAAATGTAATTAAAGGGACATAACTCATTTAATTAATGTTGATCCTAGGTTTACTTGGTTATCTACCCCATACATATTTACCATTTGTGTATGTGTGTGTCTACAATCTGTTTATAAATCTCAATGGTTTTTACACGAAATATATCTTAAAAGTGATTTTTGATTAAGTTGTCCGTAAAAGATCAAACACTAGACAGCTGAGAGGCCTCTCAGCATAAATGGGACGTCCAGCTGTATACATTACAAACAAATCTAATAGAGAGAATAGGGAGAGAAGGAGGTATTTGGGTGTACTACTTGGATTCGAACTCGATGGCTCAAGCCTCCTCAAGGGGATTAATTCAACGTATACAACCATTATATCCAACAACACTCTACTAGATAACAACATTAACAACAGGATAGCCAAGGCAATGGCCACCATGTCACGGTTGCAGAAAAGAGTCTGAGTCAACATATTGCTGACTAACAGTACTAAAGCCCTAGTCTACCGGACCTGTGTGTTGAGCACCTTGCTATACGGAAGTGAAACATGGTCAACCTACTCACGGCAGGAAAAAAAGCTGAATGTCTTCCAACTCCGATGCCTAAGGCGGATCTTTAAAATAAGGTGGCAAGATAAGATAACCAATGAGGAAGTGCTACGAAGAGCAGGGTGCCAGGACATCCGCTCTGTTATCAGCAGCAAACGCCTTGGCTGGCTTGGCCAAGTTCGTAGAATGCCAGTAGGTTGACTTCCACAGGACATTCTGTATGGCGATCTAATAGAAGGCAGAAGAGCCGCTGGTCGCCCAATTTTACGTTATACGGATGTATGCGAACGCGACATGAAGCTCTTCAAAATCGACACTAGCAACTGGAAAGAGGTGGCACTGGATAGATCAACATGGAGAGAGAGCATAAAGGAAGGGTCACGGATTGCAGATGTCATACACTACAGAAGCAGAAAGAAGGGTGAAAATGAAACGGCACCTGGTGATTACATATGCCCAACCCGCTATCGCAGCTGTGTATCCAGGATTGGCCTCTTTAGTCACACAAGAAGTTGCAAAGGGAAAAGATCGTCTCTCGAGACGTAAAATGCCACAGATACAACAACATCTTTCAACTATAATTGCTTTCCCTTCTTCGATACCAAACAAAACAATTTATTCCCAATAGTTAATTAACTAATTGGTTAATTTTTAAAATTGATTCTTGTTTTGTCAGGTACAAGAAATAATTGTACGAAATTTCAACTTGATCCGGGATTGAAAAAAAGACTCCCGTTTGGGGGGGGGGGGGGCGCTGCCATATGGAGCCGAGTTCATTGCTCTTGAAAGGGATGAAATACGACTTTCAGTGCGAATCTTTTGATGTTGTTTTTTTTTAATCGCACCTTCTTAGCCGTCTCTCCATCATGTAGGATGTATTGGTAACCCATTTAAATAAGCTCTTGTTGAAGTCATTATAGTTGTCTCAGTTTTCTCTAACCGTAATGTCTGCGATGTCCGACAATGTTCATCCCAGTTTGGGTAAGGCATAGAAGTTGTTCTTCAGTTGTTTATATTCACTGTCTCCGAGGCCATCTTGCAGAGTACCGCTATGTCCTTTTAGATCTATTAAATGAAATAAAACTAATCAGCCATTTATACTATGTATAGGCTAATGATACTAGCCCTAGCCTACTTACTGCTAGAATAGAATCTAGATTATAATGACATTATTAATTACAAGTCAGTGCGAGTAGATTTCAGTTTAGTTGTTCCCATATTATACCGGTACTGTGTCTTTCCAGGTCCAGGATGGCACATTTTGTGTATCCTACTGCTAATCCATCAGCACAGGGCTATCCTTCAGCTCAAAGTGCTTATGTAGCCACACCTCAAGCTGCCTATGCTGCAACTGCAGCTCAACCAAGAGCAGGACAGACCTATGAATGTTACCTTTCTGCTGCTTCTGCAGCTGTTCATCCTTCAACACAGTATGCTTATTCGAGAACACGGTTACAGTTGGTGCTGGTGCTAAAGTGTGCCACACTCATATATATATTGACTAGTGGTTACCAAACTTCCAAGCAATAAAATTATTAGAGAAAATATTATCAATAGACATCAACGTTACTTCAAAAGAGAAGATAATTACACCCTACACGCATCCCTGTCTTAATCTGGAGCCTTCGATATGAGGTCACGAAGGTCACGGTCAATCTAGTAATGGTAGTTTATAATCAGTGCTTTAAAATCTTCTAAGTCGCTGGTTTTCCTGGCTGATTCCATAAATAAGAATAAGTATAAAAATTTGTCCTAGCATAAGGATATAGAAATGTGCCATCATCTTTGTGTCATTCTGAGTATTTTTAGTAGGTTTTGTTTTTGTATTTGTTAATTATGTTTTGATGTTTTACTTTTTAGTCTTATGTCCGGAAGGGTCTCTAAATTTAGTGATTTTATTAATGGTGTTACTCTAATCAAAAGTAAATATTACTTTGTTATTTGTTTTTCAGATATTATGTATAAACAAGTTACTAGATTACCCATCGGTTACGCCTGTTGATTTATTCTTCGGCTATAGGCCCTTTCTTTTAGGACTTCCAATAGAACTGCCCGCTTCTCCACATCTAGCCCGTGAATTCCCTTAGACCTTCCTGCACTGAATAGTACCAGGAAAAACAAGACGAGGCAGACAGAGAAAGCAATGGGTTGACAACGTTAAAGAATGGTTGTGCATGTCAGTGAAGGGAATTATAATTCTGTTCAAGGCAAAATATAAAGAGGAATGGACGAGGAACTTTTGGCATTATGGCCATTCAAGGACAAAATGCTTGAAGTAGACATAGCAAATGCTTTAATTGGGTGTTTCGAAAAAAATATCAAATTCCATTATACAAATTGTCTTGGTTTCAAAATGGGAGCAAAAGTATGATACATGCAAGAAATGGGTTCGTCGCTATTTCGAAAGAAACAAAATTAATCACTGAATATGTCTCCCTAGCAACAATTGCAATGTATTATTCATCAGAAAGCACTATATGTGCTCAGGAATTTCCTAAAGAAATTTTGCAAAGTAATGAAATTGGTGATAAAGATTATTAACTCCATTTTTGCTCAAGCTTTTTACCATGGCAACTTAAATTCTTCCAATTTGAGGTAAAGTGACCATGCAGATCTTCTGCATAATAAGTTTCGTTGGTCATCGAATAGAAACGTTTTTTCTCGAGAAGTGTGTTCAAATATTTGCAGAGCTAAACGAACTATCTTTAGATCCAGAAAGTTTAGTTCATAATATGGTGGATGTTATTTCTCATGCACATCGACATCATAGAAAGTTTAAAGGATTATCACATATTTTTCAATGTCATGAATATTCCCATTTGAACACAAATTGTCAGCGTTTGACGACGATTTTAAAATAGAAATTCTAATTCACTCTCTATACCTATGAAAAAGTGGTCGAGAAAATAAATCTAATATTAACATTTGCTTTTTCAACAAAGAACTGTTAAATATGAAGAATTAAAAAAATTGTTAAAAATACCTCAAAATGCTACAGTAACAGAAATAAATATTGATGTCTCTACTAAAGATAAGCTTAAGCTATGAATGGCTCTTTGAAAAAAAAAAAAAGTATTGTTTGCTCATTTAAACTACGAGTTAGCTGATCACTGATCTAGATCAACAAACGATTTTTAAAAACTTTTTAAAGGGGAAATTACGCAAAATATTTTAGAAACGAAAAGCAAATCTATTTCCGTTACTAAGGAGTTATCCTTGCGAAGCCATTTCAATACGACCAAGCTTTGCATGTTGAGACAAATCATCGACTTGAACTTGATATATTTAGAAACTAGATCTAGAGTCTATAAACGTTTAGACACACCCCAGATAAAGGTCTGTGAGTTCTCTCTTTGTTGAATTCTAGATAGTAGATATAGATTGATAATCTATAGCAAATAAGACAATAATTATTTAATTATTATAATTAAAAATAAAATAAATTAACTATTAATTTTTTAAGTTTAGTTTAACTTAGTTTAAGGTAAGTTTAAAGTTAAGGCTTAACCGCTAACATAACCATGATTCTACTACAATTTATAGTTATAATTATAACTATAAGATAATAAGTCTCTAGATCTGAGTATAGAAGTAGAGTCTGTCGACTAGACTATAGTATATAGTTCATCTAGATTCTAGATCTTGTCAGATGAGCTTGTCATTTTTTAGTGACAATTTAGTTCTGTGGTCATTCACTGGGCTAACTTAAATTATTAACAAAACTTACTATTATTAGTATTATGAAACTTATCTTGGCCTAAGTCTTAAAGACTTACCTTGTCATTTTTAGTGACTATTTAGTTTTGAGTAATTCACTGGACTAACTAAACTCACTATTATAAGACTTAATTACCTTGGCTTAAGGCTTAAGACTAAACGGCCAGTCTATAATGTCAATGACTATAATTTGATTTTAATATATTAATAAATCTAGATCATTTCTAGTTCTACTACTTTAGTACTCTTTACTGTCTTTAGTCAACAAGTTAATGACAGTGAGTCAGTGACAAGACAAACATTTGAATTATATCAGGTAATTGACCTAGAATCTAGATACATCATCTAATCTTTTAAATCTAGATCTAATCTACTAACATTAAAACAACAACAACAACAACCCTCCTTTTTTCCATACTAAAATGAAAAAGATCTACTCTATTTATCCATGTGTCAATATAGCTGTTTATGATTATGAAGCCATTCCCAATGGTGTAAGCTTCCAGTTGCTAAGTTATAGATAGCAAAAAGCCAAGAGGTTGACATTGCATAACATATTGTGATATAGTATAGTGTGACCCAATTCCTAGACCCAGTAAAGATTTAATACATAAGGAGTCTTAACACAGAATGGGTGGTTTGGTAAATCTCTCAGTTCACATCTGTCCACTGCAGGAAAACCTCGACGGTCATGGGGTTTTACTGGTACAGTCAGCTGCACCAGCCCATAATGTGCTTCATCTGAGTCACTTATATTAAAGCTAATTGATTCTCAAAAACTTGAATTAAGTTGAATACCTATCTAGTATAAGAAATTGTTTTCACATTTGTGTCTTCCAGAGTATGGTATAACTGCTTAGCAGGGATTATTTTAAATAGATTATAGTTCTGTATATTTTAAATTGTATCACAATGTAAGAATTGGTGTATACTTTTACAATGCTTGTATCAACTTACTCTATCTGGTACAAATGATCTTTTACACATTATTTTTCCTACTCCTATTCTTGGATCAAGTTGAAACTTTGCACAATTATTCATTGCTGATGACAACACATGAATCAATTGAAAAATAGACTAATCATATGATCAATTATAGTAGTAATTAATTAATTTTGATTTATATAGAGACAATACTAGCTATTGGGAAATAAACATTGTGTAGAGAATTAGATAATTGGATAAACATTTGAAACTAACAAAAAATAACCAAAAAAAATTTTTACTTTTATAAGTACTTGTATAACTCAGTGGAGGCTGGAGACCTTGGTTTCAAATTCAGACTCTGCAAATTTTTTTTTCAATTGCTTTTGAAAAGGCAGCATGGAAACCTCCCAAAAAACTCCTACTCCCCCCACACTGGTTCACAATAGTAATCGGACCATAGCACACTGAGTATGAATTAAGCATGAAAGTTGTGCTAAACAAAAAAAATTATGTATCCAATAGGAGGAGGTGAATATAGCCCACTTTAATGGTTATCACGCATAGTCGACACCAACAAACAAACGACCTCTTGACACACCATAATTTTATTGTAACAAACATAACTTCAACACCTATTTTACAACATGGTTCCTGTTGGCAAAGGCAAAACAAAGGCTTGGAGTGGCTTGCCAGCGATCCAACCCCTAAACAAGGACCTGCACTACTGCCCAAGGAAATTCCTATAGAGAGGCAGATGGTAGCAGTTATCCTTAACTCAATATAACCTTTTTTTTAAAGTATTTTTTAAATATTTTGCTTGATGTTACTTTACTTTTTAATCTTCATTCTGGATTGTCTATAAATAAAGTGATTTTTATAAAGTTTTACTTTTTAAACAAAAGATATGACCAATGCATTGATGTGCTAATTTATTCATTCATGCTAGTTAGAGGCTTTACCTTTATTTAGTTGTTTTCCTTTACAAAAGATTAATATAAAAAGATAAAAGTAATTAGATGCATTCAAATTTGTTATTTTCAATACAATTACAATGAAGTTCTATTTGTTAAAAAAATCAAAGAAAATATTTGTATTTGAG
This sequence comes from Biomphalaria pfeifferi, assembly GCA_030265305.1. Lineage (NCBI taxonomy): Eukaryota > Metazoa > Mollusca > Gastropoda > Planorbidae > Biomphalaria > Biomphalaria pfeifferi. Next base: position 2,347,723 of record JASAOG010000109.1, on the reverse strand, counting down.
TGCACTTAAAAGGGAAAATAATTGCATTAATTGAAAAAAAAAAAAGTGTGGTGTATAGAGTTTGGAATCGACCTTGGAATAGCTGCTAAGTGTGCCACACTTCTATTAATTATACAATTTATTAAATTGTTTTCTCATTTTTAGTGCACTCAAATAAAAGTGTGCTTGAAAAAAATATTTTATGTATTTTTTTGTAATTTGGTAAGTTAAAATTTTTTTAATGATTATTTAATTTTTTTTTTTTAAATTTAGGCAAAGAAGAAAATGACAAGAGACAGTGATGATGCTGAGAATAATTCACTATTCAGTGATCTGGTCAATAAAGTTGATGACTTTACTAAATATGGACAAAAACAAGCAAAAGATCAGCCTCTGAAAGCATTGGAGGCATTCAGAAATGCTTACCATTGTGCCATGTCTCTTGGTCATCAAGGCTATATGCAAAGAGCCTGTGCATTTAATTTAGGAGCTGCACTGATAGCCTCTAGAAACTACTCTGAAGGCTTAAAATACTTGAAGCAAGCTGTAAGTAAAGCCTTCTTTTAAAATAACTTATTCATTACTGCTGACTAATTCTAATTTAAATGTTATAATACTGATGTGCATCTTAATTCTCTGGACATCCAGCCATTTTTCACTATGGGGCCATATTTGGCTCCAGTTGGATATCATTGGAGGATAGTTGGTTAATGTGTCTTGACCTTAACTATGTCATACTGACCAGACATCTGTCTAGCAGTGCAGAAGAGAGATATATCTTCCTTTATTTGTTTAGTCCATCACATTGAGTTTATAGATAGACATATGACCATATTACGTTAGAAGCGATTAATGTACCTTGTTAGACAACATACTAACACTGTCTAGAGGTCACATCTTATAAGTTTGCTTACTTAGTTCTAGCCCTTTCTGGTTGCTAGGAGTGGGAGTTGTAAGGCTGTAAGGTGTTTAGAGTTGTATGAAAGTTTTGATGTTGAGAGCTGTGAGGACATGGGAATTAGACTCTGGTGCTCTTTGGAGGTAATGTGTGCTGGTTCAGATATCAGTAGCAGACCTGGTCATAGATGTTTGTGGGTTTCCTCTCAATACCGGATATTCATATTGATTATTATTGTATTTTGCTGTTATAAGCAACCATTGGTAGTATCGCTTTGACAATATTGATAATTGTTTATGGTGCTATAAGTACTTAAATATAGCCCACTTTAATGGTTATCAGAGTATGATAATTTTTATGAGCTGATGTATGTGGATTCATAATCTAGTTAATAAATTTGATATAGATTATAGATAAAAGTACACCATTAGCTTCTTAAGGCAAATATTTTTGTATATACTGGTATGCATTATGCATTTTTTTTGTAAATAACTGTTACTGTTGAGTAGTGTTGAGCTACTTTTCCTGTCAACTTCAAACCTTACTCCTGCTTTGAGTATCTTGATTTTTTAACCACATTCTACTTAATAATTTGGAAGTGCCCAGTAACTCCTCTATTAACCACAATATGCACTTGGCTAATATCAGTATCAGTCATTCAGATGCCAAGACTAGAAGCAGTCTGTGGCCTTTAAAACACTCGCCTGATGACCAGCTAATGATCTGAAGTACATGAAAATATACATCTATCCAATATACAACCCAGATGACACTTTACCTTTCAGAGCTTTACATTAGTTCATTATGTAAATATATATATATATATATATATATATATATATATATATATATATATATATATATATATATATATATATATTGTAATGATTACTGTTTTTAGTGCCAATTATGTGACAATTTTTAAGCTAAGAATTGCATTGACACTGTATGTGTATATTCAATGCCACAAACATATATTGCTTGACATGGAAATATAAAATGATTAAAACACACATAAGAAAACTTCTGTATCAATTTTTGTTCTTTAATAAACTCCTTCAAACATATGAATTCAATCAATTCGTTAATTCTCAATATAGCATTAACTTGACAAAAAAGTCTTGCATATTCATTGAAGAAATAAAATAACTAACTAATGTTTCCAAATGACACTGTAGTTATACTGTTGCAACTATACATTAATATAACTTTATATTGATATAACTTTATACCGGTACAGCTTTGTACTAACTGAACTTTTTATCTTTAATTTGACTCAGTATCCATTTGTGACATATATATATATAGGCTATATACTACATCATTCAATCCTATATACAGTTGAGGACACAAACACTGTAATACATTACACAGATTATTCTGTGGTATTTGTTAGTAAATGCTGATTGACTTTAATTAATCAATCAGTGATACAGTGTAAATCAATAAGGTGAAAAAATGGAAAATAAAAATTAAATTAATATATTTATGTCATTTAGAAGTTGGAAATGGAAATTTTATTGAAATAAAATAATATTATTATCATGTCAAAGGTTAAGATCATATAATGCATATATCAATTCTTTTTTTTTCTTTTATTCTTAGAAACTACCGGAAAACCAAGATGGAGATTTGTATTTTAATTTTGGACTAGCCTTTAAAGGCCTAAAAAATATAACAAAGAGTAAATACTATTTTAAAAAGGCTTTAGAATTATATGACCAGAAGCCACAGAATTCTAAAATGTTATGTGAAACACATCAGTTGCTTTATCAACTTTGCTTGGACAAAGAGGAATATCACAATGCTGAGGACTGGTTAATGAAACTTATAGAACTTTACACAACTTCAGAGCAAACTGAAAAGCTATTAATTGTAAGTAATCTATCTGTATATATTATATATTAATTTTTTTATATTTTTTTTTTAATGAAAAGAGCTATAGTTACCTTTGGTTAAAAAGTTATAACTTTAACATGATATTTTATTTTCTGTAGGCCAAAATGGAGAGAGCAAAAATTTTTGTAAAAAAGGACAGACATGATTCTGCAGAAGAGATAGCTGATAAATGTTTGGAAAAAGCAAAAAAAATGGATGTTAAAGAGAATACTGGTAAAGGAGTGAAGCAATAATTAAAAAAAAAATTGATATACTTTTATGTGCCTTCACTCTTTTAAATAGCATTAAGACAAGAATGTCTAATTTTCAATAATTACTTTAAAAATGTACAATTAGTGTAGATCTTTAAAATTTAAATTTTTACCATTCAAAAGTTTTTTTTCTGTTAAAAATTATTTTTTTTATGACTTACCTTAGAAACTTTTTCAATAAATATTTTTTGGCATGCCAAAAAATTGCTTAAACAATTTATTTATCATATACGCTGATACTTAAAAAATCAAATTATTCCCCCAATATTAATTAACTAATTTTATTTAACTATTTTTTTTGCTTAAATGTTTTTTTGACTGTTGTTGAAAAATCAATTGTCAAAAAGGACAAGTGCAATATAGAACCGCCCATTTTTAATTTCATTAACAAAACAGTTGAGTAAATGATAGTACAATGAGCCAGAAATTGAATCTTAGTATTTAAAATGTTTGACATCTTAAGGATGTTCCTTCAGTGTTGAATATAAACTTCTTCCTAGTCTATACCTCTGAGAGAACAATGGGGGCAGTATCAACCCAGGACCATCAAGATGATTGAACAACAGTCCAGCATGCATACTGCATGACCGGGCAGAATCTAATTCTGAGCTTTCATTATTAGCTCCTGAGCACATCTCAAGGAGTTACAAATCTTTAGCTTCACTTCAGGGTAGCTCTTGTAAACTTAAATATATTATACAACTTTTTTGTATTATAAAAATCTTATTAAAATCTTAAAGTTGACTTATGTTTCAGTGAAGCTGTTGAATGAGATTGCATTAGTATTTTGTCAGTTGAAAAAATATGATAAAGCATTACTGTGCTACCAACACTACAACTCTGCCACTCAAAATTCAAATTCTCCAAATTTGATTAGTCCTAATCTAGAAGCTTTAATAGCACAGAATATGGGAGCACTCTATAACCAAATGGAAAAATTTGAGGAATCACTGAAATACCATCAGAAGGCTCTTTCTAAACTAAGTGAGTCAAATAGAAAAGATTAAATAACTCTATAGCCACTTGAAATGTTAGATTGAATCACTTTCTTTCTCTTAATGTGAACTTCATATATTTTCTTGAAATCTCTTTTTTCTTTGGTCTAAAATAGTTGATCTAGGATTGCGTAGAAGCCAGGGCCATGTTCTAATCAACCTAGGCTATGCTTTTAGTCAACTTAAAAACATTAAAGAAGCTGGTGACCACTACCTTGAAGCTCTACGATTAGCAAAAGAAACAGGTAAGAAAACTTTTTAACATGAACTTTTCTTTTTTTTTTTTATGAATGCTCTATAAAATGATGAATGCATATGATTGTTTGTTTGTAAAATGTTTTACATGTTTCGGATGTTCCTTCAGAGTTGAAGATAGTTTACTTCCTAGTCCAAACCTTCTGCAGGACGACGGGGGGATGGGAGCGGGCAGGATTTGAATCCTCGACCATCGATAAATCCGAACACAGTCCAGCGAGCAACCCGCACGACCAGGCATCCATCCAAGTTCATCTTCATTCCTTGATTTAATAGAAATGTGTAGATTAGAATTTTTTTTGCTCTGTTTAAGACTCCAGAAAATGTGAATATTTTTTAAACTTTGAACTAGGCTACTTTTCTTGCTTTATAAGTAGCTGGCATATTAGAGAAGATGCTGGAAGTTTTCCAGTTTTTCTTTTTTAAATAGCATGCTCAGAGTGCTTTGGTCCAATCTCTTTTGTGGACCAGTGGGGGTATCTGGGAGAAGGTTTTCAATGCTGCCTTTAGGCACTCAGAAGTATGGTGGCTGAGTGGTAAAATGCTATGATTCTCAAACAGGGGTTCTGGGTTTGAAGCCAGGTGAAGACTGGGATTTTTAATTTCTGGATCTTTAGGGTGCCTGAGTCCACCCTGCTCTTATGAGTACCTAATATTAGTTGGGCAAAAGTAAAGGCAGTTGGTCATTATACTGGCCACATGAAACACTGGTTAACCATGAACCACAGAAACAGATGAACTTTTTATCATCTACCCTATATAGATTGCAAGGTCTGAAGGGGAACTTTACTTTACTTTAGGCGCTCAATAAACACAACTCTGCTTGAGTTGGGTGTTGAACCTCAAGCTCCCTTGATAGGTAACCAAGCCAAGCCCAAGTGGACACACATCTTCCTGAGGTAGATCTGTTGTCAACTACATGCATTATATTTAGAGAAATCTGTTGTGTGCTAGATTCATCAGATTAACAGAGATTGGTTGCCTTGACACTTACTATTTGTTGTTTCATTGGTGCCAGAATGTTCCTTTCTTTTACCCAGATTTCTTTGTTGTAACTTCAAAACTTGCTGAAATATTGTCCTTTCTTTGGTTTATACATAAAATAATCAAAGTGTATACATTTGTTTTGTTCTTCAGGTGATAAAAAGTCAGAGTGGCAATGTTATGAATCACTTGGAGCAGTAGCTTACAATACTGGCTCAAAAGAATTAGCCCAGAAATACTATAAACAGGCTTTGGAAGTCTTTTTGAGATCTTCTGTTAAACAAGACAAATCCATTCAAGATCGAATTTTAGGAAAATTAACCAATATAGTAAAACTACAAATTGAAGATCCTAGAAATAATTCTACAAATACAAGGGTATAATATATCTATCTCACTTTATATATGAAAACAAAAGGCCTAGCTCAATGACTCATTTTTAATTTGTTATTACTTACCATATATCTTGAACAGCTTAGCATTTTTCACAATAAAATTTGTTTGGCAGTTTCATCGCACTGTTTTTATAAAGCTGGCAAAAAATATTAAATAACACTAAATGATACATCCTTCCTTTTTTTAAGCTCTCTGTAACACTCTTTGTTGCATAATTTATCATTATAGACACTGCATAAAAAGAATCTGATATTTACTTGTTTTATTTCTTTCCAAAATATAAAATAGCACCTGAGTGTCTGTGTTTGTGTGTAATAATTAAACTAGGACAGGAAATGTTGTAGGGGATTGATCTACATCTTGATATAAAATCAAGAAGCACAAGAAGAGTGAGAAATTGTATTTTGGTCTTTATTTTAAAGGTGTGGGTAGAATTCACAGGACAAATTTTTTTTTTGAGGGAAATCATTATAATGTTGGTAGGTTCAGAAAAAAAAAGGGGTGGAGAAATCACAACCACAATAAGCACAAGCAACCTATAAACAAGTTTAATGTAGCAAAGATTGAATATCTGTGGCTACTAGGATCCATGAGTCAAGAGTAGATGTAGAGGAGCATTAAAATTTGGGTGTGCCCTCTGTCTCAATTGACAATGCATGAGAAAGGGGAAGCAGGGCAAAACAGAATTGTGAGGGCATGAAAAGTTGGTTGGGGCATTAGACAGTTGGCAGAGCATGAGATAGGTATGCTCATGTTTCCATCTTGAAAGAGCTAGTTTTTGAGGTATCTTGGTGTTTTTTTTAAACAAGACTTTATTGTGATAAATCTTGGAACAAATGCTAGTATTAATGCCATAGGAGCTATCAACTTACAATGAACTTGTATTGTTTTTACACCAAATTAAAAAAAATTGTATCTTAACTTTTAAGAAACTAAACAAGTAAAATATGATGGTCATAGTAATTGATAAGTAAATTACCTATAGAATCATAAGTATTAATATAAACCCACCTTGCATTTGTGTAATAATGAGTGTCTATTTCTTATTTGAACTAATTTTAGGCTCCAGGAGACATAAACAGAAACCAAAGGACACAGCTAAAGTAAGAATCTTTGATTCTATTTTTGTATGTCTCATAGGTATGTATAACATCATAATTATGTGACCTAGTTGTTACAAGATGATGAAACATGTGATCTTTCTTTTTCCTCAAGAGTGTAATGTCCATTCTTAATGATTAGTTCTAGATTTTCTCAAGATTTCATAAATTTCTGTCCGAACAACTTTTCTGTTCCAAAACTATTACATTGACTAAATTGACTATGCTGTTTTATCTGTCAATACAATATTTCTAGAACATTTTTGAAGTTGTAGCTAAGAAATTTAGACATAGGCTTGACTCTATTTCCTATATTAAGTAAACATTTTTAAAATACACAAGAATATCTTGATTGATTTTTATAATGGGACAATATAAAACATATGTTAACATAAGCAAAAACTTGTTGGAAAGGAAACTTTGGAATAGTAGAATAATAAGAGTGTCAAAAAGAAACATGCAAACATGGATTATCTTAAATAAAGTCCAAATAATTGTACTTAACAACCAGATAATCCAAATTGAGCCTCCTCACAGAGACATTTCAATATTTTTATCTTCATTTCAATACTGTTTGTACATTTTTTTCTGATGGTAAATGAAAGGTCAATGAGTTCCAGTAAACAGGCATAAACCATTTGCACTATCGGACTGAAACAGACCATGACTTTAATAGATTTCTTTTGTGATTGTTAGCCTTCTTAAAAACTAGTATTTTGATATTGTGATATTATGATATTTAAAATGTGTTAATTTACATTTTTCAAGATTCAAGAAGTCACTGTCAGAAAACCAAGTTCAACAATTTTCATAATATTTATTCCAATAACATATTATTGGGTCGAGCTTTAAGAAAAAAACAACAATTTCAATGTGTAACTAAGACATAGAAACATGAAACAGTGTAATGTAAGACAATCATTTCAACAGTATAAGTGTTTTACAACAAAATTACGCAAAAATAAAATTCCACTTTCCTAACAGTGAAAACTAATGAAGCCTGATAAGTTTAAAATGCGAAAAGGTATCGACTTCACTTTATAACTATTTGTAGTTCAAAAAGTTGCTCGTGGATTAGATGATGAGATAGCTGAATTGCCAAATGTTGGTGCAAATCAAACAAAGTAATTTGTTTTTACTTAAGAACTTGTAAATCTTTATTTTTAAATAAAAATATATTTTATTTGAGTGTGATTTATTTTAAATAATAATCTTTTACTAACTTCTTTTTTCTAAACTTACAGTGAGGAAGAGGAGGATGAAATGGATGTGGATGCAGAAGATATTGAGGATAAAAAGCAAGTTAGACGTGAACTGGCTAAACTAAGTTAGTAATATGAGTATTGTGATGTATCAGTATTTCAGTAGACCTATATTTTCAGTGTGATAGTGTGGTACTGATAGCTAGCAGTGTAGTAAAAAAAAAGTGTTCAACTTTAAACATTGTTGTCACGTGACTAATAGCTTACATGATTCTGTTTTCCCCCTCTACTAGTGCCATGACTATCTGGTTATGTTATGCCCTTTAATAATCCTCTTGATGTTCTGTGGTTTGAGTCATTGTCATCAATCAGCCCAACTCTACTTATTTTTTTTTTCTTTGCTAGAATCTATAGAAATAGTGGTAGTAAGATAGTATGTTGAATGTTGGTGAAAGCAACAAACAGCAAAAGTGCCATTGTAGGATAGCTCTTAAAAAAAGATACAAATTAATATATTTACATGGATATCATATATTATACATAAACAGCGAAGTGTTGTGGCTGGGTTGCATGCTTAGCTTACAAACTGAGGTATTTCAGGTTCAATCTTGGTGAAGACTGGGATTTTGAATATCAGGATTTTTAGGATACCCTTCTGTCCTTCCAACTCTGATGGGTATCGGACATCCATTGGGTAAAGTAACTGTGGTTGGTCATTGTGCTAACCACATGACACCCTTATTAAAAAAACAAATGACTCTTATATCATCTGCCTTATAGGTATCAAGGTCTGAAAGTGGTACTTTAGTATATAAACAGTAATATTTTCAAATCATTTACTTGCTCCATAAAATAAGTCAATCTGTAATCAATTCATACCAGAATCTAATATAGAATTAGAAAGAGAGATGGATTCCACCTCATCAGATTTTGACTCTGATAAATCTTCTGTTAAGAAAAAAAGGTAAGTTGTTTATTTATATTATGCTTTTTATGACTTAATATTAGAGGCCAACAGTATAATATAAGACAATTTCAGAAGTGTATTTTTTATAATTCTAAATGATCCATAGTCTTAGAGCTTTATCTAAGACATCAGTGGCTCAAGCAGTTATGTTTTGAAGGTTAAATCATGTACACATCTGAAAATTAGGAGTGAACAATTATACTTGACTTCGGTTATTTGGAGTCCAAAGACTAACTAACAAAATGTTTGGATTTAAACATTTATTTTTACTAACAATTAAATGTGCAAGGTAAAGTTTTTCACATACCCACTCTTTATTAGTCAACTTCCCAGAATAGCTTTCTAATCTTACAATCTCCTGGAAATTGATTCTGTTTAAATTAATATTTTCATTAGGTTTTTAAAAGCCAAAAAGTCATTGTCACTGCGAAAATTTCAGAAAGTTGCTCTTGGGTTAGATGTGAACACTGAACTAGATAAAATATCAGACACTGAGGGAAAAGGAGAAGAGGATAAGCCTGAAAAAAAAATTGAGTGTGTTTTTTTTTTTTTTAAATTTTTGTTATTCATGCAAGAATAATTAACAAAACACTTTCCTGTTGTTAGTTTATTTTGAAAAGACTTATATTTTAATCTAATAATGAAAAACTATATGCGTTGTACAAGTATAATCTTTTGTTTTAAATTGCTACTGAATCATGAGAGCTTCTAGCTAATAGGTTACCCAGAATGTCATTGGTGTCTTTAGAATTAAAAGAATACATTTATTGCTGGTTTTTTTAATAACCTTAAACATGAATTTTTTTTTTTCAGAACTTTAAAATGATAAAGAAGAAAATTAATTAATTACTAATTATAATCTGATGATCTATTACCCTAGAACTCAAGTTCTCTTCCTTCTATCAGAAAGAAAAAAACAATTAAAAAAAAAATTAAGAACAAAATTTGACTACAATCTTAGATGAGAGCTTAATAAAATAAATTTTACAAACACATATCCCAGCAATCAATTGGTTAGTGTGTTTTCAAATGGAGAATGGCTTCATGGTCAAGTGTTATGTACATGCTTTCATTACTATGGTCCCAAGTTCAAACCTTGCTTACTGCAATACTAATTCATTTCCAAAAGATCATCTGACACATAAATCAAAGGAAGAAGCTGGTCCAACAGTAAAATTCTAAAAAAGTTTATTGATACTAGGAATCTCTAAGAGCTACAGCACAACAAAGTTAAAATTAGAAATAACAGAAATCATTTTGTTCAACCACTCACATCTTCCTGTCCAATGCCAAAATAGTCATTGAAGCCTTAAGAAACCCTAATGCCTCTTATTTCACAAAAACTCAAGGCACCACTTATAAACATCGACAATAATCTCAAAGAATTTCTTTAATGGATTCCACCACAAAAGAATAGGGGAGAAAAAAGGCTGACAAGCAATGATGCTTATGATAAGCTGTCCTGACACGATCAAAGTATAATTATTTACCTTGAATTAAGGGCAAAGCAGATAAAGACAACAAACACTATTACACAAACACAATACTGATCTACTGTTCTTGTTTTTTTTTCTTCATTTTTTTTGTCCATTCTTTTTATGCTTTAATTTTGTATTATATTATATTATAAATTATATGTTTAAAAAAATCACAAAATTTCTCTTTAAAATTCATGTTAAAAAATAAAACTACGATTTTGTTTAGCATTTAGTCTAGGACTAGCTTATTATGTAGGCCTAAATAATTAAATATTTATATATCTATATAAATTAATATTTATTAGTAGACAAACCAGAACATATGAAAAACCAAGAGTTCCAGACATGAAAAAAAAAAGACAGCCATCTGGGACCTATGATATGCCTAATGATACTATACCTCCAACCTTTAAACCTGATACAAAGAGTGACAGTATCATTAAGAGTTTGTCAAAATCAATTCGACCAGGCAACCAAACTGATTCTGATGGAAAAAATTCTTTAGCAGCAACTAAGGAACTATCGAAATATGAGCCTGGAACATCAAAAAGAGGTCAGCATTCAAGTAGTTTATTTAGGTGACAAAGTGATTTTTTAAAAATAATTTTTTGTAGGTATCTTTTATATAAGAAAAAGCATATTTAGTTTTTTTTTTGGAACTGTAGTGCCACTATATATGTAATAAAGTGGCTACATGTCTAATGGGCTGTAGCTCCAAACAGCTATTCCAACTTACCTGTTGTAGGTGTATTATTTTCTAAGTACAGAACTTGTATAAAACAGGAACACACTTCTATTTAAACAAAAAAAAACATTTATTGACAACATATAAACCTAAAGCTTTCAAGTTTATTGCAAATGCAGAAACACAAGTGTTGAACAATTCAAATAAAAAAAAACTCATTTTAAAAAAATACAATAAACACACATCACTCTGTCTTTTGATCTCAGACTTCCACACTAGCTGACTGTCAGCAGTCTAATTTATGACTTTATCATCATACTCATGGTTAAATCAGAACTTATTCAGTTGATACAAACAATCATTCACACTCCATAAAAGTGGCTAGGATTTATCATAAATGGTTATTGAAAATTAGCAATGATTTTATTTTCGATCTGTCTGTAATCACAATAACAGAATCTTTTTTCTTTTTTAAACACTGTCAAATATTTTAGGACAAATATTTAAGACATGTACTTCAATGCTGGTATCTTAGTAGTCCTGTTACCCTCCCCCCCTCCCTTTTCATTAAATGACGTTTACCTGCTTACATACACTTTTGCTGTTAAAAAACAGTTATGACTGAATATTCTCTTTAAAAAAAATGGAACATCCCTAAATAAGTTTTTGGTTATGTTTTGACACATTTGAGTACAGGTAGACACAAAATCTTATCAATGGAGTTATTTCTCTTCTTAACTAAAGATGTAAAATGATTTCTGTTCACACAACAAAAAGCATATTGAAATGTTTCATACATGAAGATAGTCACTGAGCTAACACAGAAGTTACAATAGAAAAGCTGATGTTTTGTGATAAGTGAAATTTAGTGAAAATGGAATTGTAATTTTAACAAAAATTTAAATTAGATACATAAAGCTTTCAATTTCTAAGTTAAGAATATTAAGCTTACTGTATAAATAAGAAACCATCATTATTAGGTACATTATCCAGTGAGACTGTCTCCCAAACCAATTCCATAAAATAACTGAATGTAACATTACATAACTTTTTACATTTTAAAATTTCCTTGAGATATTTATAAGGTGATAGAACAACTTCCAAGCAGCTGTTCTGTTTCCTGTGCATTTGCCAAACTTTGAAGATCACATAAAAAACAAACATTTTAAATTCACAGCTAAAATAAGTGACGAAGATCTTTCTGATAGTGACGATGATATTTCTGATAGTGATGATGATGTTTCTGATAATGACAGCAAGAATCCAGGAAAAAAAACAACAATCCTACAAAGCATGCCTACAGGACAAAGGTATAATGAAAAAAGGATAACGAAGCTTTAAAAATGTCAAATTTTAATTTCATTCTTTTTATGGAATAAAAGGAAACATTTATGAATAGGATTTTTTTTTCATAAAATTAATAATTGCTTTCACTGTTACATATTTGACTTTATAAACTTTTGCAATGTAAGTATTTAGATTAGTGGCATAGTAAGGGTACGTGCAATTCTTTCTGTTTCCCCATTAAAAAATAAAATAAAACATTGAAAATAGCTTTATTTTCAAAACAACACATAGTTATTGGTAAGATACTAGAAATCAATTGTACAAAAAGATCAATTATTTGACATTAACTACTTTCTGGCTGACTGAATTTATTGAAATTTGTTTTTTTAGAGGTGAGAAACTTTAAGAACTGTTTAGCTAGAAATAATCTGCTTGCTTCAGATCTAGTAACAGATTTTTTATTTGTACCAGTTAGTATCTCCAAAGTAATTTGTTTTCAATTTTTTGAAACTTTATGCCTGACCATTTGGACAGCTTTTCCTCTGGCTATTTAGTTTGTAATAATTCATCATCACCATCAAACTCCATTTGAGTGAGGGTTGAGAGGTTCAAATCCTCTCTTGCAAAAGCCCTGGACAGAAAAACCCTGCTGTTTTGCATAGATTGAGAATTTGTGGTTTCCCAGACCTGTCGAGACGTAAATAGGCAAGTCTGGGGCAGTCAAAAAGAATAGGTTGGTAGTTTGTAGAATTAGAAAGTTCCAATGGTTTGTTCAAGCTGTGAAAAAAGTGTGTGGGGCTAGTTGTCACAATTTTAAAATTTTGATGAACTTAAAAATTCAGACTAGAGCAAATGACATGAATTTTATCTCTTTATTTATCAGAGTTATACAGCAGAAAAGTGGTTGGATTGGGGTTGTGACAATTTGCCCCACACCGGAGTAAGTTGACACAGGGCATGGGGTAAAATGTCACACATTAAAAAATCACCATATCTTGCTATGTCTAAAAGAAATAACATATTTAGTCAAGACTTTGTTCTTGTAGTAGTTTCCTTGACTGGTTGTCGTGAAAGAATGATATTTATGTGGATGTTCTGAAATGTTTCTTTCACGACGACCAGTCAAGGAAACTACTACAAGAACAAAGTCTTAGCTAAGAAGGAAAGCTGTAGGTTTTTCTTCAAAATAATGTTTATTTTTTGTATATAATATTTGTAAAATATCTGTTCACTTCTCCCAGCAATGCACCTACCTCCAACCTATCTAAATAGTAGGACTAGAGAACTTCTTTCTCAAACTAAATGTTGTGCTCGGAGGACAGATATTGTCTGTATGTTGATGCTGGCTTAACCTTTGTAAACAGCATTATTTAAGGAGAAAGTCGCTTAAGACTATTTAGGTAGCATCCATAAAAAAAAAAATTAATAATAAATAAATATTAATATTAAAATTTGTTTCAAAATGCTTAATCTTCATTGGGGCAAATTGTCACAACTGTGACATATTACCCCAACCAGTGTGACAACTTGCCTCACAACAATTTTCATAATATTTATTCCAATAACATATTATTGGGTCGAGCTTTAAGAAAAAAACAACAATTTCAATGTGTAACTAATACATAGAAACATGAAACAGTGTAATGTAAGACAATCATTTCAACAGTATAAGTGTTTTACAACAAAATTACGCAAAAATAAAATTCCACTTTCCTAACAGTGAAAACTAATGAAGCCTGATAAGTTTAAAATGCGAAAAGGTATCGACTTCACTTTATAACTATTTGTAGTTCAAAAAGTTGCTCGTGGATTAGATGATGAGATAGCTGAATTGCCAAATGTTGGTGCAAATCAAACAAAGTAATTTGTTTTTACTTAAGAACTTGTAAATCTTTATTTTTAAATAAAAATATATTTTATTTGAGTGTGATTTATTTTAAATAATAATCTTTTACTAACTTCTTTTTTCTAAACTTACAGTGAGGAAGAGGAGGATGAAATGGATGTGGATGCAGAAGATATTGAGGATAAAAAGCAAGTTAGACGTGAACTGGCTAAACTGATAAGTTAGTAATATGAGTATTGTGATGTATCAGTATTTCAGTAGACCTATATTTTCAGTGTGATAGTGTGGTACTGATAGCTAGCAGTGTAGTAAAAAAAAAGTGTTCAACTTTAAACATTGTTGTCACGTGACTAATAGCTTACATGATTCTGTTTTCCCCCTCTACTAGTGCCATGACTATCTGGTTATGTTATGCCCTTTAATAATCCTCTTGATGTTCTGTGGTTTGAGTCATTGTCATCAATCAGCCCAACCCTACTTATTTTTTTTTTCTTTGCTAGAATCTATAGAAATAGTGGTAGTAAGATAGTATGTTGAATGTTGGTGAAAGCAACAAACAGCAAAAGTGCCATTGTAGGATAGCTCTTAAAAAAAGATACAAATTAATATATTTACATGGATATCATATATTATACATAAACAGCGAAGTGTTGTGGCTGGGTTGCATGCTTAGCTTACAAACTGAGGTATTTCAGGTTCAATCTTGGTGAAGACTGGGATTTTGAATATCAGGATTTTTAGGATACCCTTCTGTCCTTCCAACTCTGATGGGTATCGGACATCCATTGGGTAAAGTAACTGTGGTTGGTCATTGTGCTAACCACATGACACCCTTATTAAAAAAACAAATGACTCTTATATCATCTGCCTTATAGGTATCAAGGTCTGAAAGTGGTACTTTAGTATATAAACAGTAATATTTTCAAATCATTTACTTGCTCCATAAAATAAGTCAATCTGTAATCAATTCATACCAGAATCTAATATA
Organism: Biomphalaria pfeifferi; assembly: GCA_030265305.1. Lineage (NCBI taxonomy): Eukaryota > Metazoa > Mollusca > Gastropoda > Planorbidae > Biomphalaria > Biomphalaria pfeifferi. The sequence continues at coordinate 2,332,514 of JASAOG010000109.1, read as the reverse complement.
GAATTAGAAAGAGAGATGGATTCCACCTCATCAGATTATGATGAAATAGACTCAGACACTGACTCTAATAAATCTTCTGTTAAGGAAAAAAGGTAAGTTGTTTATTTATATTATGCTTTTTATGACTTAATATTAGAGGCCAACAGTATAATATAAGATAATTTCAGAAGTGTATTTTTTATAATTCTAAATGATCCATAGTCTTAGAGCTTTATCTAAGACATCAGTGGCTCAAGCAGTTATGTTTTGAAGGTTAAATCATGTACACATCTGAAAATTAGGAGTGAACAATTATACTTGACTTCGGTTATTTGGAGTCCAAAGACTAACTAACAAAATGTTTGGATTTAAACATTTATTTTTACTAACAATTAAATGCGCAAGGTAAAGTTTTTCACATACCCACTCTTTATTAGTCAACTTCCCAGAATAGCTTTCTAATCTTACAATCTCCTGGAAATTGATTCTGTTTAAATTAATATTTTCATTAGGTTTTTAAAAGCCAAAAAGTCATTGTCACTGCGAAAATTTCAGAAAGTTGCTCTTGGGTTAGATGTGAACACTGAACTAGATAAAATATCAGACACTGAGGGAAAAGGAGAAGAGGATAAGCCTGAAAAAAAAATTGAGTGTGTTTTTTTTTTTTTTTAAATTTTTGTTATTCATGCAAGAATAATTAACAAAACACTTTCCTGTTGTTAGTTTATTTTGAAAAGACTTATATTTTAATCTAATAATGAAAAACTATATGCGTTGTACAAGTATAATCTTTTGTTTTAAATTGCTACTGAATCATGAGAGCTTCTAGCTAATAGGTTACCCAGAATGTCATTGGTGTCTTTAGAATTAAAAGAATACATTTATTGCTGGTTTTTTTAATAACCTTAAACATGAATTTTTTTTTTTCAGAACTTTAAAATGATAAAGAAGAAAATTAATTAATTACTAATTATAATCTGATGATCTATTACCCTAGAACTCAAGTTCTCTTCCTTCTATCAGAAAGAAAAAAACAATTAAAAAAAAAATTAAGAACAAAATTTGACTACAATCTTAGATGAGAGCTTAATAAAATAAATTTTACAAACACATATCCCAGCAATCAATTGGTTAGTGTGTTTTCAAATGGAGAATGGCTTCATGGTCAAGTGTTATGTACATGCTTTCATTACTATGGTCCCAAGTTCAAACCTTGCTTACTGCAATACTAATTCATTTCCAAAAGATCATCTGACACATAAATCAAAGGAAGAAGCTGGTCCAACAGTAAAATTCTAAAAAAGTTTATTGATACTAGGAATCTCTAAGAGCTACAGCACAACAAAGTTAAAATTAGAAATAACAGAAATCATTTTGTTCAACCACTCACATCTTCCTGTCCAATGCCAAAATAGTCATTGAAGCCTTAAGAAACCCTAATGCCTCTTATTTCACAAAAACTCAAGGCACCACTTATAAACATCGACAATAATCTCAAAGAATTTCTTTAATGGATTCCACCACAAAAGAATAGGGGAGAAAAAAGGCTGACAAGCAATGATGCTTATGATAAGCTGTCCTGACACGATCAAAGTATAATTATTTACCTTGAATTAAGGGCAAAGCAGATAAAGACAACAAACACTATTACACAAACACAATACTGATCTACTGTTCTTGTTTTTTTTTCTTCATTTTTTTTGTCCATTCTTTTTATGCTTTAATTTTGTATTATATTATATTATAAATTATATGTTTAAAAAAATCACAAAATTTCTCTTTAAAATTCATGTTAAAAAATAAAACTACGATTTTGTTTAGCATTTAGTCTAGGACTAGCTTATTATGTAGGCCTAAATAATTAAATATTTATATATCTATATAAATTAATATTTATTAGTAGACAAACCAGAACATATGAAAAACCAAGAGTTCCAGACATGAAAAAAAAAAGACAGCCATCTGGGACCTATGATATGCCTAATGATACTATACCTCCAACCTTTAAACCTGATACAAAGAGTGACAGTATCATTAAGAGTTTGTCAAAATCAATTCGACCAGGCAACCAAACTGATTCTGATGGAAAAAATTCTTTAGCAGCAACTAAGGAACTATCGAAATATGAGCCTGGAACATCAAAAAGAGGTCAGCATTCAAGTAGTTTATTTAGGTGACAAAGTGATTTTTTAAAAATAATTTTTTGTAGGTATCTTTTATATAAGAAAAAGCATATTTAGTTTTTTTTTTGGAACTGTAGTGCCACTATATATGTAATAAAGTGGCTACATGTCTAATGGGCTGTAGCTCCAAACAGCTATTCCAACTTACCTGTTGTAGGTGTATTATTTTCTAAGTACAGAACTTGTATAAAACAGGAACACACTTCTATTTAAACAAAAAAAAACATTTATTGACAACATATAAACCTAAAGCTTTCAAGTTTATTGCAAATGCAGAAACACAAGTGTTGAACAATTCAAATAAAAAAAAACTCATTTTAAAAAAATACAATAAACACACATCACTCTGTCTTTTGATCTCAGACTTCCACACTAGCTGACTGTCAGCAGTCTAATTTATGACTTTATCATCATACTCATGGTTAAATCAGAACTTATTCAGTTGATACAAACAATCATTCACACTCCATAAAAGTGGCTAGGATTTATCATAAATGGTTATTGAAAATTAGCAATGATTTTATTTTCGATCTGTCTGTAATCACAATAACAGAATCTTTTTTCTTTTTTAAACACTGTCAAATATTTTAGGACAAATATTTAAGACATGTACTTCAATGCTGGTATCTTCTTCTTTATCTTATCTTATATAATACAGACGTTACTTCAAAAAAGAAGATGATTACGTCCTACGCGTCATGCATTTAGTCATGCATATTAACCAATGACTTAAATTCTGCCAAGTCACTGGTTTTTCTGGCTAGCTCAGGCAACCCATTCCATGCTCTAATAGCACTAGGGAAGAAGGAGTATTTGTACAAATTTGTCCTAGCATATGGGACGAGGAATGTGCCTTTATTTTTGTGTCTTTCAGAGTATTTTATTAAATTTTGTTTTTGTATTTGAAGATTATGGTTCAGTGTTTTATGTATAATTGCTACTTTACTTTTGAGTCTTCTGTCCTGAAGGCTTTCTAAATTTAGTGATTTTACTAATGGTGTTACCCTAGTCAAATGTGAATATTCGTTTGTTATGAATCTCACTGCTCTATTTTGTGTTTGTTCCAGCTTCTTAATGTTTTCCTGAGTTGAGGGGTCCCACACGGTGGATGCATATTCTATTATTGGCCTAACCAAGGTTAAATAACATTTTAGTTTTATGTTCTTATTTGATTTATAGAAATTTCTTTTAATAAACCCTAATGCTTTGTTGGATTTTTTTATAGTTTCATCAATATGTGGATTCCATGACAGTTTTTCATTTATTATAACACCTAGGTATTTTGAGTTTTTAGTCTGTGTTACTGGTTTGCCATGAATAAGATAAGTGGAATTAATTTGTTTTAGTTTTTTTGTTACTCTTAACAACTGACATTTTTCTGGGTGGAAAGACATGCTCCAATTTGATTCCCATTTCTGTAATTCATCTAATTCTCTTTGTAAAATATCTGTGTCTTGTTTTGTTTTTATTGTTCTATATATTATGCAATCGTCTGCAAATAATCTGACTTTTGTTCCTGAACTAATGCAATTTGGTAAATCATTTATGTAAATTAAAAATAGTAGTGGACCCAAAACTGTTCCTTGAGGTACACCTGAGTTTACTGTTATTGGTGTTGATTTAGAGCCATTTATTATTACAGTTTGTTCTCTCCCTATCAGAAAATCTTTAATCCACTGATGCAGTGGACCGTTAATGCCGAAATATTTTAATTTTTTAAGCAAACTATGGTGGTGAACTTTGTCAAAAGCCTTGGAAAAATCTAGTAAGATAGCATCTATTTGTTCACTATTATCTAAACCTTTTGAAAAATCATCAATTAGTCCTATTAGTTGTGTTTCACATGATCTATATTTCCTAAAGCCATGTTGGTATTGGGTGAGGACATTATGTTTGTCTAAGTGGTTTATGATATTGCTACATATTATGTGTTCTAGTATTTTACATGTGATGCTGGTAAGTGATACTGGTCTGTAGTTTCCTGGATCAGATTTTTCTCCTTTTTTAAATAGGGGGGTGACATTAGCTTCTTTCCAGTCCTTTGGTACTCTGCCCTGGTTAAGCGATGCTTGAAAGAGTATTTTGAACACTGGGGCTAGCTCATTGCTTAGTTCTTTGAGTAATCTAGCTGGAATACCATCAGGTCCAGACGCTTTATTTGGTTTGGTGTTGGCTAATAGTTTTTTAATTCCATTTTCTTGTACTACTAAATCTTCTATGTTGTCTACTTGGTTCAAATTAAGAAATATGTCTTTGTCTCCTGGGGCTGAGAATGCTGATGCAAAGTATTTGTTTAGGATGTTTGCTTTAGTTTCATTATCACTATGTATTATGTTATGTTCATCTTTTAATGGCGCTATGCCTGTTGTTTCCATTTTCTTAGACTTAATGTATGACCATAGGTTTTTGTTATCTTTAGATATTACATTGTTGATGTATTCACTCTGCAGCTGTCTGCTTACTTTTTGGGTTAGGTGTTTAATTTTTATATACTTTTTGTAAACTCTTTCTGCCTTGGTTGCTTTAAATTTTCTATATAGGTTTTCCTTCTGTTTACAAAGCTTCTTTAGTCTATTATTAAACCAGCATTTATTTATTTTGTTTGATGTGTATTTAGTTGGTATATGATTTTCTATAATGCTTTTAAGATGGTTTTTAATGAAATTCCAGAGGTCATCGACTGGTTGGTTAATGTCTTTTTCTAATAAGAATGTTTGTTGAAAGTTTAATGCAGCTTGGTGTAGTTGTGTTAGGTTACATTTATTCCAGAGTAAGATTTTTCTTTTGGTTTTTGTATTGGCTACTGCTTTTATCTGACTGTGTATTTTTATGATCTCATGGTCTGATAGACCAGGGATAATATCATAATCAACTACTAATCCAGGTCTGTTGGTTAAGAAGAGATCTAATGTGTTGTTTAATCTAGTTGGCTTTTTAATGATTTGATCTAAACTTAGGTTGTGTAAAGTTTCTATGAAAAGCTCATTTATGTCCTTAAGGTTTTGGTGTTTATCTATGGTTAGTGTTTTCCAATTTATATCAGGTAGGTTGAAGTCACCCATAATCCAAAAAACTGCATTTTTATTTGTCTCTTTAAGTGTAGTAATCTGATTACATAGTTCCTGCATGTATTCTAAACTAGAATTTGGTGGTCTGTAAATGCTGCCTATTATAAGGGATGTTGAGGTGGTATTAATTTTACAAAATGTAGATTCTATGTTTTTTGAGCTAGGTAAGGTAATTTCTTCTGCTATAAGAGTGTTTTTTATTGCTAAAAGAACTCCTCCATGATTATCAGCCCTATCTTTTCTAAAAATTTCATAATTACTATTGAAAATTTCTGCATTATAAATTTCAGGATGTAGCCAAGTTTCTGTTCCTGCAATTATGTCTGGTTTCTCACATTCTAATAAAATTTCTAAGTCTGCTGTTTTGTTCCTAATGCTTTGAAAATTTATTACTAAGGTTTTAAGGTATTTTGGTATTACTTCTTTGGTAGGTTTGTTTAGTGAGGCTGTTGTATTAATTTTAGTAGATTTAGGTTTAACAGGAGTGGATCTGGCTAGTGGTTGGTGAGTTGGTTTTGGGATGGTGTTTAGGATGTTGAATGGGTTAGAAGTGTCCGCATCAAAGGAATCAAACAGTCCTGATGTAAACTGAGGTAACCCACACGGTACACAGTGCCATGATGCATCTTTGTTGCCTAAGGCATAATACACAGGTGTATTCATATGGAGACATGATGCATGGTACCATTCATCGCAGGTGTCACATTGAATGGCTTTCTGTTTCATGGTGCATACTTTTTTGCAGATGTTGCATCTATCTTTAGATCTAGGCCCTGGATTTGACTCTACATCCCCTGCTATTAATATTAACAGTGAAAGGTATTTATTTCTACTGTGTCTGATTGAGAACTTCCATTTGTGATGGGTAATCTTCTTTAATGTTATGGATGTGTATGTTAGGTTATTTTTTAAGTTGCATTGATCTAAAGTGTGATGATTGATTATGACTGTTGTTTCCTTTTTAAGTTTAGTGTTGACTGAGGTAGATCTAGTTCTGTGTTCAGCTAGTGTGTATTTAGTAATTATTAGGATAAACAGCCAGAGCAATTTCATGATGACTGTTGTTGATTTTAGTTTTAAAAGGTCTAGTCTAAATCTAGTTTAAGGTTAAAAATGCCTAAGATGGCCTAAGCTAAGTCTAAGTCTAAAGTGATAGCTAATTTACAATGACAATCAAATGGTTTATTCAAAATATAGACCTAGACTAGATCCAGATCTAATTCTAGATCTAGATCTAATGGTAGATCAATATATTTATATATATATCTTAGTAGTCCTATTACCCCCCCCCCCCTCCCTTTTCATTAAATGACGTTTACCTGCTTACATACACTTTTGCTGTTAAAAAACAGTTATGACTGAATATTCTCTTTAAAAAAAATGGAACATCCCTAAATAAGTTTTTGGTTATGTTTTGACACATTTGAGTACAGGTAGACACAAAATCTTATCAATGGAGTTATTTCTCTTCTTAACTAAAGATGTAAAATGATTTCTGTTCACACAACAAAAAGCATATTGAAATGTTTCATACATGAAGATAGTCACTGAGCTAACACAGAAGTTACAATAGAAAAGCTGATGTTTTGTGATAAGTGAAATTTAGTGAAAATGAAATTGTAATTTTAACAAAAATTTAAATTAGATACATAAAGCTTTCAATTTCAAAGTTAAGAATCTTAAACTTACTGTATAAATAAGAAACCATCATTATTAGGTACATTATCCATTGAGACTGTCTCCCAAACCAATTCCATAAAATAACTGAATGTAACATTACATAACTTTTTACATTTTAAAATTTCCTTGAGATATTTATAAGGTGATAGAACAACTTCCAAGCAGCTGTTCTGTTTCCTGTGCATTTGCCAAACTTTGAAAATCACATAAAAAACAAACATTTCAAATTCACAGCTAAAATAAGTGACGAAGATCTTTCTGATAGTGGCGATGATATTTCTGATAGTGACGATGATGTTTCTGATAGTGATGATGATGTTTCTGATAGTGATGATGATTTTTCTGATAATGACAGCAAGAATCCAGGAAAAAAAACAACAACCCTACAAAGCATGCCTACAGGACAAAGGTATTATGAAAAAATGATAACGAAGCTTTAAAAATGTCAAATTTTAATTTCATTCTTTTTATGGAATAAAAGGAAACATTTATGAAAAGGATTTTTTTTTCATAAAATTAATAATTGCTTTCACTGTTACATATTTGACTTTATAAACCTTTGCAATGTAAGTATTTAGATTAGTGGCATAGTAAGGGTACGTGCAATTCTTTCTGTTTCCCCATTAAAAAATAAAATAAAACACTGAAAATAACTTTATTTTCAAAACAACACATAGTTATTGGTAAGATACTAGAAATCAATTGTACAAAAAGATCAATTATTTGACATTTACTACTTTCTGGCTGACTGAATTTATTGAAATTTGTTTTTTTAGAGGTGAGAAACTTTAAGAACTGTTTAGTTAGAAATAATCTGCTTGCTTCAGATCTAGTAACAGATTTTTTATTTGTACCAGTTAGTATCTCCAAAGTAATTTGTTTTCATTTTTTTAAAACTTTATGCCTGACCATTTGGACAGCTTTTCCTCTGGCTATTTAGTTTGTAATAATTCATCATCACCATCAAACTCCATTTGAGTGAGGGTTGAGAGGTTCAAATCCTCTCTTGCAAAAGCCCTGGACAGAAAAACCCTGCTGTTTTGCATAGATTGAGAATTTGTGGTTTCCCAGACCTGTTGAGACGTAAATAGGCAAGTCTGGGGCAGTCAAAAAGAATAGGTTGGTAGTTGGTAGAATTAGAAAGTTCCAATGGTTTGTTCAAGCTGTGAAAAAAGTGTGTGGGGCTAGTTGTCACAATTTTAAAATTTTGATGAACTTAAAAATTCAGACTAGAGCAAATGACATGAATTTTATCTCTTTATTTATCAGAGTTATACAGCAGAAAAGTGGTTGGATTGGGGTTGTGACAATTTGCCCCACACCGGAGTAAGTTGACACAGGGCATGGGGTAAAATGTCACACATTAAAAAATCACCATATCTTGCTATTTCTAGAAGAAATAACATATTTAGTCAAGACTTTGTTCTTGTAGTAGTTTCCTTGACTGGTTGTCGTGAAAGAATGATATTTATGTGGATGTTCTGAAATGTTTCTTTCACAACGACCAGTCAAGGAAACTACTACAAGAACAAAGTCTTAGCTAAGAAGGAAAGCTGTAGGTTTTTCTTCAAAATAATGTTTATTTTTTGTATATAATATTTGTAAAATATCTGTTCACTTCTCCCAGCAATGCACCTACCTCCAACCTATCTAAATAGTAGGACTAGAGAACTTCTTTCTCAAACTAAATGTTGTGCTCGGAGGACAGATATTGTCTGTATGTTGATGCTGGCTTAACCTTTGTAAACAGCATTATTTAAGGAGAAAGTAGCTTAAGACTATTTAGGTAGCATTCATAAAAAAGATTCCATTAAACAAATAATTAATAATAAATAAATATTAATATTAAAATTTGTTTCAAAATGCTTAATCTTCATTGGGGCAAATTGTCACAACTGTGACATGTTACCCCAACCAGTGTGACAACTTGCCTCACAACAATTTTCATAATATTTATTCCAATAACATATTATTGGGTCGAGCTTTAAGAAAAAAAAAAACAATTTCAATGTGTAACTAATACATAGATACATGAAACAGTGTAATGTAAGACAATCATTTCAACAGTATAAGTGTTTTACAACAAAATTACGCAAAATAAAATTCCACTTTCCTAACAGTGAAAACTAATGAAGCCTGATAAGTTTAAAATGTGAAAAGGTATTGACTTCACTTTATAACTATTTGTATATGTTTCCGTAAACATCTCAAATGTAGTTTCACATTTTTGATAGTGCATCAAATTATACCGATATAGTGTTTTGTGACAACTTGTCCCGGTGACTTTTTGCCCCACCTTCCCCCTAATCAGTTCAGTGTACCAAACAATTTACCAAAGCTTCAGGGAATGGTTCAGGCACGGGATGATCTTGTTTTAGAATTGACTTCTAGATTACGCTTTTGGGTTCCAAAGTGTTGACCATTCATGACTGCAACATTTTAATAGTTTAGTTGACTGTAGCCTATTAAGTCTAAGCTGTGCGAATCTAGTTTCTACAAAATTATTGCAGTGATTCCACCAGGGTGTCAAACTTTATCATTATTCATGATAATGTACCATAAAATGTGGGTAGTTTGATTCAGCTTCTATGTGTCAGGAGTATTGGTGAAGATATTTGGCTTGTATTACTTGCTATATAATGTGCCTTTTGAATGAGAAATTATAATATGAAACATTGTCTTTGTATTTGTGATGACTTGTACAAAATCAGACTGTTAATAAACTTGATTAAAAGCACATGTTCTCTCAAGATTGTATTGTACTTTCATAGTAATTTCACCAGCTCTAGAAGTTGCTTTGATTTTGTCCTTTTAATTCTTTACCATTGCATAGAATGCAATGCCCAAAGAGTGACAGATAGTGTTTTGAGAGAAAATTAATGAAGCTGAATAGTTTCTACAACCAGTCCCTACAATTTTTTGTTTACTTTGGTTTCCATGGATCTTGAACCATGATGTCAATACTGTTCTCTCCTCAGACAAACGAGTCCAAGCAAGTGATGAATGAATAGGAGCACTTCTGGTTTCATGGTTTCCTTCTTCTTTCCAGCTTTATGCTGCTGCTGAGCTGTAAGCTCGTATGCAGTTTTATGGTTTTCAATTTTTGGTGATAATTTCCACCACTCATTGAAGTCATAGCAGCATTTGTACTGCCTGTTATCATATTTTATAAATTAAGCAATTGTAATACTTCAATGTAAACAAATCTTATGGGTGCCATCACATTTGTTTTTTACCACAAGAGTCCTATGGGAATATTATTTTTTTTTTACATTTTGATTTAAGGACTGTCTATGGTGGTCATGGACTTTTTAATGTGCAAGCCAAAAAATTGGGATCCCAGGTTAATACTGAGGACAATTTGCATGCCTCTCTCTAGCCTTGTCTCTGTGACCTGCACCACCCTTGCTATGCCACTAATCACTACCCTGGCTATGCCACAGATGTAGATCTAAGAATATAGTTTATAAATCAAAAACGTGATCAATTTATTTAGATTTCAACTGTACCAGTCATTTTTTTAAAATCACTCCATAGAGAAAAAGTACTTTACAAAGAACATTTGAAATTGAAACAAAAACCAAGAAAAGAATTACAAGAAGAAGAAAGTCAAGCACAAGACAATGGCATTGAGATCCCCTCCTCTAAAACATGCCTCATTATGTAATGATATATATTTTATAGTGTTTTGGTTAACTGCTTATTGAAATAGTCTTGCAGAACTTATTCCAACTTGTTTCTCATTTTGTACATTTTATTTGATGAAATCTATCTTTGTTATGTTATCTGTTTGCAAAGTCAATTTATATAAATCATTGCCAAATAAAAAATAACCCATAGGCTAAATCTAAAGAAACCAAGAGAACTTTCTCTTGATTTTTTCCCCATAAACTTACACAAACATCTAGAAACTGTTTTTTTGTCAAGATGTAATGACATTTTTGAAACAGTGATTTTTTATGAGAAAAGGTCATAGTTGTTAATACAAAAGTGATGGACCATGATTCGAACCCTAACAAAGACTGATCTTTACAATGACGGGCACGATGATTGTGCCGATGTGCCTAAACTCAAAAACTCAACTCTACGATGTTCATGATTCCTGTGACTCTTCTTATCCGTCATTTTTTGGGGAAAATTGAAGGTGATTTGTTGAGTGCAGTCACAAAGCACTCTCCTTACCCATTGCCACAGAAATGGGTGAATAAATAAAATCTACAGGAAGACACCATTAATACATCCATGCAAGGGCAGTCTCTGTATATAAACTAATATTAAAGAGTATGAATAAATATGAGGTTGGACTACTTTTGAAAGTGTTCTGTCTCTCTCCATTCTTGTCTTTAGCCAGGATGAGAGTCTGACAATTATTGTATGAAATTAAATTATGAACAATGTTTTTTGTTGTTAACTATACTGCTGAGTCCACATTTTCCTTTCAAATATTTTATACCTATTTATTTTGAGTGACTTTACACATTTTAGAAAGATTTCTATTGAATGTTCAATATTTTGTTGCAGTAAATTATCTTGGTGCCTAAATGTCCACATAATTTTAAATATTATACATTGTTGTGTGCATTTTTTTTTAGTTTTGAGTTATTTAAATTTCATGAGCTGTTAATTTGGTAAGCTTTTAAAGCTTGGAGAGTGTCATTAACAGGAAATAAAGAGGGTAATGAAAAAAGAGCCTCCAGAGCCTCACATTTAGCAAAAAAAAAAAAAAAAGTTTATTGAACAGTTTGCAAGAAAGAATTGACAACTGTTTGAAGTAGCTACCAAGCTCCACACTATTTGTTAACTTTGAATCTGTTTTGGCTAAAGTGGAGGAGGAAGATATGAATAACTGGTTACAAAAAGGCTGTATCTAGAGACCAGTGTATCCAACTGTCACATGGTCGACTTGAGCAATGCATTCATTATATGTTTACAAACAAAAGATTTATTACTTGAAAAAAAACAACAAAAAACAACTAACTCATGCTAATATTAAATATGTAATTTTATCTTATTACCTATATACTATCACCTTAAGTTTATGTGTGTGTTAAAGATGTACCTTTTTTTTTTTTTAAACAAATCTCAGGCTAAAGTTTGAAGAGCTCTGAGCAACTTTATTTCACACTAAACAAATTATTGATTATTAAACATTAGCAAGTTAGTGACTAATATTTTTTTTCTTAAAAAATGAGTATGATTAATGATCACTTATTTCTGAAATAAAGAGAAAAAGGTCTAAACCAATCTTGTTATTTCATTTATTTATTTCCTACATTTTTCGTTCACATAATTACAATTATTTCCACAGTGCCAAAGATTTGTTGAATTACCTATGAACTAGTTCAGACAATTGGACAAATAAAACTAAAAGTGAAACTCACAAATATGTGCTGGAGATCTTCAAGTTCTTTAGAGAAAGAACAAAAAGTTCTTTTTCTCATTATTAAGTACTTGCTTCTTAAAAAACTAAAGAATTAATTACAGTGGATAGTGGATTAATGCATTGTTTATCATAAAATGTGTATCCTCAAGTTGGGTGAATCTAGTTTTAAAAAACTTCTGTTTTCTGAAGTATGTACTAAATGCCTAGATAATAGGATGTCACTAAAAATCATACTCTTATGTTTCACAATACAAGTAGATTGACTTAATGAAACCAAAATTTAATGTAAAATTCAATAGCTAAAATATAGTAAAATGTAATTATATGGGTAGAAACACTGTTATAACAATAAAAAAAAAAAGACTTCAAAAAATAACAATAGAAGGTAGAAGAAGAAAACTTTTAGATTTTTACACATAAAAATAGGCTGTGGATTAACTGTCAAACTAAAGAAATATCTAAAAAAAAATGGCACACAAAAATATATCAACATTTTCTTTCATACAGTAACTTAACTTTTTTTTCTAATAATTAAAAAAAATGTAAACAAAGTCTTAGATAACATCTGACAATATTTATATTGATATCTAAACTATCTCACCACTTGCTTTTAATACTGGAAATAAACCCAAACCCAAAAAAAAATGTTTCACAGACATTGCTATAAAATACTGACAAACGAAACAGTAGCTCTAAAATCTGTGACTTTTTATTCTGTCAGATGTTTGAAACACATTTATATGACCTATATCAAATACATACTTAACAAAATCTTCTATGGACTTACACAGATAAACCCAAATGAAATAATGAATCTAATAAAAAAAAACTAGAAATAATATAAGCTCCATTTAAAAAGAAATAGTTCACAGCTTAATATTTAATAAATACTAATTTGATTCTCACATTCAACTTGAACACATTTGTTGATAGTCGCTTCAGTGAAAGCAAGAACTAGCAAGACAAAATAATGTAAAGATTCAAATATAAGAGCTTCAACTGTAAAGATTCAAATATAAGACAGCTTCAATTGTATCTCAAGTGTTCAAACCTTAAATCTAAACAAAGCAATTATCTATAAACTATAAAATCATTATTCAATTAAAGTAAAGTGAACTGAGTACTGTCCTCACAAATACTGATACACAAAATTATCATCATGTGAAAAGTCATTACCAAAAACAATAGTAAACTTAGTAATTGATGCATACAATTTCACATATAGTACTGATCAATAGAAACCATTTTTTTTTGCTATTGGACATAAAATATATCTGCTTTTGTAAAATATGAAAAACAATAAAATAGTTTTGTTTGTGGAAGGGGGGGGGGGGGGTATCAACAATAGAAAACTTTTATTCCAGTCATAAGAAATAGAAATATTTATACAGCTTCAATACTGTCCTTCATATGCAAATATCTTTAATTTTAGATAGTTGTTGAATGCTGAAAATCTGTAGTTAAAATGTAAAATGGTGGCTTCTGAATCTACAAAGCTCTAAATGTGTCTGGTATAATAAATTGCACAATGTATCATATCTCATAGTCATCTTAAAGTAAACACTAGCCTTATATTCTATTAGTATTAACAATTAACACACTAATCTATCCAAAAAAAAAAAAAAACAAAAAAAAAACAACTAACTGAAGCTTTTAGTTAAAAGATTGTTATCTTTTTTTTTTTGTATTTATTTTATATTTGATTCGGCTACAGATTTAAAAACTCAAATTTGATATGTGCTATTTCCTAGGTACAAGCTGACACTTGGTCATTTGATGCAGAGCGGTCTGAATCCAGATATACAACAAACAATATGTTTATCTGATCTGATAAATTATGTTTGATAGGTTCACATTCTCACAGAGATTCAAACATGATCAACTTGAACATTTAGCTTTGATCATATCAGCTTCTTCGGTAATACATATTCCTCATTTCATTCTTAACTATGTGACTTTTTTTTTCTTCTGACTAGATCAATGGGATATGTAAACATAAAACTGTCAAATGTTGCGACTACAAAGCATCACAAGAAAAACAAATGAATAAAAATGTATGCCTATATAATACACAAACAGGAATTGATAAATAATGACCAACAGCACCTATATAATAAAGATCTCGAAAAAAATATATTCAGTTCAAAATAACCAACTGTACAGTATATTACACATAGTGCTAGAAATAAATACCAAAATAATTAGTTCTGATGAACAGTAACATAATGACAAGTGCGAGTCCTGAACAGTACTTCAAGAATATGTTCAGAGACACAGTGCTTTAGACTATACACAAGTTAAAAAGATAATGTGTGGGGGAAGTTTAAAATACTGGTCCAAAACTAGCATTTATCACAGCATCAACCTGATAAACCAGGTTTGTCACACTCTATAAAGACCCAGTTGCAGCAGTTAAAAAATAAAAAAAAAGTGCTTCTGGCAGAGTTATATATGACTAGAAATATTGAGGTTGTATAAATACATTTGATACATACAAAAAAAAAGGCTAATTTTTCATGCTTTTAAAGTTTTGGTCAATTATTTTCACAGATGACATTTGTTTTAGGGTTAGGGATGTTTTATTCAGATTAACCAAAAGAACATTGAGATCCAGGCTATACTTGGACTTCAACCAAAGGTTGTTGGTGATGATAAAAATGTTCATGCAAAGTAGCTAGTGTGTTCAAAATTTATGCCCAAACCTATAAAATATAAAGAAATCAAAATTAATTTTACTAGCAAAAAGACTAGTATCATAACACCATATCAAGATTTTACTAGGGGACAATGTTATTTATATTTCAATCATCATGAAAATTAAATTCCAAAAAAAAAGAAAAAAATTAAAATCAATGTGTTTTTTTCTACCAATATGAACATTCAAATACATCTTTAAGGGTCCAAATCAGAATGAGCAAACTAATCTAGCTAGCAAAGAGAACTATGAAGAGGTACTTTTGAAGGTCAGAATTATTTGGTTTGTAGGGTCTCTTGGTCACATTGGTTGTGTACTGAAGAAATTCTAATTTAGGGCATCACTGGAATATTGAATGCTCATGGTGAAAGGTTAGTTGTTATTATTCTTTTATGCTATATCTGTGAAGACTGTAATATGTATTTGAAATAATGAGATATATTTTTACCAAAAGTTTTTTTGTTTATTTGAAAGCTTGAAGGTTGTACAAGGTATCTTTCCTTTTCTTTAAATTGACTTTTCTATTCTGCAATGAAGACTCTCTATTAGGCCAACCAAAAAGTATCCTTTTTAACTTACCCTTAATGTATAATCCCAGCTCCCTGTACATAAAGATGTACCATCAGGAGACACACCCAAACAGCTAACTCGATTGTCATGACAGTATAAGATGGTGATTCTTGTCCCCTTGAGAGCATCCCATACATTGACTGTATAGTCATTGTAGCCCCCAAACAGAACTCGCCCTAAATTAGAAAAAACAACATCAGAATATTAGTATTTAAGTTTTCTAGCTATTTTCTATTGTAATATATAATATAATATAATATAATATAAAATAATATAATAACTGCACGAAAACTGAAATCAATAAAACAGAACATTTTACAGCTTTAGGTCTAAACTTACCGCTGACTGAAAAATCCACAGCATTGCAACCAAAAATAATACTGTCTTTCTTATAACAATTTACTTCTCTATCTGCTCTGAGGTCAAACAGACGACACTGAAAACATTGACAGAATACACTGGTTTTAATAAGGGGATATAAAATTTATTTAAAATGTTTTCCTACTAATCAACAATCCTTACTCCATAATGCTAAAACCTTACTGTGGCATCATCAGAACCTGTAGCAAAAGCATCTCCACTAGGATAGAATTTGACACTGTTTATATCAGACTCGTGCCCATCAAAGACTTGGACACAGTCTCCTGTTCTCATATCCCATACCATGGCTACTTTATCACAACCCTGCAACAATGGAAACAACAATTTTGATTTGTTTTTTTTTTCATAGATAAATATGAGGAATCTGGTAAAATGTTGGATAGCCATAAAAAAAAATAAAAAATTCATAAATCTTAAAATTACTTTTCAAAAGAAGCCAATACACGTTGCCATGATAGGTAAAAATCTAATTAGCTAGTGATGTTAAATTTTAAAGTTTTAATCCTTCAATATTTTAAGTTACTTAGAAATAAAAATTTATAATCACCCCTGAAACAAATATATTTCCAGTTTCAGTAGGAGATAAGTCAATACTCATTACATCTCCAGCATGTCCATGGAAACTTTGAATCAGCTGGGCATTTTCTACATCCCATAATGCACAAGTACTATCACCACTTCCGGTCAAGATCTGGAAAAAACAACAACAATGAATAAGGTTTCTCAAAGTTATCGGTAGCCCTAATGCACATATTTGAAAGACTGTAATAGAGAGATAGAGGTAGAGATTAAGCCTACCTGATGATCTGAGCTGGTAAAAGAACAGCAAGACAAATAACTGGTGTGTGTGGCTACAGCTTTTTTCTTTGTTGCTGGATCTTCTTCCATGCTCAGTGGATACAGAGTACACTTGTTATCTAGACCACTGATCGACATTTTAGAAGAAAGTAGTTTCAGTTACAACTCCTGAGTGGGATTTCATGCATTTATTTTAACTACATTCATTAATCCAAAAAAATATCAAACATGGTTAGAAATTTAAATAAAAAAAAAGAAAAAAAAAAAGAAAAAAACATAAAAATATTCTTTTAAAACAAAGCTTAGTTAGTAGTATCAATTAGTTTGGATGATTCATGTATTTAAATTTGTAATAGAGCTAAACTAACAACAATAAATCTGCATGATTACAAATGTTTTTACCAGTTGTTTTTGTTTAGCACAATTTCATGCTTTTAGTTTTCTCAATGCACTACGACCCTATCACTTGTCTGGACCAGTTGGAAAGGGGTAGAGGAAGAAAGAAGTGGTTATCTGTGTGATGGCTTTTTAAATGCATTTATAAAAATAAAAAGGGAGTTTATTGACTAATTGGTTAATTTAAAAAAAAATTAATTCTTGTTTTGTTAGGTAAAAGAAATAATTGTGCAAAATTTAAACTGCATTCGAGATAGGGTGTGGGAGAAATAATGTGTGCGAGCTTTTTACCAGCTTTGTACAAATTAATCTGAATACTTACCCACAAGCGACCACATTTCCAGATGGCCCATATGAACAGGCCATAACCCAGGTGGTAGGCATTGTTATAGCATGTTCCTTAAACAATAAGAATAAAATATTAATATTCCATTTTGTGTGCTTAAGTGTTTACAAGTTTACACTTCCCAAAAGCCCAACTAAAATATCTGGAGAGAGACATTGTAATCAATCTCATTAGAAATTATAACTTATTGGTCCCATGATTAGCAGGATTTTCAGAAATGTATTTAGGCTGTCAACAAGGACTGATCTTCAAATACGTTCAAGATTAACAGCCATAGATAGAATACTCCCAGGGCAAAATTACTGACTAAGAAACAGGTAAGCAAATATAAGGTCTAAGACAAATAAAAAAAAAACAAACCTAAATCCACTAGAAATGATGAGGAAAAAAAGCATATCTTAGTAAAAAAAATAATTAATTATGAGGTCTTAATTGATATGGTACTGAGCCTTATCTCAAAGCTTGCCTTATCTTAAAACTTGCAAATAAGCTTAACGAAATGGAACAAATAACCAAAACAACAAACTTTATTTGTGGTAAAAGCATCCCAGATTAACATTTTTCCATCTTGGGATGAGCTGACTATGTGTCTTTTGTCAGATGACCAGTCCATGCATAATACTTTTCCTTGGTGTCCTTTTAAAGTTCTTCTTGGTTTAATATTAAAGTTTTGTAAACTTTCCAAACGCTGGCCGATAACACAATCTATTTAAATAGAAAAAATGAAAGAACCTTAAATAGTTTTGTTTTTACAAAGCTGAATTAACAAAAATATTTTATAGCCTTTTAAATATTCTACAGCTTTTCATATTTGAGAATAAAAGTTTTTACTAAATGAGTTTCAGGTGTTTCTTCAGAATATTTTTACATCCCAACTCATACCTCTTGCAGAAGTGCCTGCAATAGGGGATGGTAGTAGACAAGGTTTAAACTCTGGATCATCGTGGTTAGACACAAAATATGCAATATTTATAATTAACATACTCAGATGTATAAGCTGTTCAATAATAATTTTGAAATGAAAATTTGCCAAAGAAACATTGATCTACATTGTTAAACATTTTTATCTGAATAAATATAAGAGTCTAGGACATCTTTATATGTTAGGTCAACTGATGACCATAATTGAAGTTAATTAGTTGAAGGTACTATTACATATATGCAAATGATATGATTAACATTAGAGTTTTTTTCCCCTCCAATGTGTTAAATATTTTGGATATAAAATGTCCCAAGCAATGATTCTCAGTCTCATCATAGCACTCAGGTGGAAATGGTCATTAGAGGAGACGATTAGGCCAATAGGGAGGCAAAAAAAAGGAACCCCAGTTGGGGTGTCTAAGAAGTGAGGCCAAGCACTAGCAGGGATGGAAGAAAGCCCCAACAAACATGTTACTATTCACACTGTTCACGAGGCCATTTTTTTTATGGCAAACATCTGTGCATGGCTGATGTGGTACAGAGAAGGAACATGGGGACATTTCCCAGGTGTGCTGTGCCTTTGGCCTCACTTTAATCTAAGCGTCCTGAGATATGACCCATATGTAATAAGGATGTAATAATTTACATCTGCTTGGATCTTTCCCAGACAGAAATTTGTTTAGGCAGGCAGATGGAGGCAAGCTAAGGATTGACTGAAAAAAAAGATTTATTTCACAGGAAATTTTTAAAGATGTGAGAAGATGAACAGAAATATTAGACTTCTACTAGAAAGGACAAAATGGTTTCTTTAGTTCTATTCTAATGACCCTCCAAGCCTATACCTAATTAATTTGTATACATTAAGCCTAAGTTTCTATCTACAGTATTCAGTATTGTGTGTATATTAGGGTTACATTTACTTGGTGTTTCAATTATAAATCAAATTTTGTTGTTAAAAGTTAGTTTTGTTTCAAATAAATTATGCAATAGAGCTAAATTTATTGTCCAACAGAGTTGATCTTACCAGAATAGAGCAGGACTTAATTCACTAGGAGAAAGCTGAAGTTGAATCTGCTAACTAGTAGAAGATTAGATTGCTTTTACTAAATCTAGTCTAGATGTGTCCTTTTTTTAATAGAGTTATAGATATAGTTAATTAGCTTATTTATTAGTCTAGTGACAGTCTAGTCTTAGGTCTTGAGCCTAGATAAGTAGATTATTATCTAAAAGATCAGATCTAATTCTAAAAAGACTCTAGCAGCATAATAATAAATTAGATATAGAAGAACTCTATTCTAGCCTCATCAGCAGAACACCAAGAGAGGCTGGTCCATTCTTTAAAGTTAGCCAGCTAGCTTTTTGGATGATTCTTTCTTTGTAACCAGCTTAGCATTGTCTCTTGACAGTATTTCCAGCCAAAGTGTTAACTTGTAACAGTACAAACTCATGTGTCATCTTTTCTTGGTATCTGATTCCCAGCATTTTTCTTTAGCATTTACTCTCAAAGGTTTGGATTCTTCTATCAGCCTCAGTGTTCAACTTTCACAAACATATTAGAAGAACACTAGCGAAGAACACAGCTTTAATTTTACTGGGAAGCTGATGTTACTCTTCCAGATTTTCTACAGTTTGCTTATGGCAGCAGATGCAAAGTTTAACTGGGTTTTTATCTCTTTTATTGATTCTCCATCTCTTGCTAGGTTGGACTCTAGGTATTTAAATGAGTCAACATTTTCTAATGTTTGGCCATTCAATATAATGTAGCATCTCATACTATCACTACCTCAAGCTAGTGTTTTGCTCTTTTCAGCACTGATTTCCATGCCAACTGCTCTAGCTGCAGCATCCAGTTTTGAAAAAAGATCTTATATCTGGTCTGAATTTTCTCCAAAGAGGTCACAATATCATCTGCAAACCTGAGATCGGAAATAGACTGTTCATTTATGGCCAAGCTAGAAGTAAATCCTTCAAGAGTTTACATCAAAATATGCTCCAGAAATAAGTTAAAAAGAGCAATAGCAGTGAAACATGCAAACTAATTAATAGCAGCAAAACTTTATAATAGCAGTGAAACATTAAAACTTTATAATAGCAGTGAATCCTTCAAACCAATTAATAGCAGTATAACATTCAATTTTTTAAAAGCAAAGAAACATACAAACTTAAATGATTATTCATTAAACAAATCATAGATTAAATAATCCCTATTATATTTTTTATCATGATATATTGTCCTTATTTGAGGAACAAGAACAAGTTAAATTCATCATGATTCGCCTAATACTTTTTTTTTTATATTTCTTATAAAAGCTAACAGTATAAGTGTGATTGGAATGGCTTTCTAAAGATTTAGATGAATGGAAGCTTATTTTGATATGCCCATCAGTATATATGATTAAACTATTAAACAGGTTCACAATCTAGCCCTCATCCATTATATGGGGTGTGAGTTACCAGGGGAGGTAAAAGCAATAGATTTACATACATAGTTACAGAGATTCTAAAAAACTGACATCTGCTTTGGAGAACCTGAACAAAAGTATAGGAACTTATCTAAAATTTGAAAATGCACAGTGCCAAAACAACCCGCTTGGCTCCGAAAACAAATAAATTACAACAAAAAAAGTGATACATTCAGTGAATGAGACTTTATCTAGCTATGCGAAATTCCCCGGATGTTTACTAATTTTGAGTGGCGCGAAAAGTGTGCCGCCATTTAGAACTTTTATTTTTATTTGAAGTAATGGTGCTATTGATTTTTAATTAACTATAAATAAATAGTTGTGTTAGAAAGGATTTCAACTGTTATTTTAGAAGTGGGAACATATTTTCTAAAATAATTAATGTTAAAAATGACAAGAAAATTTTTTTTTATGTAAAAAAATTTCTTTTACATAATCTCGATAAAAGTTTGTCATTTTTGCAGAACTACCACAAAATGTAGGTTGAATTATTTGTTTAGAAGCTTTGTTTTTTGTGTAGTTAATTAATGCAACCATATAATCAGTGAAAAGTAACTATCCTATCTAATGCACATCTAATTCTATTTTGATTTCTGTGAGGTGACCGTGAGTTGCTAGTTTACAAAATGGCGTCCAATGGGACAGATCGACATGACCTTGCCGTATTGTATAGTTCTAGCTGAAAAAAATACATTTATGTGTTTTGCTTTCATTGAAATTTATTTCATTGTGTAGAATATGCATTTGTGCATTTATTTTATATGGTTTTTATATTTTTAAAAATGCACAAATGCTCCTATTTAGTTTTTAATCATACAGGTTATATGTTAAAAGGCGAATACAAATTATTTGATCACATGATTAAAAATACAATTTTGCCCCGTAGTCAGGTGTAAACATTCAATTTGAGAATGGAAGATCTTAGATCTAAATACTAGATTTAGGTCTAGATTCTAGATCAAATTGTTTATTCAGTAATAAGTTGAATCTATATATAGTATTGACTTAGTAAAAGATCAATACTAGGTACATTATTCTAAAGTGTAGATTAGATGAATTATTAGATCTAGTCAATCTAGACTATAGACTAATAGACATATCATCATATGAGATCATAATAAATATTAATAATTATTTATTAGCAATACTCCAATACTAATTATCTAATAGATCTAAATCTACAGTATAGTCATAGTCAGTATAGAATAGTATAATTCTATAGATCTAGATCTAATTATACTCTACTCTAGATCTATATAGTGTATATGATTTTATGATATATCTAATTATCTTAAATTAAAATCTAGATTCTAAATCAATCATCAGGAGTCATGATGATCTAAACCTAATAAGTTATAACTAGAGTCTAAGTATAGACGTAGGAAACTAAAGTGATCTAAACCTAATAAATAAGTTATAACTAGAGTTTACTAAGTGTAGACCATAGACTAGACATAGGAAACTAAAGTTTCTATATTACTATATTATATATATATTTTACTATTACTCAAATATTACTAAATCTAGATATATAAGCTAAAATGAAAGGATTTTTGTGATGATAATGATTATTTTTATATATCATACATATAATATATAGAGTATAGGAAATTATCCAATGATCCATATTGTATTATATCAATTTGAGTGGATTAAATCATCATCTAGATATAGATCTATAATAGTAATAGATAGTATATATTATAAATTTAGATATAAAAGGTCAAGATGAATCAGAGTATAATCATAATAAAATGTTTGCATGTTTCGGATATTACTTCAGAGTTGAAGATAATATACTTCCTTTTCCAATGGGAAATGGAGCGTGCATGGTTTGAACTGTAGACAATTGATAAGTCTAAATGACAGTCCAGTGCGCAAACCGCATGACCGGACAGCCATCTACCAATATTATATATTATAGCTTTTATATAGTGCTACTTTCATGCTTATAGCATGCTCAGAGCGCTTTTGGTCCAATCTCATTTGTGGACCAGTGGGGGAGAGGGGGTATCTAGGAGTTGGTTTTCTGTGCTGCCTTTAGGCACTCAGTAAACACAACTCTGCCCAAGTCGGGTGTCAAACCTCGAGCCCCCTTCTAGGTAGCCAAGTTCAAGTGCACTTGGCCTCTCGACCACGCTACCCATTTATAGTAAATCTATAATATAACTTTGCGGTGCATTCACTGTCTTGTTATATCTATACGTGGTAGCTATATAGAATATAATTATCTTTACATTATATGTCTAGTTTGTCTTTATATAGATCTAGATCTATTAAAAGAGTATCGAGATCTAGAATTTATTTTTTTTTAAGAAAAAGAAATCATGTTAAATCTTTATATTGGTTTATATATAAATTTACTTTAAATAGTGACTAATTAGGCCTGTATAAGTTTTTTTTTGTTCTAAATGATGGTAATTGACAATTTAAAAATTGTCTCTATTGACCTTAATACCTTATTTTTCTTTATGACTCGAGGATTTTTTAAAATTTATATAATTAAATTACTTCAAGTTTCACTAGTGATACTTATTCAAGATTGTATATAATTTTAGTGTCAGTTGTAAAAATATAAATATCTCAGTATATTAGATATATACATTTAATATTTCTTTTTTATTTTCTTAATCTAGGCTACTTCAATGTTTAAATAATTACTTGATGTAGATCTACATTAAAATATAATATCAAGACTTATCAAGAATTTTGTATGATTGTTTACTGGACTCTTCTTTAACACATCCTAATCATAAGCTATTATCAGATTACAATAATGCCAAGACAAAGAAAAAGAAAGCTTTCATCATTTAAAAATGTGGAAGACACTGTTTTGTACAAGTTTCTATTTGAAAATTTTAACTACTCACAACTTGCATCTGATAGTACTAATAAACTATGCCTTAAAGGATATGTACTACTCATTTATTTGCGAAATCAATCCTCCAATACATCAACAGCTGAAATTGTTGCTTCCACATTTAGATTTCCCTTTACTCCAGTTTTAACTCAAAAAGTTAACAATTTAATTGAATACACCATTGAAAAGTACAAAAAAAAAATTACAACATATTTGCCGGAAATTTAAAAAATCTGTTGTGAAATTTTTCATCAGTTACCAAATACAACTGCTCCTAACCCTGATCTAACTCCATTACCAAACACAACTGCTCCTAACCCTAATCTAACTCCAGCTAAAGCTATAGATATTTCCAATATTAATCAGCCAACTGAACTAAATACTGTTTCATCAAATTTAAGAAGCAATAAAGAATTAACCCCTCGTAGAAGAACATTAAAAAGATGCCTTTCTTTAATGTCACAGGCAAGAAGTGAAGACAAAAGTAAATATAGAAAAAAAATATGTTTATTAAAATCTCAAATCAACTCCCAGCCAACCCTTATTAAAACTCTAAGACAATCTATAAAAAGAAAAAATGAAAGAATAAAAAATCTACTAGGTAAATTACATGAATCTAAAATTCAATCTCTAAAAAGAAAATGTTTCAAATGTAAAAAACATCTAGCACACAAAAAAACTCACCAAGAACTTGTTAATAAAATGAAATCCTCATATAATAAAGAACTTGCTGAGAGGGACGCAATCATTACATCCCTTCAAAGTGATAAATTACATCTTGAAGATGAAATTAAAGAATTAAAAGAAAATAAAGCTAGGTCCCTTAAAAAAAATAAAAAAACTTATGATTTAATGACTAGATTAATGTTTTTTAATTGTCTTTTATACCAAGCCCCAACCTCTTCTATCTCCCCTATAGTAAGTAGTTTATCACAGAGATTGGGTGTTCTTCTTGATTGTGTCCCTCACAGAACCTCAGTAGACAACTTTGTAAGAGAACTTGGTGTTATTTCAGACCTACAAGTCGCTGAAGTTGCCATGAAAACACCACATCTAACTCTTGGGTTTGATGCCACAACCCAAGAGGGTGTACTTGTCAACTCAGTACATCTCACCACTCCAACTGATACTTTTGTTATAGCTTTAGATCAGTTGAGTGGTGGGAGGGCAGAGGATTATGAAAAACACTTAATTGAATCTATAAAAAATTTAGCCTACATTTATTCTGATTTTCATAAAATTGAGTTTACTAGTTGCCATGATCAAATTATCAAAAATATTTCCAACACTATGTCAGATCGGGCATCTGTTAATCATGCTTCTATCATAAGATTAAGTGCAGTATGGGACAAAACCTTAAATGAACTTAATTGTCACCTGCACCCACTTGATAGTATTTCAAAAGGCAGAAAGGAGCAGCCTTATTGGGAGTGACTGCATAGCAGGCAACATTGTCTTGCAATTAGACAAACTCCGCTATCGAGATGGAAAGGGTGACCCCAAAAATTTTATTTCTTTTCTCCTAAATGAAAATTTACCGAAGGGCCTTATTCCACGGTAATACGGGAAATCGTTTACACATATTTTTCCATACTTGTGGAATACTGGTCCTTCATTTTGACCAAATTTTGTCATTTTTGAAATCCCCTGCCCTTTCCTCTGGATCGCTGATAAGTTGTCTGCACAGTGACCTCAATAGTGAAACTGGGAAGAGGCAACTGTTTGTTATGGGTATGGTAGGGAAACTGCTGACAAGCCCTTGGATGAAAAAATTTTACATTGCGCCTGGTGCGCAAGCTGTTTCTCATCTTGGGGCTATCACAGTCATTAAAGAAGTTCTAGCCCAAATAAATCAATGCCTTAATAATCCCTTCAGTATTTTTACAAGAAACCAAGACTTCTTTGGTGAAATCCTTGATGTTAATGATCCCATACTGGAGGTTCTTTTGCTCTGCCCTCAAGATAAGGAAGTTGAAAACATGATAAAAGCTAGTCTGTCTTCTATTGCAGAAACTATCAATAGGCAGTATAAGAGGTATTTTTGTATGAATGTGTCTGAGCTGATGAGCACTCAGACAGAATCTGCTAGGCTACATAACATGGATTCTGAAGAGGTGATTGGCATGTTTAGTGCAGCCAAGAAAAAAGCACCAAATGCAACAATGCGCTACATGTCCTCTAGAATCCGTTCCCTAAAGAACAGAACTGTAGCCTATCTAGATTCTCTGAGTGCCTCAGATATGACTGAAAGGGTGACTTGGGCCATTGGTGTCTCTCGCAGTAGGAGGCAGGCTAATCGAGTGAGGACGTCAGAGGTGGCTAAGGAGATTGCTCTGAGGGCGGAGCAAAAAAACCAGGAGACAGAACAGAAAGAAAGAAAAAAAATTGAAAACCTTTTAAGAAAAGACAATTACATTGACAAAATTAAGAAACTGATTACTAACGTGACTGAACAGACTTGGATGGATGTGCAGGAATTGTTATCTGGAAAAGTTATTGACAGGTTGATCTGTCACTATTGGTACAGTGCAGGCCCTGTATTATATAGTGGCAGGGTAAAGGGACTGCAAAAAGGAATGAAAGATGTCTATTTGGTAAAATATTGGCTGGATGATGAGGACGAGAGTAGAGGGGTTGACTATGACATGAGCAAGTATCAGCTTGCCTGTGACATACTGTTCAAAGACTTGACATTACTGTAGTATCCATTAACATCAAGGATTTTTCCCTAACCATTGACAAAAATTGTTCCAGTTTCACTTCTGTCTGACAAACAGGGATTATTTATAATTAAAATAATACAATAATAAATCTGTTAGCTAATCATTAATAACCAGTACATTTAATTAAATAATAATTCTATAAAGTTTCTCATTGTAAAAATTTAAACTTATAAATTTATTTTGATTTACATTTTCTATAGTATTATAGAATTAACACATTGTAACCATAGTCCATTCCATATTCTTCTATTTGTTTTAAGCTTTACAACTATTCAATAAATAACTAGTCAATATAAATTAATATAAACATTTTGAAATAAGCTAATACATTAATAAAAACTTTTTTTTTAGATGTAAATTTAAATATCCAGTTTTAAAGAAAAATGTTCATTCAAGGTTGTTTTTTTTTTTTTTTTTTTTTTGAATAATATGTAATTGTATGTATTAAAAACAAAAAGTAAAATTCCTCTTTCTTTAATTTTACAATAAGCATTTATGTTGGGATTGTTTTTGATAATTTGATTATTATTTACTTTCTTTATGTTAGTATAACTTTAAAATTATTAAACCTACATATTGTTTTAAAATGTGAAGATTTTTTTCCCATTTCATCACATACAATACTGCAATTTTTAAATTTAACAATGATCATGACTTACCAACATACTAAGTGTTTTTCTAATCCTCAAAGTAGATCTGAAATAACACCAGTTGTTGTCTACCTATACTTTGCATTGTCAATAATGCTTTTTTAGCACACTTTTTTTTATAATAGCATCTACTTAAATAAAGCTAATTAACTAACTTTCTTTGCCATTTTTACTATATTGAGATTAATGATATGTGGTACATCAACACTTTTTAGATACTGTTCCTTTGTAAAATTCTATATGATAGTAAATAAACAATTTAAAGTATGTGTAATGTAAAGCTATAACTTTAAAGTTGAAATCTTTATTTAATAATTTTATAAACAATAATATTTCTATTTTTATAAAATTTTCTTCACTTCAAGTTTGTGACTATAAAGATATGTAAACTTTCCTTTTTATATTTATGTACTACTTAATATTGATTTTTGTTTAAAGTAGTTTTCCCAACAATAATCATTTTGTATATCCTAGAAACCTTTCCATAGATTCCAAAATAAACTTCTTTTTTTTTTTTTTTTTTTCCAAATTCATTTATTGCAAAGCCTTTATTAAATCCAAAATTTAAACATTCCAAAATTCCCACATGTGCCTTATAGTCATTGTTTTATTTATACTGTTATGCGGTCCTTCCACTACTTGCATGTTGTCATAGTCCCTACAATACTAACAAATAAACCACCATTGACTTAATCATCATTCTATGCTGCTTACTTTGCATGATATCTGATTCATGATGCTATTAACAAAGAAGCCACCATTCACTTAATCATCATTCAGTACAGCCTAACTTGCATGTCATAAGATTCACTCTGTTACTAAGACTTCATCATCATTTTGTGGATCTTTATTTATATGTCATCCCATTCATCTTTTACGTTATCAGCACAAATTCAGCAATCATTTGTGCCTTCTATAATCAATAAACGTGGTCAGCTTACCATCATATACTTTACAATGAACGTCATATTATCAATTTCAATTACCATTTTAAAAAAAAATCTATGTAAGTACTTAATTTTTTTATTTTTTTTTACTATACAAAATAATTTAAGTTTTTCTTTTTTTTTTCTTTAAATAAACATGAAGATAAGTATCGCTGTTTGTTTCAAATGTTCCTACTGGGTTGTTGTTTTTTTAAGATCATTATATCTATTAGATATACATGTATATAAATATGATATAACATATTACTAAGTAATGTGTTTCTACAAAAAAAAACACAAACAAAGTAAATATATCACAAAAATAATTCAATAGAATCAAAATGTAAAAAAAAACAGTATACTTTTATTAAGCACATCCTAATCTTTTTATATATATACAAAGCTTTTAGCTGTGAGGTAAAAATTAGCGAACTGTTACACATTTTCAGAAAACCCTTTACAATATAAGTGAAAACGCGTTAAAATTTTATATATTTTTTTAGCCGTTGAGCCTATAGCAAAAATCTATATATCATTGGAAAGCTCAGAACAAGTGGTTTAATATTATACTATTCATAAAATTTAAAAATAAAAATAAATTAAAGTTTTATTTAATAAATTAAAAATAACAATGTCATATTGGCTTAGTTAAAAATAAAAAAAAAAAATTTTTATAAATAAATTTTATAAAACAATACCATACTTCAATTAAACACACTATGAGCTTTATTTTGATATATGGTTTTTAAATGGGCTTTGAAAATTGGTGAAAACATGAGCAATTTTGCTTCAATTTTCATAAAATCTGGTGTCATCATTTCCATTGACTTAATGTTAAGTGAAAATGCGTAAAAAAATTATTTTTTTATTTATTCGCTGCACCTATACCAACAATCTATATATCATTGGAAAGCTCAGAAAAAGCACTTTAACAATCTCATATCATATTATTTTTTTTTTGTTTTTAAAAATTTTGTCACATACCTACTTTATCTAGATTTATAAATTAATTAATATTTAATTTAAAGATTTAGATTCTACTTCTATTCTAGATTATCATTATAAATTTATAAATGAAGATTGAAAACTGAAGTCTAGAAAAATAGTAGCACAGGCATTTTATCTCGGTAAGATCCGCATTGAGATCCTTTATTTACCGTTGCTATCACGGCAACCGGCGGCCACTTTTTGCCAGATGGACTTCGTTACTGATGCAATAATAAAACAAAACTAAAATTGAGGAAGAAGTTTTTTTGTTTGCTGCCAACTAAAAAATATAATTCTGATAAATAAATATATATGGGTTAGTAAGTGTAGACCTATTTTATTTCATCAAAACATATACTACATTTTAATATATCGAGAATCTATAGCATTTCTATACATTTTTATGTGTTTTATAGCTCAAGTTTGTTAATAATAAAATGTTTATGTTCTGTCTTTCTCTGGCAATTATTTAATACAGTTTAAAAAAATCATCTCATGTTTCTTCTTTTTTTTTCCAATTTGCTAATGGTTCAATTAATATTGCGTGTGTGTGTCACCGATGATTTTCCCTATTATCCTATACGTGGACTTTTTTGTTTACATTTTTTAATAATTAATACGGGTATTTGAAAATAAAATATTTTTAAAAAATTTACATAGCGATTATCCATTAGCCTAGCCTATCGTGATTAATGTCGGCCCTCCTCCTTTCTCATTCAAGACTTGGGACCAGACTAATGGTGGAGTTACCGGCTTTTAATGACACGACTACGGTACGGTACGACGGTAGAGGAGACAGAGATGCTAGTTGATATATCCAGAAGCGGCCTTAGGGGGTGGCGAGTGGGGAAATTTAGGCACCGGTAAATTAAGCACTTTTTGACAAGGCGGAAAATTAGGCACTCTTAAATAAATTTCCAGTGCAGCGTCTCGGGCGGCCCCACGATACCAGAAATATTTTTATAGAGTTTGTTGAATCATTATTTGCGTCGATTGAAGGCATATAAATCAATATTAGAGGATTGCAGACAAAACCTTACTAGCTAATACTTATATGCAGAACAGTTACAATACAGTACGTAATTAATAGTCTAACGGCCAATGGTACGATACCTACGTAAAGTAGCGCTTTAGGATTTTGTAACAAAAATAAGGCGTATAGCATTAGAGCCGAACTAGCTCATTTGGTTCATGAGATATTGTCTAAATACTTTTAATAGTCTACGCTTATGGCTCACGGGCCCTCGTATGACACTCGCCCGGGGGACGGCGTATGACATTACTACATTAGCCACGGGTCCCGTGTACTGCTAAGGCCGCCTGATACATCAATAAAGTAGCCTCTGTATAAAATAACCTGTCTCCATATTATCTTTAACCGAAGCCGGTAGAGGAGATAGGCGATATTTAACACATTAAAAATATTAGCTTCTGTATTAAATAACCCATGTCTCCCCATTTTCTACAAACGTATAAACGAGACTATGCTATTAACTTTTTTTCCCCCCGCTTGATGGGTAAATAATATGGTGTAGTAAAAGTGTTTGAAAAAAAAGTGTTAGAGTTTTACATGAAATGTTGACAAGATTACGATTCTATTCTTAGCGAAGTCTTCTTAACTTTTACGCAAAACTGTGTTGGCCTACTCACTGCCTACTGTACACAATAGTTGAATGTAAATCTGATAATTTGTTTTTGAAGGTTCGTGACTAGATTAAACTATTAAAAAATTATTTAAAAAAACAACGGCGAGCTGTTTTCAATTGATATTGGTATCCTATTCGAAGCTATCACGGAAGGCAGATACAGAAGGAAACAATAATTAAAATGACCACTGGAAGATGTGTTAAATTTGAAAGAAAAAAAAATCATGGGTAATTATCAGCAATCGTTACAAGCATACTAGAGAACATATCCTCATCGCGCATACTATTGCGATATTGAAACTCTTGCAAATAGCTTTGAAACAATGCACGACTTGTTCCAAATTGCCCTTTTAACTTGCGTTTCGCGCGCATCCACAAATTCTCGATGTTTTGAGTATGAATTTCAGGGTCCAAAGGGTCCACAAAATTTTGTTGGTGAACAACAACTGAATGTGAATAAATCCCTTGGCCTATTTGTGGAATGTTTGCGTACGCTGCCCAGCCATCTGATATTATATGGCTGCCAGGCAATATATGCTCCACGATGCATTGTTCCAACGTTGCTGCACGGCGGTCTGGAACCTCAACAAGAAAACAGCGCCCACTTTCTCTTTCCACTCCGCCAAAAACCCAGTGTCCCTCTCGCCATTGGCCACGGTGATATTTTCTATGAAAATATTTAGACTCATCTATCTCAACCACAATGGGCTCAAAATTTTCATCCACACCACCGATTTGCAAGCCATGATTTTCATTCCATCGCCCACATTCCTCGCGCAAGAAATTGCACCAATCTGTAACGATTGATTTATTCACTTGTCCGGCTTCTCGTGACATTTGTTGCTGAGGCATGTCACAAGCCCAACAATAGGTCATAATAATTATTTGTTTTAGGCTTAAATGGCTGCCTGTAAAAAAAGAGCCGTGTCGCACCGATTTTCGCACGTGACATTGATTGCAATTCCACAGATAACCATCCGCACTATGTCTGACGCGTACTAATGAGCACGGGTCATTGCAATTTTCACAATGAAATTCATTGTTTAGAAGTCGTCTTCTAGCACACCACTCTAATACTACATGAGCTTCTAGGTGAGGCAACAACGCTGATAAATTCCAAAATTCATTCCTCACCTCCACTCTGTCCATTAGTTCATTAGTAAAAAGTTCCCTGTAAGCAAGCATTGATGGTCACTTCAAAGCTTGACCTTCATCGACCTACAGCTACACGAGTTCCTGTCTGTTTGCGCAATGCATCTTGCCCTGCTACTGAATGATTCGCACCTGAATCATTCTCTGGTCAATCTATTGTTTCCCTATCAAAGAATATCTCAAGTTTGTCCGCGTATGTCTGCACCCTCACCCACCTCTTAGCCTCTCCCAGCCCGTGTAAGGGACTCTGGGGTTTACTTCTTTACTACACACCCCTCCCAGCCCGCTCCCGCGGTTTCACCATCATCCTCTCCCCCCGCCCGCAGTTTCACCCCCATCCTCTCCCCTCCGCCCGCTCACGCAGTTTCACCCCATTCTCTCCCCCCGCCCGCTCCCGCAGTTTCACCATCATCCCCCCCCCCCCCCCCCATTTCAGTGACCACATTCCTTTACTCTAGTCTAGATTAGATTAGAGACAGTCATTGTACCTGGTATATATCTATTAAAGGAATAAATATTTATGACATTCTTTTCTATAAGGACATAAGCTGTTTATAGCGTGTTCTAGATACTATGCAACAAGCCTCATAACACACAACAATTATTGCAACTTTGTTGAAAAATATTACAAGTTGTCAGCACCTTAAATCTACACCAAAACATTTAAAATGTAAAGTGTATATCTATACAATAATCCCATCATATCTATTTAAATTCAATTTTTATAGCATAAAAAATCGGTACCTAGATTTACGCTTTTTCGTGTTATTACTGTCATTCTAATTTAAGAATAATAATGTATACCCCCCCCCCCCCTTTTTAATACTTCAACCAATATAGCATATATTCCTATTAATTCTATTTGTTTTATTTTCTTTCTCTTCCTAACATGTTTTAGCTCACTGTATTAAAAATCAAGTAGGTTATCCCCCCTTAGAAATATTTCTTTTAGTCTTGATCCAACAGCTAGACAACGCAATAAAAATCTGGCCTGCACCAATATGGCTGCCTAGAGATGTAAATAAATGACCTGAAACAGGATCTTGCCTTTATCTCACACGTACTAGTTACGACTAGTACTAGTAAAGTAGTAGTTAGTAGTACTAGTAGTAAGCATTCTATGCTGCACTGCAAGTGATGGAATAGTGAATGACAGTGTCACACTGCATAGGCATAGAGTCAATAGAATTCTAGATCTACTTATGCAACTTACAGTCAAGATCATTTAGCTTAGCTTTCTCTTCAGAAAGTCGTGCCTTTAATGATTCGGCTTCACGGCTGAGAGCCTCTATGGAATCTGGATTTTCTGCTCGTAAAGCTTCTGTAGCCATATTTATTTCCGCATACATTACCCGGATGTTACCGTATCACAGAACGCTTTCTTGTTATTCGCAATTTTGATTTAGATTATTCGCAGTTTTAAAAAGAGAATATATAACGTTTGTAGACAATCTAGATCTAGCTTAGTTTTAGATATCTAGAGCTAGGTCTACATACTATGGAATCCTAATATTCATGATGTCTCTAGATAAAGTGCTGCTGAATGTAGATATAGATCTAGCTCAGACAGCCTCAGATGTAGATCTTTATGGACTGACCTAGATCTAGATTTATTATTTTATAATAATCCGCTATCAACTTTGAACTGTTACTAGACTAGTCACTATACTGGTCTCTATACTATATTAATATTTAACATGATCCTTATCAGGCTTATGTGAGATAGATAAAGTAAGTAAAGGAAAGTTCCCCTTTCAGACCTGGTTGTCTATAGTTATAGGGCAGATGTTGTTAAGGTCATCTGTTTCTTTGACCAACGGTTAAAAATCATGGTGTCATGTGGCCAGCACAACGACCAACCGCCTATAGAACTACTTTCCCCAACTTAAGTCAGGTCAGGTACCCATTAGAATTGGGCTGACTCAGGGGCACCATAAAAATCCCAATACTCAAAATCCTATTATAGTCTTCACTGAGATTCAAACCCAGGACCCCAGGTTTGGAAGCCAAGCGCTTAACCACTGCGCCCCCCCTAAGTAATTTTGTCTTTAATACTGCTTAACTAGATCTTTTAGATAGATCTGATCAAGTGTAAGCAACTGATTAACTCCAGAATATAACTTGTCTCTAACATGGAAAAAACTTCATTACTTGTCTTGTAGCCACCTAAACAAAATAGAGCAGTGAGATTCATCATGATTCATGAATAGTTACATTAGACTAGAGTCACACCTTTAGTAAAATCACTAAATTGTGAAAGCCTTCAGGATAGAAGACTTAAAAGTAAAGTAGCAATTATAGCCTAGACATAAAACACTGAACCATTATCTTCAAATACAAAAACAAAACCTAATGAAATACTCAGAAATTCACAAAGATAAAGGTGCATTCCTTGTTTCATATGCTACGACAAATCTGTACAAATGCTCCTTCTTCCCTAGTGCAATTAGAGTATGGAATGGGTTGCCTAAGCAAGCCAGGAAAACCAATGACTTGGCAGAATTGAATTAAGTCATTGGTTAACATGCATGGCTAGATTGACTTCGGAACACTCATAGGACATAATCATCTTTTTTTTTTAAAATAACGTCTGTATTTTATAAGATAATAATCTTTTGTCTGTAATTTATAAAATAAAGATATATAACCTAGATCTATATGATATATATAACACTTTAGAGATGATCATCACATAAATTCTCTTTAGAAGCTAATGAATGTGCCCTACTGGATTGTACTGAATATGAGCTTTGAATTTGCACATACTGCTACATAAGTTGGTCTAATAATAGACCTAGTAGGGAAACAAAAAGTCATTTTCCACATGTATCACAGTGGAATCTACTAATTCCCTAAGATCAACTTAATAGACACTCTCTTAGCTAAATGGATCAAGTAAGCATGGTAAACAGTGATGCATCACTTTCCAGATAAGTAGATAACTATCAGGCAAAAGCTGATCAATACATGTATATATCATTTGTGATAAGAAGCTCTATGTAGATAAAATGCTCATATATTACCTCTTTATGGAAAATTGTGTCAGACAATGACTACTGAGTGCATAAATTCCAGTTAGGGAAAAGCTTTGGGTAAAATTCCATATGATAAAATAGAGAAGGACTGATCTTATGCAGCATCAGAGGATATTAACCAAGTAAATTGCTCACATAAGGGTTTCCTTCTTTTAAATGCAAAAATTTATAGCAACCATTATGAAATCTGTCGGGCCCAATAAAAAAAAAACAACATTTAATTGTCAGTTACAGAAACTGTTTTTTTAATGCATAAATGCTTGGAAAGAAAAGAAAGTTTTACCTATAGTATTATTCAACTCATATCTAGACATGCTTCCCATGAGACCTAAAGATCAATTGTGCCAAATGAAAGATTTCTCATTTCTATAGACATAATTACAAAGGTTGTTATCATTATATGACCAACAAAAGGTTGCCTTTATTATTCTAAAAAATAGCCCCTACTTTTTCAGACATGGACACCGTATAATAAATAATTTCTACTACTAATCTTAACAACACTTTCCAAGTTAGATGTGGGAGGATGAAGTTAAGTGAGAAGAGTCATGTAAGAAAAATATTTTGTTAATATGTGACTTGCTTATTTAGACCTTTTATTCTTCTGACTTTATATGTGTAAAAATTTTAAGATAATTTTTTAAAAATTGCTTTTTTTTTTTTTTTTTTTAAAGATAACAATGAATGTAGTTATTACAGACCTACAAATTGTCAACTCTTATAAAGTCTAAGCCACATGATGATGAATATACTTAAACAATGTTGACCAATGAAAATGTTCCTAAGTTTTAAATTTAAATGCTTCATCTACATTGCAACAATATTTTTCTTTTTATATTTTCTATTGAACAAATGGCTTAATAATGCTAAATATACAAATAAAACTCAAACTGATTTTATGCAGTCAACTAAAAATAAATTTGTTCAAGCATCGTACGTTAAAGACTTAAGTGTGTTTACTGCTGACATAAAACAAAGAATTACAGACTTCGCCAAAATTCTGATTGCATGCAAAGGAGTGCCAGGGATCACAATAAGCATTGTAAAAGATGACAACATTTGGCTCTTGCCATTGGGTTACAGAGACTTGGAAAATAAAAGCCCTATTACTGAGGACACCAAGTTTTTGATTGGCTCAATTACAAAGACATTCACTGCACACTTGACAGCCATTTTGATTCAAGAATCTCAGGAAAAGTATGTTTGTTTTTGTTACTTCAGCATTATTAAAATTGATTAGTATGTTACTGCTAACCTAATGATTCTAAGAGCAAAGACATCTTAAGGTTCATTTGACCTTAAAGTGTGTTAAGATTAGTTAAAAAAGAAAGAAGATTAGTTAAAAAAGAAAGAACATTTGCTTAACTGTCTTTTGTTTTTACAAGCCAGAAAAATCCTAATAGAAATTTAGCCTTATTATTTGTTACTATAGCTTCAATTTATACAAAATAACAACACTTCCTCCCCACCCCCAAACACATTTTGACTTTTGTTGAGTAGGTTTTGAAAAGCAACAAAAAAATAATTGGTTTATCAAATACTATTATGACGATTTTTTACATTCTCAGAATATCTTGGGATACTCCTCTAAAAGAAATTTACAGACCCAACTTGGTAAAGACCTCTGATAATTTTTTTTAAAACCATTACTTTACGTGACCTCCTTTCACACAGAAGTGAATTTGTCAGTGGGAATTCGGCAGTTAGAGCATCATTACCTGATAATATATCAAGACAAGATTTGATACAGTAATTTTTTCTCTTTTTTTTACTTTATTATTTCAATAGTTTGGTTTTGCCATTAATTTTAAAGTCTTGTGTTATTACTACTTCAGACTAATTCACCATGTACCAGTCAACACCAGTTCTGAAAAACATTTTCTGTACAGTAATATGGGATACACTTTAGTTGGATCCCTTCTGGAACATAAGTGGAATCAGTCATGGGAACATCTAATTAAAGAAAAACTATTTGGTCCTTTAGGAATGAATCACTCATCTGTGGTTAGCAAGTTGTTATAATAACAAAAGTGTTACTCTACTACTTTAAACAACGTAAATCTTTTTTTTCTTCTTCTCTTTTGTCTTTTAAACAATAAAGAAAGGAACACATTTTTAAAAAGCTTTTATCAACTCTCTCTGTCGGTAAAAAGTTTGTAAACATTATTTATCAGAAACCCAATCTCGGATCAAGCAGAAATTTTGCACAATTATTTATTTTACCTGACGAAACAAGAATCAATTAAAAGATTAACCAATTAGTTTATTAACTATTGGTAATTATTTTGTTTGGTATCTCAAATAAGGTAAAGAAATTGTACTTGACGGAAGTGTTGGTATAAGCTGAATTAGGTCACCGCTTTAAAGTTTGTAACAAACAATAGATAATTATACAATCTTCTATTTTCACTAGCAGAGTGGTCAGTATATCTGCATGAGGAAGCCTAAGCCACGAGTTCAAACTCAGGTTGCTCCCCCTTTTTTTAAATAAATGCTTTTAAAAAGCTAATACGTTAACAATTCATTAAGATATCCCTTTCTTTCTCTCTAACCCCCCCCCCCCCCCCCCCCCGCCCCATATTTTCCAAATTGGTCCAGATAAATGATAGGATCACAGTCCTTTGAGAAAGCTAAAAGCATGAAATAGCACTAAACAAAAACAGTGTGTAAAAATATTTCTAATCACACAGATTT
Organism: Biomphalaria pfeifferi; assembly: GCA_030265305.1. Classification (NCBI taxonomy): domain Eukaryota; kingdom Metazoa; phylum Mollusca; class Gastropoda; family Planorbidae; genus Biomphalaria; species Biomphalaria pfeifferi. Next base: position 2,294,979 of record JASAOG010000109.1, on the reverse strand, counting down.
ATTGTTGTTGGTCTAAATATATTATAAATTTGATTGCATGACTGATCCAAAGTAAATATGATACAATTATCATCACAAAAGAAATACAAGACACCTATAGCAAAGACAAACAAACACAAAAACTCTTTTGTTCCCCTGGCAATCAAATCATTAAATAGAAATAATCTGATATAAACTTTTCACATGTAAATTATGAGTGAGTCTGGTGTGAATGTACATTTTGTTTTCTTATAGTTATATTGTTTAGTTTGGCGTAATGCACAAATGGTAAGACAAATTTCCTTACGGACAATAAGGATTATCATTATTATTATTACACTAGTATAAGTTTGTTTTTTAAAAAAGTAGTTTTTGTTTTTCTTGTTGAAACTAGCAATTAAGTTTTTTTTTCTCAACTACAGGTAAAAACAGCAGAGGATTTTTATTCTCAAGACATTGCTAAGCCTTATATTCCTGTAGAAGGTGAAATAAAGAATTGTGATCTCAGTGTCTATGTGTAAGTTGTTTATATATTACTGAGAACTTCTATGATACAAAGTGAAATCACTAAGAAGACCTGTGCATCCAGGTTTGCCTATTTGAACTAATAAAAATTACATCATAATGTTTAAAACTATCAGTAAAAAATATACTGCGCTTCTAGTGGTGCCATGTTTCTCTATCAAAAGTTATGGTTTGTAGACTTTTTCAGTGCACAGACAAAGGTTTGGAACTCACTCCTCATTAATCTCAGACATTTCACTACATTTAAGAAGAACATTAAGACGTATCAGTTCAAAACTTTTTTAGATTAGTTTTTCATTTTAGCTTAGGAGTTTTTGTTGTAATGTTATCACAGTGCCTTGAGCCTGCATCATGTTTGTTAACAGCGCTCTATACATTAAATTATTTTTATATCCTTTTTACAAAATATAGGTCTTGGCATTGGCATAAGTTTCTGATTAAACAACAGAATGAAAAGACTTATATTGCACATCTGCATTAAAGCAAATTTTCTAGTAATATTAATCTATATTTATTTCAATAATCAATACTTACAAGTATATTGTTAATTGTAATTGTTTAAAAAACCAGATCAAATTCATTTTGTACTTGCTTTTGTGCTAAAAACTAAATTAGCTTTGCCAACTACACATATACTATTAATGGTAAATTTATTTAATTATTTCTGTATATTTGGATTCATTTTTTGGTGTTTTATTTACCAGATTAGGGCCCATTGCAGTAGCTGGTGATATATTATCCAATGCCAAAGATATGGCAAAATGGCTACAGTTTGTCTTAAGGCAAGGCTGAAGCAGACAATCAACTAATTTCTTATCATCTGATGAGCAGCATGTGGGAAGCTAACAGTCACTTGGACAAACATTTTCTTAATAAAACAGAAAAAAGCAAAATCAACAGCTGGCCTAAAGATGATCTTAACTTGGGCTATGGCTTAGGATGGTTTCTGAATAAATACAATGGTAGTAGTTCTTTTCTTTTTTTCACTTATGTAGAACCAAAACACATAGATATATAAATAAATAAATAAATATATATGAAGGATTTTATTTCCAACATTGCATATTTAATGAAATACATTTATTTATACATATCTAGTCAAAAAAAGTAATAAACAAATATTAATTTTTTTACAGTAAGTTTATATGTATTTTTATAACATTTACAAGTTTCATTTACATGTCCATATTTTAACTCCTTAGCTAAAATGAATTACTGGCATGGAGGAGGTTTATATTCTTATTACAGTCTAGCCTGGCTATTTCCAGAAACTAATCTTAGCTTTTTCATCAGTATTAATGGTTACAAAGGCTGCAATGAACATGATGAAAAAAATGAGGCAAACTGCCCATGTGGCAGCAATGGATTCAGCATTATAGAGCCGTTGGCATATTTCATTGCTGACATCTTCAATGATGGTCAGTCATGGGTGAATACAACTAATGTCTGCAAATATCCAAACCCTTGGACAAAATGTATTGATAAGAAAAAAATTGAAATAAAGAACCCTCAGCTGCATATAAAAGACAGTTTTTACAAGGAACAAAATTTACAAGAAATGAATACACTAAAGCTTAATACAAAAAGCTTACAAATGTTTTTAGGTACTTATACCAATCCACTTCTGGGAGACAGTCACATTACAATTGATACAAAATCATCAAAATTGTATTTTCAACTCAGGTTACTAACTGGATTTCTTCACCATCAACCAGATGAAACTGGTTTAAGTATTTGGCTAGAATGTGATAAGCGATACAGATTTTTGAGTAAGCCTGACAATCTCAGTTATGTGCCAGTTAAAAAAACCTTCATTCTTAAATTTAATGTAAAATATCATCAAATAGATTCAGTGCATATCTATTTTGCTGTTAATGAAACTCCATTTATTTTTAAGAAAAAATCATGACATTAATTTCTTGACTCTAGTAAAAATGAAAATAGAAATTATTACTAAATTTGATTTTTTTTTTGTCCAGTATAACTGTTTAAAATTGATTAGCAACTAATTAGCAAATGATATATTTAATTATATTACTTTAATCATATTTTACCCCAGCAAAAAAAAAATATAATAAAGTAAAATAATTGAAATTATATATGGTCCTTTTGACAAGACAGCAAAATTCCAGTCAAAAATTGTCAAAATAAAATGGATTCATATCTTGAAAAGATATCCTGTGAAATGCTAACTATCTTTTCAATGCCTGATTTACATTGATATGCAAAAAAAAAAAAAAAAAAAAAAAGACTTGGAATCTTCAGCAAAAACCAGTTAAATAACCTGGTTGGTGTATTTTGCTTGGACATGTTTAGTATTATTCTTGTCCCCGCCCCTAAACAAAAAATAAAATAAATTTTAACTTAAGTAGAGCCGGTATATAAAAAATATTTTATCACACACAGAAATTATATTCATAGAATAAAATGCTTTGTTAATAAGTATTAGCCTCTATAAAATAGTTTGTAAAATAGAGAAAAAACAATTTTTTAAAGTACCAGTTGTTTTTAAGAATTGAAAAAGTAATTTTATATCAATAGCATTGAAAAAAATCTATCAATAATTTTTTTTTTAAAGATGTGCTTTTTGCATGTATATACTATGTATTTCTTGTTTGGTTTTCAATGGATGCTGTTAATGACCTGACCATTTCTCTTGTTCCAAACATTTGGCAATTGTATTGAGTTGAATGTTGCTTGTACCTTCATAAATTGTCCCTACACAGCATAAAAAATTAATAGAAAAGTGAGACATAAGATCAAGAAGTTAGAGGCTAACACATAATTACAGTCATACCACATCTTAGTAAACCTTCAGCACATATTGCACAGCAATGGTTCAGTTCAAGTTATTTTTAAACCCATTTTAATGTTGATTGACAAGGCAAAAACTTGATTCAATAATTTATGAGCTATAAATGTTTTAACCCTCTTAAGACAGAGCCCTATTTCCAAACTAAGCACTTCTCTTACAAAAAAAAATTCTAACAAATAAACTAATTACTTTACATACACAAAACTATATATATATATATATATATATATACATATATATTATTGAAGAGAAATTAATGAACTAATGCAATCTTATAGAATCTAACTGAAATATTAACATTTATTACAATAAAAGCTAATTAGCATAATTTATGCACAAAATTTTCCAAACAAAATTTTTCAAAACAGAGTTTTTAAAGAATTTTTAGACCTGAATAAGTCCTAATACTTGTGTTTGGGGAGACAGTCCATGGAGACCCTTCAGACGCATTATTTTACTACTTTTCTTCCCCCCACCCCTCCAGATACCATGGAAACAAACATTTTATTTGGCCACATTTGACAGCCACCCATTTATGACCCAGGGATCTTGAGCTGTTTGTTGGTCAGAAAGTTGGCATTATATTTATTAGTCTCCCTGACAAACATTGAACTAAATTAATATATGAAATAAAGCATTACAGGGTGCTAATCCCTTGGGGCTCAAATGGGTCTTCTCTATCCAGCGCCTCACCCATAACCATGTTACCATGAATAAGCATCATCAACTTTATTCTAGATCTAGTGTAATCCTAGATCTAAAGCTTTCCTCAATACTGGCCTGATTTTTATTAAGGCTATCAGAAAATTAGTCAGTGAGTTTGCTTTCATCAAAATCATCGTCTGACATGTTAAAATTTTACATGTCACTAGCTAACTTAAAAATCAATACAAAACAAATTATCGTATAAAAACAGTAAGAACTAATCTGATTGGCTGATACGAACACTGCTAGCCAATCTTGTGGCTGGAAACATTAAAGCCGATAGATTGGCTGCAACGTCTTTTTTGCCAAATAGCCTTGGGCCAATATATCTGCAGTGTCGTCTTAAAAGGGTTAATACTGCATAGAATCTTAATAAAATCTACAGGATTTAAATGTTTATACCTGACTATTTTTTGTGCTGTTTAATTGCAGCTTTTTAGTTGCTTCCTAACATTTAATAATACAGAAGAGTATGTTTTCTTTCAAAAGCAAAAAAAAAAGTATTGAGCTTTGATGATGTGAAGATGACTAGGTTTAATTTAAGAATTTAGAATAGCTTTTCTTTTTCAAAACCATTCTAAATAATTTAAACTTTTATATTTATATACTACCAAAAATGTGGGCAGAAATCATAAGTCAAAAAATAATAATTAAAACCTTGATTTTGATAATTTATTGACTGAAACATCTAATCTCCTTAACTTATTTTTGTATATGGTTCAAAATATTGTGATGTGCAATGCTATTAATTTCATAATGGATGGTAGTGTATGCCTGCATAAAGGTTTAATGTAACATTAGGAAGCCCAACTAGTAGTAGGTACTGAGTAAAAGCTGGAGATGAACTACATAGGCTGATTTAAGGGAAGTTGCTAGTACAAGATGTGACTGTTTATCAGAAATATCAATGACACATTTTTCTTTTTAACAGTCTTAATCTTACCTATCTTACAATCTCTATAAAATTTCTCTACTGGATAGGCTTTGGTAAAACCAACTCCTCCCATCCATTCTATGCTCTTAGATGTTGCTAGTGTTGCAACCTGTGGTAAAGGAACATGATTCATGTAAATTACATTAAGTATTTTTTATATTTTGCTTGTCTAATGAATTGAAATAATATGCAAAAATTCAATTTAAAGTAAACATTTCTACCTCTGATGCAAAGTATTTAGCCATAGCTGCTTCTTTGATGACAGGTAACCCCATTTGGTGACGTCTGGCAGCATTACACATCATGACTCGACCCAAATGGATCTGAGTTGCAACCTGGGCTATCTGATGCTGCATGGCCTGTTAAATGTTTTTATATTTGTTTGAGATTATTATAACTATGAAAATATCTAATAAAAATCATTTCTAATCTTAAAAACTAAAAAAAAAGTTATTTTTCTTCAAGGTAAAAAAAAAAGGTCTACAGTATAATAAAATCTAGTAATAATTACTTGAAAATCAAAGATGCGTTTTCCAAATTGTTTCCTTTCATAGGTATAATTAACTGCTTGATTAAAACAACCTTGGGCCAAACCTAGCATCTGAAACAGAAATATAATCAAGTGAATACTAGAATATTAAACAAATAAAAAATTCCCAAAAATGTATAGTTTTATTATGCTTGGTAAATATACCTGTGCTGCTATACCGATGCGACCACCATTCAGCATTTCAATGGCATATTTATATCCTTTTCCAAATTCACCAATTATATTGCTAGAAGGAACCTAACAGATGAAACAAAAATATCATAATTTCAAAAAAGAATTATACAAATAAAGACTCTATAAGACTCTTCATGACTGTTTAAAACTTAGTAACTTATTGAAAAAAACATTTAAAAAAAAACAACTTTTTTTACCTTAACATCTTCAAATGTAACAGAGCAAGTACTTGATGCTCTTAAACCTAATTTATCTTCCTTTTTACCAACAGTAAGACCTGGTGTGCCTCTGTCAACGATGAAGCATGTAATACCTTTGTAGCCCTTTGTGAACACAAGAAAAATGTATTTAAAAGTTTAACTAACAGTTGTTTGTTTTTCTCAAAGCTGTATGAGTACAAAAAAGACAAAAATAAAGTTTTTCTAAAGACAATACCTCCATTATACAGCTTAAACTTAAATGAAATAAAAAAAATATATAAATACAAAAATGTTTGCTCAAGCTACATCAACCTGCTGATTTAGCACTCTTAAAATATAGATCTACTTCTAGATCTAGATGTAATCTATATTACATTTGCTTAAAAATATAAGCAAAGCTTAGATTTTCTATCAATAAACTTTAAGTATTTAAAAATTTTGAATAAACAACTCATTACACTAAGGCTAACTACGCCATGTTTTTAAAAATTGTCTTTCTCTTAATAACTAATGATAATACAATAATAAAAATAATAAAATAAGGAACAATGTAACATTAGGTCCCTACTCCCATTCCAACCCTCACCCCCTTTCCGAGAAAGAATTCTGGTTAAGTGAATGTATAGATCTACTAGACTTTATAATATTGCAATGATAGGCCTTAAATTTTCCTAAACATTAATTTCTCAAACTCTTGAATCAATAAAGCCTTACATTCAGAAATTCTTGAAAGCAATAGTCCTTTCAAAACCGATGTTGGGTCTAGATTTAGATCTAGTTTTCTATCTAGCCTAATTTCCTTTTTCCCAATGTGGCCAATGAGCTAGTAATAATTATCTCAACAATATACATCAACTGGTAAATTTATAGAAAAATTATTAGAGCTATTTTTGAGATAAGGATTCCAGGTTCTAGGTTCCTGGTTCCATGAAGTTCTGACTTGAATAGTGGTATTGTAAAAAATGTTAAAAATATATAATATAAAAAATATATAATATACTTACATCAGCTGGTTTAGCATTGGCCATCACAAGGAAAACCCCTGCATTCTCTGCATTGGTGATCCAGCATTTTGTACCATTGATAATAAAGTCATCTCCCTTTTGTACTGCTGTTGTCCTAAGAGAGAAGGCATCTGACCCTGACTCTGCCTCTGACAAACAGAAGCTACTTAACTGGAGTTGAAAGAAAAATTATTTCAGTTAATGTGATTAAAATCATTCACTCATTCATTTATTCAGTAAATAATTAGCTGAAACCTGTTTGATATCAAATTCATTTGATTGGGTGCCACCAGTTTACATAAAATCAATGATTTACACAGGAATTACCTCCAGGAAATATGGAAATTGTCAACTGTAAAAGTTTTTAAATGGTAATAAGCTTGTTTTATCATGCAAGTTGTTGAAAATAGGGAAGGCTACTGAAATAAAGTAAATTATTATTTGGATACTAATATACAATAAGTAGCAAAACAAGGCCCCCAACTGCTTAAAACAGTAACTAGATGATGGCCAAATTAATGTTTCAATCAATTAAAATAGCCTCTTACCATATCAGAAGCTAGACGAGGTAAATATTTTTCCTTTTGCTGGGCAGAACCAAGTTTGATGAATAACATGTTGATCAATGTGTTCTGGACATCACAACACACACTGACAGAAGGGTCTACTTTTGCTAATTCTTCAATGACTAAAGTTGACACAAAAAAAGAAGAGTTTGTTCCACCATATTCTGCAGGTATTTCTATTCCCATCAGCTTTCAAAAATAAATAATACTAGGTTAATTTTAATATAATAAAACTGCTACCACATTCTAATAAAAAAATACTTTCAGAGGCTAACACAATTATCTACTTCATAATTTATACAAAGCATAGGATATTAAAACTATTTATTAGAATAGCACATTTTGTTTTTAAAAAATGAGTCAACAAAAAAAACTTTACATTTACAGAACAATTTACATTTACAAAACTCACTCCATTGTCAAATAGACAATGAATAACTTCTGGCTTTATGTGACTTGTTTCATCCATTTCTGCTACGTGCTGTTGTATTTTCTCTGTGCATAATCTTGCCACTAAAAAATTTTTGGTTTTAAAACAAGTGTGTAAATAAAATGTACTTACATTTTTTTAGACCATTTAATTTTTTAATACTGTAATTAAATATTTATATCTCTCTCTATATATACACATAAGATATATATATATATATATATATATATACAATTAATTAGATTTTGTTTTTAGGTCAGATTCTGGAAGATAGAATGCTTTAAACCTGCTCAAATGCAGGCCTACTTATTTAACGCAGTATGGTGTTTATAAGCCATAGTCCACATGTAGAGCCTTTTCTGTCATCGATGCTTTGCTTTAATGGAAAATGTTATTAAAAAAAAACAACAAGATAATATTGGAAGCTTATGTTAAGCTCATATCCAGAGGTGGCCCCTGCGAGCCACTTCTACTAACAAATTACATTAAAACACAAAATCATATTATTGACAGTGACCAAAAAGTAGCCAAAACAACTATCATGCAAAGACTTTGTAGAAAAATATTTGGATCTTTATTGACTCTGTTTATTACTTGATAATAATGATAGTAATCACATTAACAATGATGGCAATGAAAAAAAACCCAGTACAAAGCATGAAAAAGTAAAATAAAAAAAGTTCCCCTTTCAGATTTGCAATTTATAGAGCAGATGATGTTAAGGTGATCTGTTTCCACTTTATAAGGACTAAAAGAAGCCTTTATAATTTTTCATGCATGATGGAGATGATAGTGAAGTCTAATTTTCAAAAGAACATTTAGTCATTAAGAAATGACCATGTGAAAGTACCATTTTATTGTTGTTTTAAAAAATGGTTCATACGTACGTAAACAAAATATGAATACTTAAAATTAAAAACTGAGTGGTTTCCAAAAACTAAAAATATCTGTTGAACCTATTTGGAGCTTGAAAAAAAAACACTGGTAAAATCAACCTTTAAAAGCACATTTAGTTTTTGAGATCAAAATCTGACAGATGGTCAGACAGCACAAAAATAATAGTATAGTAATAATTGGTGCATACAAATTAAAAGGCACAAACCTGAATCCTTCATCATCTGTTCTTCAGGGGAAAGATAATCTGCAGGAAGCCGACATGCACTAGTAGCATTTTGGGCAGAATTTGATGATTGTCGTAAAGAACTGCTTATTGTTTGAAAAGTGTTTCTTGCATTAGGTAACGCCTGAAACAAAAATCAAAACAGTTAACAATTTATAAAAAAAAACAATACCCAAAAATACAATACAAATTTGTCTTAGTAAAGCCAGTAAAGCAAGGAATGTGCCTTTATCTTTGTGTCTTTCAGAGTATTTTATTAGATTTTGTTTTTATATTTGAAGATTATGGTTCAATGTTTTCTATCCTGAAGGGTTTCTAAATTTTGTGATTTTACTAAAGGTGTTACTCTAGTCAAATGTGAATCTTTGTTAGGAATCTCACTGCTCTATTTTGTGTCTGTAGAAGATTCTTAATGATAATGTTTTCTTGAGTTGAGGGGTCCCAAACAAAGGATGCATATTCTTTTATTGGCCTAACATTTTAGTTTTATGTCATTTGATTTGTAGACATTTCTGAGGGAGTGCAGAAGGGAGATTGGGGGAGGGGTGCTGACCAATAGTTTGAGAAACAGTAAATTTACTCTTGTCTAGTCTCTAGTTTAGACATAAAAATGTTAAGTAGATCTATCTCAATGTTACTGAATGTACATGTACTATACTATACCCTCTATTATACTCTATAGATCTAGAAATAGAGCTACTTTGCTATTCAAAAAAGATTCTAGATCTAGATCTATATTGAATATATAAGTATATATAATATAATATCATTAGATCTAAAATAAAATTCTAATCTATGGGCTGCCTAGTAATTCTTTTTAAAGAGTGGAGAATAAAGTATTTAAGTTATCACATGTAATGTAATTCATTAATTGTAATAGACTTTTGGTGCAACATGCATGAAATTAATGAAAATTGAAAAGCTTTCAAGTTTCATTATTTCAATTTGCCTTTGGCTTTACTTAGCCTTTTGCTTTTGACTACCTTTAGACACTTTAACTTAACTTTAACTACTTTAAGTGACTTTAGTAAGTTTTAGTTTAGTAAATTAGTTTTAAGATCTAGAGCTAGAATAGATGTAAAACAGTAAATCTAGATCTAGTTTAAATATTTATTTTTTAAAATAGATCTACTTTATTAGATCTAGAATGTAGACAATCATAAAAGATCTAGATCTACCCGTTTCATGCATATTCTGGCCAAGGACAATGCCATCCTTCTGTTTACAACGAATAGCCTGCAGATTATTATGATTCGTATTTCATTCCTTATAACGTTTACAATTTAAAGTTCATAGGACACCAAAGTCTATCTAGCTGTCTAAATGTCATCCAACACACATTAAATTAAAGGGTGCTTCTATACGTTCATTTAGATCTAGTTTTCTTTTTCTGCGAGTTAGATTTAGATCCATATATAGATGTATGAAGAATTGGGGACTATTGAATATTTTCAATGAAAACTCGTATGCAAGCTGCAGTATATACTGTGAACTATTCAGTATTCTAGATTCAGTTATTATCTCGTTACTTTTCGTTTTTCTGTAGGTTTTGTAAATTAGATTTACTCCATCACTCAACAACTGATTATTATTTATAAATGGCTGCAGAAGTTAGAAACCACAGTCCGACAGAGTCACAAAATGAATCTAGATCTAGTCTATTTTCTGATCCTTCACTGTCACCTATACAAAGTATCAGCACTGATTGTGGTGCTAACAACTCTAGTCTTCCAAGTTATCTGATAGTCAAAAAACAAATTGAAGACGTTATTTTAACTCAACGTGCCGCTGTAGATCAGCTGGTAAAATATAATGTAAGACTGTAAGTCTTAATTTTAAATTTAGTTAAGGTATAACTTAGTATAACTAAAATCTTAAATCTAGATCCAGAAATCTAGTTATCTAGCAATAGGCCAATAGACTAGAATTCCTAAGAGTAAGGACTCTTAAGGAGATCTAAAAGTCTACTCATCAAGATCGAGCTAGAACTAGTAAGATAGATAGTTTATTATCAGCCAGTGCAGTAGTCTTCCTTTGAGTTTGAGACAATACTGTTGCTCCTTCAAGTTACTTAAACCTTGCCTTTATTAACTATATAACGCTTTATCTAAAACTATTGTATTGTCATAATTGTGTGTTTGATTATAAAACTTAAGTGTCCTAATGCTTTGGATAATAATTGTGTTCAATCAAATAATATTACCATATCTTCAGTTGGCTTGTCTTAATTATTACAGTGATGTTTTTGTTTTTTGGGTTCCAATGGCAGACCTGCCTACCGTTACACAAAATGCGTATTCCTTAAGCAAAATCTCCAAAAAATGACAGCTAGTACGAAAATACAAATTTAACCAGTTGCGTTATGCATTTCGTATATTTTTTCCCCCTATCTAGACTAGCTTATGAGCGGTCACGGAGGTCACGCTAAGAGGTCCTGTTGGGGGTGGGGGGAACAGAAAAGGTGGGGAAACTCATTGTGTCCAGATCTATACATTGATTGGTTCTTAATAGCAATTAGATTTAGTCTAGAAATGAAGAATGTGAGAGTGAGGGAGTGGCGTTTTAGTACTGCCTGCTAGCTGATACACCAACGTGACTTTTGTTTTTGTAAGTTCATTACTAGAAATTAATTATATTGAATCCTATAGAAAAAAATATTGAAGTGCTATCGATTCAAAACACATTGAGTGACATTGTAGATATCTAGTCTAGATCTAGATTTGGATTCTTGATGTAGAATCTAGATAACTTGTTATACAGTAATAGATCTAGCTAGAGTCTAGCTAGTCATTACATTATTATTCTCTACATTACTCTACAATCTAGATCCAATTTAGTTATAGTATGATTTAGAATTTAGATTGACTAGATCTAGATCGATAACATCTAATGATCTAGTCTAGATCTAGACTAGACTCTTAGTCTTAGTATAATAGAATAGATCAAGGATGAAGGTAGGCCTACGAAAGTTTGGAGTAGACCTACGTTTGTAGCGTATCCCCTGCATCGGTAACACTCTTGAGCCTAGATCTAGAGTAGATTATATTCATTATATAGACATAGATCCAGATCTAGTCTAGATATCATCTAGATTTAGATTGTCGATCTAATCATGACATCTAATATTATATATAACTATATATATATTTATATATATATATATATATATAATATTAGATGTCATGATTAGATCTAGATGACAAAATAGTGGATCGCGTAAGTGTTACACATTCTGGTGCCAAAATACGCATTTTGACCATCAGAGCTACACATTTGGTTTTTTTTGGTAGGCAGGTCTGCAATGGCTAATGTATTTGTTTTAAATTTTGACTTTTAAATCAAACATAAAGCCAAGCTTTTGAGTAGCAGTATAGAAGCTAATAGGTATAAAAATGCATTTTTGATAAGTTTTATGATATGCAATTTCTCAGATCTCAACTTGGGATAATGGGAATTAAATAGCCTGATAAGATATCTACTGTCAGTTTGTGGGAGTAAACTAAGCAAAAGCCCATAGCCCAAGATATTAAAAAATGAAAGTGGAGCTGGGCAGGACACATCCTACAAAAGCCAACTACCAATGTTGTAAGGCAGGCACTTGATTGGAATCCACAAGGAAAGAGGAAAGTGGGCAGGCCCAAGCAAGCCTGGAAGAGGTTGGTCATCAGCAAAACTGAGGATGCTGGAATGACATAGAAGCAGATGAAGCTGCTCAAAACAGAGTTCAGTGGAGAGTTGAGTTTGTGGCCCTATGCTTCCCTTGGGGTTCACAAGAATAAATCTAGTCAAGAATTCCTGGCAGATGCCAAAAGAGTCTTTCAGACCTTAAAAAGCTCTTATATCCTCTTATACCAAACAAGGCAAGACAGTACTTATAAACCTCAACAAGAAAATTGTTCTTCAATTGATCCAAGTGCAATTAGACTTTAAGGGAAATGAAAAAGGTGAGAAGTGAAAAAATTATAAAGAGTAATATAATACAAACTGGTTTACACCCAAACTTCAGGAAAAAAAAATTGCTTGAAATAATTTGTTCCCACATGATCAACATATACATTTTACTTCCATAAAGTGAAAAAAAAAAGAAAGAAAAAACATTTATGTAAGCTGAAATAATAACTAGCAAAACATGCTTCAAAAATGCATACTTTATCAAGAGGCCCAAACAAGATACAGGCTTTCAAACAACCTTGTAGAAAATAAACTTTATGGAGAACCACCTGATCTGGAAAGCACTGCACAGTTCATCTCAGATATAGAACTCGATATCTGCACACTCCAACTTGAGAAAAATGCTATCAAATTTAACAATTTAACTTTTTTTAAAACATGATTATCCAAGCTACAAGTTTCATATGTACATTTTTTTAATCAAATAGTCTTCCTTTTTATGCAATTGACCAGTATTGTATCCTGAAGTGCTAGTTAAGAATATGAATTGTTTTTTTCAATACCCTAAAGATAGAGATTGAAAATGCCACCAGAGAATCATTGAACACCACAATACAGTCACAAGAAGATAAAATAAAACATCTTGAAGTAAGTAGAATTGCGCTAATGAAATTAAATTCTAATTTTTTTTTTACATCATTTTTATTTCAGGATCCCACTTAGGGAAAAGCCACTATTAGTTTTGTGTTTTCTATCTGTTTGTTAATTGTATGTCACATAGATTTAAAAACTATTCAGCCAAGGCCAAAGAGGCTGCTTGAAGCTTACTGGTTTTGGCACTAGATACTTGCCTTTCCTTGTTCTCATGTCATTGATAACAGTTCCACCAAACCCAATACCCGAGCCACACAAGAAAGCTGAAAGTTGGACTGGATGTCATAGACTATTTGAGACACATGCCATTTTATAGGTAGTGGAATGCTTATATTGTATAGTGATCAAAATAGGACTATAATAAAGAGGGAAGAAAACATACTGTATGAGTTCATAGGGGGAAAGCTACTAATGGTCTTTCAAAATTCTGCACTTTTATTTTAAAAACTAAGCATTGTTATTGTATGCACTTATTGTGTACCTTTATTAAAACAACATGAAAAAGGCAGTTCATATTGCAACTACATTGGAATCTCGAGATACAAGTTTAATTCGTTCCAGACCCGAGCTCGTAAGTCGATCTACTCGTATCTCAAATGAAGTTTCCCCATATGAAATAAAGTAAACCCAATTAATTGTTTCTTACCCTATATAAAGTCCCAAAGTTACCTAAATGGTGAAAAAGACATGTTATCACTTAATAAATTTACATGAAACACGCATACATAAACAATAAAATAAATAATGAAATGAGAAATGCAGACAAGATTTCAATGAAATGTATGTAAAGTAATGGTAAATGGGTGGCTGGCAACTGCGGCTTACAGAGTGCGTGAGGAGGAGGAAGGAGCGAGGGGGAAGGGAGAGAACTAAAGCTACGTAAACAACACTTCATTAACAGCATAAACAAAACACCACTGTTTCATTTCTATGTATATCATCTTCTTCGTATCATTTGACTTTGCACTTATGTTAATTTTCTTGGGACCCATGTTGCACAAGAATAATTCCGATTAAAATCAATAAACTCGCTAGCTACAACATTCACAATACAGAGATGAGCCTTTGTTAAGCTCTGTTATACATGCAAAGGGTCGAGATCATGGTGTACACACTCTGCTGTTTTTGTCGAAGTAGTGGCTGAGGAAACTTCTCCCCATTTTCTGCTGGCAATTATGGATCCTATTCTGAGTGAGAACGGAAAGATCCGATTTCACACGATCATCGTCAATAGGTTTTAGCTATTAATCTCAGCTCGTAACTGAAATTGTCACTCGTAAAACGAACAGAAATTTTGCTCTAGACTCTGCTCATATCTCGAATTACTAGTATGTAGAGCAGCTCGTATCTTGAGGTTCCACTGTATATTGTACCATATTGGTACTTTGGTTCGCACCATAGTTATCAAATAGAGAGTTATTTCCTACAATTTCATTTAGGTTGTGAAAAAATAGATTTTAAATAAACACCAGGCTGATTAAATTTACTTATAAAATGTTTGTGTTTTTCTTTAGAAATCAATAGTTGAAGACTATGTTTTGAAAGTAGCTTATGAATCTTTACAGAAAGAGTTAAAGGTAATTCTTTTTTAACACAGTCTCAATAAAAAAATTACCTTTTTTTTTTCTAAACAAACTGATGGTTTTGAACCCAGTGTTGTCACTTTTTCTAGTTGAGTTTTCATTTCTAATATAAGATAAATTATATCTTTTCTTCATTTAATAGGAAAACTATATTCATAAAGACAGATATGAAAATGTACAAAAATTATTACAGGTAACTGGCTGTCATCTTTTTTTTTGTAATTGCATTAATTTTAGTATTTCAATAGAAATAAGGATTTCTTTGTATTTACTTGAATCTATCATCATTTTTCTTTGCACTTTGCATTTATAGCAACTTTCATGCTGCTTAACTCTTTCTCTCCGTAATTATTTACCACATTCTGGTGGAATCAACACTGGTATCATCAGTTAGGAGAAAAAGAGTTAACATTATCCTCAGTCTTACAGAAATGCAACAGTTTTCAAATGATATATGAAATTTATAATAAAAATTTTCTTTAAAAAGAGTTTTGTCATTTTATTTTATTTTTAAAAAGAATTTCATGACAGTTTACTATTATACGGCTCTTTAGAATGCTTAATGAATAAAATAATTAAAGTCTCTGACAATATAGCATACACAATTTTTTTTCTTTAACTATATTGGTTCATTACTTACTGTAATGCAAATTTAAATAAAAATTAAATAATTATTCATCGAACATTAGATTTACAGTGTTAAATTTCTTGGCTGCCTAAAAGATCTCAAACTCAGATCTCTGGAGGCATGTATGTAAAAACTAGAAAATCTTATTGACATAACTAATGTAATTTAGGAATATTTAGAATTAGATAGAAGGTCAAGGTAGAAGTTTTAGAAACTTAAAGAAAGAACTAACAATAACATTAGCTATTCGTAAAAAGTCCTTATGTGGAACTATATAAGGAATGTAAAGCTAGCTATCAGGGCCATTGTTCCAAGATTGCTCAGTGTTCCGTATTCTTTGATGAACATTTATTAATTGTCAGTATCTTCACTGTGCTTTATTTATTTAATAATACTATTTATCAGTCAAGTTATTATTTTAATTATACAAGTGATTTATGTTTGCTCATTGCTGGATGACTTGTTTTATTGAACTGAAAGCATTAAACTCGGAAAAATATATTCTATACAGTGTTTCTTCAGTTTGTTTAAGTAGAGGCATTGAGGCACTTAGAAACTCACATACATCATGTAGTTCAGAAAAAACAATGCTATTCTCCAAAGTTAAGGTCTTGACATGCATTATGAAAACAAATGAATTGGATTATTTCAAGGAAAATGATTGTGTATTTTATTTTATTGTTTTAAAAATAAAAACTGACATGTTTAAAGAATTTTATTTTTGCACATTAAAACTAGACTGAACAAAACAAGTATGGTGAGACTCAAGCCAAGTTACAAGAAGTTCTTGAAAAATTCAATGGTTGTCTTTTGGATATTGAAAAATTGGAATTTGAGTTGACAGAAAAAAATATGACATTTACTCAGGCGTGAGTATGTCTTTTATATAAATCAATATTTCCTGATTTTTTAATGGAATAGAAAATTGGATTTAATACTTTTTGCTGACACACAAGAAAAACTACAGCTACTAAGTTTGATAATCAATCTCATTCTATTATTTTATTAAAATTTAATGATATGATGCAACATCATTTTTGTTTTAGTTGTTAGAAATAAATAGCTGAGTAATAGATCTAGTATGTAGTGTAGTTAATAATTTGATAATATTTTTTAAAAGTGAACAAAAGTGCTTGTTCTGTGCAGCATTCCATTATACTTCTGCTGATATCACTCTTGTTTTAATATTATCTTCTTAGATATGGAAAGTTAGAGATGGAGCTGTCAGAGGCTCAAGCTAAAATTAATAATTATGAACAACTTGTTCAAGGTTTGTCATTCATTATAAATAATTTGTATTTGTTAAAATACATTTCTTATGCAAAAAATATACTTAAAGGATGTATAGACTTGTCTCAGTAGCAAAAGAAAATACAATATACTTTATTTATTATTACTAGTAAGGTCAATAATACAATTATTTTACCATCATATGTAATTAATTTTTGTTCTTGTTAAGAAATGACAACTTTATGTGAAAGGCAAAGAACTTTTATACAGCAAAAAGAAAATCAGTGTCTTGAATTAGAGAGAAAGAACAGCCAAACACAGCTACAGTTTGAAAAGAAAGTCAGAGAGTCAGAAGTGGAAAAGCAGCAGGATGCATACATGAACAAAATCTTTAATTGTGTTGACAGGAAACGAAAAACTTAAACATAGGTCTAGGGCATCTTTTATCTGTTGTGCAAATAGTTTTTTTTTTTAGAATTTGTTTACATGATTTATTTCCTCACATACTTTGCATGCAAATGTTGCTCTAAATTTGTTAAGACATTTGTTGATAAGATATTTACAATAATAATTATTAAAAGTAACTTTGTCTTTATATTTCTTTATTGCTTCATATAAACCTTATAAATTATGAGTTTGTATAAAACACATCATAAACAATATTTTTATAGAGCATTTCATATAAACATGATAAATTATTAGTTCATATAAACCACATCACAAATAAAAATTTTTTCCAAAGTATTTTAATGCGATCATTAAGTTAAAATGTAATTTTCTTTGAATACATTTATTTCCCTACAACTGTCTTACAAAACAAATGTAACACTTTAAACACTTAATGTGTATAAGTTATAAGAGTGAACATTTATTAATGAAGCTAAAAATACTCAATCATACTCAAAGAAATTATGCACTTAAATCAATAAATTTACAATCTTTAGACCAGAATTTAAAAAAAAACAAAACATGTTTAAGTTAAGACTTTGAAACATTTTATGTACAATGATTATAAAAAAAAAAAAAAATTTCCCTTCCAGACCTTGTGGTCTATAGTAAAGGTTATACTTCAATGTAAATGAATCTACCACAATCATTACTAGCTGGAAACATCATTTTTTACAATCCTAGTGACATTCCAATCCTCAGAATGACCTTTGCATAATAATACATCTGATAAATTGGGTGAGCTGTAGCCAGTGATATACACAGGACACTGTCCACTTGTCTGCACAACTATATCTAAAGCAGACTTTAATTTGAGCTTCATTCCTCCAGTCACATCATTGGCAGAGCTTGACAGCTGTATAGACTCTGTGAGCTCACCTCGTTCATCTACTTTGAGTGTTTTCAACAACTTGGCATCTACAGATTGTAAGCAAATTGTGATTACAATATCAAACAATATAAACAGACTACATTTTAATATTTTTTTAAGGGGGGTGGGCACTAAATTATATATATATATATACATACACATTTTGATCTTTAAAAAATGCACCATAACAAATGTTTTTCCACTTGTGCTATGAATGCACAGATTAAATAATGCTTATAAAAATAAGACATATTAAAAGCTTAGTTTAAAGAAACAGAAACAGTTAATTTTTTTTCTATATTTTGATAGCATTTTTTTTTGTCTATGACATAATTTTATAAACAAAATCAGAACTAAATTTTTAGGGAAAGCAAATACTGATATATCACACCTTTTTTTGTAATGGGTAAAGGTTAACAATATATATATATATATATATATGTATTTTTTTAAACAATTTTAAAATAAATTATTCTAGTTTCTATTAAAAACAAAAAAAATCAGCACTTATGCTCAACTTTCACTTCTTTGAATAAGTTATGTCATCATTTCATGTTCCTTTTTTATAGCTATAAGACATAAATAGAGCTCTTTGGAACCAATACCTTGAAAATTAGGTGGTCTGTCATAAATACCAGCTACATCTGTGACAAAAACAACTTTTTTAACATTGAAATTTGAGCATACGGCCTGCAATGAATATAAATAACATGAATGCCATGAAATATCAAAAAACGTGTACAATCTACACAAACAGATGCTAGCTAACATTTGCAATGACATTATTTTTATTAAAAAGTATTACATCATGATATGAAACTTTCTTTTAAAATTTTTTTACTGGTAATGAAAAATTATAATGTACCTTAATGACAGCATCACCACTTAGAATACTGCAAGTTAAGTCTGTGTCCATGCAACAGTCCCCATGAAATACAGGCACTAGTCCACTTAGTAAATATTGTTCTAGAACTTCGTGTGGCCAATGAAGTGGCTGTCTGTCTTTTACTTTCCATGAGGTGCCAGGCTGTCAACAAAGTATCTTTTTAATATTCAGTACTATATGGGATAAGCAATATACAACATAGACATACAGTAGAAACCTACAATGTTAACTAAACTAATAACTGAGAGGTAGATTACTGGGATGTAAGTGTACTAAATAATTAATGTGTGTAAACTGTATATACTTGTATATTATTACAAGCAGGTCACTAGTGTAGTGTACTTCAGCAATGACACTGAGAACTGGTTTAAATCCACAGTTGGAGTGAGACCTACTTTCACCAATACTTTTCAATATCTTCCTTGAAAGGATAATAGAGGATATTCTTGGAGGTTATGAAGTTACTGTAAGCATTGGAAGAAGCAGAATTGCTAACTAGTGCTTTGGGGATGACCTAAAGTGTCTGGCAGGCACAGAAGAAGAACTAGCTGATTGGAGATGCAGATAGGTAAGGCTTCCGCAGACTAGGCATGCAAATCAGTACCGAAAGAACACACGTTATGACCAATAGCAAACAGGACTTTAAAATGGACATCAGTATTGGAGTCAAAAAGCTGACAAGTGTCAGTAGTTTTAAATAACTATTGCTATAAGTTCACACAAAGGAACTAAACCTGAACTACTAGCAAAAATTGCACAGTTTGCATTTGCAAAGCTCAAAACAAATTTGTAAAGGCAAAGACATAGTCCTCTAAACTAAAATTTGACTGATGCACTCCATGGTCAAGGCCACATTCTTGTATGCTTGCGAATCTTTGATGCTAACTACAGAACTAGATCAGAGCATCCTAAAAGCAATAGAATTGAGATTCTATAGAAAGATCCTACATATCACCAACAAAGACTGCATCACAAGAAGATTTGGAACAGGATCACAATGGCTTTTAGGCCACACACATGACCTGCTGACCACAGTCAAAATATGCAAACTAAAGCTTTATGACCATGACACAAGGTCCACAGGGCTTTTCAAGACCTTCCTTCAGGACCAGTACCAGGAAAAAGAAGATAAGGCAGACAAAGAAAGCAATAGGAAGACAATGAGTTTTAGCACATGTATAAAAAGTTTCAAATAGTCATTACTTTAAAAAAGTCTAATAGTGTCAATGATTTAATTTAAAAAAAAAAACTTCAATAGAAAATTCAGACACAAATGTTCACTTTATAAAACAGGTTTTGTCATAATAAAAAAAGACAGACAATTGATAAATTCTTAAGATCTAAAATCTAAATGAACGTTATTAATGAAATAAATATAGGCCTATAAGTTTAATTCACCCAAATAAATATATGTTAACAGTTGATCAGGAAAGTGAATAAAATAAAGAATCTATAAAGAAGTGTTGTTTTTTTCCCTAAGTTAGTGGGCATTATGAGTGTGTATATAAACGTACAAAGTAAAAAAAAACAACTTACAGAAATGGAAATGGCTGGTACACCAACATCAATCAAGCTATTGACAACTGCATTATTTAGCTAGACACAAAATTTAACAAATAAAAAAAATTACAATTACTAAGAATTCAATCCAAATATTTAACAAGTAAAATAGCAAAAATAATTTATTTTAAAAACAAAACTTATAGCGAGTGAAATGGCATCAATTATTTTGAATCAATCATGTAATTAATTTTTAATAGATCTAGACTAACAATAATAAGTTTGTGCTATTAGAAATATTGTCACTAATTGTTTCTTTTAGCACAACTTTCATGCAAATAGCATGTTCAGTGCATTAAGGTCCAATCACTTTTGTGGACCAGTTTGGGATTGGGGCAGCTGAGAGGTTTCCAGTAGCTTTTTCAAAAGCTATTCAAAAAGAAAAAATTTCTTAAGTATGAATTTGAAACTTTACATAAGAAAACGGATGCACTAGCCACTAAGCTATTTAGGTACATATAAAAAAAGAAGGTTTTATAGTTATCTTTTGTTAGCTTCAACTTTTCAGTGAATGACCTAATTTTCTAAACAAGGCTTATCTCCCCTTACCTTAGAACATTGTCTATATAAAAATTTTAATTATGATGAAACTAATTGGTTAATTTTATAAATTTGATTCATGTGTTTTCATTGACCATGAATAATTTTGCTAAGTTTCAATTTGATCTGAGAATGGGAAGTTGGAAAAATATCATTTACAAGATTCCACACAGAGTAAGTAGATATAAACTTTGTAAAAATAAAAGCATGAAATTTTTAGATTTCCTGTTGCTCAATCTATAGAGCAAAGATTTTATACTGAGATTCACATCATTTTAATCAATAGTTTTTGTCAATGATGTAATGATAATTATCATGACATTATTTTGTAGAATGCTTGTAGGCATACTAACAACAATGACAGGAACCAGGAAATACTTGCAACCTGATCAAATATAATGTTTTTTTTTATGAAATAAATCCAATTTTAATGAAGATATTAGATCAATATGATTATTTCCTAGCTTCATTTATATGTTCATATCATTAAATTACTTGCTTGGAAAATCTCACTTTTATTTAAAATAAATTTTCTACAAATATTGGCCATCAGCAGATAAAAAGTGTTTGGGAGTTTAGTCAAGATCAACTCTAATAAGTATACTTTGGTCCTTTTTTTTTTTTTATTATTACATCTAATAAAACTGATTTTCGGAAGAATAAAAGTTAGGGGAAATAAGGGACAACAAATTATGATAAAAAGCATTATACTATAGTTGAATAATCTCCCTTTAATTATTATTATTATTATTTTTAAATTTGTTATTAGTTTACCAAAAAAAAAACTGTGTCAAGATTCATTCAAAGCTGTTTTTGATAACTGAATCAATACTAGGATTATAAATGCATAAAGTAAATGTGAACAAATGAGTTAGTTTAGTGAACATCTGCCAAAAAAAAACAACTTAGATATATAACCTTTAAAACTGATTGTCTGACCAAACAGTAACCCCATATCTTATGTTTATGATCCTCTTTGGTAGCACCACGCAAACCCTCATTGATTGCATACTCCTTGGCTTGGTGATGCCCAAACGACCTATAAATATACATCACAAAAAAAAAATATTCAAAATATGCTACAAATAAGTAAATCTTTGAAAAACAATAAAATTACTACAAACATCTCCAACTATTTATATTTTTATATAGATATCATATTGGAAATCTTTAAAAAATAATAGATCTTAGCTGGTGGTGGACTAGAAAAACTTTTATAATGCTTTATTGAAATTTTTGGCACCTCTTTCCATGACTAACACAACTATTAAACATTTTTTTCAAACAATGGAGTGGGAAGCGTGGTCGAGAGGCTAAGTACGCTTGAACTTGGCTTGGCTACCTATGCAGGAGGCTCAATGTTCGACACCTGACTTGGGCAGAGTTGTGTTTACTGAGCGCCTAAAGGCAGCACGAAAAACCTTCTCCCAGATACCCCTTCCCCCACAGGTCCACAAATGAGATTGGACCATAGCGCTTGAGCATGCTATAAGCATGAGCATGAAAGTAGCACTATATAAAATCTATAATTTATTTATTTATTTCCTAAGTTGTATTTGTTTCCTAAGTACATATGTAAAGTCACATGCAGTGCTTTTTTTGTGAAGCAATGCGCTGGTATGCGTAACGGCACTTTTTTCATTGTGGGGAAAAAATTTCTTGTATTTTAAAGTTTATTATTAATTTATTAGTATTTTAAACTTAGGCAATCCATCACTGTGTACCTGCACCTATTTATTTACAAAAAAAGCACTGGTTATATGTATACATAGAAAGAGAGAAACAAAGATGTTAATTTTCAAATTGAAGTGTCTTTTTATTTTTTTACTAAAAGGAGAAAAAAGCAACAAACCCAGCTCCATGTACTATGATGCAGGACATACCAGCCTCATGACAGTCCTTTACATGTTGAGCAAGTTTGGATGTGACATCAGGTCGATATGTTTCAAAGCAACCTTTATCTGTTACAGCACTGCCACCAAATTTTATGACAATGTCAATATGAGTCATCATATGAGGCTCACACATTATTCCCATACATATTCACAGATCTATAATTACAAATTAATAATATTATTATAATAAAGAAGTAACATAAAAACGTTTTTTAAAAATTCCTACTTTATGAAGCTGATGACCTTTTGTAAGAGTGATTACTTTGCTCTTAATAACTCATGAAGGAGAGATAAAAAAAAAAGAAAATTGTTTACCCTGCTCAAATCCCCAACCCAACCCCAAAAATAATCCTGGTTAAGCTCATAGCCAATAAGCTATTTTTTTCACATATATATATATATATCTATATTATTTATATATGTATATAATAATATATATATATATATATATGTACAGGGCTATTTTTGTGACGGTACACACCGGTTAGGGCATACCGGAACCTATTGAAAAAATTATTACTTTTCTTGTATTTAAACGTATATTAATTTTTAGTAGTTAAAAGGCATTCAACTACTGAGTTAACTAGGTTAGTAAGTACCAGCACCTATTTTTTTTTTTTTACAAAAAAGCACTGTATATATATATATATATATATATATATATATAAATATATAATATATATAAGTCTATATAAACTGTCAAATCTCTAGAGTTGCTTTATAGATCCTTGTCTATCCACCTATTTGAACCCATGAAGAGTTTGCAAGCTAATAAGAGGAATTGTAATTACATTCCCTGGACACTCCACTATGTCTCCAGAAAGCCAGACTGAAAAGAAGTATAATTATAGAGTATAGATCTAGTATTATTTATTTAAAATTATTATAATTATTGAAATATTATTCATTCTATTATTATTTATTAATTTATAATTTTATTGTAGTCATTGACATTGTAGTGAAATGTAGTGAGTTCGATTCTGTTCAGATTACCATTTTATATTATTACTTAAGTCTACTATATTTATTGTATTTCATCTCAAGATGAGTTTATTTTGTAAAAGAAAGTAGCTACT
Organism: Biomphalaria pfeifferi; assembly: GCA_030265305.1. Classification (NCBI taxonomy): domain Eukaryota; kingdom Metazoa; phylum Mollusca; class Gastropoda; family Planorbidae; genus Biomphalaria; species Biomphalaria pfeifferi. The sequence continues at coordinate 2,270,716 of JASAOG010000109.1, read as the reverse complement.
AGATCTAGAATTATGATTTTACATTCAACGTTGGATCATGATGATGGAATAGTAATAGTTGGAAAAGTTAGACCATTGAAAATGATTGTTGTTGTCTAATATTATATATATATATATATATAAAGTATGTGTTGAAAATGTATATAATATGTAGCTATATATATAGGAAAGACCCATCAGCGAAATGGCATATAAAGCGAACACCTCCCGGTATTTTTTAGCCATTCTTATTTATTTCAAAAGTAACTGCAGAGCTAATAAAATGGTGTTACAAAGACTCCATTTTTCTACATTTCCCACATATTCACTTTCGTTTTCCCTCATAAAATAGAGCGTAGCTGAAGATCAAAGTTGACATGTATGGAAATTTCATTCTCAAAACGTTTCCGGATAAACGATAATAGGTCCGAACTTAAGGCGATTTTAAAGCACCAATGGACATCGGCCGAAAAAAAAAAGCATATTATGCTTCTAAATTGATGAGGAAATAGTTAGCTAGAATAGCTAAGGCTATTCATTCCGTTGAAAAAAAAATATTATGGGGTGCTCGCTCAAAATGACCTTTTTAACTGAAAACCTATTCAGCGAACCCCCTATTATAAGCTTAAAAAGCCATTAAGAATAATTTAGTTACTGATTTAATCTGTTTTTCTTTTTGTCTTATCTATTGTTATTGTTTGTAAACTGAAATATTAAAATAATAGGCCTATTTTTAATGTCTTCGATTTCGAAGATTAAGGATGAGTGCATCACTACGTGTTTCACATGACTACGCCCTGTTGCGACCAGCATATTTTCCCACATTTTCTTTCCGTCTAAAATGTTTGACTCGCAGCTCTCCAACTGTCTCTCAGAGGTCATATGCTGGCAGCTACTTTCCTCTATGCCAGTGAGGGTGAAATGACGCTTCAGTTGATCTTAACACCGCTTATACGGGATACGGGGGGGGGGGGGGGGGAGGGGACCTCTGTTTTGCCCTCCTCCTTTTTTTAAACTGTCTGGTTAACCTCTTGTTACTAATTAATGATATTAATATGTTTATAAATGTTTAAAAGAAGTGCAGAATTCATTTTCACAGGGTTACCCCAACATTCTGAGATTAGGTTTTCAGATTTTCAAGAGTTTTCCAGGAGAAAATATTCGATTTCAGGATCGGAAAAAACGCGAACTATATATTTAGTAATAAATATATGAGTTACCATATAATATACATGTATAAAATTACAAGATCTCTCCTGAGCCTTTCGTCTCCATTCTCGAAACCCAAGCTGTTGTAGATCTGTCTCCATACATCACCAATCCATCGCATTCGGGATCTGCCTTAGGGTCAATCAGCGTATGTGTGTGTGGGGGGATCGAGTTGATGGTGATTAAGTGCACTGAACATAAGTTCTGAACATAGTTGCAGTAACGAGAGTTTATGAAATGGAGAGTAGTACGACGTGGAGTAGCCTATAGGAAGGTGGCGCGATAGAATTTTGTAGTTTCTTTATTTCTTTTAAGAAAAAAAATTGATCGCAAGTGTCGTAGGCTATATATAGACATCAGTTCCAAGCAGAGAAAGGAGATGTGGAGCACGAGAAAGTGAAAACAAATTTAGGCTTTATGCCACAAGGAGGACAATAGTTATAATGCTTCATGGAAGAAGTTAGATGATAGAACTAATTGAAGCATAATTTCCTATATTTTAACATGCTATTTCGCTATTTTTTACGGCCTTTCGCTCATTATGACTCGCGCGAAAATTGCGTTCGCTGATTAGGTCCGACCCCTACCGCAAGTTGACTTGAATTATAAATTTATTAGCTGATATGGAAAAAAGAGTCAAATTTACTTTTATCGCCCAATAGCTGAGGAGTCCGCAGATGTTTTCATTTTTTTAAATAAGTTAAACTATTGCGGAGTTATAAATTCTAAACTAAAAACTGGCACAAAAGCGTTCGCTATTGGTCCTTTCCCATGTATATATATATATAGAGAGAGAGAGAGAGGGAGAGAGAGTAGAGTCACTATTGCGGAACAGTTTACAGCTACTTTTAGTTTTCAATTTTTTGCTCCGTAATGGTTAGACCTATGGAAAAACTAAAAGTATCTAGGCATTGCCCACCCATTTTCCGATAAAAATAGACGCTTTGTTTAGTTTTTCAACAGATATTTAAATTTTACATTAAATTCGACTGAGATATGGTCAGTCACAATTGTTAATCTCTGGACACTACACTTAATAAACAACACCAACGCACTAGTACCTGATTCATGAGTGAATTTATTTACACACTTTGTCAACACACATGACACATAACATTCCAACATTCACACCCTTAGTCAAGGGGAATCATTCAAGCTACTCATATAAACAATGTCAACATTCATTACTCTTTTTCTCACTCATTCTTACTTTCAACTTTAAAGGCAAATATCCAGAATCAGAAAGAAATGTAGGAAAATCAACCGAGAAATACAAGTACATATTATATTAACAAGTATTTTATACGTGACAATAGTTACAATAACAATAATGTTAAATAACTCAAAAATCAAACAAAGTAAAAAATCTGGTTTATTTACGTTTTTTTTTTTTTTTTAAACCTACTATTAGAACTACAAGACAAGTATGGTGAATAACAAAATGAAATTGTAGGCACATAACTAGGAAAGATGATATATTCAGACAAAAAATATGACAGGGCCATAGGTATATTTACATTACTAGAAATGGAAATATGGTGAATAAAGAAAAAATGAAATAACAGTGCTGCTTACACAAACTCATCATGGAGTCTTCCTTCTTGCAGTGTGGTCAGAAGTAGAAGTCCCGATGCGCCTCGTTTGGTCATCACATTAGCTAGTTGCGCTCTCCCATGACACCAGCGAATTTCAATTCTTTCATTGATGGAAGCAATGTCAATACGCAGCCTTTTGTCTTCCACTAGCTTGGTGGTCTGCAGCGCTTCAATGACACTTTTGTTGTCAATGAACACTGTGATAGGCAACGACTGTTTCTCAATACCACAGAGTTCTTCTATTACAGTTCTGTAAAAGATGGCAGACTCTAGGCCTTCTTGCAAGCCTAATGCCTCAGCAGCTATGGTAGATCTCACTACCCTTTTGACCTTCGAGGCTCGCCAAAAAATTGGACAGCAATGCCCGTCTTTGTCTTTAATCCATACAATATGGGCACTTGTACTTCCTGTACCACCACTAAGATTACCCAAGGTGGCATCGCAGAACAGAAGCAGCTCCCAGTTGTCTTCGGGTTTTCCAATTAGACCTCTATACAATTGTATGGGTCTTAAGTCTTTTAGCTTTCCGATGACTTTTATTGCTCGAATTATGTCTGTAACCAAAGCTTTGTTTAACTTTGTGCTAAGATCAACTAACTGAAATGCCATATCAGGTCTGGAGCCTTGAACGACCCAATTTAACTGGCCAATGAGTTTTCTATACAAAGACTGTTCTGTATCATTCAACTGCAAATCCTTTTGCAAACATCTTGCTGGGTCTAGCTTTGGGCGATCAAGTTTTTCGATGTACGCTGTGTGGTCCAGGATGATCCCATCTGTAACTTGTCTGATGTCGAATCCGATGTAATAAAAATTTCGCTCTTCTATCTTTCCTGCCACAAATCGGTGACGCAATTCACACAAAGTCTTCTCAAAAACATCATTGCCAGCATGAAGAAAATCGTCGACGTGGCAACAAATAATGCCACATACAACTCCATCAGTCATTAATGTGAACAGTGCTGGATCAAGGCTTGACTGTTTGCAACCAAGTTCAAAATAAGCTCTTCTTTGACGCTTAAATAAAACTGTCTTGCACCATCCTTGAGTCCATATAGCCCATACTTCAGTTTCCAAATAACTTTACTTGGAGTATTACTCTCTTTTGGAGGTATAATATGTACATCTCTATCCAGGGGTTTTCCTTGTAAGAATGCAGATTTGATGTCTGTTGTTTTAATCTGCCACTGTCTACTAGCCACAATTGACAAAAAAAATTCTCACTGAACCTTTGGCAACAGTTGGACTATCTTTTGATATTAAGTCTTGCTCTTCAAATCCTCTTACAACAAGACGTGCTTTTGGTGAACCATTTTTCATTGTTATAACCCAACGTGTAGAAATAGCATTTCGTCCACAGTCTTCAACCTCTTCGTAAGTTTCAAACTGTTTTAATTTCAATAACTCCAATTGTTTGGCTTCATCTATCTCTTTGCTTGCTTCAACCATTGATAAGCATACATTGTCGCTATTGCCTCCCCTTGAATATTTCCACTCAATTCGTTCAAGGTCAACACTTTTTCTTTCTTTGTCCACATTATTTTCTATGTTATACCAATACTTATATTTTCCTGTGGCTTTGCCTGCTCTTACGAAAATGGTAGCTTTTGTAGATTGTTCTGATTCGTCCATTCTGTATTCTATTTGTTCATTTGGCTTCAAACAAGTTACAGAATGAGTGTCTGTCCTTGTGTTACTTTCATCTCTAATAAGTTCACGATCTCCATCAAATATTTCGCTTACACCACACTTGACGCCGCCATGAATCGTTTTTGTGTTCTTCTCATTATCTTCTGTACTCTCTTCCTCCTCCACGCTCGCTTTATAAAGTCTGTTTGGTGCCACTCTGACTAATACACCGCCATGTCTCACAAAAACAACTTTTCCATCTTGAAATACCACCTTTCCGGGTCCTAACCATCTCTTTTTGCCTTCACGCTTTTAAAACACTTTGTCACCATTTTAATACACCTGCTCTGATGCTCGAACTTTAGAACGCAGGGCTGGTCGTATTTTTTCACTTGACTCTGATTGAATGTAAGCTTTACGTGCCTCGTGGAGAGCGGTCAGGTGCTTATGGAATACTTCACTTGTTGTGCTGCCCTCTAAAGCTGGTAATTTTGGCTGCAGAATGTTAGGTAAATTAGGGTTTCTCCCAAACACAAGCTTATGGCTACTATAACCATTTCTCATTTGCAAAGAGTTTTTAGCCATATTAGCCCAGAATAAGAGAGTTTCAAGATCTACATCTGAATTTTCAGCCTCAAGTTTCATTAGCATGTGATCGGTAATAGCGTGGACTCGTTCACACAAGCCATTCTGATATGGACTGAAAGCTGCAGTTGTACTAGCTTGAATGTTCAGGATTGATGCTACTTCTCGAAGCTCATCAGAATTGAACTCGCCTCCATTATCCGTCATCAACGCCTTCATCACTCCAAATATTCCTACCCAGATTGTCATCAAGGCATCAATGACATTAGACGTTTTTTCCAGTTGATTAGTACAGAAACACTGTACCTTGACCACATATCAACCATGTGCAGTCTCCATTGACCATTGTATTGTTTGAGATCCATTGCAACTTTTTCATTAAAGTCTCTGGCCATAGGGCAGGCCACTACAGGTCTGGATGGTGTCTTGGCAAATACTTTGCATAGTTCACAGCTTCTTTCTATATCTGTTTATTCCTCTTCAAAACCCTCACACCAAATGTTAGCGTCTTGAAGTAAAGCCTTAAGTCTATCCTTCGGGGAGTGTGCGAACTGCCTGTGTAGTTTTCTAATTGTTGCCTTGCGTTTTTCAGGGGATTCGTCGAATGCTTTTACTGTGTTGACCTCTTCTATTTGAATCATTTCTGTCTTGTCAATAGGAATGCAATAATGGCCAGAAGATGTTAAGTTTAAGGCAACCTCTTTTCCAAATATAACAGCTGTATCATTTTCCAGATCCATTTTTACTCCTGCTGTTTTCATAGCAGGTCTGGAAAGTAACAATGGTATGTCTGTTTATACAGCATCAGTCAGAAGTTTAACCTTCTTTCCAGCCACTGTGACAGGTAACTCATATTCACCTTTTGATTTTATTATTGTCCCACCACCAAACTTAAACATTCTGTGACCTTCTCTTAACTTCACTTTGTTGCGGTCCTCTTCATCTAAAGAGCTCAAAAATGCCTCCAACCTTGTCATTCCACACACTGTACTACTGCATGCGCTGTCCAATACGGCACAGTTAAAAGCTTCGACCCCTAATTGGGAAGTTTCATCTTTGTGATTTTCTGTGAACAAACAGGCTTCTTCTTCCTGGTCAACGATATTGACCCTCTTAGACATGTTTTCCCAACTGTCGGGGCACTTGGGCAAAAGATGTCTGTATGATCCACATGATTTACATGTTAAGACATTTCCGTCGGGACCAACTGAGTTAATATTTTTCGAACTTCGTTGAACTTTTGGGAATCCAAAACCTCGGGTGCCGCCCCTTCCTTGTCCTCCACCTCTTACTTGATGTCCGACTTTAGGCTTATAATTACATTTTGTCTGATCTTCTCGTTTTCCAAAGCTACTGAAGTTTTCACGTCTTTGGTATCCCGCTGCCTATAAAACTTCTTCATTTTCAGCCAAAAACGTTGGCTCAAGTTTGATACATGCCTCTTGGTCCTTCAGTTTACTTTCTTCTCCCTTAAACTTTTTCAGAGATGACTTAGCTTCTTCGTACAAGGTGTCACGATTGGCGTAATTCATTCCAGTCAAAACAAGCAATTTTTTCTTTTTGAGTTATTCTTGCCTTCCTTAGTAGCTTGAAGGCCAGAATCTCAGGTAACAGCCTCATCTTTTTCTTCTCTATTCTTCTATATTTTGTATCAAATTCTGCTATGAAATCCTGTATGGACTGGTTTTCCCCCTGTTTAAAATCTTCAAACTCGTCAAATTTGTGAATGCTGTCTGCCAGGTCATCTTTGGCCAAGTTCTTGTCAAGAAACTGCAAAAGTCTCTCAAAGCCTTCCCGACACTTAAGCTCTGATAGGTCTAATTGTTCGAACACTTTCTCTCTGATCCCTGATTCACTGTTTTGTGGTAGTGAAAGGGCTCAATGGCTATAGCTCTTTTCTCTTCTTTGAGGTCCGTTGTTTCATTCCATGCGAGTAACTTTTGTTTATACAACTCTAAACTACTGTAACAGTACTGCGCATGGTCCATTTCTCTACATTTCCAAGATAAGGGTTTTATCTTTCACAGCAGAAAATTAATTTTGACTCCAGGTTAAAGTTGACAGGTGTGGAATCGTCCATTATTTTTCACGTACCAGGAGAACCGCTTAGGTCAGGGCTTAAGGCTTTTTAAAAATGATAATGACACATCACCTGCATGATACACCTATTTTTAGGTTTATAAATGGATGTGAAAAAACTTCATCTCGTACTCATCTACCAGGAATTTCATTTAAAAAAGAATGGGAGGTGTCAACCCAGTTTTTTACCTTTTTAAAGATAGTCACAATTGTGGAACACTATTGATGTAATTTATTTGACCTGCGCATTTAGCTTAATATTTACATAGTGATTTAGATTATCGGAATTTAAATATGAAATTGTATTAGTAAACACAAATTTAAAAACATTTAGACAATAATATTACATATAATATATAATTTATGATTACTAGACGTCCAGCAAAAAGAGGACAAATCATAATATCAAATACTATCATATAGGCCTATATAATATTAATATAACAAAAAAGAATTAAAGAATAGTGGAAAATAAAATCTTGTAAGGAAAATCAGGGTAGTGTGACGTCAATTAAATTAAAGACGTAAAGGATTAAAAAGTGACAATGTGTTGTCTTAAGCTTTAATAACATAAAATTAATGTAAAGGATAAGGGCTATATCTTATCTTATCTTATATAATACAGACGTTACTTCAAAAAAAGACGATGATTATGTCCTACGCGTCATGCATTATAACTAATGACTTACATTCTGCCAAGTCACTGGTTTTCCTGGCTAGCTCAGGCAACCCATTCCATGCTCTAATAGCACCAGGGAAGAAGAAGTATTTCCAGTATTTGTACAAATTTGTCCTAGCATATGGGACGAGGAATGTGCCTTTATCTTTGTGTCTTTCAGAGTTTTGTATTAAATTTTGTTTTTGTATTTGAAGATTATGGTTCAGTGTTTTATGTATATCAGATTTATTTCGAAGGGGAGGGTGGCTGTATTTTTTCGTTGCATACACACACATATGTTTAACCCCCGGGCTTTTAAAATCAAAGTTTGCTTTAGTGTTTTTTTTTTGAAAGGTTTTAACTTCCCCCCTTCCGTGGCAACCTTCTTTAACATTAAAATCTCCCCTCAAATAAAAAAAAATATAGGCCTATATCAAAACAACAGTTTCAAAACTCCCGCGGGGAACGCTCCAACCCTAACGAGCTGGGGGTATGCGAGTGCGCTGTTATAGCTCCCATAGTTGCGTCCAAGAGGGTTTTATAGAAGTCTATGGCCTCCTTCAGTCGCGAAGCGACTATGGATCATCTCCTGGAAATGAGATGAATGCCTTGGCATTAGCTGTGGCCGGAACGATTTCGCCCACACATGTTCCCCCCTCTCCACGCAGCTGATGTATCCAACTTTAAGGAAGGCAGTGCCGATACATTTATGTTCTGCCAGGGTGTAGCACTGGGTGCTGATAACTGCCTTAAATGTGTAGGCCTAATGAAAATACACATAGTAAGATGTTCCCATTTTTCTTTAGAAATATATTTACATTGTGTTTGGAATCCAAATTTACGTAACGACTGTTCATTAATGCTAGTTCTTTTTTAGTTTTGTAAATCGGAAAAAAAGTGTTTTTTTTAAAATAGATCTGTAATAAATGTTTTGTGTTAGGATATTCTAGTTTACAATAAGAGAGTTTTTTCCAAACTGTTTCTTTAACTTGGAGAATTCAGAGAACACTATTTATTTTTTTAGGTTGGATTATTTCCTATTTGTTTTAAATTGTTCGGTCCTAATGAATAGACCACTAAACCATGAAATTTAACTTTATTATTTATTTTTAAGTATATAACAAGGCTTACACATGCAAAAGCTTATGAAAAAATAAGGTTGATTAATTTGATGATGTTGTCTAGTTTTGGTATTAAGGCACGATATTTCTAAAAGGATTTCTAAAATCTGGTGTGGTGTTTGTAGACTTTGACTTTGTTGCAACATAATAAGAAAATCATGTTTTGCACAAATAGTTTGTACGAAACTGGGGTAAAACTAAAATAACGATAGTTTGTTCCATGGGCGTAGCTGGACACCCCCCCCCCCCTTCCGAAATAAAATCCCCTTTGTGGAATTTTGTGACTGATTTTAAAAAAATAATTTTTAGTTGAAATTTTAATGTTAAACCATCACCTGCCCGCGCAGCTAATTTGGTTTTGAGTTTAAAATCCCCTCCAAAATGGTTTTGATGTTAAAACCCCCATCTTCTATAAAATAAAAAATAATGTAATTAGCAATTCTTTTACGATAAAACTCCCCTCTTCAATATAAGACTAAAGCATACAACAGTCACCGGATTCTATGAGCTTAGCCTAGAGACTTTTGAGTTAAAAAAAAACACCTCAGAGGGGTTTAAGTTAAACCTTTTCCAGAGGGTTTTGAGTTTAACCCCCCACCCGCAGGATTTGACATTCGGTCATTCAGCTGGTTCGGTCATATTGTTTGACAATTTAATAAAGTTAATGTAAGATAATTACAAAGAAAAATCTAGATGATCGAAATCAAATATCACAAACTCCTATACCTTGATTTATGCTTAGGATAGACTCTAATTGGGAAGAGAGAAGAAATTATGTTACGCTAACCTATCAGGAATAGGGGAGGATAAAAAATAGTAAAAAAAAAAAAAAGAAGATAAAATACGTAAGCACGAGACATTGCAATTTTCAGTTATTTATTAAGTTCAAAATAAATATAAAAACTTTATGAAAGACAAAACCCGTTACAGAGAATCGAACTCTCTAAATTTAGTATGAAAACCAAATGTTCTACGCAAGTGTCACGCGACAATTAAGGTGAACGAGAATTGAGGTTATTTTTATACGCACTTTGAATTGAACTTATTTCAGAAAGATAAATCTACAATTTTAAACTAAGTGTTTTGGAAATATTACTTTAAAATGTTGAACTTAATATGAATGAAAACATTTTATAGGTTTTAAAATATTACTAGTGAAAAAGAAAGAGTACGTTTAATGCTGGCTCTTTATTTGACCTTAAAATTCTAAATTTAGTAATACTGTGATAAATTAAAAATAGATAGCATTCTTTCCAACAGTTATTTACCTTTGCAGGAATGCCATTTTTATTTTTATTTTCGTAGTACAACGACATAGAGAGGTCTATAAGTGTTTTAAAAAGAAATCTTTGCATTTGATTTGATAATAAATCTTCTTTTACAGTGATTAGTCCCAATGACATTATATTACTAAAATGTTTTCTCAATTAATCATTACAAAAATTTTACAAGAAGAATAGACCAATATTTTTTTTTATTTATTATAATAAAATTTACATCTTTGCAATGCAGTACATTTCTATTGTAAATCAATATTACTATTAATAATTTATTTATATAAATAGAAAACATGAATGCAAAAGTGCATAATTATTTATTCTTTTGTTAGATAGATATGTCCCTAATTGGGCCAGTAGTTTAGGTTTCGTTCCCTCCCCTCCAGACCAGTTCTCATAAACTAGGACTTGTTGCTCAATATTTTGGAAGCCTTTTCCTGCATCTGTGTGATACCAATGACCTTGTAAGCTCTTAGCATGACATTTTTGGTTTCGAAATACCGTTCAGTTTCGGTAAAGATAGCTTCTTATGATCTGAACATTCTAAGCGCTATCACTGTTTAACAGTTCAACTTGGTATACAATAAAACACGTAACCGAAAGCAACCAATCAAACAAGTTTATTTCGTAAATAAAGAGTTATACGGTTCTATTACGTCGCATTGCAGTATAAAAAGAATTGGTACATATACAGTAAAAATACTGTTACTTTAGTCCAAATGACATATTCATTTTTCCCAAGTAGGCTTACAGCGCATTTAGGCCTACATCGTGTTTCATTGTACAAAAACAACAACAACAAAAAAAAACGTGAATATATTTTTTGTTCATTGGAAAGTGGATCTGCGAAAGTTAATGGACCACAGAAGCTCTTATTGTACACTTTGTTCTAACACCAAAGACTAAAGACAATATTTTATTTTCCTAGTAAGTTGTTCGACATGATAGTTACTGGAGGCCAATTAGCAAACGAAAGCTGCTGCGACTGGAAACATTTTGATAATAAAGCTCAGCAGCACGAGGTCTCTGTAAATCACGTTAAAAACTTAAAATGTTTGTAAAATGTTGTAAATGTTTCGGATGTTCCTTCAGAGGTGAAGATAATCTACTTTCTAGTCCAAACCTCTTGCAGGACAACGGGATAGCATCGGGCAGGATATGAACCCGGGACCATTGAGACGATCGAACAACAGTCCGGCGAGCATACCGCACGGCCTTGGCAGTCATCCATAGGCAACTAATAATTATGAGTCAGCGTGATTGGATTAAACTCCAATGCCCAATGGTAAAGTTCCACTTTCAGACTTTGCGATCTAAAGGACAGATTTGGCTCACGTTTAAGCAAAGTGAAAAGAAAAACTGCATTCGCGCGCAGTCTTAGCAAGAATTCTAGCGATTGTTCAGTACCTTTCCAGAGCATTTCTTGGGAGAACAGAGAAAGCTAATGCACCGAACAACGTTCAGTTTTTCGACTTGGTTGAGATGCTTGACGAATTCGACCCAACCATTCAAGAACGTCTTCGACGAATTAAGAACGCCGAGGCTCACGACCATTATCTCGGATATAGGATTCAAAACGAGCATTCTTTCCCATTATCCTTGACTACACGTTTGATGTTTACCACAAAGAGCAGATGTCTTTAAGTAGCTTTTTGGGGACGTATCAGTTCCAGAGGTTAAGATAGAGAGTTTGTGTAGTTAAATTTAAATTAAAGGCCAGTACTAAGTACGGTAGAATGTTTCGTAACAAAAATAAGGCCTACAGCGTTAGACGCGGACGATCCCGTTAGCTTGACGTGGTACGATATATATATTGTCTACCCTTAGGGTTCAGAGGGCCCCGCATATGACATTCGCCCAGGGCTCCGCGCACTGCTAGGGCCGCCTCTGCTCACAGCCAGAACGTCGCGAACTCTATCTTTGGTCTACAATTTGTAAAAGCGACACTGTTTAAAAATAAAGTAAATCAACAATCAATAAAGTCAAAAAAGTCAAGTGTTAGGATTAGAACTTTTTATTGCACTATTTTAGAAGAATCCCCTGACATGTCTGCTCTCTAATATTATGTCTGGATTTTCTTCTACAAGATCGTCATACTCTTTCGACACTGGTGGCAGCGAGCATGTGTGAAACTGATTTCCGTTTCTTTCAACTTTGACCCCTTCTTTCTGGTCTTTTGGGTTCTTATGAGATATACGAATCTGATAAAAAAAAACATGTTTAAAAATCAATAAAATAAAGAAATAAAAAAAAAAGAGTTATTCTAAAATGGCGTTCTACTTCCATTTATGTGACTAAAACGTGGACAAACAGCAATCACTTACATGATCTCTAGAACCGACAGATGGACATTCCTTGAAGTAATTAAAGGGCAACAAGAAAAATGTCAGGTGGTTGCCTACGGTTGTGGTCAGGGGCAGATCCTCACTACGTGTGATGTGGTGCATGCCGCATGTGATCCAGAAGACAAGATCCTGAAGATGAAACAAAACTCGAGTAATCATTTTAATATAATCTTCTGATTACCTCTTGTTTGTTTATTCACGTATCCAGTTACCTTTTTTTTTTATGAACATATTGATTTTCAGAAAATTTAAGTGGGCCTACTTTGTATATGCTCCAAACAGTACGTTTATGCTTTTGGGGTAACGAATTCGAAACCAGGAGAAGATTGGAATTATGAACTTCAGGATTTATATGACTTCAATGAGTCTACCTAATCTAACTGGATAGTTGGCATACATTTTAGAAAGACAAGGCGATTGCTACTCGCGTTGACTACACATGGCACATTCGTAATTGTCGGCCATAGAAGCAAATGACCACAAAAAAAAAAAAGGAGACTTTGATTTAAAAAGAAAAAAAAAGAAACTTATCCACTATTTTATCCAACAAAACTTCACTCGATCTTCCAAAATACTTCTCAGAACAGACATTCCTATGTAGATCTAAATGATTATACGACTGACTTTGTCATTGCTATTTATCTATAATAAATATGCACAAACCTCATCAACAATATTCTCATCGTCCTCATAGAACTTCGTGAAGTTGACCACTGGATTTAAACTGTCCAGCATTGCGTAGGATGAGCTGGACAGTGGCTCTTCATCGTTATGTTTTGTTACCACCATCTGGTGACGGGCCCAAGCGATTGTCCCTTCGTTGTTCTTATTCTCTGGAAGTGGTTGTTTGGACATTCCATCGAGAGCGACTCTGTTAACAATCGCATAAAACAAGGATTGGAACTTTTCAAATTATGTTGTGGGCTAATTCTAAAACTGTATCGGTGAATAAAGATTAAGGGTTCTGGAGTTGTGAAATAGTTTATCTTCAACAAAGGGATGGAACAAAGTCATGGAACAATGTCATGGGACGTATAAGCCAAGTCAAAAAATTTTAAAATATCTTTATATTAAAACATAAAAACATAATTTAAAGGGAAAAAAGTTAATTTAAAGTACAGACAAGCAATAGAAAAAAAGATTACTTTTTTAAAACACAGTTTATCTAAGGTAAAGAATCGCTAATTACTGGTGTTTATCTAGCATGGCAGGATTTAACTCCTTTAGGCCATAGAAAACAAAATTAATTAATTAGTACTAATTGATTAATTAAATGGTTAATTTATTGTCATTGTCATCAACTATGAATAATTCTGCAAAATTTCAAATTTGATCCGAGAATGGGAAGTGGGAAAAAACAATTGTCAAAGCGTAATACGGGGATTGAATCCATATATACATCCACAACTCTCATTTAGTAGCAGTTATTCCCCGTATTTCGCAATGAAACAAAATAATTTATCATCAATAATTAATAAACTAATTGGTTAATTATTTTTATTGATTCATGTCTTGTCAGGTTCAATGAATAACTATGCAAAGAATGGGAAACGGGAGATAAAATATGTTCAAACTTTTGACCAAACAGACAGAAAGACAAAATAAGTTGATATAAGCTTTGTAAAAAGTATTCATTTAGTTACAATTCGGACAAAGGCCTGTCTTTAGAAATAAAAGGTACAAACTTCTTACTCAGGTACCTATTTCCAGATGTTATCCTAGGCCTATGTCTAGTTAACTTGTTAATCATTAAATGTTCCACACGTTATATTCTAAATTGGAATGCTACATGTTTAACATGGTAGATAATTTTAGGTCATTATGAATTTATGATCTCATTTTCAAATTTTACCTGTAGCCTTTAAGTTCACCAAATTTTGTTTTGACATGTTCATTGTGAACTACATGGTACTTTGGTTTATCAAAATTAAACTTGAAAAGAGCCTCTTTTTCGGTTTTCTTTAAGTTCCGGTCAAATCTCGTCTGATAGTAAGATGTTCCTTTGGCCTATTTAATATAGTATGTAAAAAACATGTTTTATTCTCAATATGATTAATATTTAAAAACTCTTAACCTACCAAATGTTAACGTCTTTTAATCAAATAATCGATTTCTATCCGGTTATTGCTAGTTTGAATATAAGTAATACATACATAGAACTGAATATCAAATCAATTAGTATATAAAATTTCAACTAAATCAGCACTAGACAGTTTTAAGGGTTTTGTTACGAACTCATGTTAGTCCTTACTAAAAACCTTTTTAAGAAAAAAAAAGGGGGGGGGGGGGGATGGTCCGATTAAAACGAAAAAAAAAGTACATAGTAAATTCTTAACAAACATTTCCTCTATAATTGTCCACTAGTGCACTATGTGTTCTACAATAGTCAAATAACACGAGGACAGTGGCGCTCTACAATCACAATATGAAATATAGTTTGTAATGTAATTATTGGTATTAGCATTGGTGTTACTTTTGTTAGTAAAATAGAAAAATATAATTGTATTCAAACGCTTTCTAAATTGTTAAGCGTCTTATATTTTGCTGTTTTTTTTAAATTGAAAGGAACGTTTATAAATGATTATAAATTTAAAGAAGTGTAAACTGAAGAAACACAGAAATAAACACCTACTGATCTTAAGTCGACTGTTTCCACAGAAACATCCAGAGTTTCATATCTGTTTGAAACTCCAGATATATCAAGATCAACTTTAAAATGAAACATGTGATGATGAACTGGTCCAAAGAAATTCTCCTCAGTCTGAAAACCGTACGGTCTTTCTTCCGATGTGTAGAAGGATGGCAAGATATAGCCTGTGGAACAAAGATGCGTAGTTCTAAAGCTAAATACATTATATTTTATTCATTATATTTTAAGGTATCCGTAGTCAACGACGCAGAAAGGGTAAAGATTACAAAGAAAGTCTGTGTTGTCACAACCTCAAGCAATTTCGCTCATGGACAGGGAGTGTGTTTTGATTACATATAATACAGTTTCAGAAAATCATTTGGCATTGTTTTTCATTTGAAAACAATCTGAACAACATATTATCTTACGTGATTTCTGACTTATATTACATGTAATTTTTTTGGCCCAAACGGAGAAATCAACTTTTCAAAGCTTTTCTATTTTTTTTTTTCGATCTAAGCGTGACACATCAACAGACAGACAACACAAAACTAATAGCGGCTTTTTTTTATCCTACGGAGTTCATTTAGATTATTTGAGACATCTTGAGGACTTCCCTTCACCCACCCCCACTTTCCCGTGTACATGCGATGACAGCCCTGCATAAACCACTGTGTAATGTATTAAGAGTCTAGACGTACAATGATAAATTTGGTGCGTTTGGAATTTTCGTTTTTCATTTCTTTTTTACAGCGCAATTCCAAATGTTTTTTTTTTCAATTGACCAGTGGGGGAGGGGGTATCTGGGAGAGGCTTCCATGCTAACTTTACAAAAGCAATTTCTTAAAAATTCTGCTGAAGTCGGTATTTCAACTCGAGCACCCTTGATTAGTAGACTATTATGAAGACTTACCTCCCCTGAAGTCTTTTATAAAAGAAAGTGATGTATTTTTATTTTAAAATATTGAATGTTAAAACCTAAATCCCTTTCAGCAAACAACAGCAAAAAAATAAAAAACAAAAAACACAACAACCGTTGAAGCAAAACTTTGCGACATCTAAATATCATGATATCGAATTTTCCATATCTTTTCTAATTTTTGCGACCTAAACGTGACGGACGAACGGATGGACAGAGTACACTAAACTACTAGCTGCTATTCCCATTTCAGGTCCGCTAAAAATATGTGATATATTCTGGGAAATGGTGTAGAATTGTAGATGGGTGTATTTGTTTAAATGACTTAAATTGCTAGCAAAGTACTTAAACAATACAAATAATTGTTAAACAACCTGTACTCATAACGCGAGACTCTATAACGCCGTTCTGATGTAAGATCAGGTCGAGAATGTAATCATAGTTGATGATAGTCACAGCACACCTGATGGTAAGAACAGAATCTAGCATGCCTCCGTAGAAGCCTCCCTCGCCCTTGGTATAAGACAAGTGACGCCTCAGCGGGTAGCCATTGTTGTTCTCAAACAGACAGAGCGCACGGGAGATTTCTAAAGGCTCCGACACGACTTGACCCGAAAAACTCTGCGAGGAAGACAATGTCGTATCAACAATTAGTGCATTATTATTTCTAAATGACTAAAAAAAATTGATTTTAAAGTTTATGTTTTAGGAAGGGCATATCTAATATTAGCATTAAAAATACATCTGTTCTCGCTTTGAACCGTAAAAATGAAAGGTTTTTCTTTGAGGTATAATTCTCTCTCTCTCTCCCCATCTGTCTTTCTGTCTTTCCCTTTCTCTCTATCTTGTCTGTAGAGACCATGCATGTGCCCAGGCGTATTGATACATTCACGTGCCTTAGATAAAGACATTTTTGGGTGGCCTGTGCGCCATGGTTCCTCTCTCGTCTGCAAGAAATGCTATGCAATACGTTTGGCATCCAATTCATTGAAAGACGCTGTCGGAGGGAATACCATAGTCGATCATAGTTGGTAGTCTCAACGCCTAAATAGATCCACTCCTGACTTATTTCTGAACGTTGGCTCCTAAAGCAGTAGGACCAAAAGACAGAAGATGTTTAAAACCCATCTAAAAGATTAATTGAACCTGGTTGCCAGAGGCTATTTGAGATGGATGCCATTTAGAAGTATTTCACAGTCAGAGGGGAGTTAATCTTCAATGACACCCATGGCGAGCCAGGCGAGGGCGAACGCACTTTACTCTCTAAACATGTGTCAAATTTACCATGGATGTGCAGAGTTAAAGCTGATTATAAACTGAGGTGAATTTAAACCTCATTATAATCTGTAGTGAGTTAAACCTAAGTATAAGCTGTAGTGAGCTTGACCGTAATGCAAGATGCAGTTTCACAATGATTATGACTAAAATACACTAATTAGAGCTACCTGATTTATAAACGTAGCAGTCTCAGGGCAATCGGCTCCAGGAACTAGAGACTTGGCATGAAAACCAATGAGTGCTCCCGAGTCTACAAAATCTGTTGTCCTCTAAAGAGAAATATTAAAATACATAATAATCTCATGAACAGAAGGGCATCTAAACTATTTACTTCTTATGTGGAGTTCTAGAACGAAACAGAGAGACCCTTATCTAGACATGACAAAGACAAAATACTTAGAAAATATGTTTTTAAAAACCTGCATAGGATTGTGAGCCGAGTAAAACACAGCAAATTCTGATAGACTCAACTCATAAGCGATTCTCTCTCCTTTGTAGCGAATGTCCCAGAAACTTGGGCCAGTAAGGGCAGATAACCGGAAATAGAAACTCCATCCTAGGTATTCTATCTGAAAACAGTGTGAGACCCATGATGCCCAAAGTTAAAAAATTCACAGTTCCATTCATAAAAAGGCCAATGAAAAGAATGAATGGAGTATGGTATTAATATTTTACTATTATAACTATCAGGGCCGCATTTAGACTTGATAAGGCCCTAAACTATATGAGATATGGGGCTCCTTGTAATTAACATAAAGGTAATTTATTCCTTTGCTTTTTCCTCAAAACAATTTTTGGGGGCCCTCAAAGCAAGTGAGGCCCTATGCTATAGTTTATGTTGCCTATATGAGAATCCAGCAATGATAAGTGTCAATCAAAGGCCATATTCTAGCAAGACAAGGATCGAAATGAGTTAACCTGCCAGTACCGTTCAATGAATTGTAGCAAGACTCTTTAAATGTAATACAGGGCTTCAAAGATGTCAGTGACATCCGTTATTGTCACCTCTTCATCCGGAGAAACAAAAAAACAAAAAACAAAAAAAATAAGTTGTCTGAATAAACGAATTCATTCTATGAGGACTGTAAAGATGACAAGATTTCTCCCGTCATCATGTGACTAACTCAGAGGATTCCCCCCCCCCCCCCCCAAATCATGTAGGCCTACAAGTATTCTTGTTCTAAGAAATAAACTAAATATTGTAGACCTACTAATCAGTAGTGCAGTGGCACTTACTTTACGACCTTTTAAAGTATATCGTATCCCATCAGGCTCCACGAGTGTTGGTGGTCTCAAAGGTTGGTCAGGAAGCAGGTCACCTCGTTGGTGCAAGCTGGAGAAAGCATCTTTACTGTTGAACCTCTGTCTCACGCGTGTCTTACCTGTTCTGAACGATTTGATGTCAGAAGTTGTGAATCGTAATTATCTTCTTATTTGAAACATTTGATGTTCAACTCAAGACTAAAATCGAGTAATTTAATGACTCAAAATCACATTGTTTTCTCAAGGTATGGTATCTATTTTATAACTAACATTACACACCGGCTACGCCCGTTAATATGTTCCCAGGCTTTATATTATGCATTATGTTCGGAAAATCCTCTCCTTTATTTTAGAAATTCAAATAAACATTTTAACGATCCCTCTATCATACTTTTAGCCCGTGAATTATTGTATGTATGTTACAATGAGATGAAACGGCACGCTATTTTTCTCTGTACTTTTCTCTCCCCTTCTCTTTCTGTTTCTCTCTCTGGAACCCCATTTCTGTTTCGTTATTTTCACCCTGCGAATCTAAATGCTTTAGACCTTTGACAAAGGTCTCCCCCAACACAAGCGCGCACATGCTTTTGGCCCGTGAATTGTTGTAGGTACCACTTTTACTTATCCGACCCACCCAGGCCGCCCACAAAAAAATAAAATAAAATAAAATTTAGTCCTATGTTCAATAATCTCTGACTTTTCTTCGGCCTCTCAATTCAATATCCCTTCCCGTTCCCCACACTACATTTAATTGGATATTGTGTCATCGGAAAAAAACCCAGGAAATATCAATTTGGTTTTATTAAATGTAATCGTTTATTTGACTATTTTGAATGTAGAAAAAAGACAGTGTTACGCGGTAGAGTACAGTCATATATGTAGGTATCTACACACACGCGAAATCCTTATCATTCCTCACTCTCTCTCTCAAAATGTTTTGTTTTTTCTTTACCAAAAAGGAAGCGGAAATGAAATAAAGTATGACTACGGCAAATTAAAAATGAGTTGATTTAGAAAACTAACGAAATATGCTTTAAAAATACTATTTCTATTTATGCTTTCTATAGAGACTGTGGCCTTTTGGGGAAATAACGAAAATAAAATACAAAAAGTTTGATAGAAAGTTTTGCGAATCACGAAAAGGTTTCTGAATGTAGAAACTTCCAGAACTAGATTCTATAAATCAAATAAGAACATAAAACTGAAATGTTATTTAACTTTGGTTAAGCCAATAATAGAATATGCATCCTCTGTTTGGGACCCCTCAACTCAAGAAAATATTAAGAAACTGGAACAGACACAAAATAGAGCAGTGAGATTCATAACAAACGAATATTCACATTTGACTAGAGTAACACCTATAGTAAAATCACTAAATTTAGAAAGCCTTCAGGACAGAAGACTCAAAAGTAAAGTAGCAATTATACATAAAACACTGAACCATAATCTTCAAATACAAAAACAAAATTTAAAAAATACTCAGAAAGACACAAAGATAAAGGCACATTCCTAGTTCCATATGCTAGGAAAAATTTGTTCAAAAGCTCCTTCTTCCCTAGCGCTATAAGAGCATGGAATGGGCTGCCTGAGCTAGCCAGGAAAACCAGTGACTTGGCGGAGTTTAGGTCATTGGTTAATATTCATGACTAAATGCCTGACGCGTAAGACGTAACATATTCTTTTTTGAAGTAACGTCTATTTCATATAAGATAAGATAAGAGTGTATTAGTTCAAATCTGGATTCGAACTCGAGCCCCCCCCGCAAGCGATTTGTACCAGACAGCCCCCCATCAGCAATTCTCCCCTCTGTTTCTCCCATGTAGAAATGTGTACTCACTACTCACTACTCATGCTCGCCTTACTTGTTAGAGTTGTAAGCAGCGATGAAGTCATCAACACTCTCATGCATCTCCCCATGGTACCAGATCTTGTCCACTGAGAATTTCCGGGGGTCACTGCCGTCGCAGTTGACCAACGCTGCAAAGTCTAGAGGGTGCAGAGCGTAATACTCTACAGGGTACACCGCCCACACCCAGGAGCGTCGCATGCTAATGTCGCCAACGAGGTTGGTGCCCATGGGCGTCGTATACATGGTGAGGCACTCCTCGGGGGAGCAGTTGTAAAACGACGTACCGTAACTCTCTTTCAAAATGAATCCTACCTACGACAATGAAATAGTCAAAGATCATCGAATATCTTGGATTCATCATCAAACAAGAAATAGAAAACTAATGCATAACTAACGATAGATTCGCACATTTAGATTAATACATATAGTTTCGCACATTTAGATTAATACATATAGATTCGCACATTTAGATTAATACATATAGATTCGCACATTTAGATTAATACATATAGATTCGCACATTTAGATTAATACATATAGATTCGCACATTTAGATTAATACATATAGATTCGCACATTTAGATTAATACATATAGATTCGCACATTTAGATTAATACATATAGATTCACACATTTAGTTTCTTTGATTCCCTTTAAGATACACGTTTTCAAGAGTGTATAAAGTAACAATTATAAATCTTAATTATAACACTAGCAATTGCTCTTCATTATTTGTAGTAGATATATGTAGTTTTTTTCTTTTTTAAAATACAATAACAACCCTTTCCCAAACAAAACAGTAAAACTACGGCTTTTATAAGTTCATGTAGGCTTCAGTTTTAAGTTAAGCTTTACGTTCAGTAAAACAGTAGTCTACTAGTGATTGGTAATTTACATTTTTAAAAATTAGATTCGGTCTTTCTGAAATGAGAACCAAATAGATCTGTTCTAGATTGGACAAATGGGACAATCCCTTTTGTGACTAACGGAAACCTGTCATTGATTATTGTTTTAAGCTTAGTATATATATAATAAATGTTTAAATTAATAGTTACAAGCTTGGTTTATAGTTTCAATTTTACTTTTATAATTCAAAGTTTAGTGTATAGAGTTTTGAAATTATTATCGGAGTTATGGCTTGACAAGGTTTAAACATGTTTAGCAATAATTAGATGTAGAATATGCCAACAAAGAACAATAACACATGAAAATAGCTCTAAGAGGACCCACTTACTTTCCTATCGATTTCTCTGAGAAGAACATCTACAATAGCCTCGTTCTCAACCAAACTGATTGGGCGAAGAGCGAACTCTACAGGATTTCTTCTTTTGTCCGATTTTAATAGTGAGCACTTCTTTACTTCTGGTAATGGTCCACATATGTACTCCTCAACAACAGGAGAGCTGAGATCCCCTCTGAACACAATGGCCCGAGCTTGTCTGATGGGTTGAGGACCACCGTTGTCCAAATATCTGATGACGTCTGCTTTTTTGGCTGGATAAAGATCCAACACGTAGAGGGCGCTCTGATCCATTCTTGCAGTCTCTGCAGGCTCAACGTGGATGTTGGGATCATTCTCTAAATACTCTCTCAGCTTTTTCATTTCATACTTGGTCAGGTCATGAAAAGGACCGGGCTTATCCGGCTCGCTCAGGTCAACAAAATTCCTATTAACTTTTGAAGTTCCGCATGTTGGTGTGTCTGGGCTATTGTGACTCGTGGAAAGCACGACAATAGCCACCGTGAGCCCAAGACAGATCAAAACAAGAATCACAGAACAGATTTGCCAAAAATGGATTGTACAATGGCGTTTGTCTGAAACAACATCTGAAAAAAAAAACGATTCTGAATTATTTATTTTGCATTTTTTTTTAGGTCTAATTGAAATGAAATAGTGAACATCTACTATCAGTATCAGTAGAATGTACTATTTCATTACTATTTTATTGTATGTGTAAAAGCAGTCGATTTCGGTTTTTTAAAATCAAATTAAATAGCAATTCTTAAAATGTAGCAAACAATAGGTTTTGTCGAGATATAATGAATATTTTTTAATTGAACTTAGAGTGAAATGACAGTGACCACCATTAGGGGGGATAAAAATCAGTTTGTATTATTATGAGGATCCATGTTGCTTTACAAGATTTGTATTTTGCTTAGGATTTAAAATAAAACTAATGGCTAGTTTTATTAAAGTACAGCTCAAAATTAAACAATGTTTCAATGCAGTCCTCAGCCCGAAGCCCACCTTAGATTATTGGAGGCAAAGTGAATTAGGTTGCCTCAAATGAAATAGAAAAATAAAAGATAGTGAAAAAATAAAATTACACAATTTATGTTAAAACTTAGTACCCTAGTACTGAATAGGGCACAAGTTTCGCTATTTATTATATAAGAAAAATGTTTAGAGTCCTCTGCGATGCCCTCACCAATCGAAGGCCCTAGGCGGCTGTCTAGTTTGCATATGCTTAAGGCCGCCATATTCTGCAATTCAAATGTAACGACATTTGATTGTTAAGAGAGACAAGTAATTTCTGCAGTTATTCACCACAGAGTTCATCATGTCCAGTTCAGAAGGTCATTGAACTACCTATAGTAGAGGGCACTATCTATCTACGAACAAACATGAAAGCGAGAGAGACAACTAATTAAAGCACTGGCCTGTTTTTAAGTCTTTGTCAAATCTAGTCAGGTAGATATTCTCGTCCTGAACTGGTCTGCGGGATGACCCTGTTGAAAACAATACACACTAAATAATGCGAATTATTCATTGTTTGTCAATTTATAAACATCTTATGCTTTATGGGACACATTACAAATGAATTATACCATATACCAACATAATCATTCATAGTCAATATGTTGGCTATAATCAGATTGTAACAAAGTATATCGTTTCGAAACAATAAATGAATCTATGTTTCAGTGTTTGAATTACGAATCATTTTGTTTCTTATCTTCTTTCGTTCAAAAGTAATGGCAGAGTGGGCGACCATCCGAATATTTTTGACTTTCTCTAAGAGTCATAACTTTCTATGGGGTCAAGAAGATTGTAAATTTCCAAATTGACATCAAATTTCTCTTGATGAAGGCGAGGTGGCTGAGGTGTAAGGCGCTTGGACTCTACACCGAAAGATCCCCGGTCCCTGTGTCCACCTAGCTCTATTGGTACTTGGCATTAGTTGGGGAAAGCTAAAGCGGTTGGTCGTGTGCTGACCACATGATCTTCTCGTTAACCGTTTGCCAAATAAATTGATGACTTTTACTTCATCTGCCCTTTAGATCGAAAGGTCTGAAAGGGCATTTTTATAAACTAAGATCTAATTGCCTCTTTTTTTCAAAGAAAGTAAGGTAAGTTTTATGGCTATAAAGGAAGGTAAAATTTAAAGGAAATAGTTTCACCTATCTATGTCAGAAGTGTCAGAGGCTGGAAAGATTATCCAGAGTATCTAATTATTTTCAACTCCCTCCCTTTCTCATTTTAAATATAAGAAATTTAATCTAAGGTTTTCCTTTTAAAGAAAATAAGAGCTCGGAGTCAGCAATGTTTGAAATAAAAAAAAAAAGCTGTACTACGCTGAGTTTAATTAGTGATTTCTTTGCCTCCAGGTGTACTTCATCATCTTCTTATCAAACATCTCCATGTGAAGGTTAGGAAAGATAGTCATGAGTAGTTGTGTTTTTTTTATAGCGTATTACAAAATAACAATAAAAACAGATTGTTTTTAACTGGTTAATATCAATTTGTAAAAGATACGATGACCGTAGCTTTTATAAAGTATCTTATAAGCTACTTACGGGGAAAAAAAACTAGCTTGTTCTGCTAAAGATATTGTTATCAAATGTCAAGTGTTTATTGGTCACAAAGAAGATCTAGACTTAAGCGGTTCTCAACCTTCACGCCAAAACTAATGCACATTTTAACAAGTATTAATACAGTCTATACAGAAAATTCTTTGGGAAATCCGTAACACAGGAGCTGTAATGTATTATTCGGGATCAAAATTGGATATCCGTAAAAAAAAAAAAAGGTTGACCTATGTAGGCTATCTGTTTGACAGAGCTAGTATAGGCTCTCACTTTATCCAGGAGAAACGACCATAGCATTAAACAAGAAAAAAAAAAGCTTTTTAAAAACAAAACCTGTATTGAGTGACATTACATCAGTTCTGAATCTATCATGTAGATCGAATTAATTTCCAGTAGCTTAACAATAATACATGTGTGAGATGGTTCATACTTTTACACGTTTTTGTATCAGTGGGTTGGGGGGGGGGGGGGGGGGACTTGAGGAGAAGAGGTATCTGGAAGAAGTTTTCCGTGCTGCCATTTCAAAAAAAGTTTTAAAAAAAAAAAAAGTTGTTCGAGTCTGGATTCAGCATGAGCTTCCACGATAGTATGAGCCATTCAAATAGTTCTAAAGGTTTTATTATAAGCTTAAAATTTAATCAAACGGTTTAATTCTCTACGCAAGGCTTATTTCCCCTTAATTTAGTAGGCCCCACTAAGTAATCTTTTGATTGATTCATGGGTTGTCATTATCCCTCACCATTAATGTCACGTAAGCACAATTATTTTACCACAATTTAAAGTGTTATTCCAAGCAAAATATTGGGTAAATGTTTACAAACACTTACTGTACACCATGATGACGGCACTGACTCTGTGTGTCACAACGTTCAGGCTGTTTCAGTAAATTGGTTAAATCGGAAAATTGTTTTCTTCCCCTCTTTACCATCGGAACGTTTACAGTCACTGGATAAAAGTTGGCAGCAAGATAAGCAGACGATCTGATCAGTTCCATAGAGTTGTCTTCTCTGGCCTGTGAAGTGAAAGACCTCAATTTATATGATTTTGCTGATCAACGAATCGACGTTGGCAATTAATTAGATTAGGACTATTTTTTTAGAGTTCTTTTTTTAATGTATAAAAGATAAGGACAATTTACTTTTTTTTTCCATTGACGTGTTAGTATGTTTATCATTAATTAATGTGTGGTAACTGTGGTTATGATGGCTATTTGGGTGTTTTAGAGAGAGAGAGAGAGAGAAAGAGAGAGAAGGAGAAAGAGAAAGGTAGAGAATTAGAGCAAGACAGGACATGAAAGAGAGAACATGTGTATAGGTCTAATATGTGAGAATATTTTTTTTGCATAAAAGTGTAGATGTAGTACAAAAGTTACAGAGCATAGCACGAAATCTTCCTAAAAGATGCAGAAAAAATGATCCAGATAACTGTTGGACAAGTGATAGCCTAAGTCTGTAAGTTTCAGGATAAAAAATCGGCCTGACGATTGCAGCGCAAGACAGCGAACTAATAGCTACAGGACAAATGATGGCTCTGTTCGATAGAGGTTTGTATATAGTAACTATATAGTAAAAGTGAAGTTCCCCTTTCAAACATTGCGATCTACAGGGCAGATGACGTAAAGGTCATCTGTTTCAGATGTTTGTATAGGCCTACACCTGTGAGTAAATATACAAGAAATTATACTTTATTCATGCTTTGATATAAGTTTGTGTGTGACCTTGTATGGAGGTATTTATTAAGTATGTGTGATTATTTGGTATGTGAATAATTTATTACGCTTGTGTGTTTGTGAAAATATTCAAGTGTTCGAGTGGGTGGTTGTGATCGATTATGCGTCTAAATGAATAAGAGAATATTCCACTACACGGAAAATGTGTGTGTGTGTGCTTGTTAGAGTCCTGTGGGTTGCTACCAGTAAACAAAAGAGTATTATGTTAATTATTGGAGCAACATGCGCATACAGATACGTAACAAACAATTTTATCGTCCCAGTTAATGACCACACCCACATTGACTCACTGACACATATACACTGTCTAGTTCCTAACGTTTACCATAACTCTAACAGAATAAGATCGGTGTAGAGTAACAGGCTGATGTTCACTCATATTCTTACGATGTTTGTGAACCCAAGTGAACTGAAGGAATTAAGCGGAGGAGATATGTAGCTGAGAGGCATACAATTATCAAAGGGGCTTGAGTTCAAATCCCTACTCGAGCTTTGCTCAGCGCTACAAGGCAGCATGGAAACCCTCTTCCTGATACCCCCCTTCCCCAAACCCCTCATCCCCAGGTTTACAAACAGATAGGGTCATAGCGCCCTATGAAGGACAAAAAAAAAATCACTATCCAAAAGTAGTTTAAACGAAAAGGGACAAAACTAACCACAACGTTTGTTTCAATTATCTAGGCCAACAGCACAAGTTTAAAATAGAAAACACTGTTTTGAAAACCTCATTCATACTGATTGAAATTGCATCAATTAGTTTCAATCAATTATATAATTAATTTGTAATGTCTCAAAATTTATCCATACACTAGCAATACATTAAAGTTTGTTGTTTAGAAAGGATAAAGAAAGTTAGTTGAGTCTGAATTCGAACTCTACCTCCCATGATAGAAGGCCGACGTGTTATGCCACTGAGCAATTCAAGTACTTATAAAAATAGAAGGTTTTATTAGTCCATTGTTATTTTAAATTTTTAAACGAGCGTTTTAATTCTCTATATTATTGTGATTATTATCACGGATCGCCCTTCGACGATTTAATACAATCTCCAAAAAAACAAAATTGATTAAATTATGACCGATTTATTAATTGGTATTTTTAAAATTGATTTATACACATACACCTGTACTTATATATGACTTTTGGTACTGTTGAGACCAGCTCACATAAATAACAACCTGTACATGTTTCGGGTCCTACCTCTGATCACCCTTTCGTTTGGTTTACTTGTAGGAGCAATTTTCAACCTAATTTATTGTTCCTGTTACATGATGTATAGCAACAGATAACAACTATCATTCTGCCACTTCTTCAGGCATAAAGAGATAATCTACTTCTCTTTCATAATTCTCCAGCCTTTTGTTCAATTGCCTCCGCCTCTTCCCTCATCTAACTTATTTACTACATTTACTGTGTATGTGTGACTTCATAAGACTTTAAATTTCAGATGTGTCTGACTTCTTCTAGACCCTTTCTCAGACAATGATACACATACCTCCACTCTGCAGACTGCATTTGAAGCGTTTTACTTTATCTATGAGGGGAGATAACATTAGCACACATCATGAGTTACATTGTTGGCTATTTATATTGTATGTGTCTATAAATCTTTACGTGGGTGGTCCTACAGAGAACAGGGGAGGGGTCCGCTAAATTTGACTTGATTAAAACAAGGAATGATCGTAACTTTAATTCCGAGTACACAACATAACTTTTCGTGGACGTATGTTTAGCAACCTCAATAAACAAAAGCTGTTGACTGTTTGACTTCTGTCCGTCTATTCGTACGTCTAGAACTAACACACACACACAAAAATCAAATCAAAAGCTCTATTGAAAAAAAAAGTAGCTTCACACATCTTCTTTGTTTTACATGTTTCGGATGTTCCTTCAGAGTTGAAGATAGTTTACTTCCTAGTCCAAACCTCCCGCAGGACGACGGGGGATGGGAGAGGACAGGGTTTGAACCCGGGACCATCGATAAATCGAAACGACAGTCCAGCGCGCAAACCGCACGACCAGGCAGCCCTCCTTTTGTAATTCATCCTCAATTATCTTGTTTGTTTGTTTTGATTCAACCAACTGGAGTAGATTCTAATAAACTAGTTTCTCCCATTTAATAACAACAATGAAAACAAAAACGAATCCATTCCATTTTAATTGGGACCTGATTGAAAGTGAGACACACAGAGATAGAATCAGATTTATTGTCTTATATGCAAGTAATAGCTCGTGTACGAACCTTTGTTTTTGTTCCAAATGTTTATTGGAGCAAGGAACGAGTTTCCCAAGTTAGCTTGGAAAAGCAATGACTTAGTGCACAAAATCGCTAATTAACTTAAACTGTCTGACTGCCAATTGTACTAATCTTTTTTTGAAATGAATGTCTGCAATTATTACTAATTCTTCAGAGTAGTAAGAAGATGTATTAATAAGCGTCAGAATGTTTTTAGTCCTAAACGATGATTATTTAGTAACCAGAATTCGAACTCTTCGCGATATTTAAGACAAGCCATATTGCATTCAACGTGACCAGTTTTTGCTGGTCGACAATGTATAGTCTCTTATCAGCTTCTTTTGTGTGTGGGTGTATGTGTGAGTGTGTGTTTGTCCTCATGTCATAAAACGAAGTTTTCCTAGGTAAATTTCCCACCAAAATAAAAAAAACTTTTGTCACATTAACAAATGATCCATATGAAGATAAGAAATCTTGATGTTTTTTAAAAGTAAGTAGGCCCAAAGATTAAATGGAAATTAAAAAGAAATTGACTTTATCGTTGAACTATAGTGTTTATCCAATTCATTCATATTTTCTACATTTGATAGCTAAAAAAGTTGTTAATATATAAATTCTTGATGTCACTATCCCTAAATTTTAAAAGGCTTTTTTTTTACTTTTTAAAAGTTGATTATCTTCCAAATAGAATGAAAATTGTTAAGCAGACAAGAGATTGATGTTTTATTTATTTATTCTTATATACATTATTTTTTTACATTGAAGGGAAGATAAAATTGAACTATTTATGGTTACTTGGATTAAGTGATCACCTGAAATTCAAATTTACCAATGTAGCGATCGAAAAACTTACCTTTCTCTTGTGAAGATATTTGGCTAGTTGTCAATCAATGCTTTCTCTTGTAAAAATGTTAAGCTGGTAGTCAATCAGTCCTTTCTCTTGTGAAGATGTCAGACTAGATGTCAATCAGTGCTTTCTCTTGTGAAGATGATAGGCTGGTTGTTTATCAGTGTTTTCTTTTGGGAAGATGTTTGGCTACTTGTCAATCAGTCCTATCTCTTGTGAAGATGTCAGACTAGTTGTCAATCAGTGCTTTCTCTTGTGAAGATGATAGGCTGGTTGTTTATCAGTGTTTTCTTTTGGGAAGATGTTTGGCTACTTGTCAATCAGTCCTTTCTCTTGTGAAGATGTCAGACTAGTTGTCAATTAGTGTTTTCTCTTGTGAAGATGTTTGGCTGGTTGTCAATCAGTGCTTTCTCTTGTGAAGATGTTAGGCTGATTGTCAATCAGTGCTTTCTCTTGTGAAGATGTTTGGCTGGTTGTCAATCAATGCTTTCTTTTGTGAAGACGTTTGGTTGGTAGTCAATCAGTGCTTTCTCCTGTAGAGATATTAGGTTAGTTGTCAATCAGTTCTTTCTCTTTTGAAGAGGTCAGACTAGTTGTCAATCAGTGCTTTTTCTTGTGAAGATGTTTGGCTGGTAGTCAATCAGTGCTTTCTCTTGTGAAAATTTTTTGCTGCTTGTCAATCAGTTTTTTTTCTTGTGAAGATTTTTGGCTGGTAGTCAATCTGTGCTTTCTACTGTGAAGATGTTAGACTGGTTGTCAATCAGTGCTTTATACTGTTAACATGTTAGGCTGGTAGTTAATTAGTGCTTTATACTGTGAAGATGTTAGACTGGTAGTCAATCAGTCCTTTCTCTTGTGAAGATGTTTGTGAAGATGTTTGGCAGGTTGTCAATCAGTGCGGAAGTGCGGAAGATATTTCAGTAATTCTGTTAGAACTCTGATTAAGCCAAATGCAATCTATCCAGAGACTCACTATAGACTTGAAAATAAAAGGTCTCTATCTTCCACATATCGAAACACACACCTTCTAACCACGGTGGACAAATTTTCAAGACTCCCCTTTGCATGCGCCTGTTCTGATATGTTGCATTCAGCAGTAATCAGATGTCTAGATATTTTATTTGAACTATACGGAATGCCTGACTACCTACACTCTGATAGAGGCACGTCATGTCTAGAAAAGTGAAGATTATCTACTTCAGAAAGGCTCGGCTACAAGTAGGAGGCTCTATAAAATGCAAGAGGAAATAGGTGGAAAGGCTAAGCGAAATTTTATAAGGTCTATAACTTTGGCTTTAAAAACACAAGGACTTCCGGTTTCTAAATGGAAGCAAGTGTTAGATTAAGCTCTGCATTGCATTCGTTCCCTACTTTGCATCGCTTCAAACAAAACACGCTTGAGAGAATATTTCAGTTCTATCGCATGTCCACCTTGACAAATGACTGCCGACATGATTAACTCAGCTAGGAAAAAGGCTAAAAAGGGAGCGTCTACATCGAAATATGACGATGGTACATTTGCTGTGGACTAAATCACACGGAACGCTTAGTCTGCGAATGTCAGACTTCCTGATCTAAGAGACAGTATCCAAGGGAGGGAATTCGGAAGGGTATAACGTATGAAGACATGAAACTGCTCTATCACGCAGTTGCGGTACCTACTGACTATGGAACCAATGGCTGCTCCTAACACACAGGCTTAACAGAGGGGAAATAAACTGCAAGAGAGAAGTAATTACAGGTCTCCAGCCACTGATGTCAGCAATTCTAAGCGACGGCAGCACTTTTTCATTAGGTACAACGTAAGACCAAGAATGAACACACCTAATTACAAGGTTTAACTTTGCTTTTACAGAGATATAGGACCTTCTTTGGAACTAATCATTTAGAAACTATTTAGCAACTAATCATTTTGGGAGCTTTTTGGGAATTAGGAACTAATCATTTCATTCAGTACTACATGTATTTGGTCATTGTTTATTTTCAATTATTTGCATGGTGATGATTCTATAATTTGTAGGTGGGGTGATTGTAGCGCAACTGTGCAACTGAGTTGTTTATTTTCTGCGTGTCTCTACTGTGTCAGAAGGTCATGCCGTTGTGTGTCGAAAGTACGATCAATTATAGGAGATAATAATGCCACACATTTGGTAATTCAAGCAGACGTATTTTATTACACCAACAATACAATCTTAGACTTTTAGAAATAAACTGCTGTCAATAATGCAGAGTAATGCAAACATTACGGGAAGTTTTTGTTTTAAAAGACTTACAAATTCACGGTAACACTCATCCGTGGCAGGTTGGATCTCCATTCTTTGCTTCTCAAATTATATTTGCTATAGGGATTTCATTTTCTGTAAAGAAAAATATTAAATATGTTGATTTGCATTTAGAGTTTTTGTCGACGTTCTCATAAACAATAGTTCTTCACGTTTTTTTTAAAATCCTTAATTAAACAAAAACATATTTCAGTAATAATGCTTCATATCAGGGAAAGTTGACTCATCTAGCTGTACAGAGAAATATAACGTTTGCAAATAATTACATAATTAATTACATTTGAACTGTCTAGTTGCTTTTAAAGGAATTTCTTTAATTGTATCAGATGCAGGTTAATGTACAAAAGTTTTTAAAACTTCTTCAACTGCTGGCAAAATCACTATTTCGCTTTGATTTCCCAGAATATCTCCTCGTTGTGATGTTAAAGCGAAGATTTTACCCTTTGTGGGTCTTGTTACGTATCTAGGCATTGTTACCTAGATACTATTTTTTTCTCTTGACCTGTAGGTTGTCTGCCCCTTGTGTAATAAGTTTTTTTTTTATTTTTCACGGTGAGTCAAGCCACACAGACAGTGACCGGTCCTTGACCTATGTGTGTACCTCTGGTTGAAAGGAGGGTGTTTTTTTTTTCTTTTCTTCTGTCTCTTTGAAGAGCGTTCTAGAACTGGGTGTTGATGACTTACTGTTCTAGAAATTACTAGATATCGACGCGCGGTAGATTATATAAAGACCGCTCGCGTAACGTTGACGGACAGACATACGGAGACAGCCGTGAGACAGAATAGCGGAGACATTGCGTGACCCGTGCGTGGTATACCACTTGATCGTGTAAGTTAAGATTTTTTTTTTCAAGGCCTTGCTTGTATTTGTAATTATATTCTCAAACTCTTGTATTGTAATATTTTTACATGCCATTTTTGTAAAAGGGTTTTGGTCAACCCTTCCATTTTGTATTGAGTTATATTATGATTAAACATTAAGTTGATATTTTACCTTCCGATTTCTTGTGTCATTTTTTTTGTTATTCATTGTAAGTCTCTGATTAAATTCAGACTTAAGATAAGTGACACAACTACCTTTTTCTATTGTCACGTTCCCCTAGACAAGCCATTTAAAAGTAGAATTCAATTTGTAATACGTGACAAAAGAAGTTTGGGGGCTCGTCCGGGATATTTTTCTGAACCTATTTTCGTCTTACTTGAGTAATTTTGTAAAGGCGAAGTTGACTTTAACAAAAAAATTTTTTTGTGTCAAAGAGTCGGAAGTAAAGTATCAATAGTATTGACCAAACTCTCTTAAGGTTTTTTGTTGTACTGATTTTGTACTGTATATTTACATTGTATACATTTTTTTTGCTTGTAATAGTTGTTAGTTAGTCATGGATATTCAGGTTTTTCTTGCAAATCCCTCTGTGGAAGAGCTTGATGCTTTTACTAGGAAGGAACTGGTCCTTATTTCAAAACATTTAGGGTTAAAAATAAAATCAAATGCCCTTAAACAAGAAATAAGAGATAACATTGTAATCCATTATGTAGACGAGGAAGAGAAACGAAAAAGCTCCTTCAAAAGTCAGCGCTTGCACAGTACAGTGGTCGGCGAGGTTTACTCCCTCATCATCAAGTCATATCAAGAATACCTCGACACCACCTGTTTCAAATGTATTGACTGTACAAGACTCTCCGAAAATGTCTCCACGATGTTCCAATGACTCAAACAAGAGTTTTTCAAATACATCAAGCCGATGTTCCAATGACTCAAACAAGAGTTTTTCAAATTCATCTTTACGATGTTCCAATGACTCAATCAAGAGTTTTTCAAATACATCAAGCCGATGTTCCAATGACTCAAACAAGAGTTTTTCAAATACATCAAGCCGATGTTCCAATGACTCAACCAAGAGTTTTCCAAATACATCCAAAAGATGTTCTACTGACTCAAGAAAGAGTTTCTCCACTGCGTCTCCTAGAGATGTCAATGACTCCAGCGAGAGCAACAAAATTTTTGAAAATAATTCCACGCTTTAATGAAGCCACAATTGACAATTATTTTCCACAATTTGAACTTGCTGTGAAAAATTTTAATGTACCTGAAACTTTGTGGCCCACTTTGCTGCAAACAGTTTTGACTGGTAGAGCTGCAGAGGTATTTTGTTCTTTGACCATTGAACAACAAAAAGATTATAATGTTGTTAAGGCCTTAATTCTTAAGGCATATGAACTTGTTCCGGAAGCTTACCGAAAGCAGTTCAGGGATTGTCGCAAATCGGATGGCCAAACCCATGTAGAATTCCTGCGGGAAAAGGAGCGACGCTTTGAGAAATGGCTCACTTCCAGGGAAATCGGCACCGACTTTGCAAAATTCAAGAACCTAATGCTGATGGAAGAGTTCAAGAGTTGTGTGCGGCTGGACGTCCGTACGCATATAGCTGATCGTGGCGAGGAAGATGTGCACAAGGCTGCAGTGTTGGCAGACGATTATATAATATCACATCAATTTGCCAAGTATACGACGGATGTCAAGCCAAAACAAGTCAAACAGCCTGAGTCCACTGCTAGCAACTCCATCAAGAACAGCAGTACAAATGACAGAAAACCTACTACAAGTAAAGCTACTTGTTCCTACTGCAAACGAGAAGGCCATAAAATTGACGATTGCTGGAAATTGAGGAAGAGAAACGAAAAAGCTCCTTCAAAAGTCAGCGCTTGCACAGTACAGTGGTCGGCGAGGTTTACTCCCTCATCATCAAGTCATATCAAGAATACCTCGACACCCCCTGTTTCAAATGTATTGACTGTACAAGACTCTCCGAAAATGTCTCCACGATGTTCCAATGACTCAAACAAGAGTTTTTCAAATACATCAAGCCGATGTTCCAATGACTCAAACAAGAGTTTTTCAAATACATCAAGCCGATGTTCCAATGACTCAAACAAGAGTTTTTCAAATACATCAAGCCGATGTTCCAATGACTCAAACAAGAGTTTACCTAGTACATCACACCGATGTTCCAATGACTCTATCCAGAGTTTCCATAATACATCACCCCGATGTTCCAATGACTCTATCCAGAGTTCCCATAATACATCACCCCGATGTTCCAATGACTCTATCCAGAGTTCCCATAATACATCATCCCGATGTTCCCATGACTCTATCCAGAGTTCCCATAATACATCATCCCGATGTTCCCATGACTCTATCCAGAGTTCCCATAAGACATCACCCCGATGTTCCAATGACTCTATCCAGAGTTCCCATAATACATCATCCCGATGTTCCCATGACTCTATCCAGAGTTCCCATAATACATCATCCCGATGTTCCCATGACTCTATCCAGAGTTCCCATAAGACATCACCCCGATGTTCCAATGACTCCATCAAGAGTTCTCCAAATACATCCAAAAGATGTTCTACTGACTCAAGAAAGAGTTTCTCCACTGCGTCTCCTAGAGATGTCAATGACTCCAGCGAGAGTTCGACCCAAGTCCAGTCTGCATCAACCAAAATTGATGTTTTATTAGAGGATTTTAAGCCTTTCATTTCGGAAGGATTCGTATCACTACCCGGTGATTCTACCAGTCTACGACCTATCACCATTTTGAGAGACACAGGTGCCTCACAATCGCTACTTTTAGAGGGTATCTTGCCCTTGTCAAAATCATCATCGACTGGGAAGAGCATCCTGTTACGAGGCGTAGAGCTTGGATGTATAGATGTGCCTCTACATCTAATCGACATAAAGTCAAATCTCATTACTGGACCGGTTGTTGTAGGTGTCCGACCAACATTACCATTGGAAGGCATCTCGTTGCTGTTAGGCAATGACTTAGCAGGTGGAAAGGTGATAGCCGAACCCATCGTCACTCAAACACCCGACTTATCTGCCACACCCGAGGAAGACCTAGAGTTATATCCAGCGTGTGCAGTAACAAGGGCAATGAGGTTGAAAGCATCTCAAGAAGAGAACGTCATCAAAGCCAACAGTAACCACGATGATGTGGACTTGAGCACCACATTCTTTGCTTCTCTTGAAGAAGAACCAACGCCAAATTCTGAAAAGCCGGCATCAACTCGAAAACAGTTGATTGAGGACCAAAAGAAGGATCCAGAGCTCGCCAAACTTCGAGAAACCGCAATGACATCACAAGAGGCAGAGCTAGCATCAACGTGCTACTACATCCAAGATGATATGCTCTTCAGGAAATGGAAACCTCCAGACTCATCCAACGAAGAAGAATGGAGAATATGCCATCAAATCGTGTTACCAGAAAGATACCGAGCGTACATCATGAATCTGGCTCATGACACACCAATGTCAGGTCATCTCGGCATCCACAAGACATACCACAAGATTATGTCACACTTCTTCTGGCCACGTTTGAAGAAAGATGTCATCCAGTACTGCCGATCCTGTCATGCCTGTCAGATGGTTGGCAAGCCAAATCAAAAGATGCCTGTTGCTCCTCTGAAGCCGATTCCAGCCTTTGAAGAACCTTTCAGCAGAGTACTTATTGACTGTGTTGGTCCTCTCCCAAGGACAAAAGCTGGCAACCAATACCTATTGACCATTATGTGTGCTTCAACTCGTTTTCCTGAGGCTATTCCTCTAAGGAACATAAAAGCATCGAACATTGTAAAGGCCTTAATCAAGTTCTTTACTCTATTTGGTCTACCAAAGTCCATCCAATCGGACCAAGGAACGAATTTCACGGCCAATCTTTTCAAGCAAGTCATGACTCAGTTGGGCATCAAACACTGCATGTCGAGTGCGTATCATGCCGAGTCGCAAGGCGCTCTTGAGCGATTCCATCAGACTCTCAAGAACATGATCCGAACCTATTGCTTTGAGCACGAAAAAGACTGGGACGAAGGAATCCACATGCTGCTGTTTGCAACCCGTGAATCCGTCCAGGAATCGTTGGGATTCAGCCCTTTTGACTTAGTCTTTGGCCATTCGGTGCGCGGTCCCTTGAAATGTATAAAAGAGACTTTGTTGTCATCAACAGCCACTGAAGGACTTTTAGACTATGTAAGTAAGTTTAAAACTAGACTTTATGATGCTTGTGTTCTGGCCAAAAATAACTTACAAAACACCCAATCCAGCATGAAACGCTGGTATGATAGAAAGGCCCGTGTTAGAGAATTTTCTCCCGGGGATAAGGTGCTTGTATTTTTGCCCATACCAGGTCAACCCTTGCAAGCCAGATATTTTGGTCCCTATGAAATTGAGACCAAAATTAGTGACCTCAATTATACAATCAAAACCCCTGACCGTAGGAAAAAGACTCAGCTATGTCACATAAACATGCTGAAGCCTTATGTATCTCGGCCAGATCACTCAGAGAAGAGTAATTGTGTTTTAAATACAGTCAAAAGTTGTTCAAATAGCCATGTTTCTCCTATTGATGATGATATTGTAAAGGAGAAATTTGGACAATACAAAATACCTAATTCTTTTGTATTACAGAATTTGGATGTAAAACTGTCTCATCTGTCTTCGACAGAAAGGCCAGTTATCATGAAACTCATTAATGAATTTAATGACATTTTTTCTGATGTACCAAAACAGACTAATGTTATAATGCATGATATAGATGTTGGCGAGGCTACTCCAGTCAAGCAGCATCCTTACAGGGTCAACCCTGAAAAACTTGCCATACTTAGGTCAGAAATCAAGTATATGCTTGAAAATGACCTCATTGAACCAAGTTCCAGTAGCTGGAGCTCCCCATGTGTCTTGATACCTAAACAGGACAAGACTTATCGTTTTTGTACAGACTACCGTAAGGTAAATGCTGTAACAAAGACCGATTCGTTTCCTATCCCTAGGATAGAC
This sequence comes from Biomphalaria pfeifferi, assembly GCA_030265305.1. Classification (NCBI taxonomy): domain Eukaryota; kingdom Metazoa; phylum Mollusca; class Gastropoda; family Planorbidae; genus Biomphalaria; species Biomphalaria pfeifferi. The sequence goes on along the minus strand of JASAOG010000109.1, from coordinate 2,233,558 downwards.
GATCTCCTAGATCGTATTGGTGACGCTAAGTACATCACCAAAATAGACCTACTTTCAGGTTATTGGCAGGTTCCCCTGACTGATAGGGCAAAGGAAATCTCCGCCTTTGTCACCCCTGATGGTCTGTACCAATACAAAGTGATGCCATTTGGCATGAAGAATGCTCCTGCCACTTTCCAGAGAATGATAAATGCCCTGCTTGCTGACATGGAGAATTGCCACGCATACATAGACGATGTAGTAATTTTTAGCCAAGATTTTTCTAGCCATTGTAAACAACTGCATTGTCTTTTTACTAAACTTTTACATGCAAAAATTACTGTAAACCTGAGTAAGAGTGATTTTTGCCAGGCTTCCATCCAATACTTAGGCCATATTGTAGGACAAGGCCAGGTGAAACCTGTAATGGCCAAAGTAGAAGCTATCCAAGCTTTCCCTATTCCTGCTGATCGGAAACAACTCCGAAGATTTTTGGGAATGTCTGGATATTATAGAAAATTTTGCGAAAATTTTTCTGTCATTGCCAGTCCTTTAACAAACCTCCTGAGAAAGAACGCCCGATTTACTTGGACGGATGAATGTCAGAAAGCCTTTAACCAAATTAAGCAGATATTATCTAGCTCCCCCATTTTGATGGCTCCTGATTTCGGAAAACCTTTTAGGTTAGCTATTGACTTTAGTGACACAGGTGTTGGGTCAGTCCTTTACCAAGAAGATAATTTCCAAGTAGAGCACCCTATTTGTTTCTTTTCCAAGAAATTTAATAGACATCAAAGAAATTATTCTACTGTGGAAAAAGAATGTCTTGGGTTGATTCTTTCTATACAACACTTTGATTTTTATATCAGTGGGTCCAGATGGCCACTGGTTGTATTTACTGACCACAATCCCCTTACATTTATCCACAAAATGTCTGGCAAGAACCAACGACTTCTCAGGTGGAGTTTATTTTTACAAGAGTACAACCTAGATCTTAAACACATAAAAGGCAGCGAAAATGTTATCGCCGATGCCTTATCTAGATTGTAAAAAGTATTTTGATGTATATTTTTTTTTTATATATATCATGATAAATCCATTCTGTAATGTAAATATCATTTTTGTAATTGTTCTAAAAAGATTTCCATTTCGTGGAAATGTAAACTTTTTATTTTTAGGAGGGAGGTGTTACGTATCTAGGCATTGTTACCTAGATACTATTTTTTTCTCTTGACCTGTAGGTTGTCTGCCCCTTGTGTAATAAGTTTTTTTTTTATTTTTCACGGTGAGTCAAGCCACACAGACAGTGACCGGTCCTTGACCTATGTGTGTACCTCTGGTTGAAAGGAGGGTGTTTTTTTTTTCTTTTCTTCTGTCTCTTTGAAGAGCGTTCTAGAACTGGGTGTTGATGACTTACTGTTCTAGAAATTACTAGATATCGACGCGCGGTAGATTATATAAAGACCGCTCGCGTAACGTTGACGGACAGACATACGGAGACAGCCGTGAGACAGAATAGCGGAGACATTGCGTGACCCGTGCGTGGTATACCACTTGATCGTGTAAGTTAAGATTTTTTTTTTTCAAGGCCTTGCTTGTATTTGTAATTATATTTTCAAACTCTTGTATTGTAATATTTTTACATGCCATTTTTGTAAAAGGGTTTTGGTCAACCCTTCCATTTTGTATTGAGTTATATTATGATTAAACATTAAGTTGATATTTTACCTTCCGATTTCTTGTGTCATTTTTTTTGTTATTCATTGTAAGTCTCTGATTAAATTCAGACTTAAGATAAGTGACACAACTACCTTTTTCTATTGTCACGTTCCCCTAGACAAGCCATTTAAAAGTAGAATTCAATTTGTAATACGTGACAGTCTCTATTCTTAACTTTTTCTCTCAGTGTTCAAAACTATTTTCAATCTTTATTTTATCGTGACTCGAAAGATCTTCTAGCTAAGATATTTTTATAGCGTCGTTACATAAAACCTTGTTGTATAAAAAAACACATAGGCAATAGCTTGTTCCTCAAGGAAAGAATGAAGCCGAATTTCAACACTGTATTGTCTACTTTTTTTCTTTAATTCGGCCATGTTAAATATTAGTTCCGCGTAGACAACATCAAGCTATTTAAATACGTCATCGAAATACATTTAAAATAGAAAAGTGTCATTTCAATGGCAAGATGAAAATGAAAAGGATTACCTACCTGAGGAACAAGTCCTTTATTTGTGTATGTAGTCATTCCATTAATGGGAAATCAAAATTAAAGTCATAAACTGAGAAGACAAATGAGATCCACAATCTCATACACCTCCTATTTATTTTTTCACCCACATAGACTCCTCGGAAGTCATCCTAGACTCCTGGGAGTCTACATAGACCACTTTAAGAATCACTGCGCTATAGTAATCATATGCTTTCATTGAGTAAACATCAAATATAGCGACAGAGACTAGACTGTTCCTGTTCTGTATTAAAGTTATATTCATTATTCATCTATGGTGGACATATTCATTTTACCGTCAATCTTGTGTATGTTTTGTTGCTACTTTGAAGTGCACCGATCTCAGCATTATAATACGACCGCACTATTATAAGCATGCATCTTCTGTTATACGCTTGCATCTTCTGATCATCTAACATACCAAACAGTAGGAAGACCTAATGCAACATATATCATTTTAGTTAATGTCAGGGTTGTCAAACTTTTTTTTTAAGTCAAAGGGCCGCATAAGAATGTTTGTAAAACACAAACTTGAGATATTTCTTTTAGAAACGACATATATAAGTTACAATATAAATAAGTTACAACATAAATAAGTTACAGTATAAATTACAAGGGATATTTAAAAATTGATTAAAATGTTTACATTAATGGCTAAAATGTTTACACCAATTAAAATTAATCTGCACAATGCACTGGTTATTTTCATCTGGCTTTAAATGTTCAATGCTTTTTGAAGCTCTTCTTTTTCTTTTTGTTTTAATCAATAAACACTCCCTGCTCTAGGGATATATGCATACAATAGGCCATTCTGAGACGGAAGGGATGTTGCACACTAGGTCACAATAGATAGTGGAGGGATGTGGTACTTGAATAATTTTTCATTGTTCTGTAATAAAAATAGTGAATTGCCATAGTTTCTCCTAAACTAGTTCATAACTTGACCAGATGGCGCCTGAAAACTGCAACTACTTCTCGCGTCTAGATCTAGTGAAATAAAAAAAACAACAATGTGTACAAACAAAATGAACAGAAATGAGAGTGAGTGCGTGTGAGTGAGCAATTGTGTGTATGTATGTGTGTGTGAGAAGGAGAAAGAGAGAGAAAAGAGAGAGAGAGAGAGAGAGAGAGAAACGCCGTTAGTAAATTTTGTTGCTAAAACAACCCTGAATCAATGCCTGTATGTGCATGCATGTGTTTGGAGACTGATAGATTGTGCACAGACCTGGATGCATATCCTGAGAAAAAAAAAGTAGGTCTACGTATTTGTGTATGTACGAGTGTGTATTTGTGTGTGTGCGCGCATTAATGTAAGCGTGTATGTGTATGCTTCAATGTATTTGTGGTTATTTTATGAGTGCATGTCACATGTTTTTGTTTGTGCTTCAATTAGTATTATTCTAGATTGTGACTTTATACATATAGGTACAACCATTTCAATTCAATACAAACAATAGTAAGCTAGTTATATTATTCTACACTCTGATTGTTTTTTACACTGTGAGGAAGAGCATTGAAAAAGGGAAGGAATCTATGCACATCTGTTTATTTCATGAATGGATTACAAATCTTGCAGTTCTATATTATTAATGAATTTAATGTGAACAAAATAAGTATGTTGGTGCCCATAGTGAGCACATCATATAGCACATTAGTTGTTGATAATGTAATAACTCGTTTTAAAAAGTTCAAGATCTATTCTTTGTTTATCGTAACCAAAAAAAAAATAAACCACAACAACAAAACATATACACACATCACTAACAAGAAATAGAAAGTGCAATGTAGTACGAATCCCCCTTTTTTTTTTTTTTGCATTTATTAATATTTACAGTTTTTAATAGAAGACGTCTTGCTGGTATTTGAGTATGTAGGCATTGTTTCAAACTGTGACCTACTATCCAAGTACAGAGACCTGGCCAAGTGAATCTCTCACCAACTCCTAGATGTCTTTGGCTGACTTAATGCGTTCAGTTTACACGTCTATCTCTCTGTGCATGGAGCTCAACAGCATACGACATTGTTAGCTTTTATCTTTATTTATGTGTGTATGAGTGTGTGTGTTACATTCTTAATTTTCCTTTTTTTTAAGGATAAACATGCCGTCTTTGTTCGACATAAATATTTTATAAATATAAATATTTTATTCTTTTCAGTGCATATGAGAAACAGAGTTCAAACTATAATCGAATAATAAAGTAGCTGTAGAGTGTATCGAATTTTACACGACATCGACTCCGTTTTTTTTCCAAGCAACGAAATATGTGACAGGATTAACAAAGTTCTTGTTGTTCACAGATTTATTATCGATACGTGAAACATGCAGCAGAATTGATAGATCTGTTCTAGTTTGTGACTAGAGTTACTTTTTTTTGTGTTGTTGATATTTTGTTTACACTTCTTGAGTTGGTAAGTAACTCAGTATGCATGCCTAACAAATTTGTAGTGTAGTTTATTTTCGCTGAAAACGAAGGTCGGCGATACGTAAATAAATATGCGATTAGTGAATTCCTTTTTTTTTTTTTGGTTGTGGGTCAAAGAGATGAAAATTAGTTTCGAATGTAGATATGAATATTAATGCAAACGTTCCTGTATATGTGTTAACTTTTTTTGTTGTTTTTAAGCTGGTTAGAAGAAACAAACAAAATAAACTTTAGACTTTTGATTCATTGAATGTAACTTTTAATTTTAGAGGGCAGATGTTATAGAGTTAAATTTGTTTGTGAAGGTAAAGGGGGATCGTATGGCCAGCATATTAACCAACCAAATTGTATTTCCCAATTTAATTTTAGTTTCAGATCCCATCTAAGAATTTCGATGCGGCCCGGTGTCTGCATCCTAATTGGATGGGATTATACAGAGTATAGAGCGAAGTTATTTGGGGTTTTTTTTGTTTACAAAACTCTGATACAAATTTTGAACACGTTGTTTCCCCCACTTCCCATTCTGGGATCAACTTGAAACTCTGCACAATTATTTATCGTGGAAGACAACACACGAATCTATTTTTTTAAAAATTAATTAAACAAATAGTTGATTAGATAGTAGTAAATATTTTAGTTTGTTTAAAAGGGAAATAATTCTAACAGTATTGAGACATATGGCAGTGAATTTGTAGTTATTCCCCAGAGATAAGCTTCGTTATTTTTAAAGTATTTTAAAATTTAGTTTTTGCTTGTTTTTTTTTCCATCTTTTCTTTTCAAGTATTTATTGTAAAGGTTATAGGGTTATTGTAAGGTTATAGGGTTATTGTAAGGTTATAGGGTTATTGTAAGGTTATAGGGTTATTGTAAGGTTATAGGGTTATTGTAAGCATGTCAATGTCTAGGAAGCCTTTTAACCATGAAGTGTCTACTTTTTAAATATAGCTGTAGTAATATACAGTTAACAGTAGTATTAGAACTTAATGTGGGTCTAGGTCCCTGTAGGTTTAAAGCTGAAATAGCTAAAATAAAATTGAAATAGAGATCATGTTTAATCTGGCTAGAGATTACTCGTATTGCTGGTGTTTTTCGCATCCATTGTTTGAGTGTTAAAGTTTTAAATGCACAATTTTCCGTTGGATTCAAACTATGCCCTACATTTGCTCACACAAGGCTCATCCCCTCGACTAGCCCTCCATGCCAACTCCCCTTGCCCCACAACAGGATTCCTTTAAGCAAACTATTAGTACAATTGTTTTTGACGGTAACTACCGTGACTAATGTTACAGGCAAGCACAGCTATCAACCAATCTTGTACAACTTTCCCCACATTTCCCACATTGTCATTCAACAGACTTACAGTGAGTGGCATTTACTTACCTACGCCCGCGTGAGAAAGTGTGTGTGTGTGATTTTGCTCGCGCATGTTTGATGGTGTGTACCAGGGGCGGATCGGTTGTTAAAATCGGTCTGGGCATTTCTATACAATCCGGCCCACAAATTCTATATCGTAAGGTGGACATGCATTTCTAGGTCTACCTGTTCTCAAAATCATTCTAAGTTAGATAATGTATCGATAACTGAACGCATGCATACAATGAACTCTGTATCTTTTTAAGAAATATAGTAGGCCTTATGTTGATTTTTAATCGCTAACAGTGTGGGTCCTAAAAGGATGAAGACTATTAGTAGCACTGTCTACCGATGTATACTATTAGGCTTACATTGTTTCGGAAAATGTGTTAGATTAAATTAACATTAGAGCCTGTACAAGATTTTTTTAACACGACGCTCAGAGGGCCCTTTTACAACATAATATTATAAAGCCTTTCATAATTTTATACGTTTTATAATGGCATTCATGAGGCCCTTTAGGTGGCCCTACCGGCCATTAGGGTACCGACCCACCGGGCATTACCTTTTCTCATTGGAAACTTACATTGAATCCTATAAAATTATCTCCAAAATAAATAATAAATAAAATCTCTTACATGAAAAAACAAACAAACAACAAAAAAACAAATAGAGATTTTGGATATTATTTTAAATATTTTTTATGACCAATTCTATTATTTTTCAACTTCTACTCTAATCTAAACAGTTATCTAAAAATATTTCTATTAATTTCAAGCTTATCTTTACTTTTGGTTGTTCTTCATTTCTACATCTTTCAAGTACATACACATACACACTTTGTTTCAAGCATAAGATCTAAAATAAAATAGAGACAATAACCTTTAGAGTTTTAGCACGTGAAGTGTCCCAACGGTGTCGATATAAATCTATAACTTTCTATAAGAAAACAATGACACGCAGTCCTCTAGCCGTATTTTGATGAAATATGTTTGGCTCAATCAACTTGTTGTACCGGTACCGCTCGCATGGAAATGTGGTTACAGATGTTGTACTCTCATCACCGTTGTTGAACTATGTCAAGGACATTCTTTTTGTGCTGTGTAGAGTACTGTAGTGTGCTTTAAGTCTTTCGCTCTAAGGAAAGTCAGGCCGTCTAACAAGTTCGGATGTAGATCTACTAGAGGTGAGGTGACTTAAGCTGGACTTACCGGCTGTAAAATTCTAAATTATTTGAACCAACAAGGCAACACTTCTCAACCTGTGATCCCCCCACCCCATCCTGAGACCAGCTGACAAGGAGGACTTTTTTTTTCCTCTTCCAATCTTATGAATTACACTCAATGATTAGTACGTCCTAAGCACATCAATTTTCCTTTGGCTTGCAACTAGAGATCTCAATCTTATTTTATATATATATATATATATTTATGAACGGAGTGGTAGAGCGCTTAGCTTCTGAACCGAGGGAACTTGGGTTCGAATGTCGGTGAAGATTGGGATTTGAATTTCGGGATTTTTAGGACGCCCCAGTGTCCAACCAAATTTTATAGGTACCTGACTGACTATGGGAAAGAATAGCCGGTCGGTCGTTGTTCTGGCCACATGACACACTTGTTAACCATCGGCCTTGGAAATAGATGACATTTTACATCATCAGGCCTATAGATAGGAAGGTCTAAAAGGGGAACTTTACTTATATAAATACTTATATAAATAAATAATTAACTATAAATAAATAAATATTGTATAAAGTCTCTCTTTTCTTAGTCACATTTCATTATGCGCTGGATTTTCTCATTTCTTGATCTTACGAAGTCATGGAAAAAAATGTTAAAGCTTATCAGAAAAATTTAACGAAAAGAAAAGTAATAATAAATTCAATTCAATCGTTAGTGTGTGCGTCTTTTATTAATATTATCTAAGTGGGTCAAACTAAATATATATACACAAAACTGTTTCTTGACCTTCAAATGAAATATGTTCCCTTCAGTACGGCACTTACTGTTCCAGTCCTTTAAAAAAAAATAAAAACGTCGGGTTCAGCCACCACAATGCCGGGAAAAAACAATTGTTGTTCGTCAGCGCCTGACAAAGCAGCACTAGGCAACCAACTTATTTGACCTCCGGTAATGTCAAACAGATTTCTAGGGCAAAGGTGGTGGTGGTGGTGGGGGGGGGGGGTGTGAGGGCGGGGCCTCATCGTGACTTAGCTCTTGGTTCTGGATGATTAGCAGAGGAGAATTTCCCCATTGCTAAAAAGCGTCCAAACGATGGCTCAATGTTTACTATAAGAGAACATGAAATAAATGTAGACGATGGATGAATTGAGCTGTATCAGCCAAAAGGCCCCTCATAAAAAGTTTTGTATGCTATTTGATGTTCTGTCTATGCAATTGGAAATGATATTGAAATAGTGACATTTTTTAAACACTTCACATATTCAATTCAAAACAAATCAATTCAGTATCTACCTCAGCTTGTAATGTATACAGTTTTTACAAAACTTACACCGTCTGTCTGTCTGTCTGTCCGTCTGTTGGATACAAACTTCGTACACTATTTCTTTCTCCCACCCCACTCTCGGATCAAGTTCAAACTTTGCACAATTATTCATTACCCCTAACAAAACATGAATAATTAATAAAAAAAAAACCAAATGTACAAACATTAATTTTGTTGTATATAAAAGGGAAATAAATCTCGCCGTACAATGAAAGAATAAAAAAATGAAAGCATTTAACATTATTTCCTTATCCCATCTTTCTCACCTGCAAAAGCTACTTGAATAAATAAAGAATTACTTTATGTGAAGAGAAAATGTATATCTTTAATTTTTTGATTTGTCATGACAAGAAAACAAATGAGTGACCATTTTTTTAAATCTTATTGTAAAGCTCGGAGAAAAAATGTGAAAGATAATGTTATCAGGGGGTCAAAGTTCGGGATAAAGGTGAAAACTTTTCAAATGTCTTCAAATATTGTCTCGCATTTAACGGCATTTTTAAAGAGAAAAGTTTCGATTTGATTTTCTCCTGTACTCGCATTTTCCCTCAACTATATTAACGTAAGTAGTGAGTACGACAGACCCGCAAGGCCCTCCTACGAGTTCGCGAAATGCAAACACAAACTCTATTACCCTTTTATATGGTTTATCCAAAATTAAAACATGTATTCCCTTTTCTTATTCTGTAGATACTAGTATTTACTGCGTTAATGTTTTCACTGACAATGATCGTAGCTAAACCAATAGGTGCCATTAATACTATAATCAGTACAACTCTTATGTTTGAAAGTGATCATTTATGGACTTTTAAAATCTCTAGTTTTTTTTTTCTAAATTTTTTTTATTTTTTATAAAATCTTCGGAGATAAACGAAATGTGTATTGCAAAAGGAGATGGTCCATAAGAACAAAATATTAGTGAGCGAGGTTGTCAACTATTGTAAACAATAACAATTACCAGCCAATTACAATAAGTATATGAAAAAAGAGAAAAAATATATAAATTTAATCGATTAAAAGGACGACCTCGTCTCTTGATCCAACACAATAGGCGTGGATGCATTAGAACGTACACTACTGGACAGTAATAACATTGTATTGTCGATACATTAGAACGTACACTACTGAACAGTAATAACAGGGTATTGTGCATCGCTATCTCTGAAGATAACGTTGCGAATGGGCACAGACTTGTCGCTAGCCAGTAAGATCTTGATGAATATTGTCTTACTTGACTTTGAAGAGACCCCCCCCTCCCTCGTCCCTTGAGTTAACCAGCCCCCAGAGCCCCGGAGATAAATGACACTGCCCTCAAGAATCTGAAGTGGTATCTACTAGCGGGGCGAAAAAAAGAGCTTTGTTTTTAATTTTCAAGGAAACCAAGAAACTTAGTCATAGCCTGACTCACATTTTGAAAAGCTTTTTAAAAGAGAACAGACCCACTCTTTCCAGCGAATTAAATATTTAATGCAAAACAAACTCTTCTATATTCAAATTACTGAAAGACTACCTTTAATACTTCCCCCCGTTTATAAAAAATTTAGCCATTAGCAGTAGACTGTAGTAGCTAGGCGGAGTTGTTGAATCGGTGGGTCCATGTTTCGTGTCCTGGAGAGGACTTTCGTTCTTTTGAATTCACTATTCTCTCTCATAAAAAATCGGGTGCTGCCTTTACATTTGTGTGTTATGCATCATTCATTTCAGTGTTTTAGCACTTAGCTTCACATTTGTATTCACATAAAGGTGAACTTACAAAAATACACAATTATATTGATATAAACTATAGGTCTAATATTGGACGTAGGTGGGATATACAACGATATGAATGTTTTTTTTTTTGAGGTATTAGAGATTGACCATTTACAAAGCAATTAGATCAGTTAGGCCAGGTTCACATATAACTTCACATTCACTTTCACCTATTCTTTGGTTTGCTGGACCCATGTGGCACTACACAAGATCTGTCAACATTCTTTCTCCATTCTTCTCTGTCATTAGTCTTTAATCGAATTTAATTCTTATGTTCTTTCTGAAAATATTGATACCTGCCTTTTTACCTGCCTGGGTGGACCACTTTGGGGGTCGAATTTAAGTTTGTGTTTCCACACAAACTGTCTTTGTAACCTTGTGAAAATTAAATTTAAAGTTGCTTTAAGTTTATCGATAGATAATCTATTTTTGCTTATAATTTTACGTTAATTTAATATAGATTACATCTAAATTCTAGATATAGAAGCATTATCTACACCTAAAGAGTTCCATATTGGAAATCTTGATCTAGTTCTAGATGGCTATATAGGCCTAATGAAAATGCCAATGAATAATAAAACAATTATAACTGGCCTACTGGATAGAGACGTTGGTACATCGGCATGACGGTGCCAAAGTACGAATTCGATAAACTATTTTTATTTATATTTTATTTGAAGTTATTTAATGGAGTTATTGTCTAATATATTTATATATATATATTTTTTAATATCGTGACTTTAAACGTAGTAGTCTGATTCTAACAATGACTTTTTTTTCCTGATTTGTAAATTGCAATAACTGTTTTAGTTATTTTATTTTTTGTTTTGTTTATTTCACAGGATATATAGGGTTATTTAAAAGGTGTCTACCATGGATAAAGCTTCACGTTTGCGTCGCAAGATTGGAGCGTGGAGGACATTCGCTGCTGCCCTTGTATTGTTGTCCGTGGGCCTAACTGTTGTTGTCATTGTGCTGGCCCTTAGGGATCCTGGCAAAAGTAAGCCATCAACTTGCGGCGCCAAGTCAAAGAACAAAAACTTCATCGACTTGAGCGAGCCGGATAAGCCCGGCCCCTTCCACGATCTGACCAAATACGAGATGAAAAGGCTGAGGGAATTTCTGGAAAAGGATCCGAACATCCACATCGAGCCTTCAGAGACGGCAATGGTTAACCAGAGCTCTCTTTACACGATGGATTTGTACCCCGCCAAAAAGCAAGACGTTCTCAGATACCTGGACAGCGGAGGTCCTCAACCTGTTAGACAGGCCCGGGCCATGGTGTTCAGAGGGGATCTCAATCCTCCAGTGGTAGAGGAGTATGTCTGTGGGCCACTGCCGAATGTAGAAGAATGTACACTGCTGAAATCTGACCAACGAAGAAATCCTGTCGAGTTTTCTTTACGTCCAGTAAGCCTGCAAGAGTTTGACGCAGTCTACAAGATTGTGTTAAAGGAAGTGGACAATAAGGTAAAGAATTTTCACTTGCGTCTCTCTATAAATAATCTAGATTTATATTAGGATTTATTAAAAGAAATTTCTATAAATCAAATAAGAACATAAAACTAAAATGTTATTTAACCTTGGTTAGGCCAATAATAGAATATGCATCCTCCCTTTGGGACCCCTCAACTCAAGAAAACATTAAGAAACTGGAACAGGCACGAAATAGAGCTGTGAGATTCATAACAAACGAATATTCACATTTGACTAGAGTAACACCTTTAGTAAAATCACTAAATTTAGAAAACCTTCAGGACAGAAGACTCAAAAGTAAAGTAGCAATTATACATAAAACACTGAACCATAATCTTCAAATACAAAAACAAAACTTATAAAATAATTAGAACGACATAAAGATAGCGGCACATCCCTCGTTCCATATGCTAGGACAAATTTGTACTAATGCTCCTTCTTGCCTGAGCCAGCCTGGAAAACCAATGCTCTGCCAGAATTGAAGTCATTGGTTAACATGCATGACTAGATGCATGACTCGTAGAATAAATCATCTTGTTTTTTTATGGTAACATCTGTATTTCATAAGAAGATATATAGATCTGATCTAGTTGCAAAACTTTGGATTAGCACATTTCATTAACTAGAAAAACAGAATGACCAACGTGAACAAATGTATTTAGATTATTTTACTATTATATTCTTCTGTTTTTGTGTCCTAAGTTCTCATATCACACTCAGCCTTCATTATGTTTCTTAAGAGTGCTATTTTAAATTCTATTTTTCTTCTTATTAATTGATGTAGTTCCATAAAACTAGATATCCAGGGCTCAAGTCTAATTAGATGAAATTCTTATGTAAACGATCTGGATTTTAATTGAATTTTTGTAGATACTAAGCCTGCTTTGGTTTACAATCTTAAATAGATGGGTTTTTTTTATGTTTCTTTTTCATTTACCGTTATTATCCTATTAGAATCTTATCTTACCACTTATCTTATATAATACAGACGTTACTTCAAAAAAGAAGACGATTACGTCCTACGCGTAATGCATTTAGTCGTGCATATTAACCAATGACTTAAATTCTGCCAAGTCACTGGTTTTCCTGGCTAGCTCAGGCAACCCATTTCATGCTCTAATATCACTAGGGAAGAAGGAGCATTGAGTAGGCCTACAAGTTCTCATAGGCCTTCAATGAGAAGGCCTATAATCACTTTACTCGGTCAGACTAGGAAACGTGAAAAGGACCAAGACGTTTGTAGTCACTTTATGAACTTTTGATGTTGTGTCTGATCTATTTAATGTCAATGTTTTTGTTGTTGTATTTATTCGAGAAAAGAGTTATTGTAATCAAAACGAATTTCCAATGAGGATCAATAAAGCAGTCTTGGTCTTAAGTCTTAAAATCCTTGACTTTTACTACACTATTACTTGTTCTATGATTTCAGATTGGTTACATCTTACAAGAAAGTTACGGAACGTCGTATCACAGTTGTCCACCAGAGGAGTGCTTCAAAATATACCCTTCTCCCCTGGCCACCAATCTTGTTGATGACATCAACATGCGCCGACTTTGGGTCTGGGCCGAATACAACGTAGAGTATTACGGCCTGCACCCGGTGGACTTTGGGGTTCTGGCCAACTTAGACGGTTCTGACCCGAAGAAGTATTCTGTAGACAAGATTTGGTATCATGGTCAGATGTTTAATAGTATGGACGAGCTGATCGTTGGATACAATAGTAGCAAGTAATTGTTTTAATACAATCAATGGCTCTTTTAGTTTGATTACTTTAAAGTGCTTATAAATGTAGTACCGAAAATGTTTTAGTTTTATCCGTGTATCTAAAATAATATCAGGTATATGTGAACAATTTAGTCCACGTGTACATCTATCCCAGAGAAACCTCCAATCCATGGACTCATTTGTCCCAGAGATCCCTCCACTTCATGGACTCATTTGTCCCAGAGATCCCTCCAATCCATGGACTCATTTGTCCCAGAGAAACCTCCAATCCATGGACTCATTTGTCCCAGAGATCCCTCCACTTCATGGACTCATTTGTCCCAGAGATCCCTCCAATCCATGGATTCATTTGTCCCAGAGATCCCTCCACTTCATGGACTCATTTGTCCCAGAGATCCCTCCACTTCATGGACTCATTTGTCCCAGAGATCCCTCCAATCCATGGACTTTTTTGTCCCAGAGATCCCTCCACTTCATGGACTCATTTGTCACAGAGATCCCTCCACTCATCAATCATAGAGATCCCTACACTTCATCAACTCAACTATCCCAGAGATCTCTGCGCTAAAACGACCTATCTATCCCAGAGATCCCTACGCTCTCTATAAACTCATCTATTACTGAGATCCCTGCGCTCCTTGAACTCATCTATCCCAGATATCCTTGCACTACATGTGCCAAAGGGAACTGTTTAGTCCACTCGTACATCTATCCCAGAGTCCTTCCGCTCCATGGACTCATCTATCCCAGAGATCCCTGCGCTTCATGGACTCATCTATCCCAGAGATCCCTGCACCCCATAGAACATTCTAAATGTTTTGTTCCCAAGAAAAGATATAGCCAGAAGGTCTTCTCAGTTCACAGACCAAAAGTTTGAAACTTTTTCCCACATGTTTCAATAAGTGTAAGAGGAGCAGTAAGAATTATGTTGTCAAGACTTACTTAACATGTCTTGTTCTGTTTTATCTTTTATCTTGTCAAATTAAACCTATAAAATGTTTGTTGATAGCTCTGTATAAGTCCCAAAATTATTATTATGGCACTTTTAATCGTTTAAATCATGTATTAACTCAATGATACTTGCTTTTATTTATGCATCAAATATTAAGTAAGCTAACTTCAAAGCAATGTTATGACGATTAGAACTAAATGGATGGGGTAAGAAATACAAAGTGTACAGGCGCTTGCAACCTTCTCCAACTAGTTCTTGTATCAGAGTTTTGTGCAGAAGAAGAAGAATGCCTTTCACTTTGTTGACTCTTTGATCTCCATACATTTAACCCCATTCATTTTGTTTACCGCTAGAATCGAAAAGTCGAAATTGAAAAGACCAGAGAATACAAGGGACGCTTTCTCAAGCCTCAACCAGCGCCAAGACAATCCACTTCCGAAAGAGCCCTTGAGACCTCCCACACTGGTTGAACCTGATGGAAAGAGATATACAGTGAAAGACAGAAAAGTATAAGGCTAAGATTTACTCCCAATTGTTTTCAACAAAATTGCTTACAGCTCCCAAGATTTATATTCATTTCAATTGATTGACTAGTTAGTGTAGGGTTGTATTCCTTTAAGGAATCTGAAATTATTTCTAAACTTCATGGGGGAGGGGGTGAAAGTATAAAATATAGAATCGTACCTGACTCGTCATCTCCATTCAACTTTCATATCGAAGTAAAAGTAAAATTGTTATTTTTCTTTAATAAAAAAAAAGTGTTAAAAAGAGTTTGTGTGTGGGGGGGGGGGAGAGCTCTCTGTACTTTGTCATACTTGTGTTTCCTTGGTGACAACTCGCTTTCACACACACACGCACACACACACACGCACGCACGCACACATACACACAAGAATTTTAATAATGATGACAAGTATGAAATATGCTTAAAAATTATGACTGAATTAAAAACAAATATCAGGTCTCAACAAATTAAATATGGCTGCTTCAATACACTAGGATCTATCATATATAGAAAGCAATCATGTGAAAACTCTAAAAAGAAAACGGAGCCCTCCCACCCTACAGTTTTTGTAGAGAGATTCGGACAAACGCTTCCTAATTTTTTGCCCCAGTTGATCTTTTGAAATGTTTTCAAATGGGAGAAATGTGAGGGAGACGACTCAATCTAAAAGTAATTTAAAATCTCAGAAGTACGTCTGCATGTCTTTGGTGGGGAGGAGGGGTGACTATAGTTGCTCCCTTCTCCCCCAGGCCCCCCATTATGTGATTGTCCAGAATGCATAGTCCCGCCCCTTGTCTTAAAGATGCAATTGTAAAGTACCATCTCTTACTTATGCTCCACTTTAATAATGTAATATTCTTAGTAGCCTTGGCATCGAAACATTCGTCCTGGGGTAAAAGATATACATATATTATATCAAGCGATATCAACTGTATACAAATATGCAGTAATGACAGGGCATGATGTCTTAACGTTACACTTTAAATAACATTTGTATTAGATCTAGATTTAGTTAGCAGAGTTTTTTTGTTTTTTTTACAAATGTAGAAAGTTCTATTTCTATCTTCAGATAGATTACCTGGGCTGGAGCTTCCACTACCGAATGTCCGTCTTGACTGGACCAAGTTTGTGGGACATTCGTTACAACGGGGAGAGAATCGCGTATGAGTTGAGTTTGGCTGAAATAGCTGTCTTCTATTCCGCTGACAATGAGATACAAGTAATGAATGTCTATCAAATACGTTTATCTCTAGTTCTATTATTTCAACCTCCAGGCATAATAAGTATCATTAACATTAGTGGTAGTGTTATCGCTAGGACACCGAATATGTATCTATTACATATTTGAAAATAATTATGCCATGAATTCAGGTAATCTATGCATTATTTTATATTTACTCTATCCATCCGTTAAAAAGCTTGTAACTTTGAAACTTTGCCCAAATATTCTTCGACATAAAAAAACATGAATCAATAGTTTAAAAAAAACAACAAGTCCATTAAATGCCGGATAGTTAATTATTTTGTTTGATAGACCCTAACTTCAAGGGAAAATAACCCTTCAGTATAAACAGATATAGCTAAATATATAGAGTTTGGTCCCCTTATATAATTGTTCACTTATTTCTTCCCCCTCCCCCCCCCCCCCCCCCCGAACAAAAAGTTAAAGTTACTAAATCTATAGTGACAATGTCTTCGATTCCGAAGATTAAAGATGAGTGCAGTGTTTCAAATGACTACACATTAGTAGAAATTTTAAACAATTATCTATTGTACCTAACAAAACACGAATCAGTTTTAAAAAATAACTTACCAGTCAACTAAATATTGCTAATTAACTATTTTGTTTGATATCGCATAACGGAAATAACTTCTATATTACTAAGAAATATAGTTGTAAGTGCGGAGTTCTTCTTCTTATATAAGCTTTGTTTTTAAAAAGATTTTATATATTTTGCTTGTTTCTATTTAGAGAATCACAGATTTTGTAGACTCTGGAGTATTGATCGGATCCCACTCTAAATCAATGGTCCCGGGAGGCGACTGCCCAGAGAGTGCTACTTTTATTAACCAGGTAAAAATGGTTTTAATGTTACACATTAATCTAAGTCTAAATGTTTTGAATCGTTAGTCATTGCCCCGTCCACTAGCAGATAAGGGCTTCATCTGCATGACTTTTGCAGTTTATAAAGACAAAAAGTCTTAAAACAATTTTCCTAGTTTGTAATCTCTCTATGTGCTTGTCTTCGAAGTATATGTGTGTGTTTATGTGTGCGTGTGTGTTAAAAGTCTTAAGTTCATTTATGAAAATATAAGTTCCAATGTAAACAAGACTAATTGTACTTTGTGCTCAGTCGTTTGCTGGTCAGTCAGTGGCCGAGCCTGTAGAACTGACCAAGGCAATGTGTCTGTTTGAAAACAACAATGGCTATCCACTGAGGCGTCACTTGTCTTACTCCACCAGCGAGGGAGGCTTCTATGGAGGCATGCTGGACTCGGTCCTGACTTTCCGGTCCATAATGACCATCGTCAACTATGACTACGTCTTTGACTTCATCTTTCACCAGAACGGTGTCATAGAGACACGGGTCATGAGCACAGGTAAGAAAGTCTTTTAAATTTTAAGTACAGGAAAGAATGTCCCTTAAGTCATGAGTACAGGTAAGAAAGTCTTTTAAATCTTAAGTACAGGTAAGAATGTCCCTTAAGTCATGAGTTCAGGTAAGAAAGTCTTTTCAATCTTAAGTACAGGTAAGAATGTCCCTTAAGTCATGAGTACAGGTAAAGACGTCCATAAAATAAAAAGTAAATGACTGAACTCCAGGCTCTGCCTCATGACATTTTAATACTGTTTAAAAGCTAGTTGTCGAGTCAGTATGAAAAATAAATCAAATAATCTTTTTAGGCCGAGATTTTTGTTTAATCACCCATTTACTGTAAAATAAAAAATGAAAAACAAGAATTTATTATGGTAAAAGATGAGATAATCTTACCACAGCTTGAAACAGAGTCTTCTTCAAGGAATTATATTGGCATACATCTAAATTGCAGTGAATTTTTTAATATGGTTTACATTTTTAATAATGAAAAATTAATCACAACAAGGAAATATTTACTTTTACTTCCTTCATAATAATACTGAGGCTTATCTTCAAGCCCGAAGATTAATAAGAAATGCAGTATTTTTCCTTGGCTTCGCAGCCTCAGCTGCCAGCTACATATTGTTACGATTCTCTCTCCTTTTCTGGCCTTCTGTAAACACTGCTAAACACAACACCATACATCAACACATCAAGAACTTGACAACAAGGCTCCAAATAATCTGGTACTTTAATAATGAGTGAATAAGTAGATAACAGCCAATACTAGACAATTGGCGTCAAACACATCAACAACTAAAATGTCACTCTGTACATCACCAACTTAAACTCTACTGTCTCTCTTTCTGGACTTGTACATCAACACATCAGGACTCAACCAGGACCGATCTCATGGCGACTCACTGTGCTGGTCTCGACGCTCTCCGGTCTTGAACTCCCGCTTTTCTATGCACTGTGTCACTCGTACACGCAGGCTTTCGATCACATGACCATAACATTGGTTATATTTGCGTGTAATCATGTAATCGTAGTACTGTCCCTTGTCCATGGCCCCCGCTGACCTGAGTGATTCTCGTGTGTGTCAACTGAGCCTATAGTTAACCCTTTTGCGCCGCCAATAGGGTCATAACACTATTTTGCCACATCTAGCGCAGGCATAGCCATTCTCCGCCGATGGTCAATTAAGATTTTCTTTTCGCCGTCTACGTCTGGCCTCGGCAGTTGATTTTGTTAGGGTCTTAAATGTGTATCTCGCGACCTTTGTAAATGAGCTCCATCTGTCTTTTCCTGAAGCCGCCCCAGACTGGTGCTCTCTTCTATGTCAGTTGAAGCATGTTGCCGGCTAAGTTGGTCTTTTCAAGCAAGCGTTTCCCTGGGGCACCTCTGTTATGTCGACTACCTTTCAGCTCACCAAAAAAAGACTGCTTTTGGCATACGTTCGTCCCTCATAATGGATACGTATCATCATAATGCATAGTCATGACTAGATTCATAAGTGTTTATAACATAAAGGGTTTACTAAAAGTGTAAACACAATCATTTAAAGTCGTAAAATGTAGGCTTATCTACGGTCTACGGTCTATCATACTGTCAAACAAAGGATTGATAGCCCCAAGATGAAATTTTACTTTACTACTACAATAATAGATATGTGGACATGAAGAATGTTGAATTTGATTATCTCATGTGATACAGCTGGCAAAAGGACAAAGCCCTGACTGATGAGCTAAGAATCCCTGGTTCAAAATATTCTACACAGTGGGCTATTCCTTCAATGCATGCAAACCATGAACAAAAAAAAAAAAAAAAAAAAAATTACTCATGCTCCGTAGAATTTTAAATCTTAATACTACACAAATATTAGATTTTTTGGATTTGGGTTTTAATTATGACAGTTGTAGTTCTTTTTTTTATTTACCCCAAAAGCTTTAATTCTACTTGTTCGTTATAAAGATCTCTGTTTTCTTTAAGCTATGCATGTAGGCCTATTTTCAAGACGAAAAGACATAGAAAATGTTAAATCTTTTAAAACGTACCTTTCCTTAATGTTATTGTACTAACAGGTGATATCTCTATTATACTAACAGGTTATATCTCTTTTTATTGTACTAACAGGTTTTATCTCTATTTATTGTAATAACAGGTTATATCTCTGGTTCATTCTTCACTGATAAGGAACGACCGTATGGCTTTCGAACGGAAGAAAACTTTATTGCTCCGATTCACTATCACATATTTCATTTCAAGGCAGATTTGGACATCTCAGGGACCTCAAACACGTACGAGACACTAGATATAGAGACAGAGAAAGTCACGCTCTTGTCGGTGAGTAGTTTTCTTATCTTATAAATTACAGACGTTCCTTCAAAAAAAGAATATGAAGTCTACGTGCATCCAAATGTTTTTTCAGTCCCGACTTATTCAGGCAACTCGTTCCATGCTCTAATGACTCTAATGGCACTAGGAAAAAAGGAATACTTGTAGAAATTGTCCTAGCATATGGAATAAGAAATGTTCATTTAACCACTCGATCTTAAAATGCATGTAATCATCAATAAAATGATGGATTCTCAACAAAAATGCAATAAAAAAAGAAATAATTAATTGTAAAAACATAATAAGGCTTAAAAGGCTACATTTTTAAGGATATTATTATTAAATACTGTAGCATACATTTTTGACAACATTTTAAGAAATAATAAAAGCTTTTTGAGGACAAATGTTCATTGAACTGCACCAAAATGAACAAGAAACAAGAATAGACCGCCAGCGGTCAACACACGATTGTCTGCACGATGTGCGGGAAAATATGCAGGTCGCAACAGGTTTTGCTAGTCATGTGAAACACTGCACTCATCCTTGATCTTCGGAATCGAAGACATTACCATTAGAGATTATAGCATTTTGTTATCAATGTTTGACTGTCCTAGTTGCTACTTAAAGTTTTAAAAAAAGGATTTGTTATACGTGCCTGTGTACTCATGCATATGCTAATACTTAGCATCCCGTAATAATAATAATAATAATAAGGCTTGTCTTCAAGTCCGAAGACTAATGAGGAATACAGTATTTCCTGGAGATACACAGCCCCAGCTGTGACCTACATATTTTGCTACATCTAGCTTACTGTGTACAGAACTTTATATGTCTATTTCTCATCTTCAGGTGCCAAACAAAGAATATTATCAAACCAAGTTTGTTCGCAATGTGAAGAACACTGAACAAGAAGCCCTGTACAAATTTAATTTTGATACTCCTAAATATCACGTGGTCCATAACAAGAACAAAAAAACTAAATTTGAAGAGATCAAAGGTTATAGGTCAGTTGAATAACATTTGTTTAATAGCATTCTCAAATGTGCGTATCAATTATATCCTACAATTACACCTTACTCCCCCCCCCCCCCCAAAAAAAATATCATGAAACGCTCGATAAAAAAACAAAATATCGCAACATCAATGAGTTTCAAACCTGGGCTTTCTTCTTAATAATTCTTGTAGGTGTTGAGTTAACGACTCTTGGAGCACTAGGTCCATGAAAACTCCACTCCATTGGGCTATCTGAACTACTGCTTTGTCTGGGAGGAAATGATCCAATCAAATGTACATTTGTTACATCCCTATTACTGAAGACTCCTATTCCAAGACGCTCGGTTTAGATGTGAGGCTAAAGGCCGAGCACCCCGAGGAAACTTCCCCATATTCTGTCTTTCTACCACATGAGTGATATGACTTTTGGGGCTTTATGTCATCCCCGCCAGTGCAATTCAACTCGATCCATGGGCACCCCAACGGGAATTCTGTCCTGCTTCCCTATTGGCTTATTCGTCTCCTCTAACGATCGTTTCCACAAGGGTGCAAGGTGAAGGCCGAGAAGCGTTGCACCAGCACTCGCTCTAACCTTTTTTTGTTTTCACTACAATCTCACATCATTGATACTACTTAGAATGATGCATGGGAAAATGAGAGTGTTATCCCTTTGCTGGAAGACGTTTTGTTTTTTTTAAATGTAAAGTTAACGTGAAATTTGAAAAGGCCAGATACTCGCAAGATTTTTAAATTTATCAAGATATATTTTAGCAGTAGGATTTCTAAAAGTTGAAAGACGAATATGAAAGTACTGTACTGAACTATATCCCATTGTTATCTCGTGGCTCTACAGACTAGCTTTGCACGGCATGTCGAAGCAACTACTGCCCGAGGGGGTCAACAGCGAGAAAACTATTCCCTGGGCCCGCCACCAGCTCGTGGTAACCAAGCATAAGGATGACGAACAAGTGTCTAGCTCGCCCTACGCCATGTGGGACAGCTTAAACCCTGTGACGGACTTTAGCAAGTTCTACGAGGATGATGAAAACATCGACGATGAGGTACGATGACCCAAGATTTAGTTGTAAGTTTATTTTTATGTCTGTCAAGTAGACATGGTAAGAGAGAGGGGGCGTCGACATCCATCAGGTAAGATCATTGTTCAATGAAAATCCAACTGGTCAGTGATGCCCAAAACTACTGCCCGTGCCACAGTGCTATCAGGTCCCTCAAAACGTCTGCTCACAATGCAGAATGAATCCTCAAAGGGTCTGTTCAATAAACTCGAAATTGCGGCTTGCAACATGGAAATTTATCTGTCCCCCCCCCCCCCCCCCGGACCGAAAAGGCACCAGCACACCACTTCAATATGGGGGGGGGGGGGGGGAGTATATGTTTCACAAAATTGTGCACTGATTGCTAGCGACGACTACTTTGTATTTCATGTAGTTTTTTTAGATGAAAGGTGATTTTTTTCTCATATCTTATACATTTGTAATCTGTAAATGTAAATCTTGCGGAAAGAAGTCTTAAT
Source organism: Biomphalaria pfeifferi (assembly GCA_030265305.1). Classification (NCBI taxonomy): domain Eukaryota; kingdom Metazoa; phylum Mollusca; class Gastropoda; family Planorbidae; genus Biomphalaria; species Biomphalaria pfeifferi. The sequence goes on along the minus strand of JASAOG010000109.1, from coordinate 2,211,216 downwards.
TCAGCCAGCTTGACTTTCATTTGGCGTTGCCAGTAAGTTTTCCCTAACAAAACACGCGACTTATAAGCTCTTAACTACTTGAAGGAGAAGTTAAAATACGCGGACGTTGACAGTTGTTATCTCCCTCACACAGGACCTTGTATTTTGGATTGCATCAGGCATGCACCACATCCCACGTGCCGAGGACCTGCCATTGACCACCACCGTGGGTAACCACTTGACGTTTTTCCTGCTGCCAATGAACTACTTCCCCACCTGTCCGTCAGTGACATCTCGAGATCACGTGAGTACATAACGTCTTCTGTGTTTTGCGTACTTGACGGAATAGCTTGACAGCAATACAAACATTTATTAGTTCGTTTATTAGACTGTTCTGTTGATCTAAACGCTACTTATTTCCTGAAGAATGTTAAAATGTAACAATGACCTATATTGTTTTAGATACGAATCGAATACAAGGATCCCAAGAACCCTTCAGAGGGCGTGAGAGTTGAAAGGAATGGTAACTCCTATGAGACCTGCTCAATGCCCAACACTGCTAAGGACTATGACGAGCTACTGCAAGAAAACCCAGATATTGTCATTGAAAGTAGATTGTCTAGAGGAATTTTATAGTTGTCAAATAGTTATCAATTATTAGGATATCTACAGTTAGTATTCTATTGTTACCAGGATTAGGCAGTTTTATTTAAAAGTATAAACAATGATTAGAAAAAAAAAGAACTTTGGCCTAGTATTTTGTATAAGTGATATCGTCTATATTAGATTGATGTCCGTTTTTTAAAATTATATTTTTAATATGCTGATTTTAACTAGTGTCATGTGCTTTTATGCAAATTTATAGGGGGAGGAGGGGAACATGATTTTTCGGGGGTACTATTAAACTATAACTATTTGACTAGCGTTTTAAATAAGTATACTTAAACTTAACACTGGGGAAATGTCGGTTGTTGGCATCAAGCTTGAACTAGTCAATGAAGACCTAAGAAATACAATTTCAATTAAGATTTTCTGACCAATGTGCATGTCTGATTATAAGAAGGAGTTACTGTACTTGTTAAAATGAGAAACCAAAGATGTATAGGTATGAAAGCTTAGTGTGATACAGAACTGGCTGATTCCTTCATGGAAGTATGGCAGAGCAAGTAGGAACATATCTAGTTGTAAGGTTGTTGTTTTCTTTTAATTGTGTCAACATTTGCGTTGGTCTCTTGGCTTCAATGGTTTATTTTTTAGGATGTGAAAGTCCTTTTATATCCAGTGGATGAAGATTCCTGTCATTGAACTTTATCTTAATTTTTTGTTATGTCTCTATTTCTCATTGCTTTCAAATTCAGTTCTCTACATTTTGATGTCATTAAACAAACGTATTAACTTGTCATGCTATAAAATATCTGATGCAGATGAACAGTTCATTGATAACAATCACTGTATCCTTAATGGATGTTTTCATTTATCATTAAAACAACAAACTTTGTTTGTTTTACTAGTAAACCTTACATTAGTGAGACTTAGAATAGCCCTTACATTAGTGAGAATTAGAATAGCTTGTAATGTTCTAGAAAACTCTGGAGCAAAGTGAAAAAAAAAGGTTAAAATTATCTGTAGAGACATTTTTTTTTGCCCAGCCATCATTGATGCATCACTGTACACTTTACAACTTAAAAGTAGCATTGTCTTCACGACAATTTACCTTTGACATTTCGAATTTAATGTATCAAACAATATTGACACATAATTTTACTATATAATAATTACAACCAAGCGATCACATAACAAAACATCATATAAAAAAAAACTTGTTCACAACAAAAATAAACATATTCAAGTTTTCATTTCATCAACATTTGATTCATTTGATTTGATGAACCAATGAACCAAGTTCATTAGAAACAAAACAAAGGTGATGCTGTAATGAATATGCTACACAATAGCAAGGTTTTTATTTTTAAATGTATGGCCATCTTTGAATCATTGAAATATACTGTACATAGTGTCATTTGTTCACTTCAGAATTTTTGTTATAGACATCTTGTACCATGCATTAAATACATGTTTTCATACTTACTACAAATAATTGTTCAAACATTGAGACATTTGATTGCATTCTGTGCCTCACATTTAATTATTGTTTCGATAGCTCATGTAAATCAATCTGTAAACATTTTTTCTTAATTTATATGCTTTAAGCAATTTAGAATTAATTTTTATTTTAACTGGGCATTCTAAAATTAAATTATTTTTTTTATGACATCACTCCATTTCACCCAGTGAATTCTTATATTTTAGAAGTACTTTACCCTGTCACTGCTAAATAATACACAAGGATTTGCAACCCCAAACAAACAAAAAAATCATTCAACACGATATGATTCAGAAACACAGCAGTTTTGTTGCGTCATTTCACTTTGGTTGACATGAATACTCAAAAAATCAACAGCTTTTAGCAACATGTTCATAAATAAATGTTTTGCAGTTATCATCTAAAGGAAGATATTTCACAGAAAAACTCGGTGACAATGTGGAAACTGAAATGTTTTAGTGACTTTGTTAGAATGAAAAAAATAAAACTAACAATTTTCTAGAGGTTTCTTCATTCATATACTACCAATGATAGGAAAATCTTGGAATATCAACAAAGTTATTCACATTTTGTTTCCTTTAGAAAAAAAAAATGTACATAATGCCTTCTAAGTTTAACAGCTCACCAGAAACAGGTATCAACATTGTAACAACTTAAGACATACACTACAATAAAACAGAAGAGATTCTAAGAAACATTTACATCACATTGTGATCTAGGTAGTTAGCAAGGTTTAAGTTGATATCTACTGAACGCCTAACGATTCCCAAGAAATAGCGTATCAAGATCTATTTTTTAATTCAGATATTTTGACAAATCAATAAATTACCATTTTATTTGACATGTAATTCAACAACTTATCTGTCATTCAGCAATGAATATTAATGAATAATAAATTAATGATGAAGCATTTTGAAGAGCTCACTTTTTCAATACGCTATAACCAAATTGTCCTCCCCCTACAGCCTAATCAAATAATTTAATGGACATGAGTTGACAGCAAAAGCTGAAATGATAAAAGACTAGACTTGCAAATGTCATGACTACAGCAATAATGACAAAGAAAATATCTACACTATTACTGAGAAAATATGACACATAAGTGTAATACTTATGACCAGAGAACAAGTCTTCCTTAAAGTAAAATCTTTATAACTTTTCTGTTTCACTCATTCAAATATAACAGAGTAGAGTAAACAATAATATCAACATCAGAAATTTTAAAGTCTACTATAAAAAAAAAATTATGAGTTTGTAAATGAAACTTTGCCTGACTTAGTTTATTTGATAGCTGTGTTTTCCTTCAAATGCTTTGCCCACATTTTTTAAATGATGAAAGCAACAGACTTGACTTGAACAATGCTACAATCTAAATCTAAACACTGCTATTTGATAGTCCAATCTAAGCACTGCTATTTGCTGACATTGACTTGCTCTTTCTTCCTTTTACTAACAAGTTCTGCCAGCTCTTTAAATCTTAATATACAGTCTTCCTGTGAAAGAATAATACAACCTGATTTAATTATAAATTTATAGAAATCTAAAATAAGAATGATAAGTTTATATTTTAAAAAGAGAAACTGATCTTTGTGGTAAACAGGGTCAAGTTTGAAAGTTCTGTTTATAACAGCTAAAAATGTCATGTGACCAGCACAAGGAATAACTACTTATACCTAACAGTGATAGAATCAATAAAAGAGTTAATAATTACCATTTAATTTATAACATTTCACTATTCACATCTATGAAATTTTCTAATCGAATTATTAAAATAATGACTTGTGCACAAGCGTTTGGTTTTCCAACTGAGGGGGTCACCAGTAAAAGATAATGGTGAAAACTTGGATTCTTAACTCTAAGATCTTTAGGAATATCCAACTAACTCTAACGAGTACCTGACAGTTGAGGAAAAAGTTAAAAGCAGTTGGCCATTGTGCTGGCCACCCTTCATTAATCATCAATCACAGAAACAGGTACACTTTACATGAACAGCCATACAGACAAAAAGATATGAAAGGAGAATTTTACTACTTTTGAAATTACTTTTATAATGTCTCTTAAGAAATTTACAGTGCCCATGATGAGATTATATTTGTTTTCGATGAATCAATCATCCATCATTTGAGTGTTTAAAGAAAATAATGTCAACTTCACTGTGCATATCTAATAATTCACATTTACTGATGTTATCTGAGTGTTAACCCGAATGTCTAACCTCAAATTTGAGATTCAAACATCCATTGTGCTCAGATCACAAAAGAGAAAAGCAATAAAATGCTTTACAACTGGGTTTAGTTTTTGTAAACAAAGTAAAGGGAAAGATATAGTATTTCCTTCTTAAAGGTTTTGAAAATTTTTTATATAATATGTGTTTTGATTGACAGATAATAAATATATTATTCTTTTTTTTTAATTTGCAAAAATAACTTAGTAATAGATGTTTTTCTTATGTAATTTTCCTATGCATCCAAAACGATCCGATTTTCACCAGGTTTCTATGCGACGTCACACTAACCTATTAATTTAATCTATTGACTTACTGTATAACGGGAGACAATACAGTAAAGTTTACATTCTCGTAAAAGAAATATATCTTCGTCTATGCAGTTAGATCTTGTAAGCAAAAAAAAACAAATATGTGTGTAGAAGGTAGATTTACATGCTTAACTCTCACCTGACCACTCAACACACACAAACACTATCGCTTGGTTATCTTGTCCTGACCGACTACACATAGTCTAGACTAGCCTTACACTGACCATTTTGTTAAATTAGAATCAGTCAGAGACACGATCTATTTACTTTTTAGGACAGGGAGGGCTTAGATGAAAATGTTACTTTTTTTCTCAAGTTGGTTATCCTAATGCTTTTAGATCTATCTATATATAGGCCTATATAACTGTACCATAGCTCTGGACTAGGCTGCCACTAAGCCTAACAGCTACTGTAAGAATGAAGCGATACGATTGGTTAGATGTAGTTTCTCTTTCAATATTGTTTAGGGAAGTGACGTGTGACTGAGCTAAAAACAAAATTTCAAAGAACCCCCATTTTTTTTTTTTTTTGAGATGTCAAGAATTTACTAACTTATTTATTAAATATAAATGTTTTTAAGCATTTAAATAAAAAATGGTAAAATGTTTACTATTACAACTATTTACACAGAATTTAAATATGTCAATAACTCAAATTTGAAAAACCATCGGAGTTTCCCTTTAAGGAACTCAGAAGTTCAGATCCTAGAATGGTTTACCTTAGTTTTCCCAGGTATATGCTGTGCTACTTTATCCCACCTTGCTTCTGTTCCTTTAGGATACTGCTTTAAAGCCCATTCAAATATTGTTTGTTGATTTTGTGTCCAAGGCTCTTTGGATTTGATGACGTCACTGTTAATGGTTAGAACATTTTTGATTGGTCCTTTAGCCAGGGATGAACTCACATTTGCTTGAACTGATGGATTCTCCTCTGTGCTCTGTGTTATTAACAGAGTCCTCTCTGCTGTTTTCACAATCTTTGTTGGCTTATGACGCTTTCTGACAGTAGGCTCTCCATTCTCATCACAAGGTACAAGAATGTCATCGCCATCCTCATTTTGAGTGATGATGTAGTCACTAATTGAAAAATTTCCAAGTGATTTACTAAATGAACCTACAAGAAAATTATTATTAATTTATCATTATATTTGTATAAATTGTGAGAAATTTAATAGCAAAAATCTATAAACATTTAATATTAGTTTGCAATACAGAGATGCAGCATATAAAAATATTTGTTTAAATGAAATTTAAATGGTTGAAATATAAAATGAAAATGGTTTATCTGATAAGAAAGTCACATCAGAAAAAAACAACTTCCTTTCATATTAATGACCATTTAAAAGGCTAAAAAATAAAATATTTCTTAACCATCAACAGAATGTTACATTTAACATACTTTGTACTGAGTCACTTAGATTCATACTGTAGTTTCCTTTTGTTTCTTTTGATTTAGCAGTCACCTAAAAAAAAAACAACCTAACATTAGCAACAGATGAAAAAATATTACAATGAACACTGTGCATATTAGTAGAAGAATGACTAGAGACTACTTAATATTTCAAAAGTGTAGATGAAAATATTTTTAACTTTTTTGTCCAGTGATTTTTAAAATAAGTTTGTTTGTATATTTTCTTTTAGATATTATATAAAGAAATATTAAATAATTGTTTAAATTTATTAACAAAATCATTAGGTTATCTTACGGTCTTTTCACTGTAAGGAATATGGTTTTAGATTTTTATTTGGTGGTGGGGTAGCACCCCCTACATTAGTATCCTGATAAAAAAGGACCCTTTTAAAGCAACAACAATAAAGAGTAGTGAAAGTTAAACAAAGCCAATGAATGTATTTAATGTCGCCAAATAAAATCATAAAAAAACAACAACAACAACATTATTCTCTTACGTCAGCCACAGATCGTCCCACCATTTCTGCTATTTTCTCCCAGCGGTCATGAGTTCCACCAGGAAATTTGTTCACTGCTTTAGAAAGTAGAACCAGTTCTTCACTAGTCCAGTCTCCCTACATAAACAATATCAACTGAATTAATTTTTTTAATTCTACATAAGTCAAACTTTTTTTTTATAGCCCTTTTGTTTTAATATGAAGGTAGGTTATATGTGTTTAGAAATTATTGTAAACAAAGAATTGTAATTGTATAGGGAATAACAAATTTTACCCTGAACTCTTTCTACCCAGTGTCTTAAAAACCCTGTATATTACTTTTACAAACCCAAATGTACTGCAGCACATTCCAAAGATATTTCTGTGATACAGATATCCATTTGCAAACATTGTTATAGTTAAATCAAACAATTTTGAGTTCCATTTACCTAATAAATGTATTAACTGGTAGAAAGTAAAAAAAAAAGTTTTTCATTCTGCCATCTAAATTATTATAAAAATTGCCCCTACACCTACCAATGTTGATTCTTTCCCTTTTTATTTCATTCTGATTCAAAAGCTTATAATTTACTGAAGTCAAAGGAATTGCACTCAATTTTACATATCATTTCCAACAAGGCTAAGATAATCGAAACCACAACTTTTCTTACAACAGTCAGAACAATAAGATAACTGTATTTTGATGAAATGTCAAGTCCGCAAGCTTTGGCTAGATCTGTGCCACATGAACCATAAGTGGTAAACTCAGGAATGATTATCTGTTACTCTTGTCGTTATCTATTCTTGGCATTTCATTCATGCTTTGTGAAGTTATAATAGGGCCAAAGAATGATTCCTTTTTGAAAAATGCTTTAACCTTCTCTCTCCAATTAGAAAAGAGCACCATGTTAAATTATATTTATAAAAGTCGATTAACATTTGCACAATACATAAGCTACTAACTTTTTTGACTGAAGGCATGTCAGTAATATCTTTTTCAAGTGTTTGAGTTTCTTTTTTATTTGACAGTGACTCTGAATATTTCGCTAACATTTCACTGCTGTATTCCGGCAGTTCCATTTGGGCTCTTTTCTTGGGTTTTCTGATGAATTCTGAGAGAGAATGAAAACTACACCAAATGAATATATGTATTTATTTCTATATAGTCTTAGCAATTTCTTAAAAGTATAGCTTTCCTTCAACTTTGTCTACATTTTAACATTACATAATTAAGATTAAAGATGAACCTAATCTACACTGTTCATTCATTTAAAACAAAATTAAGGTTTTATTGGTTTTAATTAATTAAAACAAATTGCCAGCCAAGATATACCAGCACACATCATGTCTCAAACACATCATTTTGTAAAAAAAATAATTTTTTCTCAATTACCAATAATACCTTCATTTTGTTTTAAATTCACCCAACAGCAGTACAGAACATTTTGACATTATGTCCCTAACACAGGCTGGAATACTGTGAGGTTATTATTTTTTTAAAACTTTCCTATAAGAAGAGCTTATTATGTATCATTTAGAGCAGCAAGAGCGTGGTGACTACTTTTTAGCAAAAAACAAAAGTGCATCACATTTTTATTTATTTTTAAACATTTTTTTGAACAAACAGACTTGTATCCCAGTGTACAGCCCCCCCCCCCCCCCCCCCCCTCCCTGGGAAAATGAATATTTTGGAGCTTTTTTTTTCTAAAGGTATTAAAGGTATATATTTTTTAAAACTAGACATTATGATCTATTTTTTTAAGTTTTTAATTTATTTATTAGTATAAGTTCTCAAATTACTATTTTTACTTGTATTTTTTTTATTCAGAGTTACCTATCTTTGCTTAGTTTTTGGAAGAGTATTTTCAAAACCGGAAATAGGAGCTATTGGGTTAATGAACTGCTCATACACACAAAAATGGAGGCTAGAAATAAACACCTCCAAGACGGTCTATTCTCACGCTCGGGACTGGCATTCTCAGGCAACCTTTCCAGCTCTCCCTCAACAGAGTGGCTCTCAGCATGGAAAAGCTACCCAAGTACCTTGGTGTAACTTTAGATCGCAAACTAAAAATGTGTGAGCACATCCAGGATGTTGTAAGAAAGGCCTCAGGGAAACTTTGCATTGTGCGGAAGCTGGCATCCACGAAGTGGGGAGCCCGAGCAGACATGCTCCGATCCCTGTATTTAGGAGCAGTTCGATCACAGATAGACTACAGCTACCTGTGCAAATTTATGGCTTTAGGACTGCTCTTGAACAACTTGATAAAATACAGTCCCAAGCACTAAGATTTGTCTGTGGAACCTTTAGGACAAATCCAGTAAATGCGGCTGAAATAATGGCTAATATAGGTCCACTAAACCTTAGGAGGGAAAGGTCAGTCCTGACCTGCTATGAGCGGTATAAAAGGCTGGAAGAATACCTCCCAGCTAGAAAACTAGTGGATGGTTGGAGATGCAGAAGATGTATCCAGATGCAGTCTTTTATGCATCATGCCACTAGACTATCTGATGAAGCTGGCCTCTCCACCAACCGACAAAACATTCAACGCTTTCATCCCCTTCCCCCTTCGTGTCGCCCAACGACCCCAGACATACGCTTGAAATAAGTAGACCCTAATGCCACTAAGCAAAGCCGTTAATCTAACGACCTTCAAATCCTCTGGAGACCATTAATACCTTCAAGCCCAGTGCTATTTTTGCATACACTGATGGGTCAGCATCAATAGATTCTGGAAGAGCAGGCTATGGAGCCTACATCGACTTTCTTGGCTCTTACACAGTCAAAATCTTTGGACCATGTGGTAGTGTTTGCAGTTTTGATGCGGAGACCATGGCAGTCTGTGAAGCCTTAAAAGTCATTGATTCTCAACTCAGCGAGGGACATTTGAGGGCAACACAGATTGTTGTGGTCACTGACTCAAAATCTGTACTTCAGGCTTTGCAAAGCCCCAGACCATGGTCCCCCAATATCAACCCCTGTCATCATGGCTTCACATAACATTTAACAACGCTATGGCACCCCTGTAATTATGCAGTAGGTACCGAGTCACATAGGTGTGACTGGTAACACAATTACAGACTCTTTGGCTCACCAGGGAGGGCTAATTCCACCCACTGATCAGGCTGTAAGCTTTCATCAAGCCCTGGCTATAATACAAAAAACAGAAATGGAAAAATGGTTTGAGTGCTGGGACAAGTCCCAAAAAGCCTGTAGAGTCTGGGAGCGCATGAGGCGCCCTGACCGCACTTTCCTGTGGTGGAGGCTGTCCAGGCCTGATCAAGCTAATTTAGCACAGTGCAGGACAGGCCACTGTCCTGTTGCTTTTGTACTTCTCACGGCTATGGCCAAATTTTGATTCACAGTGCCCCCGCTGCGGGAAGAAGAGGAAACCGTGCCTCATATTCTGTTTGACTGCCCCAGATTCGCTGATCTCCGTCTCGACAGGTCTGGAAAACCCAAAATTCTAGACCGGTATGGCAACATTCATGCACTACGCAAGACAGCAGGGTTTCTGTCCAGGGTTTTTGCAAGAGAGGATTTGAGCCTCTCAAGCCCTCACTCTAATGGAGTTTGATGATGATGAATGAACTATTTAGATTCTCATGTATTGCTGGTTTCTATGGGGGTGCACACTTAGATTTATGTATAATTCTCTTTAAATAAATGAAATCAAACAATAAGTTATGAGTCATATTTCTAATGAAAAAAAACAAACAACTGAAATTTAACCTTCTTTGGACTCTTCCAAAGCTGCAGCCCGAGCTTCTTCTTCTCTTTCTTGTCTTTTTTTCCTTTCCTCTAGCCACCAGTGAATAGTTGCAGGTAGATTGTATACTGAGGAGTTGGACCAGTTTCAGGAATATTTTAAACTGAGGAGTTGGCAAGTTATAAGGGGACTGAATCAGAAAACATTGCTATAGGAAATACTGTCTAGACTCACTAAGCTAAGTTCTTCACTCCAACAAAACTAAAGTGAAAGTAGTAATTAAGGTCATGTTTAATAAGTGACTTCAATTGCAAATGCTTAAAATCAACCAACAACAAAACAGTACTGCCTGGTACAGCTTAGTGAGTCTTAACACCTTTTCAATTACTGAACTGAGGCAAAAAAAGTATTTTATGATTGAATTTCATTTCTTTAATATCTGCACAAATTTGAAAAGAAAGCTATTTTGTAAACATCATTGATAGGGGAAGTAGTTAAGTTTAAAGTTTTAATGTATTTATGTAACTTACATGTAAAGAAAATGTAGACTGAAAGTCGAAAGGGCCACAAATCTAGGACTCTTGGAGTTGGAATACTTTCTTCCTCACTGACGCAGTCATCAACAGCAGCTTGCTTTTTCTTTTTTCTCTCCTTTTTTTTCTTGGAACTTAATACTTCATCCTAGAATTTACAGAATTAATTTCATATTAAAAAACATATTTGTTAAAATAGAAATAAACAACTTATAAAATCTATTTATATGAGAGGAAAGTTCCTTAAAACAGAAGCTGGGTGGTTAAGCCTCAGAATGACACCAGAATGCCTATTTGGCTCACCAACAGAGCACAGAAAATGTATTGTGTTAAATTTCTGTTTGTTATTAATGGTAAATGTGGGATAAAAAGGGTATTTTACAGTACAATATGAGGAGGAGGTCAATTGAGGTCCTGGAATTTGATATAGTAAACCACTTGCACCTTGGTTGTTCCTAATACTCATTTAGTACTTAAGTGTTTTTGAGTTAATAATTAAACTGAATTACACAGAAAAAACTTACTAGAACCAAACGCTTTTCTATGTAAATGGCCCAGGCTACCAAATACTGCCCAAGTGTGAAAATTATGAACATCAAAATAGCCAGTTCATAAATGCCCATTTTTCTGGCCCTTCGATAATAGTACACGGGTTGTCGCCAATCAGGCAGTCCCTCCACAAGAACTTGGTTGTATCTATGAAAGAAGTCATTATGATATACATTCTTAATGCACTCGGTTTGTGTGTGTTTGTATACATAGTATACATATATAATATATATTCTTTTAACAATAAACTTTTAAAATAAAATTCTAAAACACTTAAAGCTCTATATAAACAAAAGAATTTAAAAAAAAAAAAAAGGAAATCAATTAAGACTTACTTGGCTCTTTTACTGTCATCTTTGAGCACTTCATAAATAGCAACAATCTGAAAGAACCCATTAGGTCATTTATTTATTATGAATCTTCAGAATGTCATTATAAAATTTTATTTTACTATTTCATTAAAACAAAACTAAACTAAAAATGCAGGGATGTTATAAAATACACATGAGATGTTATAAGATAAACATCTGATGTCATAAGAATGTTTGTCTTATTAATATAACATCCCACGTGTATAATATAACAATCTGCAAATATCTTTTTTTAAAAAAATGAAAAACAGATGGCATATCTTTTTAAATAAGTGCTCTAACAAAATTAAAAACAGATGGCATACTTGTCTAAATTTCTCTTCAGCATCCTCTGCACTGTTTTTGTCTGGGTGATATTGTAGAGTCAACTTTCTGTAAGCTTTTTTAATCTCTGAAGTAGAGGCTGACTGGTGAAGAGATAAAAGACAATTTATGCATTCCAGAAGTTGTTCATGTAAAGTACCTTAATCATTGGGGCATTGGCTACTGAGTGGTAAAGCATTTGGCATCAAAGGTCTGCAGGCTCAAATCTCAGAGATTTCAAATTTCATGATTTGTAGGATGCCCCTGATTGACTCCCAAGCCCAGGTTAAGGAGAAAAGTTGGGCATGAGGCTAGCAGCCTCACCATTTAAAACAATACAATGCTACAGAAACCATAATAGCACAAAGCCATGAGACATTATGGTATCCCAGATAAATCCATCAGTATTATCCAACATCTATATTAAATGAAGACTCAAATTGCCAAATAATCCACAATAGAAAGCTAATGAACTTCTTTGAAATAAATATTGGAGTAAGACATAGCTGCATGCTTTTCCCATTGGTAATTGACTGGAGAATGACAGGGTCAACAGCTGGCAACACATACAATGGACTCAAAACAGCTTGAGAATCTGGATTTCACAGATGACATCTGCTTCATGTCACATAAACTACAACACGGTCAGTTAAAATTAAACAAACTTGCAATAGAAGTGAAGAAGACTTTTTAAAAAATCAACAAAAAACCTAAGGTGATGAGAAGAAATAAAACACCTAGCATATCTCCAAGGAAAAAATCTACTAGAATCTGACAACTTTGTCTACCTTGGAAGCATCATAAACAAAGAGGGGGAGCAGATGCAGAGATCAAGAATTGGTTATTGGATCAACAAGGCTAGACATGCTTTTAATATCCTATAGCCGATCTGGTGGGTGGTTAAAAGCACTGTCTCTACACAATAAAATCTGAATCTTCAACACAAATGTGAAAGCAGTTCTTTCGTATGGAGCAGAGACTTGGAGAGTAACAACTAGCAATTCCGACAATTCCAGGCATTCACTAACAAATGCTTGCATCATATAATTGGTGTCAGGTGCCCACACAAAATCTCAAACTACAGTCTATGGAAAACAACTCAGCAAACAAGCACAGAATGAAAAGAACATCAGACAAACATTGCAAGACAGGCTCTAGACTGGAACTTAAAGGGAAAGAGAAAGTCTGGGAGACCAAAACAAACATGAAGGACGGTGAAGGAGATCGGGAGACCAAGAAGCAAAGATGACAGGGTGGACATAGATAATCATAGAGGAGTTCTTTCAGCACTAAAAAACACTTTTATAGCAGAAGAAATTACCTTACCTTACTAAAAAAATATAGAATCAAAATTTTGTAAAATCAACGCCACCTCAACATTCCTAATAATAAGCTAAAGCCAAATAAAGCAGTATTTACAAACCACCAAATTCTAGTTTAGAGTACATGCAAGAACTAGATCTATGTGATCAGTTAACTGCACTTAAAGAAAAAAAATTAAAAAGTACTGTTGAGGCCCCATGCTCTATTGAGAGTCAAAAGTATTAAGATGTTGAGTCAAACAATATCTTATCTTCTTATATAATACAGACGTTACATCAAAAAAGAAGATGATTACATCCTACGCGTCATGCATTTAGTCATGCATATTAACCAATGACTTAAACTCTGCCAAGTCACTGGTTTTTCTGGCTAGCTCAGGCAACCCATTCCATGCTCTAATAGCACTAGGGAAGAAGGAGCTTTTGTACAAATTTGTTCTAGCATATGGGACAAGGAATGTGTCTTTATTTTTGTGTCTCTCAGAGTATTTTATTAAATTTTGTCTTTGTATTTGAAGATTATGGTTCAGTGTTTTATGTATAATTGCTACTTTACTTTTGAGTCTTCTGTCCTGAAGGCTTTCTAAATTTAGTGATTTTACCAATGGTGTTACTCTAGTCAAATGTGAATATTCGTTTGTTATGAATCTCACTGCTCTATTTTGTGTTTGTTCCAGTTTCTTTACGTTTTCTTGAGTTGAGGGGTCCCAAACGGTGGATGCATATTTTATTATTGGCCTAACCAAGGTTAAATAACATTTTAGTTTTATGTTCTTATTTGATTTATAGAAATTTCTTTTAATAAACCCTAATGCTTTGTTGGATTTTTTTATAGTTTCATCAATATGTGGATTCCATGACAGTTTTTCATTTATTATAACACCTAGGTATTTTGCGTTTTTAGTCTGTGTTACTGGTTTGCCATGGATAAGATAAGTGGAATTAATTTGTTTTAGTTTTTTTGTTACTCTTAACAAATGACATTTTTCTGGGTGGAAAGACATGCTCCAATTTGATTCCCATTTCTGTAATTCATCTAATTCTCTTTGTAAAATATCTGTGTCTTGTGTTGTTTTTATTGTTCTATATATTATGCAATCGTCTGCAAATAATCTGACTTTTGTTCCTGAACTAATGCAATTTGGTAAATCATTTATGTAAATTAAAAATAGTAGTGGACCCAAGACTGTTCCTTGAGGTACACCTGAGTTTACTGTTATTGGTGTTGATTTAGAGCAATTTATTATTACAGTTTGTTCTCTCCCTATCAGAAAATCTTTAATCCAATGATGCAGTGGAACATTAATGCCGAAATATTTTAATTTTTTAAGCAAACTATGGTGGTGAACTTTGTCAAAAGCCTTGGAAAAATCTAGTAAGATAGCATCTATTTGTTCACTATTATCTAAACCTTTTAAAAAATCATCAATTAGTCCTATTAGTTGTGTTTCACATGATCTAAATTTCCTAAAGCCATGTTGGTATGGGGTGAGGATATTATGTTTGTCTAAGTGGTTTATGATGTTGCTACATATTATGTGTTCTAGGATTTTACATGTGATGCTGGTAAGTGATACTGGTCTGTAGTTTCCTGGATCAAATTTTTCTCCTTTTTTAAATAGGGGGGTGACATTAGCTTCTTTCCAGTCCTTTGGTACTCTGCCCTGGTTAAGCGATGCCTGAAAGAGTATTTTGAACACTGGGGCTAGCTCATTGCTTTGTTCTTTGAGTAATCTAGCTGGAATACCATCAGGTCCAGACGCTTTATTTGGTTTGGTGTTGGCTAATAGTTTTTGAATTCCATTTTCTTGTACTACTATACCTTCTATGTTGTCTACTTGGTTCAAATTAAGAAATATGTCTTTGTCTCCTGGGGCTGAGAATGCTGATGCAAAGTATTTGTTTAGGATGTTTGCTTTAGTTTCATTATCATTATGTATTATGTTATGTTCATCTTTTAATGGCGCTATGCCTGTTGTTTCCATTTTCTTAGACTTAATGTATGACCATAGGTTTTTGTTGTTTTCTTTAGATATTACATTGTTTATGTATTCACTCTGCAGCTGTCTGCTTACTTTTTGGGTTAGGTGTTTAATTTTTATATACCTTTTGTAAACTCTTTCTGCCTTGGTTTCTTTAAATTTTCTATATAGGTTTTCCTTCTGTTTACAAAGCTTCTTTAGTCTATTATTAAACCAGCATTTATTTATTTTGTTTGATGTGTATTTAGTTGGTATATGATTTTCTATAATGCTTTTAAGATGGTTTTTAATGAAATTCCAGAGGTCATCGACTGGTTGGTTAATGTCTTTTTCTAATAAGAATGTTTGTTGAAAGTTTAATGCAGCTTGGTGTAGTTGTGTTAGGTTACATTTATTCCAGAGTAAGATTTTTCTTTTGTGTTTTGTATTGGCTACTGCTTTTATCTGACTGTGTATTTTTATGATCTCATGGTCTGATAGACCAGGGATAATATCATAATCAACTACTAATCCAGGGCTGTTGGATTCAGGGAGCCTCAGTAAGAAGCTCAGAAGGGCAGTGAGCTGAGTTAAGAAAATTACTAGATTGTCTAGATTATATTATTTTATTATTTAGTTATTACTATTAGTATTAGACGTAGAAGGTGTATATAAATCTAGTCTGTGGTTTAAAATCACCTGCTCAATACCAAAGTATTGATAAAAGTTAACATTTATTTCTTCTACGAGATCAAACATTTCAAGATCATCGGAATCCCATCCATGCACAGGATTGACAAATAAGACCAACAACGTCAACAATAACTCTCCACAATGTTTGGCCGCCATGTTCTGGGAGCAATCATTATTTTCATTATTCCGCAACTGACCTAGATCTAGTCTACTAGACTTTTGAGTTACGAACAGGGAAGTTATATAGGCCCATAACTTTGGATCTATGTTATAGGTAAAAGCAAATAAAATAACATGTAAGTCAGACAAATGAGCAAAACATTATTTTTATACATCGTTTATTCCAGCTTGAATAGAGGAGGAGGAGGAGCAAAATTTAAAATGAAAGAAAAAAAAAAGCATTTCAAGGCTATCTAGATCTAATGTTCAGTTTGGAATCTATACATTTATTTTATAATGATTAAAGCTTTTTTCCGGAGCCTGGTATTCAAACATAGGTCCACCTAAAAATGAAATTTTAAGATCCAACATTCCTCGTCCTTTGCCTTTATTAATGGCATATACTACCGTTTAATTACAATTCATGCTTATGCAATATTTAAAATTAAATTAAATGTTTTTTCGCCACTACTAGGGATGAAGTGTGAGACTAGAGATCTATAACAATATAATCTCTGCTAAAATGATCTATTATAAAGATATAATTCGAGATTTAAACATATAGGTCTACCACATAAATGTATGGTATTTATACAATATAACTGTTGCCCTCGAGCGTGAGTCAAAGATGCTAAACTTTTATAGAACTAAATAATTCTTACGTTTAATTTTAACATGGATCACCGTATTAAGTCAATAACAAATATCTTACAAATAGAGATGGGACTACGGCTACCAGCAGCCACTGTCTACCTAAATAAATTTAGGCCTACTATTCCTTTTTAATTATAAATCAATTTAAAGTAGGCATGCATTTGATTTTGATGCATATCCTTTATATTTTCAAGCAATTTATTGTGGAGGAACATTTACACGCTTTCGTTATAGCTGTGGTCCTAAATAGAATTAGACCTATATTTGTATTTCTATTCTATGGCGTTGTGTAACGCGACTGTTTACCTGCGAATGTGACAGCCTGTGTCAAATGAAAATTATGGTCGTCTCCGAGACTGTTGCATGGCGGATTATTGATTTATTTTTTGTGTTGTTGTCCTAATAGACTGGGTCGCTCGTGGCCTATTTGAGCACTGCATGAACGAAATCACACTGTCTCTTCGCTGTTTTCTACCGAAAATCTTAAGGTCACACGGATTTACATGAAATATTTAATTACTCGAGTATTGGCATAGATCTATTGATGATTAAAGCCACAAAGGTAGGCATAATAGTTCTTTATTTTGTTTTTATTTTCGTGTCTAATCAATGTGTGTAGCTTCAAAATAAACAACTTGTTATGATCGAGGTCCTATTTCTCGTGTTAAAATTTTGGGTTTATATAGTTAGGTCTAGAATCTAGTAGATAAGGTATTCGCGTCATTTTGTAGCGGGTTTTCCGGATTATTATTGTCGTTGAAAGGGCCAAGCATTGTTGGGGAAATCCTTTTCTATGTGGGCTTACAATTGTGTTATGGTCGCGCTTGGTTAGTCATTCAGAAGTAAGTAGGCCAATAACTCTACACACACACACACTGTCACACACAAACAGAGAGTGAGTGAGGGAGAAAAAGAAAACTTTCTAAAAATATTTAAATAACGTTTCCCCATTTGTCATTTAATAAATATAAAAAACAACAACATTATTCTTATCTTTTTTGGATATTAACGATCAGTGTCGACATTGATTTTGTCTGATTGAAGTATAAGGAAGAGAGATTTAAGATAGTCTGCTGGGTAAAATTTAAGATACCCTGCTAGATGTTTGGGGTAGATTTAGTCTGGTAGATGTAATGTAGTCTTTTTAATGTATGGTAGTCTGGTAAGGTAATCTTTTAAAAGATAAAAGGTCGTCAGGTAGATTTAAGGTATAGTCTGGTAGAGGTAAGGCCGTCTGATAGATAGATAGGCATATAAAGTCGTTTGGTAGTTGTAGATGTAATGTCGTCTGGTAGAGGTAAGGTCGTCTGGTGGACGAAAGATGGCCTGGTAAGGTCGTCTGTTAGATGTAAGGTCATCTGTACGTAAGGTCGTCTGTATGTAAGGTCGTCTGGGAGACGTAAAATAGTCTGGTAAATGTAAGGTCAAATGGTAGACGTAAGGTCGTCTGGAAGAAGAAAAGGTAGAGATATCTGCTCTAGAGTAAATCTTACGAAAATGTACAAATAAAAGCATTTTAAAAAACACATAAGAGAATTGCTATTTTCCCCCATAATTAGAATTGCAAGTGTCCAAACACACAGAAATTGTTCTTCCCACTATATACACTAGTTCTTTAATTTCTATAAGTCATTTATAATATTTTTTTATTCAGTAACATGAAGCTCATTTCAATAACTTATAAGCATTCAAACGTATCTTCTTCATATGAATTTTCACTCGGAAATAATCTCTGAACTTGTTTACTGTATACAGAAAGAACATCTTTGAGCTTCCCACTTCTAATGCTGTAATCAATAGGCCTCGAAAACCTTATAATATCAGAGTGGTTCTGTAAGCCTTGCTGGTCCTAGCAAATAATTAAGCAGAGTTTAATAATGCAATGCAATCAGACAATACCCGAGGGTTGGACAGGCTAGTATGCAAGGGAAAAAAAAGGATGCACACAGTTGATGACTCAGTTCTTTCAGAGCGTTTAATAAAATTGACTGAAAAGCCGGGTTCAAATATTTATGAAGATCCATTTCATAGTTTTGATTTGTTTTGGTTCAAAAGAGAACCGTGTGTATTCTTATAGGGCCTCTGTGAAGCACACGCTTTTGTCAACACAGACCTTCATCCTCCTTAATGTTATGAACTAATTCAAGTATTTAAAGCCTTGAATGGAATCCTCGACTGAGCTCAACAAAAGATTTCGTTAAAAAATATTTCAGCTCTCAGAAATTTCAACAAAAGAGTTCTACAATTTATTGTCCCTTTCACTTCATGAAAATAGATTATTTTTTTGTACAAGATGGTCTTGTTTTGTTTTTTGTTGTTATGTTGCTCAAAGCTTCTAAAGACATATTTTATAAAAGGAAATAAGTTTACAACAAAGTTTGAATGAAAAAACAACTACTTATTTTTGAACTATAATACCTGGAATGAGATATTATCAAATAAAACTCCTGTTTTTTTTTTTATTTTATTATTTATCTACAATATAAAACTCTTGGTCTTGACCATTCATTATTACTAATTTTCCCAATTGCTTACTTTAGCCTAGGACAACTAAGCCATTTTCAAGATCGAAACGCTGTAGTTAAAGTTGCCAAAAATTTATTTTTTTTCGCAATTTTTATCAAAGATGTCTTTGAAAGCCGATATTTGAATGTCTCAAGTACACACAATGGATATATTGGTTCCCCTTTCAACACTTACTAACACTTTTTTGGTTCTTAGCTTTCTTTTAGTTCCATTTTGGTTCTTAGCTTTCTTTTAGTTCCATTTTGGTTCTTAGCTTTCTTTTAGTTCCATTTTGGTTCTTAGCTTTCTTTTAGTTCCATTTTGGGTTCTTAGCTTTCTTTTAGTTCCATTTTGGGTTCTTAGCTTTCTTTTAGTTCCATTTTGGTTCTTAGCTTTCTTTTAGTTCCATTTTGGGTTCTTAGCTTTCTTTTAGTTCCATTTTGGTTCTTAGCTTTCTTTTAGTTCCATTTTGGGTTCTTAGCTTTCTTTTAGTTCCATTTTGGGTTCTTAGCTTTCTTTTAGTTCCATTTTTGTTTGCTTTATATTTTATTTCTTCTCAGTTCTTGAACTTAAATGTTATTCTCCTCCTAGGTATAAATCATTGTGAGAGTGAATGTGAGGTAGTATCAATAGATCATTGTGAGAGTGAATGTGAGGTAGTATCAATAGATCATTGTGAGAGTGAATGTGAGGTAGTATCTATAGATCATTGTGAGAGTGAATGTGAGGTAGTATCAATAGATCATTGTGAGAGTGAATGTGAGGTAGTATCAATAGATCATTGTGAGAGTGAATGTGAGGTAGTATCAATAGATCATTGTGAGAGTGAATGTGAGGTAGTATCAATAGATCATTGTGAGAGTGAATGTGAGGTAGTATCAATAGATCATTGTGAGAGTGAATGTGAGGTAGTATCAATAGATCATTGTGAGAGTGAATGTGAGGTAGTATCAATAGATCATTGTGATTATCAAATGTGTTTTTACATCTGTATGAAAAGGTGTGTGAGTAGAAAAGTTCTGCAATTTGAAATGTAAAGACTTTTGTTAATGATAATGTGTAGCACAATTTTAAAACGCCTAGATCTAAATCTTCAAGTAGGCCTCTATTCTTAATAAAAAATTAAATGTCCTTAAAATTGTCCAGTGTTTATATTAAAAGTGTGTGTTTGTTTGTGTTTTTGGGGGTTGTATAATATGGTTTCTGAAGAAGGGTTATTCTAAATAAGGTGCCTCTCTAGATCTACATTTATTACTGACAAAATAAAAATAAACAAGTATAGAGTGGACTAAGTGGCGAGTACTGGCTGTTCCACTGAATGTACAAGGGCCAAAAAGTGTATCGTTTGGGGGAGGGGCGTTTCATTACAAGTAGTGTGTGTGTGTGTTAAGGGGCATTATAATGCAGGTAGATAAGAAGACTACAACTGATGGGCCTAAGAAATGTCTGTGCATACTCCATAAAAAGTGTTTGGGGCCGTTCGATTGAAGGATGAAAGAGACAAAAATAAAGGAGACTTATAGAATTAGAGGGCTAGAAAATTCAGTTAGCTGTGGGGTAGCGTTGTAATGCGGGCATTTTTATTGATGGATTTAAAAGTGTTGTAGGCGATATTCACATATATCAATTTTTTTTCAACAGTAGCGTAGTACGAGTATCAAGTATGTGCTTTTAGAATTCAAGGAGAAGACGTTTCATTCGAATATACAACAGCCTAACTGATGGATTCAAGAAGTGGAATGCATACTTTATTATAGAGGTTGCGGGTTCTTCGTTTTTACAATAAAGAGACAAAAAAGTGACATAGAATGTGAGGGCTAGAAAGTTTTGGTGGTAGGGGAGCCTTGGCTGTTTTATGGAGAGTTTCAAGAGCGTTCGGGGCAAAACCAACATATTTACCAGCTATTTAAATCGTAGCGTAGCACTGTTATCTGCTAGTATTTTTATATTTACCATCTATTAAAGTATTACTGCTATTTAAACTGGAGGGCAAAGCATTGCAATTATTTAACATCGAGTACCTCAATGTTAACTTGTACATTACACATGTTCCTTCAAAATGTACAGTGTATACGCTTGAACAAGAGGGACTCTTCATAAACACCTAGCAATATGAACAATTAACGCAAGGTTCATTTTTACATATACAATACAAAACCAAACGGCCTTCACATTGCAACACTCTGGAGTTGATTGTGTATCAATCAAAGGCACAAGGAAAATGTATTTCTATTTTGTTTCGCATTTATCCATCAGCTTGTTTTCATTCTACATCTTAATGCTTTTCATCTCCCGCGTGTCATTCTCTCCCTTTCTTAGAGTAAATTCCCTTTTAACCCCAGGACCTAATGATGTTTAAAGCTATTCTGAATTAAGATATACAAATTCACCTTTGAAAAATTATTTAAACTCCAATGCATTTTCCTCCCTCGGGCAGTTACTGTTAATTAAATTGTCCTATATCTTTACCAACTGTTCATGGATGATCGACCAGGTAAACTACGTTGGCTTATGTATACAATGACTGATGGATATCTAATAGTTAAAATCATTGTTGGCTTCAGCAATGTTTCGTGTCAAAAAAAAATATTCCGTATATTAGGGTTCAAAACTTTGCGACTTTCTTTAGAAGCCGAGCTTTGTACCAGGTCATCAATAGTAATTTAATTCTCAATGCGATATTGGAAATATGTTGAGTATATAGTAGTTTAGTGAATTGTAGGCCTGAATGTTTGAAAAAAACAACAACACTTTTTTTGTCATTCAATGCAGTTGTCAGTAGTTCACGTCTGTCATTTAATGTCTGACTGACGAGGTCAATGGAAACTTTTATGACCATCACAGAATCTCATATATTTATATTCTTGTGATTTAACGCAAGCAACTCCACAAAAAAGAATTCCGTCTGAAGGGGAGGGGGTGTTAATTTGCAGGATAATTAATCTACAATGGAGAATGTTGATGAAATGATAAGACAAAGCTAGACACCAGGGGGTCCTCCACAGTTAAGCCTGCAGGAGTCGCCTCTGTCATCAACATATCGTCAGTGCTATAGGTCTCTGGTCCGTCACCGCTCCTCATAGCAAGAAATGGTGAAACAACATTGTAATATCGGTGTCGTTATTCTCATCCCCAAGAAACGACTTCTTCACCACCGCACACTGTTCATTGATTTCACTGTAAAAACTTGTTGTTCTTAGCCTCTCTACTGTTACGTATACTGCAATAGTCTTCTGTCTCCAGGACAGAGCGGCACAAACATTTCGGTTCTAGCGCTTGCTCTAGTCTTTCATTCTGTGCGGAAGTTTTTATTCCTTTTCACAAACACAATGTTTGACTCTGAACGGAACGCTGATACGCACTGAGTGGGTTTTGAATGCCCGTGTTCACCAAAGGGTCGTATAAAAAACACATCTAGAAATGTACACAGTAATCTAGTATTTTTATGGCTGAACAGTCGCTATTAATACTCAGACCTTATTTTGTGAGTGAAACAAAAGACTGACATGCCTCTGTAATTAAAAATGTAAAGACTTTAAAAAAAACAACTTCTTTTATATAGCTCAATTTTCATGATTAGTGTTTCTTGCTTATTGTTGCTCTATGACTACTGCTCATGCGTCATGGTCCAATCTCATTTGTGGACCAGTTGAGGGGGGGGGGGGGGGGGGGGAATGTGGTCTCTGGGATAACGTATCCGTTCTGCTTTTAGACGCTCGGCAAACACAACTCTTCTCGTGTCGGGATTCGAACACGTGCCTCTTGATAGATAGCCCAGCAGTTTAGGCCTCTCAGCAGCACATCCCACATGACCAGGAAGAAGTGCCTTTTAGTATTTGTGGACTGCTCATCTTATCACAACATTTTGTCCCCATTACCGAGTGTTTCATTATGTCAACTATGTTTCCTGCAGTTATAGTGTCGGAGAAGTGCCGAGTCATTCGCATGCTTTGAATGGTTGTAGGATTTTATTACGTTTTTTTTTTTTTGGAATAGTGTACATTATAATATATATATATATATATATATATATATATATATATATATATATATATATATATATATATTATATATATTATATATATATATATTTATATTTTTAACAAAAAACAAAACAAAAATGCCATTATCATAGTTTTCGTTATATTAAAGTGTATTCTTAATTATATAATTCTTATATATATATTTAGACTTTAAGCTGTTAGTGCAGTAGACCTACGTAGGATAAGCCGACCTCGCACCAGTCTCATTTACGTATCTTGGATGTCAAATACTTATTAAAGATATTTTTTAAAAAAGCAGCCAGACATCTTGCCAATGTCATAAATACTGCCTTTGCAAACTACAATTCTAACGTTGGGCCTTTAGTAGACTGATTGATCTGCCAATCAAAGTCCAATATTGTGTATTGTAAAACCAAATATTGTGTGCAGGCATTAAAAATAGTTTATAACTCAATCTCAACTATCAAGACTGAAATCTCAGTTCATTTTTTTTCTCATTATTATCAAGATCATAAATTTTCCTTGAGAATCTTGAGAGGATTAAAATCACTCGGGCACTGGTTGATCTTTAATCTTCTAAAGTTGGTTAAAAAAAAAGGTTAGAGGTTGATAAACAGTAGCAGCAGATGTTTCAGGGACGTACGTTAATCCTATGCTGTCATCTCTACACGTACTGGCTTATCCACAAAAAATAAGTTGAGGGAAGCAAGTCTAGCATGTACGTGTTACGTAAGGCGGTGCGTGTGTGTGTCTATTTTTAGCAGAAGTAAGTCTACATTATAGATAAATATTTTATCACCAAATTCTTTTTTTTGTGTGTTGAAATTGACATAATTTCATCTTCATTTCTGTGAGAAGGAAGTGTTGTTTACGACCTATGTATTTCTGTAGAGTAGGTCTACATCTTAGGCTACAATCACAACCTTGAGCAGATGCTAGGCTCTATGATAAAATCATGGCCATAATCATTCCCTAAGTTTGTAGGCCTATATTTTATTGTTAGCTTTTTAAAATAAAAACAGTAGACTAACGAAAAATGTTGTGTCGTTTCCTTCATTCCTCCTTTACGAAGCAAAGGATTGTGGGTCTCTTATTTATCATTTTATTTATTTCTTGCAAAGCTTTAATATTGCACGGTGTCTACAGTCTATACCATCTATAGTGATTGGTCTCGCTATAGTTCATACAAAACCTTGGAAAATCGTTAGAGTCGTTTTCGAAATCCATGTCCAGGTTCTTGGACCCTTGAAGAATTTGCAAGCTATTAAGAAGAATTGTAAAAATGTTCATGTGTGTTTCACCTTCACCTATCTCTTAGTCAGTTGGACCGTTGGGGCATCACACAAGATTGGTCGACCGTCTTTCTCCATTAGTAGTACATTTTTTACTCATAGAGCAACAATATCAAATATTTTTTGCACTTATTTTGTTTCAAAGCCAGGCCCGCACCATTCTTTGATATTGTCTTATGACTTCCCATCGCTTTCTTAGTCTGTCTCTTCTTTTTTTTCCCTGCGATTTTTTCTCCTAGGAAGGCCTTAACGAGCTACGAAGACCTCAGGATATGGTAACACCACTATAACACTCTGCACATTACACATAGACAAAATTTCAACAATTCACCTTCTTTGCGGAAATAATGCAGCCTTGGGCCTATCATTATCCTTGACATTTCTTTTGTCTTGACCCTGGGTCCACATTTGATTGACAAATCGCATGTTTTTGCTTTTTTTTCCCTTTAGAAAAAAAACAAAACGGGTTCTTGTCATTCTCAAAGATATAAAGTAGTTCATCTTTTTCTTATATTTGCCATGGGCCTAATCACATGAGCATGCTTCGCATTGAAAAGTAGATCAATATTATCCGCTTATCAAAGCATCCAGGAAGTTGGTTAAAAATTTGTTGTTGTTACTTTTGTATTGATGCGTGTTCTTGTTTCAGAAGATTTAAAGCTTCAAATTCTTTTTCTCCCCTCCCTAACCGCTATTTAAAAAAAACACGTACACGTAAGGTATTACGTAGATTGATGATAGCAAGGTAAGTGCCTCATCTTTGAAAACATAGATTGATGATAGCAAGGTAACTGCCTCATCATCTTTGAAAACATAGATTGATGATAGCAAGGTAACTGCCTCATCTTTGAAAACATAGATTGATGATAGCAAGGTAACTGCCTCATCATCTTTGAAAACATAGATTGATGATAGCAAGGTAACTGCCTCATCATCTTTGAAAACATATGAAATATTTTTTTGTGTAACATTTGATCCCTACTGCTTCTGGGAAGAGCTCTTTATTAGCCTAAAGGTTGGCTTAAAAATATAAATCTATCCACCAATGTTTTTTTTTGAATGTTTCAAATTTTGATTCAGATAAATCACTCATTGAATTATTCAAAAGGTACATAGCAATCACTTTTTTAAAAATTTAGTCGTTGATTTTTACTTTTCATCAGTGAAATTCTATTATAATTGAAAGATTGAAAAACTTGTGAGTGACTTTATATGTGATGGAACCACCTTTGGTTATTTTATACGGTTATGCCTAGCTAACTCATCAGGTACCAGTTTAGAGAACAAATGAGTTTGTTACCTACTTTTGAAAGTCAACACGCTGGCTGACAAAAAGGAGAAACTCGTAAATACTGTGAAGAAACGAAATCTGAGCTGGTTCTGTCGTAGTGCAAGACTTGACCCACTGTCAAAAGTCACCCTTCGTGGTATGAAGAAAAGATCATCCAAAGAAAATCTGGCTGGACAACATGAAAGAATGGACCTCTCTCTCTCCCTTCATGTCCTGCTTAAAACACCTGAAGAAGTTAAGGGATTTGGTGGTTACTCGAAATGTCACAACACCCCTACGACGAATCATCAAAGGACAGATGAGATTAGAGCTAATGGTTTGGTTCAGGCATGGAATCACAAACGCCAGTAAATAGATGAAAAATGTTGAAAAAAAATTGTCTGGGTATTTAATCTACCTTTTCGTTTCAAATAATGTGTAGCCAGGTTCCTGAGATGTGTGTCAGATTAATAACAAAAACACTGTAAGCCATGACTCACCCTAAAATTTCTTTATTTGAATCGTAGAAATGAGAAACACCAGAAACATTCTTACATATTTTTAAAACAAGAAAACGGAACAATTTTTTTTTGACTCCATCTCACTTTCGTAGCGAAAAGAAAAAAATGTGAACGTAAGGGAAATAATTATTTCGAGTTATAATTTCTGCTAGACATTTTCTGGGAAAACCTTTTTATTATTAGATAGATTTTGAAAATTCCAAATACCCAATTTGTTAGCAAAAGTTTCTCCATCGACATGCATCTCATGTGTCCGGATACGCTTTCAAATTCTGTATCATGCCTAATTTCAAGAGCCTTCATGTTGCGAACATCTACATTTTTGGGTACACTTCACTTTTTTTTACTGACAATATACACCCCTTTTCAGGTTTTGTATAAACTACGGTTTTTACGGTCCAGGTCTCGACTGTCTCTCACACTTAAAGTATCGTCACTTGACTACATTTTTAAAACCGATAGTATAGTAATGTAATATATCTTAATGGGTTGGATCTTCTATCGGTTTCTCTTTGACCCTTCAAGCTAAGAATCACTACATCTGTAACTGCGTGGTGTGTTAAATTATTTTGATTAGAAATTGAAGTAGTAGATTCAGGTGATTATGTCTCTTTTCAGTTGCTCTCCATGTAACATGGAGAACAACTGAAGCTACAACAAAAAAAGTACAGATCTTCATCAACAGATGAATATCTTAAAAATGCACTGGTACGACAAAGTAGAAAACACCAAACTGTGGGAGATGAGGGGACAGAAAAATATAGAGGTGCAGATCTTAGAGAGGAAGTGGAGATGGTCACACCCGTAGAGAAGATACCAACAACAGAGCTAGACAGGCCTTAGAGTGGAACCCCCAGGGCACAAGACACAGAGGAAGACCAAAAAGAACGTTGCGACGCAGTGTACTAGTATTCCGCCATGTTAATGTACAGAAGTGGCGAGACCATTTGAACAGGATAAATACTAATGGATTCGTTTAGTCTATGACCACAATACGTTGTCTGTCACAAAGCGAGGAAATTTTATAAAAATGTCCTTTATACGTTATTAAAAAAAAAAAAAGCAAATAAGCGAAGAAACAAGCAGACAAACAAAACTAGATTTATCTCCTAGAGTGTGACATTGCATAATGTAGTCTTTTAATGAATTCTGCAGGTTTCTTCCAATCTCTTCCATCATGCTAAAGTTTCATTAGAATTTAACTCTTGAACTTAATTGGCCTCAGAGAAATTGCATTACAGAGAAGAACACATACAACACAAAAATCAGAAAAGATGAATCGATCCCGGAGTAGAGTTTAATGAATGCAATCTCTTCCATTTCGAGCTAATGGTGCATTCAGTCGACGTTGCATTGGGAGTCTTTTGATTTCACTCGCGGGTTTACTCGTGAAGTAGATAACGGCGGGAAATTGAATGACCTCAAGACACCAGATCTTTGTCGTGGCATCTATTACTGAGGTGTGACCAGTTCAACCAAATAGCCTTTACATGGATCTATTTTCAGGAAGGAAAACTGGGAATAAAAATGGAAAAAAGTTTTCTCCCCTTGGCACGGGAATTCGTTTTTTATTCTAACCTAAAGTTTCTTTCATCTTTGAAGGGGGGGGGGGGGCATGTTTTCTAATGGCTGCTCCATCTCTGGATTCACAAATTTATATGACTACTTCTTTAAATCATCGTTTTTGTGTGACAACTTCGTTTTTGAAACTATGTTTTTGTATAGTTAGTTGGTCTTTAAATTCTCATATTGGATTAAAGGCTTCATTTTGTTTTAGCTGCTTCATCTTTTTGAAACCATAAATAAAATCTTCACTTGTAGTTTCCAAAGGGTCCAGTGTCGTGATAATGTGTTCGAACGTTCGTTCAGAATGCAAAAGTATTTTGTTGTAGCCCAAACCTCCAGCAAGAAGGTATATGTAGCAGCAAGGTATATGTAGCAGCAAGGTATATGTTGGCAGAGATCCTGGGGTTCGAACTCGGGACGTCGTAGCCATTCATAAGCTAGGATAGATGAAGGTCTAGAATGGTTAATAGTTAAAGTGCTGACCAAGTCCTTTTTTTTCTTGCAATGACTGGCCGTATTGTTGGTGCTTGTTACATATATACACAGATTTTGGTTGATAAATTGTTACTATTTAGACCACTTGTACGAACATCTAAGCCTTTATAGTCTCACATTATGCGAAGTAGTCTTTGTAAAATGTGGCCGGGTGAATAACATTTACACTAAGCACTTGTAGCCTTGATTATCATAATTTGGCCACAGACTAAACTGACTGAGAGGAAAAAAATCTGAATATCCGTACAATTATTATGTCATGTTTATTTCAACCTAAATACCGAGAATGGGTTGATTAGCTTTAGTTTGCTACTGAGTATATAGAGTTGTTTCCCTTATCATATAACCATCGCCCAATATAGCTCTCTATAAATGGTCTTATGAGATATACGATTCCGTACATCTAATTATCACTTTGTTTCTGTACCTTTGTTCGGTGCATTTTGTGTTACATTGTTACAGATGTAATTTAAATTTTATTCCATATATTTTACAATTTTGTTCCAATAAGATTGTCGTAAATTGTTGACCTCAGTAATTCTTGATTAGTTTGAAGCGCAAGAAGATTCTTTCATCACATGCCACAGTTAAGGGTACGCTGCTAGTGTTACAAATATTCAGACTGCAACAAAGTGGACGGAGAAGCAACAATGTCTACCTTGGTTTTGGAGGTATTTGGTAGAATATGCCTTAAAGATGACAATTTTGGCTTCTTCAGGAGATTTCAATAATTTCAAGAGTTTTCCAGCAGCTCCTGGAAAATCAGAATGCCGAGGGAATTCTGTTATAACTTATAATGGTTTAATTTAATAATTTACACCTTGAATAAGCGCGGGGCTTATGAAAGTGCAGTTCTCACTGCATCCACATAGGTTGCAGTGGCTTAAGGCCGCCCCGTGTGTGTTGTGGTCAATTATTTTGAATAGAAGTTGAAGTAGTAGATTCAAGTATAGTTCCATATAAGTAATTGGATAAATCTTTGAGGCGCGAAGCCTCTCGAACCGCGAGCCCTGGGCAGTTACTCACCTTGCCTACGCCTTGCGCCGCCTCTGACTCCAGGGGACAGCCAAAGTGTACAGCTGACACAAGCAGGTTAGGCCTTTTGTCCTCCCCCATTCCTCGCACATTCTAATGCGACCAACGTCAGCCATACATTCTCTATCTCCGCCCATTGGAATCAGCGATGTCAATCTCAGCAGAACAGAACAAAGACATTACAAAGAAATATAGCACACAGAGAGGACACCAACTAATGACCGGGAATCCGATTATATAGCTTATTGATTAAATATTATACATGTTTGAGTTGTTTTGTCTGCATGTTTGCACCTTTTGCGTTGGTTGATAATTAGCGTACACGCCAAATGCAATTAATGCACAGAAGACAAGGAGAAAATATTTTGAATATATAAAAATTACAATGACGATTTTTATAGACAAATGTATGCCTCCGATGTAGTCAATACCATTCTCTACTTTCCTTCAGTCAATATCATTCTCTACTTTCATTGAGTCAATATCATTCTTTTTTTTCATTTAGTTTATATGAGACCTTAAAATTATATATAAGACAATGTCATAACATCACACCTTTAAAATATATCTATGATAATGTCTATTAGATGAGATTTAGGTTGGAGGTGGAATGGTTATATCATAGGTGTTCGTCTCCATTTGCAACAAAATATTAAGTTATAACGAGTGCATAGTAGCACCAGCTGTAGTTAGTACATAGTAGCACCAGCAGTAACGAGCACAGAGTAGCACCACCTGTAGTTAGTACACAGTAGCACCAGCTGTAGTGAATACACAGTAGCACCAGCTGTAGTGAACACAGAGTAGCACCACCTGTAGTTAGTACACAGTAGCACCACCTGTAGTTAGTACACAGTAGCACCAGCTGTAGTGCACAGAGTAGCACCACCTGTAGTTAGTACAGAGTAGCACCAGCTGTAGTGAATACACAGTAGCACCAGCTGTAGTGAACACAGAGTAGCACCACCTGTAGTTAGTACACAGTAGCACCACCTGTAATCAGTACACAGTAGCACCAGCTGTAGTGCACAGAGTAGCACCACCTGTAGTTAGTACACAGTAGCACCAGCTGTAGTGAGCACAAAGTAGCACCACCTGTAGTTAGTGCTTAGTAGCACCAGCTGTAGTGAGCACACAGTAGCACCAGCTGTAGTGAATACACAGTAGCACCAGCTGTAGTGAACACAGAGTAGCACCACCTGTAGTTAGTACACAGTAGCACCTGTAGTTAGTGCATAGTAGCACCAGCTGTAGTTAGTACATAGTAGCACCAGCAGTAACGAGCACAGAGTAGCACCACCTGTAGTTAGTGCATAGTAGCACCAGCTGTAGTTCATACATAGTAGCACCAGCTGTAGTTAGTACATAGTAGCACCAGCTGTAACGAGCACAGAATAGCACCAGCTGTAGTAAACACAGAGTAGCACCAGCTGTTGTTAGTGCATCGTAACAACAGCTGTAGTGAACACAGAGTAGCACCAGCTGTAGTGAGCACAGAGTAGCACCAGCTGTAGTTAGTACATAGTAGCACCAGCTGTAGTGAGCACAAAGTAGCACCACCTGTAGTTAGTGCATAGTAGCACCAGCTGTAGTTAGTACATAGTAGCACCAGCTGTAACGAGCACAGTAGCACCACCTGTAGTTAGTGCATGGTAGCACCAGCTGTAGTTAGTACACAGTTGCACCAGTTGTAGTGAACACAGAGTAGCACCAGCTGTAGTAAACACAGAGTAGCACCAGCTGTTGTTAGTGCATTGTAGCAACAGCTGTAGTGAACACAGAGTAGCACCAGCTGTAGTGAGCACAGAGTAGCACCAGCTGTAGTTAGTGCATAGTAGCACCAGCTGTAATGAGTACTGAGTAGCACCAGCTGTAGTGAGCACAGAGTAGCACCAGCTGAAATGAACACACAGTTGGTAGTGTCAGCTATCGCTACCTGTCAAGGATCTTTGGGTGCAAGAAAATAACATTACCGATTAGCTCTATCTTTGACATCCGTCAATGACGAAGCCTAATGCTGTTGCCACAAGCTACAAATGGTGAAAATGTAATTCATCTATCACTTTTTATTATCTTAAATATTTATCCTGAACCTTTTCATACGTTTAATACTACTACTTATTTATTGCTCAATTCATAATTAACAAATATCCCTAAAATAGTTTTCCCCCCTAATACATGAATGTATAATTCTGAATATACTTAAACTCCTAAACTAGTCTACTGCCTAAACTAGTAATCTTCTTAAACTTAATTCGGAATCACTCCTAGCAATTTAACAAGTAGGCTACACACTGGTTCAACTGTAATCCAAATCAATACAAATCAAACTTTGTGTTTTAATGAGAAAGTATTAAATTTTAGTTTTGTTTAAAGTGAATTGAACCAGCAGACGAGAGCACCTTTCTAAGACGGGCATGGGGAGTGACTACAATGGGACTCAATCAGTCGTGTTGACATTTACCAACCCTCTGGCTATTCATACGTTGCTGCATTTTCAAGATCTTCATTTAATATGGCTCCATATCTATAGTCTCTTTCTATCTCGCTTTAACCAACTCATCCCGTCTGTCTTGTGAAAATAGTTTTCAAGTTATTTCAACAATATGTCATACATTTTAAAGATAGTTCTTAAGATGATAATGTTTTTAACATGTAAACAATATAAACAACATATAACTTTCGTGACTTAATATTTATTAAGTGTGTGACTTTTTTTTTATGCAAGATATAATGTTCTGGCAGTATCCTGGAAGTTCTTTCAAGATCCTGGCATTACATTATTTACTAAATTGTTATTACTTACAATTTTAGTTTTAAAAGATATGTGTCGTTCTTCGAGTCTAGCTGGTACAGTTTACTAATATTCCATAATTATCATTTTTTTAGTGGAAGGGTAGACGGAGATGGGGTGAGAGGGAAACTTTTTGTTTCTGGAAACAGGCCCAACTCGAATCCTGTAATTAAGACTACTGCATACCTGGTCTTGTTATTTACATTTTAAAAGTTTGTCTATTCTCTGAGACTTTCGTACGGGCGTAAGGTCAAATAAATTCCCTACACATGGGTCACGGTTCCTTTAAGCCGATACATTGCGGCCTCAGAAAGCACTGTGGGCAGTCGTTTAGAAGGGCCAGATACAAAACACTAAGGCCGGATATGGCCCGCGGGTAGTTGTTTGTAGTTGATCTGAGAGAAGAAGAAAAAACCACAACAACAACAGAGAGTGAGGTGGATACAAAGGATGTGTTCAATGAGAATGTCTAAGCAAAAACAAACAACAAAACCAGCCGGCATACAAAGAAAACTCATTGAATGCTAAAACACAATAAGAAACAGCATTATAAAATGTATGTATTGTGCAAGCACATTAACGTTCGTCTTCATCTCTTATTAATATAAATCTTGCTTCTGGGCTTCATTAGCCAAAGGAAAAAAGAAGCAATGGTGGTTTGGGGCAAGGGAAGCAATAAATGCGTGGGAAAAGGGGAAGCAATAATGAATTTAATTAAGATTTAAAAACTTTTAACATTAAAATCTTTTTTTCTATTTCACTCCGTTGTCCGCCATTCTTTATCTCGTACGAGTTATTGTGAACGATCGCAATACGTTAGCTTGTGTCTCTAATTAGGGCCGGCTGTAGAAGAGTAGGTCTGAGGCGGTGGACGGGGCGTAGGGGGAGTTCCGGTTCCCTAAATAATAAACCCTATCAATATTTCACCACCCTAGACGAGCGCTGTGAGCTCTTCGTTTTGTCGGGGCCATACAAGAGAAGCTTACCAATGTTAATGTAATGAGTCCTCCCGGGGCCGTCGAGCGGGCAAGCATCTCGTTCGGTTTAAGCCCAGAGTTTGCCATCAACTTTCACAGGAGTTGCTGTATAATTTCAAGTTCATGAATGTTTAACTAATACCATTAGAAAAATTCTCTCGCCCCCTCCTTCTATACTCCCTCTCCCTCGGGATTATTGGAGGGAGCCTCGAGTCGTAGATTTTCTTTCATAGCTCTAGCAGCATCGTCGAAGGACTATTTTTTTTTTCTTCTTCAGGACTGACATTTCCGGTTGCTGTAATTCCCAGAATGGTTTTGAGAATTACACTTAATGCTTTAGTCTTAGCTCTAATTTTAATAGCATTTTCTAACTTAATTTTTTTTTTACGACTGTAGTTATTAAAGATTTAGGTTTAGTAAGCAGAGTTATTGGTCTTGGAACCCCGTGTATGTGGGACAGATTGACGAAAGGTTTTAGGTGCAAAGGTTGTTAAAAAACGCATTAAAAAAAAAAACATACAGAGCTTCTTTTTAAAAGCTGGCTTCAAGATAGGTCCTAACCTTGCGGAAGATAGAAGTTCGTAACCAGAAAAAGACAAAGATTATCGAGTGTTTCTATCGGCAATTTAATACCATTAGAGACACGTATTTTCCTTGTTAAATATTAATTAGTTGGGCTAATCATGAATAATTAAGAAGTAGCATCTATATGTCTATTTACTTTCCGGCCATTCTGATAAAATTTAAGAACTGATATGATAATACAATAAAAAGTAAAAAAAAATGTTTATCTTCTGATAGTTATTCAAAACATTGCGGACATTTGACAGGGATGGAATAGTTTCTTGAGCGCTGTTAGCATAGAAGTAACATGTTTTTTGTCAGACTCGGCATTTCTTGATTCCTGTTCCGCTTTTCTTATAAGAGGAACACGTAGATAACTCCGG
The DNA here is from genome assembly GCA_030265305.1 of Biomphalaria pfeifferi. Lineage (NCBI taxonomy): Eukaryota > Metazoa > Mollusca > Gastropoda > Planorbidae > Biomphalaria > Biomphalaria pfeifferi. Next base: position 2,177,051 of record JASAOG010000109.1, on the reverse strand, counting down.
AGGATGAAATGTAAGCACAGAGGAAGCATTTATTGATTCTTTTTATTTACACATGAAGGCAACAAATACTTCCAAAAAGGGAGGGGGGGCGCACGGAGTAATACATATTCATTTTTTTTTTGATATTTAATTATATTATATCGTTGGAATAGCTGCAGGTACTCCTCATTAGCAGTTGTCCACATCTACATAGAAGATGTTGACATCTGCCAAATAGAAACGCTATGCTTCATGGAAGGTAAACAATCAACACACGGGCAATTTAATTACCACGGACATGCTTAGCATTTATATGTCTCGTTTCCCAATAGTCAGTCTAATGTAATATTGAGTTATATATGTGATATCTGGATATTACAACTTTCATCTTAGGGGGAGCATTTTAAATACTAAAACCGAATCATAACTTTTCCGGTGCTGTTGACTGATCTCAGGGGAAGTAATTCCAGCTCTGCTTTCATCGTTTGTTACATGCCCCTGCTCAAATTAATTGTATTTAATATGCTTAGGGGAGTTATTGTCTTTGAAACAAAGCTGTTCATCGGTGTTACACATTTTTGGGAGATGGTATGAATAAATCTAAAACAATTTATTGCAAGTTTATTAATACTTGTAATTAACAATGTTTTTTCTTTTAAATTCCAGTACAAACGAAGATTACATGCATATAACTAAATGTAGGCATACCATTAAATCTATATTTCAAATATTTTCTGGAGTGATAGTCCTAGGATAACCTATTTTTCCCTTTTTTTAACCTAGCAAAAGATTAGAAACAAGCTGATCTGTACTGAAATGTAAAACTAGCGTTCATTGATGTCAAATACTTTGGATTATGTACCTTAGCTTTTTTATTTGTCTGACTCTATCGGTTTATATAGCATACTTTAAAAAAAAATATTTGTATGTACAGAATGCACTTCAACTTCAGCTTATGCTATGTATGATTTAAAAAATGTATGCTAATATACGAAACTTATCTTGAGATTGATCACAAAGCCTAGTTATGTAATACAATTCCAACGTACTACTATAGTCACACGAACATATGATATTTGGTAAATATAATAAAATTATAGAAGTATGTAAAAATGAAACATCAACCAATTATTCAATTAAGTATTGCTAATGAAAATTGTTTAATATCGAAAAAGGGAAAAAAATCTACATTTTTGAAAGATACAGTAGATTTGTTTTTCCCCAAAGATAATCTTTGTTGTTGTAAAGTATTTTATATTTTCTTGTTAATGATTTTTGGTGCAAAGCCTAATAGAGACAAGTAGTCTGTTCCAAACATTCTTCATCTTCGACTTGTGTTCCTGCCGTTCCTGGGAGATCTCTCAAACTCTAATCAAGTGCCCTCAACCTTTCTAATATTTGGAGTATCATTCCCCAAAGAAATTAATTCTTTATTGAGCATTTCTCAGATTAGTGTTCTTGGCAGAGAATTCTGTAAAAAAAATGAAAAAGGTGGGGGTGGGGTGGGGGAGAAGCTTGAAAGTTGTTGAAGAGACTTACAACGAACCCACTGGCTGTGTTCACTGACCACATGTTTGAATGACAACGAACCCACTGGCTGTGTTCCCTGACCACAGGTTTGAATGACAACGAACCCACTGGCTGTGTTCACTGACCACAGGTTTGAATGACAACGAACCCACTGGCTGTGTTCACTGACCACAGGTTTGAATGACAACGAACCCACTGGCTGTGTTCACTGACCACAGGTTTGAATGACAACGAACCCACTGGCTGTGTTCACTGACCACAGGTTTGAATGACAACGAACCCACTGGCTGTGTTCACTGGCCGCAGGTTTGAATGACAACGAACCCATTGGCTGTGTTCACTGGCCGCAGGTTTGAATGACAACGAACACACTGGCTGTGTTCACTGGCCACAGGTTTGAATGACAACGAACCCACTGGCTGTGTTTACTGACCACAGGTTTGAATGACAACGAATCCACTGGCTGTGTTCACTGACCACAGGTTTGAATGACAACGAACCCACTGGCTCTGTTCACTGACCACAGGTTTGAATGACAACGAACCCACTGGCTGTATTCACTGACCACAGGTTTGAATGACAACGAACCCACTGGCTGTGTTCACTGACCACAGGTTTGAATGACAACGAACCCACTGGCTCTGTTCACTGACCACAAGTTCACTTCGCTCCTGTTATAACCTTGCATTATTCACAAGAAGCCTGGGTGCAAAAAAATGTATTGCTGGCTTTAAACTGTTGCATCACCTCTCTAATTGATTGCGGTGGAAAGAGAAAAGAGAAAAGAAGACATGCTATTATTCATAACGTACTTCTATTTTAAGAAACTAGCAAAGAAAATTTGAAAAGGGGAGACAACACTACGAGTAGTGGACAGAGAGCTAGAAAAAAAAATATAGCGAAAGATTGTAATTGTCACTTGAGGATAGATGTTGCAGACGACTGAATTTGAATGATTACAGACATTTAAATTGTCGCAGCATAAATATTTTTAACATTTTAAATTACTGTCCATCAAACGGCGTGGTGTAACGCAGTGTTACGCCCTTGCAGTGTGATAGATATTAAATCAAATGCAGCATACATTTGTCTGAAAAAAATCCGATCTTCCCAAATAAAAATACAGCTTTAGCTAAAAAAAAAACATGGACGAAAATAATATTTACATTTTTTTTCAACGCTAACTTTCATATGTGATGTACGTGAGGCGTGAAAGCCTTTCCGAAAATACGGCTCAATAGTCACGGTTAGAATAGAAATGCTTTACCACACTGGTGCCAAACTTTTTTCAGTCTGAGGGGGATAAAAATTGACCAAACATATGTCGCCGGTCTCATCACCAGAAAGAATCCATTGAACCGAGACTTTAGATTTCATTATGCACTGTGGGTAGCAGGGGCGGACTGGATGTCAAAATTAGCACAGGCATTTCTATACAATCAGGCCCGTAAATTACATATCTTTTGATGGACATCCAATTATAGGTCCTCAAAATCATCATATTACTTTGAGCATCGATAACTGTTCACATGCATACAATGAGCTCTGTATTTCTATAAAAAAGATAACCCTTATGTTTCTTTTTAATCGCTTAGTGTGTAGGCCCTAAAAGCATACTAGTAGCACTGTCTACGGATGTAGGCTATTACATTATTTCGAATAATTTATTAAATTAAATTACAATTACACTGTAGAGAGGTTTAGGAGTGCCCCGTTTGTAAAAGAATATTATAAAACCTGTAACAATTTAATACATAGTGGCATCCATGCGACCCTTTCTGTGGTCCTACTGGCCCATTTGGAAACCGGCCCACCGGGCATTAGCCCGAATGCCCATATAGCCAGGCCGCCCCTGGTGGGTAGGTGTTTCTAGGGGCCGAATAGCATTTCGTCACGGGCGGGATGTGACCCAAGGGCTGTAGTTGGAGAATCGCTGCAGTCTGCGAAATAAGTCATAGTCGTTTAGCGACTGAAGAGTGCCAACAACTACCCTCTCCCCTTAACAAAAAGCTTCTATCTATATTGTGTCATTAAGTATGTTGTCAGTCAAAGACCAGTGTGTGAATTGTGTTTTCTGTGATAGCGGACAAAGTAAGAAAACACATCAACACCTAAAACTTAATAGAAGTCTGGCGATACTTAAGAAATAGCAAGCATGGCTCGTCTAGACGTTAGTTACAGAAAGTAGTCAAAATATATCTCATAACAACAATTATTCATTTTTTGTGACAAGAGGCTGTTGAATTTAATAATTAGCATTCGAAGGATCTATGAGAGGAACCTTTTCTTTTGTTTTGTATCTCCTAATGTTTTTTTACATGGCGCACGCGCTTATTCATAAATATAAATGAATTCCATGAACACTAAACAAAATTGTAAATGCATAAATCTGACTGAAAGGTGTAACAATGACCAACATTCACTGGAGAAGTGGCGCTAAAAAAACTAAAAGAGTTCTCTGTGTAAGGTAATGACACTTCATCATTACACACACGTCCCTTTATTCCAGCGCGCACCACAATTCCCTTGATTTCAAACGATGTTCATAAGCGATTGTCTCCCGTGGATTGTCTTCGCTTCCCGATCTGTAGTTTCTTTTCCCGGATTCCGTTGGGATGCTCCTCTTGTGACCACCAGGAACAAAAAAAAACAACAAAAAAACCATTGTGCATCCCATAAATGATAGATAGCCCATGGTCATCTTTACCAAGTTTTAATCATTTTACTACAGCGATAAAACATTGCCAGGGACAACACATATGTCATCATTACCCGAGGCTGGTACTCCTCTCTCCCCTCCCCTTAGCAGCCACATAATCGGGAACTCGGTACACTCGTGACATCTTGTGGGGCCATCATGTAGTAGAGAAACTGGGTTCTAAACAGTGGGTGTTGTTATTTTCTCTTGTCTTCATGTTATATGTTGTATAATTTTCCACTATATTAATTATGAGTTGTTCTTTTTTCACATCAAAATGCTGTATTATTTGGGCATGTTCTAATTCTGTGAATTTTCCCCAGTACATTAAGAGAACACCTCTTTTTCCAAGATAAATTGTTTTCACCAATCGGAAAGAACAAAAACCTTTTACCAAAGATTTACAATGTGTAATTGAAATGCGGAGAACAAGTCTTATAGATATGTAATACTGTAGACATTATCTCTTTGTAAGCATTCAAACAGAGCCATACAACTCTCTTCAATGGAGGGTATTTAAACAAGGGGAAGACAATTAGCGGGTTTTGTGAATGATTAAAATAAGTTTATCTTTACTTTTGTGGATCTTTTTTTTTTCTCTTTTAGTGAAGGTAGAAAAGTTCGTAGTCACGTGATATGACCAAATTAATGCACAGAAAAGCTAGAAATGTACGAGAAAATTAAGAATAGAAAATATTGAGTAGAGAGAGAGATTTCCGTGATATATCTACAGTACCAAACCATCACCTCCCATGAGTAAGCTCTAGCCATGCTAGATAAGCACATTCATTGCTGGACTGCTCTACTAGTAGCAATCTGCTTGTTTAGCACACTCACACACACAAAATAAAATATTTTGCATTCTGCTCAAATTACTGACGTCAGAAAATCAGAAAATTGTTATTTTATGATTCTCTTACTAGATTTTGTTCATAGCCTGGAGGGGAAATAACAATTCTTATCGTGATGTCGCGGTGCTTTCCCTTTAACCGAGTTATGTTCTTTTTTTAAAAAAAAAAAGGTTCTAAAGGCTCAGTAAGCAGATAAATTTAATTTTATCCTATTCGTGGTCCAGGGCATACGATCACAATATATAACCACTTTTACTTTCTTGAGATGAGGGCAGGTACCGATAATTAGCTGGATGAATTGATACATTTTGGTAAATACATAACAACAACAACAAAAAGCGGTGTTTCCAACAAAAACCATCTCGAAACTTTCTTTTTGACAGCTGAGCTCTTCAAACTTGAAAACAAAATAAGTGGTCGGTATTTGGACGATGTTCGAGATCTATAATTTCCCACTTTTGGTGCCTTCGCTTGGATCTGCCAGTGAAACTTTGGACATTGTACAAACATGTGGCTACTTTGTTGTCCTATCAGCAGAATGCACTTGCATCAGCTGCCTTAGTTTATTATCTAGACATGGATAAGCTTAGCGGTCTGCTTAGATTGCCTTCTGTTTATGAAGGACAACTGGGATCAAAACTGAGACCGATTGCTTTTCCTTTCCTAGCTTATTTTAGGTATCAGTTAAAATTGGAATTGCTCCCCTCCTCCAGGCCACACAAAAAAAAAATCATTCCCTAGGACTTTAGCTGAAGATTCTCGGTTTAAAATAGCAGTTCTTTAATGCATGGCGTTATCGACATTTAATGCAATAGCATATGCATTTATTTGTTTGGAATCTATGACAACGTATTTATGATTAAGGCAAATAAACTTGCTTAACGTCATTCTGCTTATAACACCTTATTTGATAATAATACTTATTAAAGCTATAATCATCATTTTATTTTTCATGATAAGAAAGGAAAAGAAGTCGATGAGTACAAAATAAAAAGTAGAAACTTAAAAAAACGTCGCGGATCAATATGTTTGTGTGTGTGTAGAATATATCGTCTCCTTGTTTTTAATTGAATAGTCTCCATTCCTATTAAACTACGAGTCAAACGCTTCCCTTCGTTGTGGTCAGCGCTGTGCCCAGAAAGAAAACCTGAAACGTCAGATTCCCATCGAGAACAAAAACATTGACCAGTCTCTGCCACAGCTATTCAAATATTTAAAGACACTGCATCACTTCAATTGGTTTCTAATATTTTTTATGTATCTCTTCCTTGCGGTGTCGCTCCTGGAGGAGAATGAATATTTTTATTTATTTATTGGAGCTCATTCTTCAATGTCTTTTCCTTCGTGTCAGAGAAGAAACTTATAAGCTGCAATAGCAAGTAGCATCAAACACGATATGCATGTTAAATATCGTGGCCGATTTCTGGTGATTAAACTGATTTATCAATATATGTGATATACGCAAATATTGACTTGAGTTATTCCTGTAAACCCCCAGGGGATCATGGGGTCGCAACCACACCTCTCCACTGAACTCGGTTCTGAGCAGCTTTCTTCATCTGCTCCCGTGTCATTCCAGTATCCATCTTCGCTGATGACCAATTTTTTTCCAGGTTTGCTTGGGTCTGCCACTTTCCTCCTTCCTCGCAGATTCCTATCAAGTGCCTGCCTGCAACATTGGTACTTGGTTTTTGCAGGGTGTCCTTGGTTCTCTCCGACAAGTTGACATTAGATATCCTTTCGTGCCACCTAATTCCCAATATCTGGTTGTGAAGATCTGAAGTTTTTCCATGTTTGTTTTCCCAACTCTCCATGTCTCGGAATCGTATAGAAGAACCGACTTAACGTTTGTGTTCTAGTCTCGGATCTTGTTCTGTAAAGACAATGCTTTGGAGCGCCAAATTGTTTGAAGAGGGATACCTCCAAACCTAGCTTTATTTTTAAATAATTAATGAAAAGAATATAATGAATGTGATGTTTGTTACATTTGTTACACTTGAATGTGATGGTTTAGTGACACAAAACCCAAAGTGTGTTCGGAGGAGAATTTACATATATAATTTTCTTTATGGCTCAAGAGTTTGGACACCACGTAATGGAAAGATCACTCTTTTATTTTTGCAAGTCGAACACACTAGAGTTACCCTACGTAGGCAAAAAAAAAAAAAGGGGCGAGAACAAGTAGTATTCACCCGTCACTAAATAGCAGGGCCGGACTTAATCATTGTGTAGCCCTATGCGAAACGGATTTCGCGGAGCCAAGTTTGGGTAGTGATACGAATAATAAGTGAAAATTAAGAGTTTGCGAAGTCATACAGTATATCATAAAAATTCTATTTCCTACATGGATCACGCTCAATAGCAAAAATTACCAGATGTTTCTATCTATCTACGAGAATTGTTCACCTCAAGTAATTCTTTATTAGTTTCAGGCGCGAGAAGCTTCTTTCACTAGATTCCACATTTACGGGTATTGCATAATGCCATTTTTTTTATCGCACGTAGGATTGGCGTTTTCCATATTGAATGACACTCCAAAAAGACAATTTGTCTATATATTTCAGGAGATTAGTAAGAGTTTTCAAAAGATTTTAATAATTTCTGGATATTTCCAGGACTTGTTCGTATATTTTGCGATTTCTGGAGATTTCCAGCAGCTCCTGGTAAATCAACAGGAGGCCGCGGAAAATTTGTAATAAGTTATAAAATGGTTTCATTTAATAATTTATACACCTAGAATTAGCACGGGTCCTATGAAAGTGCGGGGCCCACTGCGTATGCATAGGTTGCTGTGGCCTAAAGGGGGCCCTGCAAAATATCGGCGTATGGTACTCCGACGGTTTACTAGTGAATTTATAAAAAATAGCAAAAATACTCTTTATACTATATTGAATCATTTAATCACAATAGTAAATGAATGAACACGCTTAATGTTTAAAGAATAAAAAAGTTTTAAAAAAAAGGAAACTACCCCTCTCAGGCCTTAAGGTCTATAGAGCAGATGATGTAAAGGTCATTCGTTTCTGTGGCCAACGGTTAACGATGGTGTCATGTGGCCAGCACAACGACCAACCGCCTTTACTTTTCTCAACTAATGTCATTCAGGTATCCATTAGAGCTGGGTGGACTCAGAGGCGCCCAAAGATCCCGAAATTAAAAATCCCAGACTTCACCAGGATTCGAACCCTTAATCCTCGGTTCGGGTCCAAGCGTTTTACCACTCAGCCACTGCACCTTCTTTCAAGAATAAAACACAATATAAATTAGAAGATGTGAAAATCGTGAGTTCGACTGTATATAATTGTATTCAATGAAAGGAATGTGTTCCGAATTAGATGTCTCTACGATTTCTTATAAGTGTTCTCTATTCCTATGAAAAACAAGCAGATGCGGTGTGGCACCTTCTATGACTCGACACCAAGTAATTTCTATATTTTTGTAACCTCAGTCTAGAATTCTATATATTAACCCACAATTCTTCATTTCGCCTTACGTAGTTCCGTTTATGTGTTTCACGGAGTCTAAGAGGTCATCGGTGACAGTTCATCATTTCATTATTAATAATATTAACAAGTTTTCACCTCTTCTGTGACATTAAAGCCCCTTTCTTAATCATAATAAAAAAAAGTTCTTCAATCTTCTGTACCGAATTGTCTTCTCCCTGATTGTCTTGTCTCTGTTTAACCCTGGCTTGTAGAGAACGACACAATTTAATATGATAAATGGACGTTAGCTTCAACGTCTAAAGTCTCGAGTTGTGTAGATCTTGCATAAACTTTTGCACTAGCTGAAGGTCAAACCATTCGTCGCCAATCAATGTCCACCACCCCCTGCTATTAAAAGGGCTCTTGGTTCTAAGTTTTATTCCAAGTTGATAAAAACACAACTGATATAAGCTGATTGTCGTATTATATTGTTTTTTTCCCTTGTTTGGTTGTTGGTAATGATGGTAATGGTAATTCGCGAAATGTTGAAAACAGTTAAGAAGATTAAGCTTATCATATTCCCCCCCCCCCCCCCAAAAAAAATAAAGCTCCAATAACCTAACTTACGTGCAGGGTGGTTCGGGGTGGTTCAGGATGATGCAGGGTGGTGCAATTATCTGCTTAAGACTCCTAGATGTCAAGTGGTGCGCACATCTTGCACTGAACATCTTGAACGCGTGTTCATTATCCCCTACAGATTGAACAAAATAATTAAAAATGGATTTCGAATTGACTCTTTTTTTTTTTAAATACTTAAGTCATTTCCTCAAGCCTTGAAGGTCGTACTAGCCGTTTGAGTCTCCTTTAGCTCCTACAAGCTGTGTACTAATAGTTTTTAGGTGTTTTTTTTTCAAGCTTATATCAACTCACCCCGTCTGTCTGTCTGTCTGTTTGGTACAAATTGTGTACACGTTATTTCTCCTTCTTCCCATTCTCGGACCTATTTGAAGCTTAGCACAATTATTCATTCTCCCTTAGAAAACATGGATCATGGATCAATAAAAAAAAACAAATTAATCAATTAATTGGTCGTAATTTATTCATTTTGTTTGATACAGAAAAAGGGAGACGAATCTTACAGTATTTAGATGCAAATTTGCAGCGTTGCCCTCAGATAAGCTTTGTTTTTTTTAAGTATTTTTTTTTATTAGATTCTGAGTGAGAGACGAAAAAGAAGAGAGAAAAAATAGAGAGGGAGATAGGTAAAGAAAGAAGAGAGACAGAGAGAGAGTTTAAGAAGAAGTAATGCTAATGCTCTCGGTGTTTTGCAATAAAAAAAACATTGTAGTTGTTTATGTATAGACTGCTCGCCACATTAGTTTCCTTTTTATTACTGATAAAATAAAGTAAAATATAGTAAGTCAAAACCTTCAAAACAGTAAGTCATTTAATTAACTTTCTAAATCACCACACTGTATCCAATTAGGCAAAAATACCCATAGGAAACCTCAAAAAAATATAAATAACCTAAAAAGTACCTGTATATCTAAAGAGAGGAGAATTTTTTTTGTTCAAATTTAAATTGTGCGCGCCGACTGACGCCAACTAGGGCTCCTAATTAACTCTTTAACAACCACGATATACTTTTATCTCTTGTTATGTAAAATATCTTTTAAAGTTGAACAATGATAGAGTTACACTTCTGCTGGGAGACTTTACTTTTCTAACCAGTCATCCGAAATTTGACATTCTATCCTCTGAAGCAGGACATTAATTTCAACTTATCTAGCGATTTAAATATTTTCTGTTCAACCCAATGTAGTGGTACACACACACACACACACGCATGTAGTGGTAGTAAATAGCTTCCACTTTTAACAGCAATCCTTTTGACAAGTCTCGTCCAAATATAGATTGAATTTTTTCGTATTTATTTTGCTATTCTCTGGAAAGAATTATTGGCTGAAAATAGATAAGAAAAAAAATGATTTCAAAGAAAATGATATAAAAATATTCAGAATCTTGAAATGTGTATCTCATTCTTCATTCATTCTTCAAACGAAGTTAATCGCTGACCTCAACTTCATTTCAAATTTTCGTTCTAAATTAAGTTTATGGCTTGAGTTAAACTTTGGTTTCAAATTGAACTAATGGTTTTGGTTTCAATTAATACAAAGCACACACACACACACACACACACACGTTTTGTTCTCGGCTAAGTTTAAAACATTCACCAGAATTATTTTTATTTTTTGAAGGCATGAACTTTTTATAGGATGGCATCTTAATCTCCAATCCTTCCCCCCCCCCAGTTTATTACTATTTTGGCGCCTTTTTTGTGTGTGCATAGAACCTTCAAAATGAGCCCCTCACTTACGCCTCTCAACCCCTGCTGCCAAAACCTTGTGTTGACGCCGTAAGATATTCAGTAAGGAAAAAAAAGTGCAGCTTCCTCCCTCACTCCGCCTCCTACTGTCCAATTCTTTTTTTTTTCTTTATCTTTCTGTCCCTCCCTTCTGGCTTCCAGCAGCTTCCAAACAGGTGCATCGACGCTTCAATGTCAAAGATGTCAGCAAGAATGGAGCGAACGAAAGGAAGAATGGAGAGAGAGTGAGAGAGAACGAAGAGGGAGAAATACTCTGTAATCGTCATCTTTGAAAATTTTCCATTTTAATTCCGCTTCAAGTGTTAAAAATTGATGCTAGCATCAGAATAGAAAATTGGGAAGAGAAAGAGAGAGAGAGAGGGAGAGAGAGAAAGAGAGAGAAAGAGAGAGAGGAAGAGAGAGAGAGAAAGAGAGAGAGGAAGAGAGGGAGAGTGACAGAGAGGGCTTGTAATACAAAAATGTGTTTCTACCTTACAAAAGGTTGATATGTAAGATATAATGTAAAAACACAACTTTATCAAGATATTATTTTAAAATAAATGGGTTATTGTCATAAAAATATATATTTAAATATACAAACTATTGTTGCATGGTCGTTGTCCTTGTATTCCGATTCCAATTAGTCCATTATTTTAAATTGTAAACCCATCTATATATAGTCTATGAACATAACAGAACCAAATAGATACTTGAAATATTTTTAAAAAATGTTAACTCTAAAAATTTTTAAAAGATAACGATTTGAGTGAAATGGTCAGTCAAGGCCGCATGGGCCGAGCCTCCACATCAAAAAACGTTTAGTTTGTTTTGGAAAAGTGTAAAATGTAAATACTGAAACGAAAACCAACCCCCTGCCTGTTAACAGTACTGTCATCATATTTAGACACCATAACTAGAAGAATCAAACCAAACATCTTCTGACATCTCGACAGACATACTATCTCAGAAATGTACATTTTGAAAAGATACTGACAGCTACCTAACTTGTGGAATTGCGAATGCGTATTTCTTTCTTTTACGGTGGTTTATTTGTTTTGCCTATAAGTATAAGCCTCTTTAAAAGTACTTCCAGTAAGTCTGTAAACTTGTAGACACTACCGCCAGTGTCTTTTGGTATACGTTGACCTTCTTTTAGTAGCCGAGAAGAGAAAAAAACACACAACGCACTGAACCTTGGGTTCGTCAGGTGATGGAGTACAGGACGGCACTGGGTACACCACGCTTGTACCTGCTTAGGCCTGCAAACTGTTGGACATTTTTTACCTTGTTTTGTTTCTTCCCTGTGCTACAACCTTAGACCCAGGAGATTGCTACAGGTAGCTATGTATAGAGTAGTAGCGCCAGCACCATTCAAATACAAATAACTCAGTTATCAGTGAGAAGACAAAAATAACTTGAAAAAAAATGTTTCGTTTCGTTACTTTCGAGTTTTTTTTTGTTTTTTTTTATAGCTTTTATATAGCGCTACTTTCATGCTTATAGCATGCTCAGAGCGCTTTTGGTCCAATCTCTTTTGTGGACCAGTGGGGGAGAGGGGGTATCTAGGAGTTGGTTTTCCGTGCTGCCTTTAGGCGCTCAGTAAACACAACTCTGCCCGAGTCGGGTGTCGAGCCTCGAGCCCCCTTCTAGGTAGCCAAGTTCAAGCGCACTTGGCCTCTCGATCACGCTTCCATAGCGTAAAGCTTGTTTAATAGAGAGAGCTAAGACAACTTTGGACAGAATTTTGTTTCTGGAAAGTCAATTGTTATAACGATGCTTGATGTAAACATTAGAATTGTAATTAAAAACAATAAATTTATAAAAAGATTTTTGCATATTTACAAAAGTGCTAAAATAAAAAAAAAATTTGAAAATTCAAGGTTCATCCTCAAATTTTTTTATGACCACTTAAGCTGAGTCCTGTGATCACCTAGATGTATGAAAAACCCAGAAACCTTCCCCAAGTCACATGAAGACCTCAGATGTCCGAAAAGCCCAGAAACCTTGCCTAAGTCACATGATGACCTTAGATGTCCAAAAAGCCCAAAAGCAGGTCATTCCCAGGGCATGTACACTATTGTATTATTAGTACGACATTGAAAACAAAGTGCAGTACTTCAATAACCACGTACATCTTACTGGAGAGAAGTGGATAGAAGCTGCTTCAAATATCAAAGCCTAGAAACATAACATGATTGTTGCCTTTGAAATCTAGTAGAGATTTAGTTATATAGTATGCTTTAAAACATACAAGATAGTTTTCTTTCAAATCCCCAAAGAAGAAACAGGTGCAATTGTTATTTCCACTATAAGCGGATGTTGATCTTTCAAAGTCTTCAAAAGTCCTCTAGTGTTTTGACGTAACCATTTGTACAGTTCCCTGTCAGTGTTCTCTTTGTCTCTCTTATGTTTATTTCAACAATTGTAGTTTCAGCATCCAGCCAAAAAGTAAAGTATTGTAGTATGTCTTTTAATAAGCTCTTCATCATCTACCAACCAGAGACTTTAAATCAGCGTTTTTTTTGTTGTTTTTTTGTTGTTGTTTTTTGTGTCGCTCATCTCCAAGGCATTTTCATCCTGGAATGTGTTAAAAAACTTGGGAGAGAATTAACTATGTATTTTTTTTATAGATTAGACAAAAATACTAACAAACGTCATGAAGTCCCCCACACCGAGACAATTCGTCACAGAAGGCCTGAACACTGACCTGCAACGTCGCAACATATGGGCAGTTTAGACCAATAGCGCGTTGCCACGTCCCAGGTCTACGACACAGAAACGAGCTATTGGTCTCCACTGTTTACATGTTGCGACGTCTCAGGTCAGTGTTCAGGCCTTCTGTGACGAGCATGTATCAAAGAGGTTCATCGTAATGTCTCTTTGTGTTGTAGATTTATATATTACTATATACAGGATGTGTCCATTTGTTTTGTCATACATTTTTGAATCGTCGCTACGCCACTGCCCACACACTAATGTAAACAACAATGCAAAACACAGCAAAATGTTGTTGACTTCCCTTTGTACAGTAAATACATCCAAGAATGAACTAAAAAAGTACTTAGAAAACACCAAATTGGCACAAATACTACCATGGCGTTATTTAGAGAAACCTGAGATAACAGGCAGAACAAAACAATCACGGAGCTTGGCCTTAAGCTAAATCAATGGATCTTTTCTTCCTGCTTTTGTAAAGAAAAAAAAACAGATTTAATTTACACAAATAAAACCTTAGCACTTTAAGGCAGACATGATCCACAGTATGGTCACTAAAAAGGGCGACCTTGTGTTGCCAAGAAAAACACGCACTTTTCGGTTATTATATGACTGAAAATGGCGCTCTTCTTTTGGCGCCATTCACCCTTAATTAAAAAGTTTTCTCTCAGACCTGGAGGCCTGAGGGTCAAAGGAGGTGAGCTTTCCCACTTCTGTAGCTGGCAATAGACAAGGTTATTGTGAATAACATAGCGACTGACTTAAATCTATTATACAAATATAGACTTCTCCCCCGCCCCATGTGACTGAAATCCTGCTTTGAGAGTCAGCGCGCGTGAGCATGTGTGTATGTGTTCGTGTGTGTATGTTGGTGCTGGTGTGTGTGAATACCTAAAAAACGTTGACATTTCTTGAAAGCCTGTTCAAGTCTGTTTTTTTTTTAATTTGAATTTTTATTTTCCACTCATTGCTGAGAGTTGTGAATAAGTCGTGGTATACACTTTGAGGGCCACGTTTTACCCTGGTCGTAATATCAAACTGTATTTTGTGAGAAAATAAAACTTTAATTCAATACGGTTAACTTCATTATCTGAACAACCCCATTTTGTAGTTATAAATCTTTAACAGAGTTTAATTCCTGGACATTCGCCTAAAACAAAAGCAACAAGAGACCTTTTGAGGACCCGCACTCAATGTCCTCCTTCTTGTCCTTGACTACCAATAAAAGATCATTGTCCACCGTACTTCTGAAAACACTACAAATGTTCCTTTTCTCCCCTCCCCTTATTTAAAATGTAAAAATGAATATAACCAAAGAGCTTTCTCTTTCCCCCTGGTGTCTGTAAGTAAGTTGGCTACGTTTTAAAGAAATAGTGAAACAGTTTTATTTGCTGCTGCTAGCCCCACTATAGAAATCTACAATTGCCATTCAGTTTTCAAATGTTTGCCGTATGTTTTAACTTTTAACAGGCGCGCAGTTTGCAGGCATTTTTTTTTTTTTTTTTTTGTAGACCTTCTCAGGCAGACGTGAATAATTTGACACGCTGGAAAGTGATAAATAGGCTAGAGAAGATCTCGTGTCAGTTTCCGTTAGGCTGAGGGCTAGAAGCTCTGAGTTTACAAGAGGGAGCCACTCTTGTTGACTAAACAATCATTATTGGAGTTTCCCGATGAAACTCAAACGTCGGAAGTAATGAGCTTTCTGTTTTATTTCCTTAACATTTAGTTTCTAGTTTTTCTTTTACTTATGTGTCATTACTATCATTTTGGTTGTTTGTAAGAATGGGACTCTTATTAAACTACTGCTTCTCTTGAAAGGGGATTTAAAGAATACATTCTTCGTCTTCAGGCTTTTAAAATAATTTACATTCGGTATTGTTAGCCATCAACACACCATCTTAGAGTTTAAAACTTCTCTTCTCGATGACTAGATTAGAATTTGTTATACTATTTATCTACATCCAGGGACTTCTCAAACATTAAATAGGAACTTTTAAAACTCTTTCTACCTGCACTTATTTGTCTTAACTATGAACATTTTAAACCAATCTACTCTTTGTCTTTGTAGGATATCGATGATACCAAACAATGTTTGTACTTAACTGCCCCTCCCCTTCTGCTTTCCTAGATGTCGTATTAGTGCAGAAATAGTTCTAGTCCTTCTACTTTGTCTGTGTTCAACAACTTGATCTAGATCAGGACATCTAGTACTGTTTATTGAGCATCTTCGCAGCGCTACAAACTGTCCCTCTCTTTGTCCTAAACAGTCACGCACACACGCAGAAGCCAGTGACTTCATTTCACTAACCGACTTGTGATTGCGTAGGTTTTGGGGTGAATGGCACTGTCGCGGTGGGGAGGGAAGAAACCAAACACATGATCCCCCCCCCCATACCACCAAGGCCGACCTACAATGCCCGTCGACTTACAGTGTTTCTTGTTGTTGTTTTTTCGACAGTTTTATTTATTTTCTTGATAACATAGACTGTCCTACTTATCTATGTGTGAGTGGACTGCATGGGGCCGTTTGGGTACTAGGGGAGTATCACACAAATCCAGATCATAAATTGTTTTCCCCGAGTTTTTGTAATCACCTTTCTTGTTTTGTTATCTTCACTGTGACTTATTGTGATTGGTAGGTGTCATGCCTTGTGCAAGATAAAAGTTGAAACAAGGTATAATAACCTGGAGGATAGAAAGTTCCTCGAAATGTTGGCCCAAAATAATCTGTCTAAAAGTTCATCGGAAATAGTTCATGTCCTTTAAATCACCTGCCCTTGTTCGTTTGTTTTTCAATTTTTTCAAAACAAGATGAGATTGTAAGAGGCTCTTGTTTATCGGATTAACCTAATGCATGCTAACAGCAGCGGCCGTCTCGTTGTTGACAGATCTGAGTAGGTGTCTTGCTGTGTCCTCATAGCTTTCTTGTTCAGGGGTAGCGCTTTCGTAAAGTGTTGCTTTTTTTTTTTTTTTTCAGTTTTACTTTTGTCATTCTTTTCTGCTTGTACATTTTAATGAATGGTCCTTTCATTTCAAATTATAGTTTATCATTAATAATTCAATTTACAATAAATAATAAATGACTGAGTCGTTTATTCATTCACCTATCACTAATTCTTTTTCTCGGGGTTGGAAAAAATGACTCTTTTAGTGCTTGTAAGGGGAACAATACTGCACTCTTTCATCTCCGAACTCGCGCTCAGTTTTCCAAAATTAAATTTTAATCTTTTGTTGGTCACAAGACGTTGTCATGGAAGGTGTTCATGGAGCGTGTTCATGTTTTCTTGCACAAACTGATGAAGTGTGACAGGAATGTTGTAGGGACTATATCTTCATCTCGATATAGAATAATGCCCACGATTAGTCAGTGTAATTAGGACTAATTTTCTAGGGTGCGGAGGTGAGTCATAGTCCGTCAAGTTTACTTTCGGTATCACAATAGATTTCATGATTTGTGCATCTCGCAGAGTCAAAAGAGCAATAATGACATTTCTACATCACATTCCAAGACTATGCTCGACACCTGTGTTTCCCTTTTTTTTTTCCTTAACGGAACACTTCGCACATTCTGAGTATTCTATGGAACACTTTGCTTAATTTGTATAGAGAGATTAATTCACGGGTGGCTTACTAGTTAATTATTCCAGTAGTTCGTGGAACACCTATTCATGCGTCGAAGAACACTAGGGGTGCTCAACACAATTGTGAATCGAAAAGTATATGGAAATGGTTATGAAATGTTTTCTCTGTTGTATGTTTATTGAGAGTAAGTGTTGAGTGGGAGATCAATGAACTAAAAGGTTAGAGACTAGATCTTAGCCTCTTGGCCTGTATTGCTGCCAGATATTGGTCGACTTCAACTAGCAATATTTATTCAAGTCTAGAGTTATCCTAATGTCTATACTGATCTCTCTCTCTCTCTCTCTCTCTCTCTCTCTATTACAGCGTTGTAAAAGGGCCCTGTTTGTAATTCAGACCTGGTGGTCAGCATGCTTCCTATTTATGCTTTGATGATCTAAGGCAGCCATTCGGAACTGGGCCATACGCCCTTCTCCTGGGAGATACTTGACTCTTGAAGGTCCTCATAACACACAAAATTCAATGGGGGGTTTCAGGGAAGTTACAAAACATTATTTACATTACTCGGTAAACATTACATAAAGGATTAGAAAGTAAAGAGCAAGCTTCCAGTATCAACCACACACCTATTGCACGTCTCAACACAGAGATTCACCCTTTGATTTGCACTAAATAGGAATACAAGTGAGAGCAAAATCTGATTTTTTTTTTTCTAGTAAGATTTAAATCTAGGTCTAACAATTATAAGCGATGTTCAGACATCCGCCATATTATCTCAAGATTACCCCGGAAATCATAAACAGAAATATTCAAGTGCAGAGAAGCCAAAAATATTTTTTTTTTATCGTACAGAGGAAATTTTTTATGAGTATGCCCGCCAATTTTATCATATATTGCTTCCTTTCAGTCTACAAAACATACAATAATAAAAGGAGCGAATAAAATTGTCTCGTTGGCCACCCTATGTTATATATATTACTGTCTTTTTGTTTTCTTTTATATCATGCTTTATATTGTCACTCGTCTTTTATGTCAAGGCCGACCTATATATTTTCTTCTTTTATCTCAACACAGACCTATATATTTTGACGCCTCTTTCTACTAGCATGGACTGACAAGCTTGTGCTATTTTAAGCTATTTCTATTTTAAGAGGGTTAGGGTTTTTAGCGGCACCTGATAGTGGTGTTGTTTGTCCACCATCCGTCTTGTTTAGATCGCAGAAACTAGAAAATATATTGAGAATCCAATATCATGATATTTTAGATCTTGCTAAGTTCTAGAGTCTAGAGCAACGGCCACTTTTTGTCAACTGAAATCGAAAAATTTAATTTTTTAAATTAAATATACAAGCAATTTTTTTCTCATAAAATACAATACTTTTAAAATGTAAAACTTCAGGGCAGGTAAGTTTTTATAATAAGGCTACTTATCAGAAGGCTTGAGTTCCAATCCCGATTAGAGCAGAAATATTTTTTATACTAAATCTTAAAATTTGGAGCATTGCTACAAGCATGAATGTTGTGTTGTACAGAAATAATTTTTAAGAAATCCAAACGCGGTTATATTCATTTTTTTATGGCCCTAAGATTTTTACACAGTGCAGTGGCGTGGCTTCCTTTTGCACAGGGGGCTGTGTGTCCCCACAAAGTCTCCAAAAGTCTACATTTTCTTTAGCGTCCCTTGTAAGATGAAACTGTTATTAATTTAGTGTCATCTTTCTTGCGTTCTATCATGTTTAAATCGAAAAAAAACTAAAAAAAAGCTATTGGAAAGATTTTTTTCGTTTTGAGCACACACACAAAAATTAAAATAAGTCGGAAATCTCTTTATCGATAATCGATTGTTCAGTTTATTTTCAAGGGAAAAATAACACCTTATGATACTGTAAAATGTTGTTAGTTTAGAGAATCAAAACATGGCTTTAATTTTCCTTGTCCATGGGCGGATCTGGTAGTGGTCGCCTCTGAGTTTGTGTGATAACACAAACTCGTTTTCTAATCTTGTTTTTTTTTTATTCTTTTCCTTTTTTTGATGTTTTCACTTTTGCGTACACACACACACATCACATTGAAATTTTAACTGTACGGTATTTAAAACCCAATGAATATGAATATTAATTAGAGGAGGAAAGGCATGAAAATTAGCTTAAAAATATCCCTGCAAAAGAAAATGAATTCTAAATGTAATTTTAAAATTTGGCTGAATTTTTCTTTTATTCTCATCTATTTCACTTGAATGAAAGACGATCGTGCGATTATTTCACGTAAATGAATGATGATTATTCGATTTATTCACGTGAATTTACTATAATCATGTGATCATTTCCCGTGAAAGTATGAGATCACTCGATACTTCATGATGCACATGTACAGAGGTTGCGTGTGTGCGTTCGAGGAACCTTGGCGAGGGAGTAAGATACTCCTTTTGTTTTACTACCGAGCTAGTGACAAGCAATGCGCCCGGGCGCCCAACAAAGCACACGAGTGATTGTATAGAATTACCTTAATTACAGTCTTTTCGTAGTTTCTGATGCTTGAGTAGAGGGCGAACGAAAGGGGCGGGGGAGAGAGGGGTTGGGGAAGAGAGATATCGGCCGAACACACGAACGAAATATAATGGGGGGTAGCGATCGTTTGGGACGCAGCGGGGGTGAGGGCGCCACATATGGGGGAAGTAAGTGTCGATGTTAAGAGCCTGAGCGTCAGTCCTAACTGCGCTATTACTGCGTCACTTTGTCTCAGGCCAGAGCGTGTGAATGCTGGGAGATAGACGGAGCGCAGTGTGACATTTCCCGTTAAGTCTATTGGATTATCGAACAAAACAAGACGCTAGTTTCCCTGGGATCAGAAGGTCGCCTGTGATGTTGTATTGACCTTTTGTGTGTGTGTGTACCGCTTTAGTTATGAAGACGTGTACAAGCTCAAGCTACTCAGTTGCAGCTGCTTCTTCAATTCGGAAGATAAGGGTTAGGAAACAAGTGACTGCAAAACAAACAACAGCAACAACAACAACAGCAACAACAGCAACAACAACAGCAACAACAACAGCATCAACAACAACAACAACAGCAACAATAACTTTAAAACAAAAGATACACGAAAGAACAAGTTTATTTTTAAATTATTCATATGGCAATAGCTCCTCTCATCTGGTAACGGCTCCTCTTAGTGGGCAGTGGCTTCTCTCAATGAGCCGTAGCCCCTTTCAGAGGCTCCTCTCATTGGGTAGCGGTACTTCTCAATGGGCAGTGGCTCCTTTCAGTCGACAATGACTCCTCTAAAGAAAATGGCTTCTCCAGGTTGATAGTTGTTCTTATCAATGGACCATGAATCCTGTTCGTTGAATATTGGTCCATGGACGCTCTTTCTTCCACTAACCTTTCCAACCGTATGTTTCTTTGCGTTGTTTTTACTGTAAGACAAAATACATGTTCATTTTCCTGTTTTGGTATTTATTCTGGAAGCATCCTCGACTCTAGATTTATGAGTCATAATAAACTGAATAAGCGGCTGTAATTGTTTTTATTGTTAGTAGCATTCGGCCTACAGGGTGGCACAATAACTTAGCACCAGGCTTTTGTTTCCACATATGAACATTGCAATTTTTTTTATCTTAAGAGGCTGTCACAAAGGTTAGCAAAGGGCAGCAGAGGTTTACCTCCCCTGTTTTAGCTGTAACTTTTTTTTCTTTGCTTATCTGACATTTATTTCCAGATGACGAAAAGGAGAGAGAGAGAGAGAGAGAGAGAGAGAGAGAGAGAGAGAGAGAGAGAGAGAGAGAAAGAAAGAAAGAAAGAAAAAGAGAGAATGTAAGAATTCAAGAGTAAAAGAGTCTATTGTTAAATATTTGTGTAGAGTATGTGAAATGACGTCCTTTATAAACCCTCAACGTCATTATAGTAATAACAAAACTTTGTAATATGGAAGAACATATTTTTACAATACCTCTATTCAACTCAGACTTCACTGAACCTGGATCCAGGAATTTGGACATCTGATTTCAAAAACGGCTCTAGCGATTTTCCTATAAATGTAACAGTTGATGTATATTGCTAAAAACAAAATTACTAGCTCGTTGGCCAAACGGGAAAAACTCTAGTTCGACCATTATAATTTTTCAAAGTAAAAAAAATTAAATGTAAATTTGGCTTAAGACTAAATCTAGGACTAGATCCAACATATAAGAACTATCGCGTTCTTGAAAGGACTATCGCGTTCGGGCATTTCCGAATGTAATGAATTATTGATTTAAGAGTCTTTATATACAATTCTCTTCATGGCTCAAGAGTTTAGACTCCAAGTAATGGAAAGATCATTCTTTATTTCTGCATGTCGGACGGACCAGAATTACCCCTCGTAATTTATAGGCGAAAAAAAAGAGGGGGTGGGAGAACAAGTACTATTCACCCGTCACTAAATAGCAGGGCCGGACAATAAGTGAAAATTAAGAGTTTGTATGAGAAAATATATTCGTCTTTGCATTTTATTAATTCTTTACTACGTACAGAATTACTTTCCGAGCCTTGCGTGTAGCGAAGTCATACAGTATAGCATAAAAATTCTGTTTCCTCTAAAGATCACGCTTAATAGCAAGAATTACCAAATGTTTCTATCTATCTACGAGAATTGTTGACCTCAAGTAATTCTTCATTAGTTTGAGGCGCAAGAAGCTTCTTTCACTAGATTCCACAATTACGGGCATTGCATAATGCCGTGTTTTTTTTTTTTATGACGCGTAGAATTGGCGTTTTCCATATTGAATGGCACCCCACTGACAATTTTGTCAATATATTTCAGGAGATTTGTATGAGTTTTCAAAAGATTTTAATAATTTCCGGATATTTCCAGGACTTTTTCGTATATTTTGCAATTTCATCAGATTTCCAGGAGCTACTTTTAAATCGACAGGAGGCCGCTGGAAATCTGTTATAAGTTATAAAATGGTTTCATTTAATAATTTATACAACTAGAATTAGCGCAGGTCCTATGAAAGTGTAGGGCCTACTGCAGTCGACAGGTTGCAATGGCCAATGGCCGGCCCCTGCAAAATAGGGGCGTATGCTACGCCGCCGGTCGACTAGTATAATATATTAATTTTCAGGAAAATTTTGCGCATCTCTTCTAAGTCTAGGTTTATAAGCTATCATTGGAATTATTCAATAATAATAACAATACATTGAGTAGTCAGCAGTAGTTTATCGATTAAGCGATAACTGAATCAATTTAAAGTTGCTTCATGTTTATTGAACAAATATCTAAGCTCTACTAATATTTTTTTTAAAGAAAATCTAATACACATTACATCTAGATTCTAGATCTAGAATAGATCTTAAGAGCTCTAAATCAGAAATCTAGGTCTAGAGTCTAGTGTTAGATATAGATGTCCATATAATGATAATATCCAAAATCACTCAACTGTGCATTGCCCGCTGGCCAATTTGCGACGTATGTTCACGCAGCTGATGGTGTTAAAATCATGCGTTCGTAACCTGGCTTGAACCAAATATTTTTAAAACTAATAATTAAAATTGTTTTCCCTTATTTTTTTCGTTTTGGACTGACATTTTCATTGGTAGCCCACATGTAAACTTGTTATCAATAAATGACCATATTGACCGGTATAAATTAATAAAGTTTGGACCCCACCATCGAGACGAAATAGATTTTAGGGTTCTCAAATCTTATTGATCGTCTCTTGATTATGAAATTTCTTCTTGACATTGTCACCATTTTGTTTAGTCAAAGATGGAGTAAAAGATTTCATTATTTGATCAATTATGATTCATTTGTCTTTTTTGGAGGAAAAAAAAGTAATTTACACTGTTTTATAATTTTGAGATGGACAAGAGGTCAAGGTCCCACTGTCCTCTATTTGTGGACGAATGAATGCTGTCCTTGAGCTGGGCCACGTTCATTTAGCCGTGCTTCGGTGTCTTAGTTTCCTGCAATTAGGATTCTCGGTCTCTGCTTAACGCTACAGTTCAATAAGTTTGGCAATCAACCCAATTAACACAAACCAAATAATAAAATCAACACTAAACAAACAGCACAGTCAACACAACACAATACAAACAATACAATGAACACGACATAATACAAACAACACAATTAACACACCATCAGCATAATTAGAATACGTATGTATAAGTCTACTTAGAGTAAAAAAAAAATTTCTAACCATAAGTCTATAGATCTAGTGATCTAGATTTAGAAGACAGTGTGCAAAATGTTCCTGAACGTGTATTAATTTATCAAACTCTTCAATGAATGCGGAGATACCCGAAGATGAATAGTGTGTTTAAGATAATGATTTTCTAGTTCTCTAGCCAAATAACTATTTTTCAAAAATTATAAAGGTCTAATTAGTTTTCCCAGTGTGGCCAAATCGCTAGCAATTCATTTCTCAAAGATCTACATCAGCTGTCAACTTTCTAGGGAATACTTTCAGTCTCCGTTTTTTTTTTTTAGCGCCCCGAAAGGGGCAAAGACGCTATTAGTTTTGTGTGGCCTGTCTGTCCGTCCGTGCCGTATAGATCTCGTAAACTAGAAAAGATAGTGAAAATCCGACATCACAATATTTTAGACCATTCAAAGTTCTGATGCAACGGCTACTTTTTTCTTTTCTGAAAGCGAAAAATCTAATTTTTTAAATCACTTATGCAAGCAGTTTTTTTTAAATAAAAATACACCACTTTTACAACTATTCACTATTAATAGTAACAAACACGGGAGGCTTTTTTTATAGGGGAGACATCTCATCCACCGTATTTTTAACACATTTATCCAAACGGTTGTAGATTTTTTGTCCAAAATTTTTTTTTTATATTTCATTGTTAAGTTATGTAAGTTC
The DNA here is from genome assembly GCA_030265305.1 of Biomphalaria pfeifferi. Classification (NCBI taxonomy): domain Eukaryota; kingdom Metazoa; phylum Mollusca; class Gastropoda; family Planorbidae; genus Biomphalaria; species Biomphalaria pfeifferi. Next base: position 2,153,059 of record JASAOG010000109.1, on the reverse strand, counting down.
TGTTATACTAAGTACTATATTTACACACTAAAAATGTTTACTGTTATTTAAAGAGAAAAAATCTATTTACTATACATATAAGTCAGACATAATTTAAAACAACAATTAATAAGTAGTTTTTCGTATTATCGCGTGAACTGCAATGACGCACAGACTGTACAAAACACCTAACCAAAGAAAAAAAAAATTATTTTATTTTTTACGGAAATGTTTTATGCTTGAGGAATAAGAAATTGGCCCTTTACAAAACTATTAGATCAATTAGATATTCATTATAAGACATCAGTTTGGTCAGGTTCACATCTAACTTCACATTCATTTTCACCTATCCTTGGGTCTGCTGGACCTCTGGGGCACCACACGAGATCTGTTCACCTTTTTTTCTCCATTATTATCCGTCATTTGTCTTTGATAGAATGATAATTTTGAAACCTGCTCTTTATGTTTCCACACAAACAGCCTTTGTAACCTTGTTTTTTTTTTTTTTTTTTTTTTTTTTTTTAAATCTAACATTCATTATTTATTACGAGCAAACTAATCCCGCTATAAGTTGTCTCAAGGAGGTAAGGTCTTTTTTTTTTAAAGAAAGTATTTTAAATGTTTTTCTTGTTAATTTGTTTCGTTTTATTTCTGTTCACTTTTAGCAACGCTGAATCAAATTTAAATTGTATTAGCTCTTTTGTTTGTACATTTCATTTAGTTGGCATCTCTGGAGAACACGATTTATCTCCCTTGGTTGGAGGAAAAAAGTTCCCGTTCTCCTTGAGTGACGTATTGAAAATACTTTCATTTTGGGTTGACTAGAATCTCTATAAGCCAGTTAGCTGTTAGCGAAAAGGCTTTCTCAATGATTTACTTTGCTCACATCTGCAGTATTTTAAGTTTCAATATCACTGACTGGTTTGGCAATCTAAGCATTAAAAATAAACTGCAGAAAATCCTAAATGCTGCTAGCAAAGTCATTGGTAGCAAACAGACTCCATTCGGTCAACGAGAGAAACATTCGTAAGAAAGCTAAAAATGTTTAAACATTAAAAAAAAACACATCTTGGCCAGAATTTTGAGTTTTTACCATCACAAAGGAGATACAGAAACCGTTTACAAAAAGACTAAAAAAAAAACCTCCTTTGTTGCCCTGACAATCGTCTGATTGTATAGAATTCATCTGTGACTTAAACATTTCACGTTTTAGTGGGCCGGCCTATTCTGTATATATTGTTTCTATAGTTATAATGCATTTGTACAAAGCTTATATAAACATACTCTAACTGTCTGTCTGTTTAAAAGTTTGTACATGTTATTTCTCCGACACCCAATCTCGGAACAAGCTGAAATTCTCATTTCTTTACCAGAAAACACAAGAATCAATTAAAAAAAATTAAACTATTGGTAATTAATTATTTTGTTTGGTATCTGAAACAGGGGAGAGACATTGTATCTGACTGAAGTTAGCCCCCTTTAAAGGTCGCCGCTTTAAGTTGAAACAAATAATACATAACTATACAATATTCTCTAGCTATAAGTACCTCTCTAGCACAGTTGTTAGTATGAAGGCTCGGAGGAAGCTTGAGCCATGAATTCGAATTCAGGTAATTCCCTTTTTTTTTAAATGCTTTAAAAAACCGATATCACTTTTTTTTCTCTTCCCCTTCCCTTTTCCCAACTGGTCCAGAGAAGTGATAGGAGAGTAGTGAACAAGCTCAAAGCATGAAATAGAGCTAAACAAGAACAATTGGTAAAAATATTATTAATCTCAAAGATTTATTGTTGTTGGTCTAGGTCTAGATCCGAATTAATTGATACAATTAAACTTGGTATAAAATTTTGTTTTTTTTTGTTTTTCTTGTTTAAATGCACATGTAAGTTTTATGGATAATAATGATTATTATTACCGGGTATTAGATACAGAAGGATCCTTATAATCACCTTCAAATACCGCATTACAAACTAAGAGATTAGAGACAGGGTGACTGCAGCGATCGGACTCCATGATGACCTGCTCACTATAGTGAAAAAACGCAAGCTCAAAATCTATCGCCATATTACAAGATCTTCGGGGCTCGCAAAGAACTTCCTTCAGGGGACAGTACCAGGAAAAAGAAGAGGCAGGCAGAGAATGCGATGGGAGGACTACATAAAAGAATGGACGGGCCTGCCATTGAAAGAGAATCTAAACAAGCCAAAAGACAGGGACAAATGGAGAAAGACGGTCGACGAGTCTTGCTTGGTGCCCCAACGGTCCAATAGATTAAGGGATAGGTAAAGGTAAAGGTAAAATTAGATATTAGTTGAATGCCAATTGTTCACGTGACAGACGTTTAAAAAGGAGTTAATTTAGCCCCCCCCCCCCCCCCCAGCTTACTCTAGTGCCGTCATCTTTGAAATCGTATTTGTAAACAGACTGTTGTTTCTGAATGTTTTCTCTCTACTAGAGTGTTGCCACTGAGTCCCAGAGTACACGCCCATGTAGGACCCTGATTGTTATCTGCTAAATTTCAGCTAGAAAGACCAGAAGCAACGAGCACGAGACTAAATGCTGTTGCATGCATTGCTCATGGAGACTCGCTGAATGGAATGGTTAAATTGAATAATGTGTGTGTGTGCGTGTGTGTGTGTTTGGATCCCTTCAGACAGATAATACCAACAGTTGTAATGTAATCTCTTGCTAATGGAAAACTGGAAAGCTTGTGTTTGTGTTTATTGCACCAGAGGAAAGTTTTAAAATAAACACAATCACTCGTCTATGTGTTTATTACACTGGATAAAATTCTGGTGGTCCTTTAGAGGGTGTATGTGTTTTGTTGTCTGTATAATCCTCCCCCACCCCAATTTCTTTTCATTTTTGGGCGGAATAGACTTACAGCTAGAGCTATAAAATGTATTGCATTGAGTTTTTATTTCATGATTTTTTTTTCAGTTATATATATATATATATATTTGCCATTTCTAAAGATTTTTGCACTCAAACGATAAGGCAATAAGAAACGTTAATTTAAGTAAAATAATTCTTTACCAAAACTTTTTTTTATAATAATAACATCAGCCTGACCAACTTGCCTCGTTAGGCCTTCTTACTGAGTGACTAGAGCTTGGTCTATCCATAAAATCAGATTAGATTGTTCTTGGATAAAATATATGGTTGTATCGTTTTCATAGTTTTTGTAGTAGGGCCCTTAGAGCACACGATGTAGGTGCCCTAACCCTTACAGCACACGATGTAGGTGCCCTAACCCTTACAGCACACGATGTAGGTGCCCTAACCCTTACAGCACACGATGTAGGTGCCCTAACCTTTACAGCACACGATGTAGGTGCCCTAACCCTTACAGCACACGATGTAGGTGCCCTAACCCTTACAGCACACGATGTAGGTGCCCTAACCTTTACAGCACACGATGTAGGTGCCCTAACCCTTACAGCACACGATGTAGGTGCCCTAACCCTTACAGCACACGATGTAGGTGCCCTAACCCATACAGCACACTATGTAGGTGCCCTAACCCTTACAGCACACGATGTAGGTGTCTTAACGAGGTTTGTTAACACCTTAGATAACCATGCCTGTTGACAGTATAAATATTCATTGTAAGTTATCTATATTGTCAACGCCTATATCGTTGGCTTTATCATAGCCGACACATTATGTCTTGGGCCTATGTGCTCAATCATTCGCTAAAAGGATGAAGTCATGACATTAAAGCCGCATTCACATCGAATGTGGAATCTTGAGTCAATACTTTTAAATTGATGTTAATGTATAACATACAAAAAAAAAAAAAAGAACTTCCTTTAAGAAATCCTAGAAATATAAACTCAATGTCTGCTGTTGATCTGATACAAATAGTTTAACTCACAGACACACGGGGGGGGGGGGGGGGGGGGGGGGGAAGAAGAAGAAAAAACTCGGATCAAAAGAAAACGGAAGAAAGTCTCAAATTGAAACGTATGGCGATGACCGAAATAGGACAAAAGAAAATGCCGAAATAAAAGGAGAGAGAGGGAGAGATTAAAAAAAAGGTCTGGGAGACAGTAAGAAAATAGAGTCCATCTAAATTAAAGAATACGGTGACAATATTGGCGCTGGGATCAAATTGTTCAGACGTTGTGAAGTGAGTCTGAGTTATGGACCTTGTCTTGAATTGTGTACCTTGTTATGGAATTATTTTCAAGAAATATATTGGCTTGTTCTGGGTTTTAGCGCAAGTAGTTATTTTATTTCATTGTATGGTTTTTACTTGTATACATGTACATCTTTGTACAAAGTAAAGATTCTTCTTGTCCTAGAATACTTTTTGATATAATCGAAATATCATTTTGTTAGTGGCCCCCGAAAGGATTTAGATTGCAAAAACTAGAAAAGATATTGAAAATCCGATAGCATGATATTTTAGATCTTTCGAAGTTCTGGTGCAACCGCATTTTGTTCCCTGAAAGCGAACCGTTTCATTTTTAAAATTAAATTTGCAAGCATTTTTTCCCATAAAAGCACACCATTTTTATAACCATTTCACTATTAATAGGAATAAACAGGGGAGATCATTTTGATAAGGAGGGTAAATGTCATATGTATTTTAAAAACATGTATGTAAAAGTCTTTTAAAAGGGTAAAAACATTTGCATTACTAAATTTATAGCTTCATAACATGTGACATTAATGCTGAAAATATTAAAATATACCTTTTTACCTGCCTTAGTGGACCATTTTAGTGGCCGATTCTGAGTTTGACTTTCTACTGAACACTGTCTTTGTAATGTTGTTATAGTTCTATTGCTAGCGTAACGCTATTTCATTTGTTTCTTCCTTATGTCACTTTTCTACTTCTTTCATCTTCCCATCTCTTTTTCTTACTTCATTCAATCTCATTTTTCTCTCCAGTTATTTCTGTCTTGCTCCTTGTTTCTCTCTGCCTAAGTCTTTTACTAGATCTCGTTTTTTCGTGTGCTTTTTCTATCTGTCTCAACCTATCTTTACTTATATTGACTTGCATTTCATAGCTCTTCCTTCGTGGTCAAAGATGAGCACATCTCTCATTTCCTATGAACTCGAAGATGAGCACATCTCTCATTTCATATGAACTCAAAGATGAGCACATCTCTCATTTCCTAGGAACTCGAAGATGGCTATAGAGTCCAATCCTCGCTTTAAAAAGCCGCCAATACAGATGGCATGGGTAAGTTTGGTCTAATGCAGATGAGCCTGCTTCTCTCAGCCTTTTGTCAGCTCTGCGTTCTTTCTTGCTGGCCGCTCTCTTTGCCTCGTATCTTGAGACTTCGACACTCATGGCTTCACGCTATGAGGAGCGATCAAGCACTAGTGTTTCTCAGCCATGAATGTCCATATCCCACTCCTTGATAGCGCTCTTAAGGGTGTACTTGTAACACTTTCCTGCACACAGCTCTCCATAAAGTAGTCTTTTGGAAAGGTGATTGTCTGGCATACTGACTCCACGTCCTACCCATCGAACTTAGGACCTCTCGGAGCAGTTCTGACTAAGCAGCGAAACTTTTGGTGATCAGAAGTGACATATTTTATTATCTTTGTTTTTGTTTTCAAGGCGAGTCTAACATGGCTTCTGTGTGTACCAAATAATAATAAGATAAGGATGAAAGAGAAAGAAAGAAAGATAGAGAAAAGTGTGTCTCTTTCTCATTTCTCTTTGTGTTATAAATGTTTGGAGAAAAAAAAAGACAGAGACAGAGAGAAGAATATAGAAAAAGAGAGAAAACGAGAGACAGAGACAGAATGGAAAGAACTACCCTAGTGTCTTGTTTAGAACGAATGTCAGTAAAATTTAGTTAGGGGAAAAAAAAAACGTCCACATTTTTAATGAAATAAAAAAAATGGACAGACTAATTACCATAAAATAATTTTGTGAATACTTAATGTCCACATTCGACGCCCCAAACACTTTCATTATTAGACAAACTATGTTCTTTTACGTTGAGGTGTCAGGCCCCCCCCCCCTCCCCTCCAATGCTCAACAGTCCTCGCCACCGTCACCCCCCCCCCCCTTTTTCTTTACTAGCTACCTATAAGGGGACTAAATCAATGCGTTACAGGAGTCGGAGTAGGTATTGAAGTTAGTTGTCACCTGGTGTTAGCGAGTCAACTTTGGGCGTTTTATACTTTTTTTCTCTCTTTTTCTTTCTTTTTTCTCCCAGGCAAATACAGCTTAAGCCGGGCACACTGAGAGAATTAGCCGTTCAAACAGAATTCCAAGAGGAAGCTATCCGCCACAAGCATCCAAGTGTGCTTGTCTTCTTGGTCTAGGATGATCGCCATTTGACTTGTTTCTGAGTTCCCAACATTTTTTTTTCTTCTGCTGTGGTTTCTTTAGCCCACGCCCCTGTGAGCTGTGGTGTCATCGGCGTATCACTCCCGCGGAGCCACGCATCACAGGACACTGGTCGGAGTGTGTATTATCCAGAGGATATCTAACGAGTTGACCCAGCACAACGGGGTGCTACGCGGACATAACGACCTGGCTGGGAGGTAAGCGGATCTAGGCCTTATTTGTTTTTGCACGTGGATGCACTTCTGACACCATTTTAGCAGTCTTAGTAATCACTTCATTTGCTTTGTTTGTTCTTTTTGTAAGCTATCTGTGGTCTTAACTTTAATCTATTTACCATGTGTGTTAACAACTTTTTTTCCCTACGAAACTAGTGACAGTTACATGTACACGTTTTACTTTCTGTGTACCTTGACAGTTAGATTTTTATGTACACCTTAAGTTGTATACCTCAAATTGGAAAACCTAACTCTTGATTTGTTTATATGAGGCCATTTCATTAGGCATTGGATGTGGCTTATTTAATGTTTGTGTTTGCATCCATATTGTTATTGTTATAATCGTAATGTTGAGGTGGACTATTGTAGTGAAACAAAATTTCCCTTTGTCTGGACACATTTTATTTTACCTTATTTTATAAATCTTATCAAAACAAAGTCCCTAAAATGTTTTCCGGAAAATAAATAATTAATTTAATAATGAGCTTACTGTATAATTAAATAGTGGCAATGTCTTCGATTCCGAAGATTAATGTTGGGTTGTTTCCCATATGTCTATGTTAACACACTAGCTACAAGACGACTTATTCATGTCCAACTGGTTTTCATAATCTTTTCAATACCGCCATTTAGTTAAAAATATCACTTGTTTGTTTTTTTGTATGTTTGTATGTGTTACAAAGTATACGTTTTATTCAATGCAAAGACAAATCAGGAAACGAGTAAGTTCTTTCTTACTTTGTCACAACCTCACTTTGCCGGTAATATATATATATACCAAAAGTTCAAAACGCATTTAAGTTTTTTAAAAGCTAAAAGACAGATTTTGTTTACAATTCCTTTGTTATAGTAATAAACCAATTACACGTCAAAGATTAGTTTTCTTTAAGGGCAGTCATTGCACAAGGTTGAGAAACAATGATACTGGAAATAAGTTGGAGTGTATGGAGCAGCCGTTACAGTTGGCAAGCGTTTCTAAGATTTCTAGAATTGGATTGTCTTAAAAAATAGTTCGGAGTCTGTTACGAGTGTCACGTGCCACGAAGACAGAGTTCGAGGGTTCCCAGACTCTTTTCAGTCACGGCCAACATTTGCGTCAAAGAAAAAACAGGAACTTCAAAACAGGCTTACAAGAAATGAGAATGAGATGAGATTTAATGAGCTGCTAGTCACAGACCTAGTTTTGAGAAGGTAAAAGAAAGAAAAAATGCAATAAACAGCGTTGACGAGCACATTGATAAGGCAACCACTGACATAAAACCTAGATCGTCTAATTAAAATACTATTTTCATGAGCAGGTAGCGTACTAGACTATCACAGTGATCTACATTTTTGTTTACTTTTGATTCAACTTAGACCTGGTTTAAATTTAAAACATTTTTAAGCAATTAACAAAAACTAAGAGAGAATTAAAAATAGAACGCGATTTGAAGAAATGTAAAAGGGAAAGGGAAGGGGGCTAGACCAGAACACTAGAAAATGAAAAGAAAAAGATTTAGAGGGATTCTAAAATAAACTAAATTGACAGTATGTATGTTTGGCATTAAAAGTTCACTTTTGTCAACTTAATATATAAAATATCTTCTGTCATTTGGTAAGAGGCTTAGGGGCTTTGAAGTTTTATATTACAGTGCTAAAAAGTGTTTTAAAAAAGGTTTCAATATTACCTGCTTATCCTCTTGCATATTATGTACACCAGATACAACAGCTGCCTATTTAAAGACTTGTCTAACTTTAGGAAAACCCACCTTGTTAAGAAATACTGGAGCAATTTGTTAATTCTCTTAAACCAAGCCTCCCCTTTGCTGCCAAACATATTTGTATTACCTCTTAAATCGTTCCAGCGCTCATGATCCCTAAGGACCAAATTTGAGAACTACTGATGGAATTTGTAAATAGCAAGCATTGGGATAACTCTGCAGTTTTAGCATTTTTATTATGACTGAGATGTTTTTCTCTGTGCGGGAAATGAATGCTGTTAATTTCAACACGAATTACCTCTTTCAAATATTTGTTTAAAGTTTTAATGAGGAAAAATTATAATAGAGGAACCACCGTATCCATAATAGTATGGTATTATTCTTGTCTTCTGGGCTTAGAATAAGGTCACAGTCCTTTGTGTTTGTTTTTTCTTAGTATCCTCATACTACATAGTGTACAAACGAGCTTCCGCCTTGGTGTATTGCACAACTCTCTGCTGTCTAGTGACACAGTTGGCCTTTAATTATTTGTAAAAAAAAAAAATTGTGTTTGGGAATTTTTTTAAAGTATCCTCTATTACTTCTTCCTAAAACCTTTTGGGATTTTGATTACTATAACTTAGAAATACGGTTTTGGTTCCTAGGGAAATCAAATGTTTCTGACACAAGATTATTTTATCTCTTATTTTACCACCCCGACACCCAGATACAATATACTACTGAACACTCAGACTAAGCTACCACTGGCCAGCCATACCTGGTCTTAAAGTGACAAGATAAATAGTCACAATTCCATTTCGTAATATTCGTAATAATAATATTTTTAAAATGTGGAGTTGTTTTTTTCACCTTAGATTGGCCCTATCGGTTTAAAGATTTAGGGACGACTACTTGATTAAAGTATCGCTGAACCATAATCTTCAAATACAAAAACAAAATGTTATAAAATACTCAGAAGGACACAAAGATAAAGACACATTCCTCGTCCATATGCTAAGAAAATGTGTACAAATGTTCCTTCTTTCCTAGTGCTATTATAGAATGGGTTGCCTGAGTCAGCCAGGAAAACCAGTGACTTGGCAGAATTTAAGTCATTGGTTAACATGCATGACTAGGTGTATGACGCGTGGGTCGTAATCATTTTTTTAAGTAACGTCTGTATTATATGAGATAAGAAGTTGCGATGTCTACATGAATGCATATTTATCTGTTTATATATATATATATGCGGAAATACCCGAAGACGTGAAGTCCGTTCATGATAAACATTTTTAGTTCTCTTGCACCCCCCCCCCCCCCCATCCCATTATTTCCCTTTCACTCTCCCAACCATTTAATCGAATATCCAGCCTCTAGGCCAGTTGTTTTTTTTAATCCTACTCCCTTCAGGCTCATATTTTAAGTGTTCAACCTGGCAACATACATTCTGAATGAAACAAAAACTGTCTAGCAATGGAATTCATTGTGAATATACGACCTCTTGGCGATGTTCAAATAAAAGAAAACACCAAAAAGTTTTCAAGATTAAATCAAAATTAAAAACAAACAAGGTTACAAAAGACAGTTTGTGTGGAAACACAAACTCAAAATCGGCCCCCGAAGTGGTCCACCCAGGCAGGCTTCAATATTTTCAGAAAGAACATCATAATGAAATTATGCCAAAGACAAATGAGAGATAAGAATGGAGAAAGAAGGTTAACAGATCTTGTGTAGTGCCCCAACGGTCCCGTAGATCAAAGGATAGGTGAAAGTGAATGTAAAGTTAGATGTGAACCTGGCCTAACTAGTTCCCCTTTCAGACCTTGTGGTCTATAGGACAGATGATGTAAAGTTCATCTGTTTTTTGTGGCCTACGGTTAACGAGGGTGTCATGTAGCCAGCACAACGACCAACCGCCTCTACTTTTCCCCAACTAATGTCAGGTACAGATTAGAGCTAAGAGGACTCAAAAGCGCCCAAGGATTCCAAAGTTAAAAATCCCAGTCTTCACCAGGATTCGAACCCGGGACCCCCGGTTTGGAAGCCAATCGCTTTGCCGCTCAGCCACCGTGACTCCCCTGGCCTAACTGATGTCTTATAATTGATCTATTTGTTTTGAAAAAGATCAATTTCTATCTTCAGAGTATATCACGTGGAATACAACAAATTGAGGGAAATGAAGTTTACAAGATTGCTATTCGTTTTAAATCAGGTCTAAATTATGATGCATACTCATTAGCTTTTTCTCTTTAAAAAACTGCTTGCATAACTGATTTTAAAAATTAGATTTTTCGCTTTCAGAAAAAAAAAGTAGCCGTTGCATCAGAACTTTGAATGGTCTAAAATATTGTGATGTCGGATTTTCAATATCTTTTCTAGTTTACGAGATCTAAACGGGACGGACGGACAGACGGACAGACATTTTGCACAAAACTAATAGCGTCTTTTCCCCTTTCGGGGGCGCTAAAAATGAGCTGAAAGAAACAAGATCTTCTGGCTTATTTCTAGGCTTAATTTAACAAGGTTACAAAGACAGTGTGTAGAAACACAAACTCAAAATCGGCCCCCGAAGTGGTCCGACCAGGAAGGTTTCCAGACAGGTTTCAATATTTTTTAGAAAGAACCCAGAATGAAATTCTTTATAAGGCAAATGAGAGAGAATAATGGAGAAAGAAAGTTGATCGATCTTGTGCGGTGCGCCAATGGTTCAGCAGACCAAGGGATATGTGAAGGGGAAGGTTAAGTTAGATGTGAACCTGGCCTAACTGATGTCATATAATGATTATATAATTGATCTAATTATTTTGCAAAGGGTCAATCTTTTATTCAAGGCCCAAGGGAAAAAAACAACATTTCTTTAGTTAAGTGTCCTAATAAATTACATTTTTCGCTTTCAGAAAAGAAAAATGTAGCCGATGCATCAGAACTTTGAAAGGTCTAAAATATCATGATGTCTGATTTTCAATATCTTTTTTTTTTACGATATCTAAACGGCACGGACGGAAGAACGGACCACACAAAACTAATAGCGTCTATTCCCTTTCTGAGGCCTCTAAAATTATTACGCCAATTTTTTTTAGACATATAGAAATAGTTTATTAAGTTTAGCCTATGTGGTTTTGTGCAAAGCTAATCACTAAATCTAATCGACCATCGGCGGACAATGCTTACGTTTGCGCTGGATGTGGCAGAATATGTTTGTGTGTCAGTGAAGTTAAAGAAAAGAAAATGGTAAGGAGAATCGTGGGTGGACATAATGGAAAATAAAGAAATCAATAAAATAACAAGAGTGAGATTGAAAGAGGGTTAGGAAATAAATTGACAAACCATAGTTGTAAAAGACAAATGTTAAGGACGCCCAATTGAAAGATCACTGCTGCCATCTATATAATGAAATTGACTTTTTGCTACATGCATAGAAATCTGATTTTATAGTGCTAAAAATGCACAGGATTATTGCATACCTTTTATAATTCCTAGCTAATCAACAGTTCCTAAATAGCTAGCTATTGAAAGTTATTGCCTAGATATGAAAATCCCCAATGGTTGACAACTCACTACAAATACAATGAATGTTTGGTAGTTAACATTCTTCAAATACACTTTATGTTTATTGACCCACTACATATACACTTTCTGATTGGTAACTGAATGCAAATACACTTTTTTCTGGTTGATAACTGAATACAAATACACTTTCTGGCTGGTTACTCAATACAATAAATATTCCTTTCACAGAACTTTAAAAAAAAATTAAAAGGAAAGGGGGAAAAGTTTCCTTCTGATCTCTTAAAAAAATGTTTTTTTATTCTAAAAACTAATTGCTCTAAAAGAGTTGGAGATGCTTCTTTTGTCAACTAAAGTACACCAACGACTTTTGAGCCTCCAATCGACCATCTGCTATTACCGACTTCTTAAAATAGACTTAGACTGAATTACAAGCAGTCCTAGCCTTCAGCAAACTTCCTCTTTAAGATTAAAAAGAGAAAAAAAAAATTGGAAGGGGAGGGGGCTTATGTTGTGTCCACCCTTCCTAGTGTACAAAGACAAGTCAAATATACATACAATTTACTGTAGCCTTGGTCAGGTCGGTGTCCTTTAGGCAACGCGATCCTATTGAATCGTTTATCCACAACGTTTTGGTGCCATTGGATTCGAATGTACATATATAATTTAAGCTAATTGACATCTTAATGAATATAATAATTGTGTGATGTACTTTATGGCAGTAATATATTTACTGTGAAAAGCTAAATAACAATTATTTCAGTGAAAAGTTTTAACAAAGTTTAAAAAAAAATTCTTCCATGTTATTAATTATCTTCACTAAGAAATTCTAATTAAAGTTTTAGTTATCTTCCTTATAGTTAATTAACATTCTCTTTCAGCAAGATTTTGTTTTTTATATTCTCCTCCACACATGACATTAGATCAGTGATGCCCAACCTTATTCCTTATTCTGCGGGCCATTTAATTTCCAACACTCGTGTCGCGGGCCACAACAATGAAAAGAAGAAAACAATGAAATAGAGAATAAACCATTGAAAATAGTTTATTACAAACTCGTGGCTCTACTAAAACTAAGACTAAGACTGCTTTATTGATCCTTACGGAAATTTGTTGTGATTACAAGGACTCTTTTCTCATATAAAGACAACACAACAGAAAAATACACACAAATACAACAGACAACATAAAGAGTTCATTCAGCGACTACACACAGGTATCTTGGTGCATTTCATGTTCCCTGATCAATGAGTGGCGGTGATAGAGTCTGACCGAGTGAGGTACGAACGAGTTTTTGTACCGCTCCGTTCTTGTTTTGATTGACAGCAGTCGCCCACTTCGCGACGACCTGGCGTAGTTCTGATGGAGCGGGTGGCCGTTGTCTTCCAAGATTTTTTCGATTTTTCTTAGGCACTTTTGTTCAAAAAGTTCCTTTCAATGTGGTAATGTTGTAAGTGTAATTTTTGATGCTTTTTTAATGATTTTTTCTAGACGTCGCAACTGTTTAGATGAGGCGTTGCCTTGCCAACAAGTTATTCCGTATGTTAGCAGATTTTGTATAGTCGCGCCGTAAAATGTCTCAAGGATCTTCTTGCTTAGTTTAAAGCTATTGAGTTTGTATAGAAAAAAGAGTCGCTGGGCTGTTTTCTTTGTCAGAGTTCCAAGGTGGTCTTCCCATGAAAGCTTGTTGTTGATGATAACGCCTAGATATTTATATGCCTTTACTTGTTCTATAGATGTAGTGTTTATTTGCAGTTCACGTATAGTATGTTTTTTCTTTCTAAAATCTATTATAAGTTCTTTAGTTTTTGTTACATTCAGTTCTAGAAAGTTGTCGGTGCACCAGTTTGTAAACCCTTCTATCGAGTTTCGATACTGAGTTTCGTCTCCTGAAATAAGACCGACTATGGCAGTATCATCAGCGAATTTAATGAGTTTAACTGAGTCATAGTTGCTTCTTATGTCATTAGTGTAAAGAGTGTATAGTACAGGAGAAAGTACACAACCTTGTGGAGCACCCGTACATAGTACTCGAGTTGACGATTTGGTGTTGTTGACTTTAACATACTGGGGCCGTTGGGTTCAAAAGTTTAGAACCCATGCTTATAAGGGCTTACATTTAAGTTACTCAGTTTGTTTATCATTAGATGTGGCTGTATGGTATTGAAAGCCGAGGAGAAATCTACGAAGAGGACTCGTGCGTATGTTTTGGGTATATCGAGATGCTTATAAAGCTGGTCCCAAAGCAATAGAATGGCATCCTCAGCTCCTCTAGCTGCTTTGTATGCAAATTGGTGAGGGTCTAGGCTGTTGTTGACTTTTGCTACAAGTTGCTTTAGCATATATTTTTCAAAACATTTCATAACAATAGGTGTTAGTGCTACTGGGCGGAAATCATTTAAACAATCTATTTTTGGTTTCTAAGGCACTGGTATGATCTCTGAAGTTTTCCAGATGTGTGGAATTACGCACGTTTGCAATGACTGGTTAAAGATATGACAGAAGATAGAAGAGATTTGCTCCGTACATAGCTTGATTACGTACTAAGGGTTTATCTGTTTTATTACTGACAATGTTTATGTAGCCCTACTCTATTCTATGCTTTTAAAACGCTCGTTTTCGGAAATCTCTAAAGTTTCTGCAGGTAACAGGGTGTAGAAAACAATTTTCTGCATCGCTCGAAATTTCTCAAGCAGGGATGTCTAGCTTTGTAAGTCAATCAGTTTCATTTGCAGTACTGTCTGGGCACTCCTCAGCGGCAATTGAAAACATGCCAAAATCTGCTTCATTTAGATTTGAATGGAGATTTGTACCATACCTTCCATCGCCTTGCAATTGTCATGCTAGAAAGTCTGATGGTTCCAACTGCATTCTTCTTTTCAGGACAGATTTCTTTCATCACTGGTAGCATTGAGACAGGTGTGAGACAGGGGTGCATCTTATCTCATATCATTTCCTCCGAGCCATCGACATGTTTTCAGTACAAATCAAACATGTTGACTTATTATCATGTTCGAAACAAAAAAACAAGTAAATATCTATCTAGTTCTAGAAGTGTCTACAGTCTACAGGTCGTTTCTTTGACTCTCCCACTTTCATGAAGACACAAATATCAAATGGTTCCATTCGCATTGGTTTCAAAAGGATGCAGTAATGATGCCATGTGTTGCACACACAAGATGTCAAATACACGGCCAGCTTAAGAAAGCAGCGAAATTGTCTAAGAACCAAAAATAACTGTCAACTTTTGTCGCCAAAAATAAATAAATAAAAAAATAAACACTAGATTTGAATGAAATCCATCAAAGCTCCAATCCTAACGTAGGGAAACAATTTTCAACTTTTTAAAAAAATTTTCTACAATTTGTTCCGATATTTCGGCGGGCCGGATGGAAAAACGTCGCGGGCCGGATCTGGACCGCGGGCCGTAGTTCGGGCATTACTGCATTAGATCATTTGGGAATTATCTCCCCTGTTCAACTTAAAATTCACCATGCATAATTTAGAATACATGTAACATAATACATTTCTTCAGATTTTTTTGCAAAACCAAAAAAAAAATACTTTTTTTTTTAAAAAACCTGATTTTTACCATCATTTTTGGACAAGTCACGTGATCCCCACTTCCTTCATTTCCATCTTAACAGTACTTCTGCTTGGCTGCTTCGGGTGGTAAATGGTAAAACTTTTGACTGGCAAAGTGTGTATCTCGTCTTTTCGGTACTTTATGACATCCATTGATAGATAAAGATAAATCACTGACCGGTAACACGTATCTGCTAAGGTATGTTCAGGACCTCAAGATGTCTGCGAGGTCAGTTGTCTTCACTACTTCGGCTTTTTTTTTGGGGGGGGGTGTATTTCTTAAAGCAGGAATCTATTTTTTTCTAATAATCTTTTACATCAACCTTATAATCAACTTCAACTTTAAAATTCCCACTTCCTGTGATGTCAGCTTTATTCAGTAGGTTTTTTTTTTTCTGTCCAGGAGGTTAAATGTAAGAAATTCTGTTCAATTCTCTTGTCTCGTAGATCAAATGAGCTTCAGCGTTTGATCTTCTAATCACCTACACCCCCCCCCCCCATCTCATTGAACCTTTATTTTTAAACATGCCGTTTCTTGGATTCTCACGTGTAGGTGGTCATGTCATAAAATGTGACAGTCATTCAGGCTTTTAATCATGATAGAATCTCACAAAGTGTAAATTTGGGAAGCATTCGTTTTAAACAATCAAAATGTAATTGCCTACTCACACACACACACACACAAACATACATCAAATGATAAAAATGCAGTAGCTTACACACACACACAGACACACCTAGTGATGAAAATATAATTGCTAACACACACACACACACTCACAAATGTACACCCAATGATGAAATATATAATTGCTTAGACACACACACACACACACAAATATACACCTAATGAAAAAAATATAATTGCTTACACACACACACAAATATGTACCTCTAATGATGAAAAAATAATTGCTAACACACACATACACAAATATACACCTAATGATGAAAATATAATTGCTTAGACACACACACACACAAATATATACCTCTAATGATGAAAATATAATTGCTTAGACACACACACACAAATATATACCTCTAATGATGAAAATAAAATTGCTAACACACACACACACAAATATACATCTAATGATGAAAATATAATTGCTTAGACGCACACACACAAATATACACCTAATTATGAAAATATAATTGTTTAGAAACACACAAACACACACAAATATGCACTTATGATGAGAATGTAATGTCTTACAAACACGAGGATACACACTACACACCAAATTATAAAACACACTCACGGACACACGTAATTACCTTGATCAAACTTAGCCCAAACTATGGAGCGACTAAAATTGTATCTTCTCCTTGAGAGATGAAAATAAACCTCACCCACCTTCTGTTACGCTTCTGACTAAACGCTATGAGAAAATAAAGCACTAACCTATATCATCGACCGAAAGACTGCGTCGTGACGTCAATGATTATGTCATAAACATTATTCACGCCGCTGTACATTTAATATGAAGCTGAGACGGTCAAGAATAACAAGTGATTTTTAGAGTAGATTTGCTCAAAGACATCAAATTTGTTTCTGGTTTGTTCTTTTCTGTCACTTTCTATTTAACCTTTTTTTTTTTGCTTTGTGTTTTTTAAACTAAAATGTTTTACTTGGTTAGAATTCCATTAAAATATTTCCAAGTAAGTCTGTGTTCATTTTTTGGTTGAATACGTTTAAAGTTGGCAGCACCTTAAAATCTTATTTCAGACTATTCCTTCTGTACTCTAAATTCTTGACTTTTACATGTACAAAACAGAAGCTAAATCTTGAGTAAATAGTGCTACGATACATTTTTATAGGATTGCCCTTACTGGACATGACTTTTGTTTTCTTTTGATGAAGTATTTTGTAATGATTTATTAGATTTTGTCAAGAAAAAATAATACCAGATTGATCCAGTTTGTCTGCATATCAAAAATATATATTATATAAAATGTTTGTTTGTTTGTAAAATGTTTTACATGTTTCGGATGTTCCTTCAGAGTTCAAGATAGTTTACTTCCTAGTCCAAACCTTCCGCAGGACGACGGGGGATGGGAGCGGGCAGGGTTTGAACCCTCGACCGTCGATAAATCCGAACGACAGTCCAGCGTGCAAACCGCACGACCAGGCATCCATCCATATTTATAAGAGCCCTAAATGATCGATTCACTGACTCACCTATCACCGATTCTCCCACTTGCAATGGACGAAAAAATACAAAAAGAAAATAATTCGTTGTATCTTTTACTTTGGATCTAGGACAAGTCAGAAGTTTTCATGACCGAAACCGCAGTCATTAAATAGACTATAAACCAATGTATTTGCCAGTTCGGCCGAATATGTTTTTAAAAGACGTCATAATATAAAATTAGGGTAATAGTTTAGATGCCCAGATACCTTTACTGACCACCATATTGTTTTTAAGCATATTTATATCCCTTACCTATATTAAACTTCTTTTAAAGAGAGTATTTTGTTCTTAAGCTCTCAACTTATGACTTTTTAAGTGTAATTACTGAAATGAAGGTCTAAATAAAATGTTAATAATAAATTGATGAACTTGTTGTTTCTTATTTTTTTCAATAATTTTTTTAAAGAGAGTATTTTGTTCTTATGCTATCATTTTAAAGGAATTTCAATATTAGATCTAATAGATCTAATAGCTGCTAGAAAGAAAGACAAAACAGCAACAGAAAAACGTTGGCAAGTAATTCAAGGGAGAGAGTCTAGTATTAAGCCTTAAAACCAAAATGGTGTATTTCCAATGACAATATATGGTAAAAAGAAATAAAACTTAAAAATATATATTTTAAAAACTATTTATCTCCGAGGAAATTAAATTACATATTTGTAATCTGCATTTTTTTCTGCATATTCTCAAAATATCAGAAAAACCTGATTTAGCGTGATTTAGCGTTTCTAGTCTCGTAAACTAATACCAAAATTAGCATTTCCTGTTCGCTCCAGTATATAGACCTAATTATAATTCTACACATTTACCTCTCATTTTGACCATGTAGATCTAGACAAGATATCTTAGGCATATTAGGTACTAATTCTATTACGACTATCTTCTGTTAAAGGGAACATCTGTAATTTATGATAATAGATGGACATACAATATAGAGCTATTAAAAATTATACTTCAGTTTTTAAGCACTTTACTCTTCTGCGAATTTTTCCGTGATACTTAAACCCAAGTGTCATATTCTTGAAAAAAAAAAAAAAAAGACTAGATCTATCTCAGTAACGCTATTAAGATTGATTTTTATGTAGACCAGGGGTTCTCAACCTGGGGTCGATTGACGATTTGCCAGGGGTCGCCTAAGACCATCGAAAATATGGATTGTTTTTGTCTATTCTTCGTTTGCTGTGTGGTTGGGGGAGGGGGTGGGTCGCGGCCAACTGGGGAATTCTAAAAAGGGGTCGCCAAGCTTAAAAGGTTGAGAACCGCTGATATAGACCATGTCTAAAAGTGGAAATGACTATGATATTTTTAAAAAATGCTGTATATGCAGACTGCGACCTTTTGGTGAAATACCGAAAATAAAATACAAAGGTTTGATACAGGTTGCGTTTTTTGCGAATGGTGGTCGTCAGGCTTCGACTAACTCAAAAAAACTAACTTAGTGAGCACCAAGGAGGTAAAAGGAACCTGTGTACGAAATTTGATGCGGATACGTACGATAGTTGAAGAGATCTGGTGATCAATGAGTCAGTGGTGTTTTAACAAATATAAAATAGATTGCAAACGATGTTTGCGTGTGAACAACTATGTGTGTGTGTGTCCAACTGTGTGTGTGTGTCCAACTGTGTGTGTGTGTGTCCAACTCTAGGAAGTATGGAGTATCATTGTGGTCGTTTTTGTTTTTTGTCAGTGTGTGTCTTTTCGTCGTTGACAATGGAAGTACTTGCTACAAGTTTATTTATCTGACACGTCTGTCAAATCAAGATATATTCATAGGACTGACTTTAGCGCCTTTTCTGTCCAGACTATTGTCTGTCTTTAGCGGCAAAGAAATCAATAGGTCTTCGTCTCGCAATTCTCACATGCTTATGACAGTTTTAAAAAAATAAAAAAAATACAAAAGTGGCGTATATTAAATTCAGCAAGCGACCTACCCGCCCCGTCCCGTCCATGACCCACATCGTGAATAAATTTCTTTGCGTGTGTGTGTGAGTGAGTGAGCTAGAGTTTGTAGGACGTGCTTATTGTAGCCTTGGGGCTTATCAGGAATTTGAAGGAAATTTCTTTTTAAATATTTTTTTTTTCATAGATGTTTTTTTGTTGTTTTTTTTGGGCGGTGTAAAAACGCATATGCGAGACGTTTTCTGTATGTGAACGTTAATGACTGCATCAGTGACACTTAATGTCTGTTTGGGTCCGGGGTCGGCAACCTGAGTCTCGCGAGCCACATGCGGCTCTTTAATTCCATACGCAAATATTATTTATTTTATCGAAACATTTTTTCAAATAGTTCTGAATATTTTAACGAGAATTAGGCGCTGCTTGTGTCTCTCAGCCACTTGTACTCACCACACCCCTCCCCCCCCCCCCCATTACACACGTCACCACTGTTGTCAGTCGTCGGAAGCTCTCGGCCGTCGTCGCGTGTTTCTATGTAGGTTTTAATTCGCTTTCTACGCAAGACGAATTAGCATCTTTACCACGAGCTTTGGCTGTTACAAATAGTTTGTTGTTTCAAGTCAATGAGTAAGAAGCGATTATCTTCTCAAAGTTAGAAACAATGTACAAGTAATGCTAATATGGCGAGCTTTGCGGTACCACTAGAAATTGCGGAAAAAGGCAAACCGTTTATAGATGGTGAGTATCTGAAAGACTGCTTCATACATGCATCTGAAGAACTGATTCATGATTTCAAAAACAAACCAGAAATTTTGAAAAAAATCAAAGAAATGCCACTATTCACTTAAACAGAACAAGATAGAATAGCTCAATTGTCTTCAAATGTAACATATTTGCAGGCGGATGATATCCAACTTTCTTTTGTCTTATCACTTGCTATAGATGAGTCTTGTGACATAAAGACACGGCATAAGTTGTTCATTTTGTCAGGTGTATGTCTTCCCAAAGGTCCAAAAGAAGAAACTCTAGGATTGCTACCACTCTCTTGACAAACAAGAAGAGAAGATAGAGCGCATGCCATGCAAAAATACCTTGAAGACATTAACATCGCTTTCAATAAAATCGTTTCAATAACACCTGATGGAGCGAGATGTATGGCAACAACAACAACATAAACCACGACATTCTTACGTTTCACTGCAAAATACACCAAGAAGCGCTTTGTGCCCAAACATTTTCGGCCGAAATAGTTGAGGTAAAAAATTTGGTAATCAATATTGTTAACAGCATGTTGTCAAAAGCACTCTACCGTCGTCAGTTTAAAGACTTCTTAAAGGAAATGGAGACTCAGTATCCCGACCTCCTTCCCAACAAAGTGCGATGGCTTTCCAAAAGTTGAAACGTTTTGTTTTGTGCTTGAATGAAATAAATACATTTCTAAATGATAAAGGCGTTAATAGCCCTGAATTAGAGAACGACAATGGTTGCAAGCATTTTTCTTTATGGTGTTTATAACATCGAAGCTAAATGAGCCGAATCTAAAGCTGCAAGGAAAGTAAAACCTAGCCGAATCGGTTTGTTTTGAAGAAAAAATTCTTTTTGCAGAAGATATTCAGAGCGGTAAGTTACTTCATTTTCAATGTCTAAAACAGTTTCGCGATAAAATCAGAGCAGCTTATGACATGAATTACTTCAACACAGTTATAAAAAAATCTAACAGGAATTTCTTGATAAATTTAAGCAGTTCAAAACCAACAAAACTATTTTAGCATTCGTGGTACACCGTTTCAACACAAATAGTAACGAAATCCACATTGATCCATTTGAAATTGATACTGGATCTCTAGAAATACAATTGCTCGATTTAAAAATAAAGTTTTGTGGGGTGGAAAATTTACAGAGTAGAAAATCAAGTTGGAAGTGTTGGAGGTCCAGAAATGTGTGTACGTAACACAACAAAAGGTAACAGCTTTCAAAGAAATGCCTTCGAGTTGATGAGTAGAATAGTCTTCAAGATTGCTATATCTTCGGATCAACATATTCGTGCAAGAAAGCGTTCTCTTGTATAAATATAATTAAAAGTAAAGTAAGAAGCCAACTTACAAATGAAAATTTAGAGTCGTGTTTGAAACTAAAAACAACAAGGTGATGAGCCAAATGTCTCCAAACTTTCTAAGCCATCGCTCCCATTGAATTTATTTGCTCAATTGTTTGTTAGTAAAGTACAAGTTGGTGTTATAAGTAAATATTTAACTGCTTTAGCTGTTACCAAATTAAAAATAATTATCCAATAACGCCATATATATTATCTAATTCGTAGTGAAAAACACTATATATATATAGGAATAAAAAGTTTATAAAGAGTGTGTGAGTACTATTTATCGTTGGCAAGAAAAAAGGTTGTGGCTCTTTAAAAACTTTAAAATTTTGTTAATTCTAATTTTTGGCTCTTCCGACTCAAAAGGTTGCCGACCCCTGGTTTGGGTGAACGTGAATGTCTGCATGTGTGAGACTTGATGTCTGTCTGTGTGATAGTTAATGTCTGTTTGTAGGAGAGTTAATGTCTGTGTGAAAGATTATGTCTGCATGTGGGTCTGTATCGCTAAAGTTAAAATCTGTAGGCCTCATAGGTCTGTAGGTATATAATGTCTGTTTTTGAGCTATGATCCGTACTTGTGAGTGAGAATATCCTTTGTAAATACTTTTTTTTAATAGAACCTCTGTAATTGATTATTTCGACCTTTCTAAAACTTTCGGTAAAATATTGACTCAGATGACGTGTGTTGGAAATGTGCATTCTCTACTAATGGTTTGCGTAAATCAGCCAGGAAATCCAATGACCCTGTAGAGCTTCAATCTGTCATTATCACTCACAATTATTGGTACATAGATAAGCGCTGGCCGTATTTATCTTTTCTAAAGGTTTGTAATTGATCAGATTTCAAATTTGAATTGGTGGATTTTTAATTTGATGGGTACATATCTGAATGGTGGATAAGTTTGTGCCTTGCAAGTCCATCTAAAAGTAAAGTTTCTTTATATTATTTCTTATTGTCTCCAACATATAAGGATGTAGGAGGATTTGTTTACAAGTTAAATTAGCACTTAGGAGAGGAAACATAGTGGAGAGAAATATCGAAACTAATGTATGCTAGACCAGTACCCTTTTAAAATCATTCCGTTATCAGATTGTTAGGAAAAAAACAACATAACTCTGGATCTTGTGAGGAAAAATATAAAAAAATAAAAAAAAAAATGAATCAATTGTTGATAGACAGGAGGGACAGAAATACCAACACATTTCCATTACTGGTCGGTAGTCTCCCTTCGTTCTGGACATTTCACAATTAGCGATGTAGGAAGCTAAAAACAAAAATCAATTTCTCTAGTTGTTTTTTTTTACTGTTCCAAAGTTTGATTGGAAGGGGGGCAGCTTGGACAGAAGTCCATTAGTAGGAGCAGACGTGAACAAAGGGAAGGGCAGAAAATAAAATAATAAATTCTTTTAGCTCCTTGTCAATTAAACTCAAATTCGTTTTTAAAATCAGATAAAATTTTATAAATGAAACCATGTTTTTACACTTGAAGCACTGTCTTATCCCAGAATACAACAAATTTTTAATTCTTTGTTTTAACGTTGGATTATTGACTTCATCGGAAATCCTTTGATTTTTTTAATTTTTTTTGAAATATAAGGTGGATATTGAAACTAAAGAAAATGTCATGGAATTTGCTGTATAGTTCATTTATTTTCTTCCACTAGAATCACATCACTGCAATTAGATTTAATGAATGTAATATTACATTTATTTTAATCAGATTTTACATTCCTAGGCTCATGAACCTATTTTGGGGGGCGGGGGATATTTTGGAAAGGCGTTTATTTCTTCCTAAAATGAAACTTAATCTAAAAAAAAAAAAAAGGAAAATCTCCTGTTTTAGATTTATCAAGTTAGAACGATTAAATATGTGAATTGTTTTCATTGATTGTTACAGAGTGTTGAAGAAGTGTTTGCTGAAATAAAAATATCGTTGATTAACTTTATTTCGAAAATCAAATCTCCAATATGTCTTTAGCTTAACAATGAAATACAACTACATTAGAAGTCTCATTATTGTTTTTTTGGCACGGTTAAATATACGAGATGCTAAATATATTAGATTCTCAAAATATGAGATGCTAAATATGACATTTTAATCATATGAAATTCTATACATACTATTCTAAACATAGGAGATAGTAAACAGGCCAACATATGACATTCTCAACTTGGCATTCTTAACATATGACATATATAACATATAACAGCCTAAACCTTAATAACGTATTATGATAAACTATTATAATTTTTAGAGAGTCGTTGATTATCTGTTCCGCGTTGCCTAGTCTCGTCACTTCTAGGCAGCAATCGGTCCAAGTTGCAGCCATGAAATGTATTTGAGTAAGTAGAATTATGAAAAACTAATTTTCTGTTAAGAGTCCAATGTAAGTTACCTGATGGTGGCCTGAAGATGATTGGATCAGAATCTTTGCTTAAAAAAAACATACACAACATACATGGAAGTTATAGTTGCTAACTAATCATTTAATAAACTTGGTAGACATATTACTAACATACAAAGCATTTAACACACTTTTTAGACACAGCTCAAAGCAAAACATAACATGTTTGATAGATTCAGTAACAAATGAACCATTCAGTACAGTTGATAGCCTGAGTTGTAAGCTAGACGTATGACACACTTGTTGGACAGTTACAAACTAAACTAGAAGTTCTTTTGGTTAAGAGTTAAAAACAGTAACAGTAACCATGTCTATAAATAATCCCATGGATTAATTAATACAATTACGGACAGGACGCAACGCATTATGGACAGTAATTGTAAGGATCTGGCATGGTATAAAAAAAATTGTCTAGTTCGAATTGTAGACTATTTAGTATCGACCCAAAACTTGGTTGGCTTCTTCCTTGTAGAACTGGCCTTGCCTTCTGTAATTAGTTCCTTTCTTCATTTATTTATATCTTGATTTAAGAAGCAATGCAGTGTCACGCGTGAAGTTCACCGAGTTAAGGAAACAGAAAGGATTAGTGTGGATTTATGGACAGCTCGGGATGATACATGTTGCCCAATGTTATGTCACAGTTGTGTTGTGTACAAAGCTTGTGAGTGTTTCTGTTGGAAGAGTTGCTGCAAGACACAATGGGAATCGATGATCTAGGTCATAGGTCAGACTTAATGATATTTACAAACGCGACTAGTAGAGAGGTTTAAACAACATAGCCTTCGATATATTCCATTTACATTCGCCATCTTGTTCACTCTTTTCTTTTTTGTCATTTTCATTATATTTCCCCCCCCCCTCTCTCTCTCTTTCTTAGTCTCTTTCTCTCTTTTAATTATCTTTTATATTTATTTATCTTTTATATTTATTTATCTTTTATATTTATTCTATTTCTTTTCCTATCAATTTCTTTTTATCCAGTAAAAGGCCCAACAGACTTGTAAATGTAAAAGGACAATGATAAATCAACTTTGGATTTTAAAAAAGAAGTCAAGATTATAATTTAAATAAAACTCAAAATCTTGAAAACAAAAAAGTATATTATAGATCCATTTGCCAGTTCCTTTCAATTTCTCTGGGGGGAAAAAAATGGTGAAGAATTTCAAATAGTCTTTTATTTACCAACTGTTTTGTTCAGCCTGCTCCGAGTCTTCAAGAATGGGTTTTTATCAATAATGTAAACTCATAAACTGTTTACAATCTTGATAATAATATTTTATTACGTATGTTGTCGTCATTTCCTTTCTCCTCTTTTATCCATTCTAGTCGTTCCTTTAAGGAAGAAGATAATTAGGTTCTAGGGCACAAGTTTCTCCCCAAGTTGCTTTCACCTTTACCTATCTGTCTGTTGAACCGTTGAGGCACCACACGTGACCTGTCGACGTCTTTCTCCATACCTCTCTGCCTTTGGCTTTGAATAGAATCTTTTTCCCATCGCTTCCCAGTTGGATTTAGATTTGGAAGCACCGATCAACACCCAGCTTTACATAACCACGTTCTACAGTTCACAATCTACTTACAAATGGACAGGTGACTAGGTCTGCTTGCTTAGACCTCGCCATTTCATTACACGGTCCAGACTTCTGTTACTGCAGAACACTTGTGAAGTCTATGGAATGACCACATCATTGAAATATCACAGACTATTTCTCTCACGCGTCTTATATGCAAGTCTGAATGACCATTCACATAATTATCGCATTATTATCTGTTTATAACCACTGTTAAAGGCGGGTATGAGAGACAGGAGGCGAGAACCACTTTTGATTGATGTTGCTTGTGAGTTGAAGGTTAGTGTTTAATTCATTTGACAAATATTTGACATAGTCGACCGGCGGAGTAGCATGGCCTTAGGCCACTGCAACCTATGCGACCGCAGTGAGCCCCGCACTTTTATAGGACCCGTGCTAATTTTAGGTGTATAAATTATTAAATTAAACCATGGTATAACTTATAACAGATTTCCCGCGGCCTCCTGTCGATTTATCCGTATCCCTACCCAAACTTGGCCCGTGAACTCCGTTTCGCATAGGGCTCTACCATGGTTAAGTCCGGTTCTGCTATTTAGTGACGGATGAATACTACTTCCCCCCCCCTCCTCCCCGCCACTCTTTTGTTTTCCCTTCTTAAATTACCCAGGATAGCTACCTCCGTCTGAGTTGCAAAAATAAAAGAGTGACCTTTTCATGGTGTCCAAATTCTTGAGCGTGCTCTGTCGCCTGGATAGTTACTACAGAGTAGATTACTCCCCCCCCCCCCACACCTTTTTAACGTGAGGTAGAAATAAATAAAAAAAAATATTTCATCTTATTTTGTGACTACTCCCCCTCCCCCCTCCTCTTGTTGTCTCGTGGACTATCCGCAGAAATAAGAGAATGTTCTTTCCTTTACTTCTCGACAAAACTCTTGAGGGAAGAAAATTATATATATATAGATTCTGTAATTTGAAACTGCATGGAAATGAAAAGTTTGTATCTCTCTGTCTAATAAAGTCAACTTTGTTTCAAACGAGAAGTTTTCGAACTTTATTCCAATTTCTGTAACAACTAAATATCAACAAACTAGCTTTCTGTGACTACATTCCTAATTAACATAATTTATTTCCATGTGAGTTTAAAAAAAAAACAGATGCTCAAAAATCTGTTTCTGTATTCAATGTTTTTATTCATCTCTTTATTTCTATGCGCATCTTATAATGTCGAAATTGTGTAAACTCTAACCTGTATAGCAAACTGCCATTAAAGCATTATGTAGATAAGACCCTGGCATTAAATAGTGACCATATTATTACTATATTATTCATGACCCACGAACGTAAGTTTTAGAACAGATTCAACATTTGGTCTCCGTTATAATGTGCTAGGACTTTTCTGTCAATACAAACAATTTTTCTTTGTGTTAAACACACTAAACGTTACTGTTAGCTATAAATAGATGTGATCTCATGGCGTTGTTTTGCAGCGACACTATTTTTAACTCGAATGAGATATTTTTTTAAGCTTATTGGACCATTTTAGATTAATGTGGAATAGAATGAGCTACAGATGGACGCCTAGAGAAATGTCGAAAATAGAAATGTCGATTAAAATAACAGTCTTGTAGTCGGTGAGTAATAACAACTCTAATTATAAAAAGATGACAAACAGAGTTTGAAAACACACAAACTCATAGGCGACCCTTAAGGGCCAGCTGTGTAGTAGGCGATGCTGGTCAATATGATCCGACAGTGGATACGTTTGAAATGGTTCGAATCCTGGAAAGAATCACATTTAGTTTTTAACTATAAAACATTAAAAAATTATTTTTTTTAAAGTTTAATATCATGTGACCGAGCCTCGCACGGATGAATATTTTGTTAAGGAAGATTATATACCCGAAGTCATTTTGGGAATATTGTTGTAATTACGAAAATAAACGATCGGGTAAAGATTATCAATCCGAAGAGTTGCTTTTTCGTTCTGTCAGTTTTCATTGTAATTGTACATGGCGATTAGAATAGAAAGTCCCCACAACAGTAGACCTATTGAAAACCACAGCTCACGTCTAAACGTTTTACATTGCTGCTTTCGCGTAAAACTATTAGGCTAGTATAGGCTTGAAAGAAAGTCTTTGCAGTGTAACTTCAAAAATGTTTACTTTCTGACATTTAATATTGCAATTAATAGATTCATTATGGCTTTGAGACATGGACACTTTACAGAAAACTAAGACTTCTTGAGTGCTTTCACCAAAGATGCTTGCGCTCCATTATGGACATACGGTGACAGGACCGCACTACAAACAGCGACAGTATAGAGGGACTTCTTATGGTCCGACAGTTGCACTGGGTAGGGCACGTATCCCGTATGGGAGACGAACGTATGCCATCGGCAGTCTATTTTTGGTGAGCTAAAAGGTGGTCGACGTAACAGAGGGGCCCCACGGAATCGCTTCAAAGACCAGCTTAGGCGTCAACTTTCTTGGCTGACATAGAAGAGAGCACCTGGTTGTATGCGGCCTCCGAACGAGACAACTGGAGGTCACTCACGAAGGCCTCGGGATACACTTTTGAGACCAAACGAAAATCTGCTGCCGAGGACAAACTCAGACGGCGAAAAGAAAATCTAAATCGACCACCTGCGAACAATGGTTATGCTTGCCCTGGATAAGGCAAAATATGTAGGTCACAGCTGAGGTTGCGCAGCCACAGGAAATACTGCATTCCTCACTAATCTTCGGACTCGAAGACAAGCCTTATTATTATGGCTTTAGTTAGAATCATCAAGTGATGCAAAATCTCTACGTTATAGTGTAAAATGTGCACCTAATAACAAAGTAAAATCGCGCATTTTTTCCTAAGAGACTTAAAAACATCGCGTTAGTATTCTAAAGAAGCGTTATTGTGAGGCACCTCTGTTACTCCGACAACATTTCGGCTTATTAAAAAAAAAGATTGCCAAAAATATTTTTGTCCCCCTTACGGAATAAGTGCCCTTTAAAGCGTGACTGTCGGATTATAAGAAGTTCATACCATTTTGCAAGAATATCGCCGCAGCAGCGTGATGAAAAATCGTTCACCGAGAGCTAAATATAATCAGGGCCAGCCTTAGGCCTATGCTGCCGCAGTGGACCCCGAAGGTTCAAAAGCCCCGCACTAATTCTAGGTGAAAATTTTTTAATTAAACCATTATAATTTATAATAGGGTTACCGTGGTCTCCTTGTTTTCAAGAAGCTCCTGGAAATCTCCTGAAACTCATAAAAATGTCCTTAAAAAGATAAAATTGTCACTTTGGGGTGTCAATCACTATCGTAAACGCCAGTCCTACGCGTCATATAATAAAAAAGGCATTGTCAGCTTTCATTTAGAAAAAATTGTAATGCAAATACGAATTTATTTTCTAATACAAAATCTTTATTTTCACTTATTATCCTTATCCTTACTGTCAGGGTGGGATTTCAGATTAGCTAGGGTATGATATTATGGTCCCGTACCCTAACCTGAATCGAATAACGCAAAAACATAAAGGTAACAGCATGTAAACTACACACATTGAGTAAATGTTATTCAACTGAACCTTTAGTCAATACCAACAGTTGTTCAACGTGAACAATATTAATGGCAACGTAAGTTACTGTACATTATTTAACAACAAGATTGTACGTTTAACAATTTAATGAATATATGATATGATGAAGCATACATTATGAATAATTATCAATAACATTTATAAAGCAATTACAAATTACATTCAAAGGAACTATAGCACACCTTAATCTCGGTGCCATAGTCGATCAGGCCTCACAACGCCAACCCAACGGCACGGGCAATAGTCAACTACCAAGCCTACAGCTCAGACTCCAGCAGAGTCCCAAGCCTGCGTCCCTAGATAAGAAATACACACTCTTTTGATACTGCCATTCACACAATTATAAAAAGAAACGATTTTAGATCTACGCCATTTAGAAGGTCGTCAACTAAACAAACTTACCCACTACTGGGGGAGACCACCACACAGAGAACTCCACCTCAAGACAAAACAAGAGAACAATGACACCACTATAGCGCATCCTTAGGAACAGAAAATTACGAAACCTTATGGTGCTCAAAAGAAAATATCAAACAAGATGCGCACGACACTTACCCGTACTGGTCCGAGCGCAATCCATTTCACATAGGGCCCCGCAAATGTAAGGGTCGGCCCTAGTTGTGCTAGTAAGGCATAGATAAGCTGTGTTATGACCATTTCCTATGCTTTGGTATGGGACAGTAGACTTCGAAGCTTAAACACATTGCAATAATTCACCAGCAAAATAATAACAAAGTAAAAGCTACCTAAGAGTGTATGCAATTAAAGTGTAAATAATTTATAAAGCCTTTAAAACACAATAGCTAATCATACATAAAGATATTTAATTTCAATATCTACAATAAGATGGTGCGCAAATGTTTAATTACGCCAGTCGAATCATTAAAACTTTTTCTTGTTTGCGAAGAAATGTCTTATTGTGCTGCTGTGAGCCTAGTGACGTAAGCGGTGTCATGTTCTTTCCCATTGACGTCATATAGAAAATTTCATTCATAAAACATTCTAGCCAAAATTAATTTTTCGATAATGAGCCATTTTCAAACCGATATAACGGTCGACCTCGAGTTTTCCCGATGTGGCCAATGAGTTGAGAATTTTTTTCTCACTAATATGCACATACGTTGAAATTTTAAAGAAGAGCGTTAGAGCCGTTTTGGAAATAAAATTTATTTATATATATATATATATATATATATATATATATATAAGAATTTCTCTCTTAAGAGTATAGGATACAAATACTAATTGTATCAATTAGTTTGTATCAGTTGTGTAATTAAATTTGTAAGAGATCTAGACCAACAACAATTAATCTGTGCGGTTAGAAATAGTTTGACCAATTGTTGTTGTGCATCGTTATTTCCCTCAATACGCTATAATGGACCAGTTAAGAAATGGAGGGGGGAGGGACAGAGAGGGAGATCTGGCTGGATTTTTATACAATTGTTTTTTAAAAGCATTTATTAAATGAAGGGGGGGGGTGACCTGAATTCGAAGTCAAGGCTCAAGCCGACATACTAATCACTCTGCTAGTGAGCTGCTTATCAAAACAAAAGATCTTTTGTTTCAGACTTACTTTAAAGCGGCGATCTATAAAGGGGACTAATTCAGCCTATACCACCACTTCAGCAGTCAAGTACAAATTCTTTCTCTTGTTCGAGATACCAAACAAAATAATTTATTACCAATAGTTAGTTTACTAATTGGGATTTTTTTTTATATTGATATTGATATATTGTTGTCAGGTAACTGAAATAATAGCGCAAAATTTCAACTTGATCCGAGGGGTGTGGGAGAAATAGCGTATTCAAACTCTTTACCAGACAGACAGAGTGAGTTGATATATGATATAAGCTTTGTAACAGAAATAGCTTTACTTCAGTCTCAATTTTTTCAAATTGTGAGTTAGGTGAGTTAAGTCTGCCAAAGTAGGTGCTTTTTTTTTTTTTTTGGTTGCCATCTGTATCTTGTTGGATCTTCTCCCTGACATGGCTCTGGCTCTTTGGCACTTGTCTGTTAACTCCCCCAACCTTTTTTTTTTGTCGTGTCCCTACCTCTCGTTTCTTGCTCAGACAATTTAGCAGATGTTCTTTTTTGTCTGTATCCACTATAGGGTGCAGTGTTTAAAAAGACCAAATTGACTGTGAGAATGAAAAAAATGCAAAAACAAAATAAATGATTAGCATATTTCTGCTTCCGGATCTGGAAGACGAAACAATTCTCTTGTAGAACTTTCTTTTAAAATAGAAGCTTTTTTTTTTAAAGTGTTAAAATGTGTACATTATAATCGTGGTTCTTGTGGGGTGATTTTGTTTCTGGAAAAACTTTACCAATTTTTTTTTTATGCTGACACACATTTTGTTACGTGATTTTTTTTATTGAAATAAGAAAATAAATTTGGTGGATACCGCTGTAAACATTAGCTTAGCAACCGTGACGCGAAAGGGGTTCATTGCCCGGCTAACGATCAACAGAGGCCCAAACTGGCTCTTGTAAGGGAAAGAACCATGTGTAGACTGTAACACTTTCAATGTTTTGAATTCTTACATTACTTTACTTAACCCTTATATATTCAGTGTTCTGAAATGGATTTTTTAAAAATATATTTTACAAAAGAGCAAAATAATCTATGTAAATCTGATTACTGTTGTATGAACTCTATTAAGGCCTGTAACTCTTCAATAACAGTAAAGCGTTTCATTTAGCTCTTACGTATTGGATGTTTAATGATCATAATGATAATAATGACAGTAAAATAGTTGTAAACAATGTGAAAGTGCTCCATTAAATAAATTATGATTGTTTTTTATGTCATTGTTTCCTTAATATTACTGTACTTTATCACTAGTTAAAATACATCAATTATAATTATATGTTGACAGTGGGGAGAATGGCTTGTTTATTTACAAAGCATACTATCACAGAAATGCAAATCCTTATAATCATAAAAAAAAACAAGATTGCAAAGACAGTTTGTGTGGAAACACAAGCTCAAAATCGGCCCCCAAAGTGATCCACCCAGGCAGGCTTTCAATATTTTCAGAAAGAAAATCCAAATGAAATTATATCAAAGACAAATGAGAGATAAGAATGGAGAAAGAAGGTTGACAGATCTTGTGTAGTGCCCCAACGGTCCAGCAGATCAAAGGATAGGTGCAAGTGAATGCAAAGTTAGATGTGAATCTGGCCTAACTAGTTCCCATTTCAGACCTTGTGATCTATAGGGCAGATGATGTAAAGTTCATCTGTTTTTTGTGGCCTACGGTTAACGAGGGTGTCATGTAGCCAGCACAACGACCAACCGCCTTTACTTTTCCCCAACTAATGTCAGGTACCCATTAGAGCTGGGTGGACTCAGAGGCGCCCCAAGATCCCGAAATTAAAAATCCCAGTTTTCGAACCCGGGACCCCCGGTTCGGAAGCCAAGCGTTTTACCGTTTTCTCTTTAAAAACTGCTTGCATAACTGATTTTAAAAATTAGATTTATCGCTTTCAGAAAAAAAAAAGTAGCCGTTGCATCAGAACTTTGAATGGTCTAAAATATTGTGATGTCGGATTTTCAATATCTTTTCTAGTTTACGAGATCTAAACGGGACGGGCGGACTGACGGACAGACATTTTGCACAAAACTAATAACGTCTTTTCCCCTTTCGGGGGCCGCTAAAAAAGAAATGCTAATCCTTATAAAAAGATGCACAGATGAACTAGAGGCTGAAGCGCATAGATATCTAGGATGCAGCAGATAGACAATTGTTATCACAAAGGGAAAATATAAATAATTGTCTCCTTAAGTTTCTAATAGTTGACAGTTTGGCTTCTCCAATATATCCTATCATGGGAGAATGTCAAGGTCTGATATGCCAGTTAGGTTTGAATTTAAAACAGTTTGCTACACGTTATTCTTAATCTGCTTTGGTCACCAACTATCTGATATCTTCTTTCAGCGGCAGGAAATCTGCTTTGGTCACCAACTATCTGATATCTTCTTTCAGTGGCAGGAAATCTGCTTTGGTCACCAACTAGCTGATATCTTCTTTCAGTGGCAGGAAATCTGCTTTGGTCACCAACTATCTGATATCTTCTTTCAGTGGCAGGAAATCTGCTTTGGTCACCAACTATCTGATATCTTCTTTCAGTGGCAGGAAATCTGCTTTGGTCACCAACTATCTGATATCTTCTTTCAGTGGCGGGAAATCTGCTTTGGTCACCAACTATCTGATATCTTCTTTCAGTGGCAGGAAATCTGCTTTGGTCACCAACTAACTAGTATCTTCTTTCAGTTGCGAGAAATCTGCTTTGGTCACCAACTATCTGATATCTTCTTTCAGTGGCAGGAAATCTGCTTTGGTCATCAACTATCTGATATCTTCTTTCAGTGGCTGGAAATCTGCTTTGGTCACCAACTATCTTCTGATATCTTCTTTCAGTGGCTGGAAATCTGCTTTGGTCACCAACTATCTGATATCTTCTTTCAGTGGCAGGAAATCTGCTTTGGTCACCAACTAACTAGTATCTTCTTTCAGTTGCGAGAAATCTGCTTTGGTCACCAACTATCTGATATCTTCTTTCAGTGGCAGGAAATCTGCTTTGGTCATCAACTATCTGATATCTTCTTTCAGTGGCTGGAAATCTGCTTTGGTCACCAACTATCTTCTGATATCTTCTTTCAGTGGCGGGAAATCTGCTTTGGTCACCAACTATCTTCTGATATCATCTTTCAGTGGCGGGAAGAAAAAGCCCATACTGGGCAAAGCCTTGTCACGTGTACCAACATGAGAGTGATTCTGCAGAAACCGGGAGGACAGTGTTAAAGCAGAGAAGCAGTTCTAGTCAAAAGTAATAGACATCAGACACCGAAATGTGCTCTATTTTCATTAGATAAAGATGAACCTTATGAGACTTGATAACGTGGGGGTCAATGTTAAACTACATTTGTTCATTTATATTTAGACAAAAAAATGTATTGCTCTTTTTTACTTTTTTTAAATTTGTTTTTGCACTAAAATAATTTCAGGTCTAAATGTAAAATAAGGGACACCTGTCTAATAAAAAAAAATCTGTTCGAGTTTTGCAAAATATAATTGGCAAGCGTATGATAACCTTCGAAATAGGAATCTAAAGTGTTTTTTTACACAAGCATCTATCTGACATTGACTCTTTCAATCATTCAAAGTATTTTAGAAATTTGTCCTCGGAAACTGAGCTCCAGATCACATTTTGACTTTCTACTGGGTTGAATAATCAAAGACCTTAACATAGTGTGCTTCAACACCTTTTGTCTCCTTTGAAGTAGATGTAACTGTAGAACATCTAGTCATGGCAATGCTGTGGGAAGTCTTTAGGACTATGTTTTTGTTGCCCCGAGCCCATCAGAACAATTTCTACTGGTTCTAACACTTGTGACAAACACATTCAGGATATCTTTCGATTTAGCATGTGATTCGGAATCCTAGTGGTTGACTAATGACATTGACTTTTCAAATGACCCGAAAGTTTACCCCATGAATTGAACCTCGTGAACCTTATGCATTATCTGTCTTAATTGTTGCTTTCTTGGATATGTACTCTATTAGAGAGTATGTGGCTCAATCACACTTAACTTACGAGAAAGGTGGGAGGTGGGGGTGCTAGCGTTGTATTTCTGAACCCTGGTCTACGGGTACCCTGCTACCCCTTGGCTGCAAGTCAATAAGAAAGTATAAACCGCTGTTAGAAACCCAAAGGGTAACTACTGTTGCTAGTAAATATAATTGTAGCTTCTTCTGTTAGCAAAATAAACAAGTTATAACTGCTAGGAAGTTAGATACTGCAGCTTTCTAACATAATTGTAGCTTCTGCTGCTAGCAAATAAAAAGGTAGAAACTGCTGTTGGCAAATAAAAAGGTAGAAACTGCTGTTCGCAAATAAAAAGGTAGAAACTGCTGTTGGCAAATAAAAAGGTAGAAACTGCTGTTGGAAACTAAATACGAAGCTGCTGCTTATAGAAACTACAAAGATAGTTACTGATACTAGCCAATAGAATGCTATCTTCCTGCTGCTTTCAGAATAGACACCCTACAGTTGATACAACAAATTACTTTTTTTTAAGTAGCTTTTGATGCCAGGGATTAGAGACTACATAAAGCATTGCTGTCAGCCACACAACTATTCAACGCCAAATATGGACGTCCCTGCTTTAAGATTATTCTCTTGTAAGCTGTACAAACTAATCTCGATATGTTCCAGTCTATGGTAATTATTTCTCGGCATACAAAGCTGGGGTGGATCTTATCAAAGTAAGTTTTGTAGACTGACTGATTCAATAATCTCTTGCAATTAAAAAAAAAAAACTTATTTAAAAATATGTTCCAAAATATTCAGTTGAAGTAAATAAATTCCCAAAACTAGCCCTTAATTTACTATTATTATTGGTTTCCTAAAATTAACCAAAATTAGCATAAATATCTTTATACTTGCAAAACATTTTCACAGATTAGACTTCAATCACAAATTTCTAACAGGACATCAAATATAGCGAAATTGTAAATATTTCATAACTGAATTTAATTGGTAATCTTTTATCAGCAAAATTTAATTACAATTTTACTTTCGTATAATAACCATCAATATAGTCGAAGCATGATTCGAACTTTTGACTTCTAAAAAGCTAAGCTTGACGCTATCCACTAGACCAGTGTTATCCAATGTGTGGTACGGGTTCTCCCAGGGGTACGGGAAGAGCTCCATTAAGTATTTTGATTTTTAAAATTCATCATTGGCCTCCTTCAGTCGTAGGACGACTATGGTTCATCTCAGAGCACACTTTCTCATGTGGCTGTGGAGCCCTATTTTGAAGAGCCACTCCCGTCCACAGATAACGCAGGTTAAGGTGATTGCTTCGGTGGTAGAGGAGCTGGCCGTTTTTCGGATAGTGCGTTTTTCTTCCTGGGCTGAGACCCATGTACTTTCACTGTCCATAGCTTTCTTGGTCACTGTCTCTCTCCACCTGTTGCGGTCTAGAGCTATGTCTTCCCAATTGTCAGTATTTATGTTCACTGATTTGAGGTCACGTTTTATTACATCTATGTAACGGAGGTGGGGGCGACCAGTTTTTCTTGTGCCAGTCGCGAGTTGACCATAGAGGATGACTTTCGGGATGCGCTTGTCCTCCATCCGGCGAATATGTTCAAGTCAGCGAAAACGGCGTTGTCTGAGGGCTGTAAAGATGCTGGGAAATGGGAATACCTGATCGCGCAAGGATATCAGTATTGCACACCTTTTCTTTCCATGTGACATTCAAGATACTACGGAGACATCTCAAATGGAATGAGTTCAGTTTTCTCTCTTGCTTTGCCATACAGCAGTGTACTCATAACGCATGCCTTGTAGACGGAAACTGAGCTCCAGATCACATTTTGACTTTCTACTGGGTTGAATAACCAAAGACCTTAACATAGTGTGCTTCAACACCTTTTGTCTCCTTTGAAGTAGATGTAACTGTAGAACATCTAGTCATGGCAATGCTGTGGGAAGTCTTTAGGACTATGTTTTTGTTGCCCCGAGCCCATCAGAACAATTTCTACTGGTTCTAACACTTGTGACAAACACATTCAGGATATCTTTCGATTTAGCATGTGATTCGGAATCCTAGTGGTTGACTAATGACATTGACTTTTCAAATGACCCGAAAGTTTACCCCATGAATTGAACCTCGTGAACCTTATGCATTATCTGTCTTAATTGTTGCTTTCTTGGATATGTACTCTATTAGAGAGTATGTGGCTCAATCACACTTAACTTACGAGAAAGGTGGGAGGTGGGGGTGCTAGCGTTGTATTTCTGAACCCTGGTCTACGGGTACCCTGCTACCCCTTGGCTGCAAGTCAATAAGAAAGTATAAACCGCTGTTAGAAACCCAAAGGGTAACTACTGTTGCTAGTAAATATAATTGTAGCTTCTTCTGTTAGCAAAATAAACAAGTTATAACTGCTAGGAAGTTAGATACTGCAGCTTTCTAACATAATTGTAGCTTCTGCTGCTAGCAAATAAAAAGGTAGAAACTGCTGTTGGCAAATAAAAAGGTAGAAACTGCTGTTCGCAAATAAAAAGGTAGAAACTGCTGTTGGCAAATAAAAAGGTAGAAACTGCTGTTGGAAACTAAATACGAAGCTGCTGCTTATAGAAACTACAAAGATAGTTACTGATACTAGCCAATAGAATGCTATCTTCCTGCTGCTTTCAGAATAGACACCCTACAGTTGATACAACAAATTACTTTTTTTTAAGTAGCTTTTGATGCCAGGGATTAGAGACTACATAAAGCATTGCTGTCAGCCACACAACTATTCAACGCCAAATATGGACGTCCCTGCTTTAAGATTATTCTCTTGTAAGCTGTACAAACTAATCTCGATATGTTCCAGTCTATGGTAATTATTTCTCGGCATACAAAGCTGGGGTGGATCTTATCAAAGTAAGTTTTGTAGACTGACTGATTCAATAATCTCTTGCAATTAAAAAAAAAAACTTATTTAAAAATATGTTCCAAAATATTCAGTTGAAGTAAATAAATTCCCAAAACTAGCCCTTAATTTACTATTATTATTGGTTTCCTAAAATTAACCAAAATTAGCATAAATATCTTTATACTTGCAAAACATTTTCACAGATTAGACTTCAATCACAAATTTCTAACAGGACATCAAATATAGCGAAATTGTAAATATTTCATAACTGAATTTAATTGGTAATCTTTATGAGGATGGAGGGTGGTGCTGTAGCAGGTGGTCCCATAACATTTGTTTTCTTCGTGCTAATAGTCAAGCCATATTCTTTACAGGCCTGAGAGATGCGGGACATTAGTGACTGAAGTTCCTCTTGTGTGTGTGTAAATGAAAATGGACAAAGGCTCCTCGAGGTTTGCTCACTACACTCCCTCTGCGTCACTAATACCTATTTCAAGACTAAACCGCAGCACAGAGTATCTTGGCGGCACCCTCGCTCCAAACACTGGCACCAACTAGACCTAATCATGGTAAGACAAAAGTGCTTAAAATTTGTTAAGCTTACCAGGTCCTACCACAGTGCAGACTGCGACACAGATCACTCCTTGGTATGTTGTAAGATCAATCTTCTCCCAAAAAAATCTACATACCAAGCAGATTGGAAGACCTCAATCGGATGTAAGCAAGATGAGTCACCCTGATCTCCAGATACAGTTTGCGGAATCTTTTGAACGCGAGTATAAAAATATCTCTGAAAATACTGCAACTGAAAAATGGGAACACCTCAAAGCCACCATACAAAAGACTTCCCTGGAAATCTTTGGAAAAAAATTACAAAACAAAATGATTGGTTCGACTCTAAAGCAGTTATTTTAGCACCTGTCATCAGAGCAAAGAGAGATGCACTCGCTACTTACAAGGCAAAACCTACCCAACGCAACCTGCTAAACCTGAAAGAAGCTAGAGCCAATCCACAGAGGACAGCAAGGATCTGCGCCAATGAATACTGGGTAGAGCTCAGTGAGAGTATTCAGCTCGCAGCCCAAGTGGGCAACATAAGAGGGATGTACGAAGGAATCAAAAAGGCTCTCGGACGCTCCCAAAACAAGACAGCACCTCTAAAATCAACCACTCGGGAAATTATCACAGACAAGTGCCAACAAATGCACAGATGGGTTGAACATTACTCTGAGCTCTACGCCACAACAAGCTCAGTCTCTGACTCAGCCCTTAAGGCCATCATACGATTACCCACAGTGAACCAGCTAGACGAAATATCCACCCTGTTAGAGCTCAACAAAGCCTTAGACAACATGGCTGCCCGCAAAACACCCGGATGCGATGGTATCCCCCCATATCTTCTAAAACAATGCAAAACTACTCTAATCCAACCTCTACACGAACTGCTTTGCAAATGTTGGCAAGAAGGTGCTGTGCCACAAGACCTGCGGAATGCTAAATTCATTACACTGTATAAGAACAAAGGTGACAGAAGCGACTGCAACAATTACAGGGGAATCTCCCTCCTAAGTATTGTAGGAAAAGTCTTTGCTCGAGTGATACTTCCCAGGCTACAAAAACTCGCTGATGGGGTCTATCCACAATCACAATGCGGCTTTCGCTCAGGGAGATCCACGATTGACATGATTTTCTCCATCCGCCAACTCCAGGAAAAGTGCAGAGAACAAAGGATGCCTTTGTACATTGCGTTTATTGACCTGACAAAGGCCTTCGATCTAGTTAGCAGAGATGGCCTCTCTAAAATTTTACAGTTAATAGGCTGTCCACCCAAGCTACTAAATGTAATCATATCTTTCCACCAAAATATGATGAGTACAGTCATGGGCGTAGCCAGGATTTTTTTTTTCGGGGGGGGGGGGGTTTGGGGAGGTGGATTTTTTTCTCCCCCCCCCCTTGCGAATTTTTTAAATATGTATTTATGTGTGTGTGTGTACATAATCTTTATTGCATTCTGACCCTTCATTCTTTCGGAAGACGTTAATTGTGCCCTAGAATAGGTTCTTCCATGAGTTAGTGGAAAAATTGTAGATTCCCCGCCAATACTAGCAAAGGAGTATGGGGGAGCGCTAGGAGCTCCCCCAGCGCGGGGCAAAGCCCCGCCGCCAAGCACTATTTCTGATATTGAAAGCCAACAAAATGCATATTCTGAGGTATCTACAGTGCATTGTCCTGCTATTAAAAAGTTTTATTTCAAAAACCTAATGTGCTATTCTTACTGACTTAGACCCTAACGCGCCGTTTGGAGCATTTGACGTCAAGCTGTTTCCAAAAAAATCTGTCACTGGTAATGTCTGAAGCCTCTTCCCACCTGCCATGAGGACCTCAATGAATGAGTGGCGTCAAGTTGTACTTGGATATCATTGCATTTCTTCTTATGCGTAATTCATTTTGTCGGAGAACATGTCCCGCAAACCTCATGCATCGCTCTCTCACAAACTTACTTAAGGGTCGACTCCCAGTTCGACATAGGATTTCCTTGATTTAAACCCGATCTCTATAACTGACTCCTAAAATCTGCCTTAGCCATCTTTGTTGAGCCACATTTAGTATTTTTCAATTTCGGCAGATGACTATTCACTGCAGTTTATTAAGGGAGCCCTGCCACTGGTAAAAATGTGTAACCACTCTTGAATACGCTCTTGGAATTAAGTGACTGTAGTTTGCTTTAGATTTTATATCGAAAAGAGAAGTTTTATCGTCAAAATCATCTGTTGGGGGTTTTCCACCTCAAAATGCTCTGTAGGGGAATCTTAAACTCAAAACCATCTGGAGGGGTTTTAAACTTTAAACAAACGCCATCTGTAGAAGAGGGGTTTAAACTCAAAACCCCCGATTGGATTGGCTACGCTCAAATAATTTTAGTGTGTAATTTGCTTTTTTTTTATATTGAAGAGGTATTTTTAGCATTAAACCCCTCTGAATGAGGGTTTAAACTGAAAACCCCTTTGGGCAGCGCTCATAGCATTTTGAGTGCGTAATTTGCTTTGTTTTTATTATTAAAGAGGTATTTTTACCTTCAAACCCCGCTGAAGTAGGGTTTTCATTTCGGGGGGGGGGGGGGATGTTTGAACCCCAAACCCCTCCCCTGGCTACGCCATGGGTACAGTGCAATTCAACGGTGCCAGCTCTGAAAGTTTCAGTATAAACAGCGGAGTTAAACAAGGAATACTATTTTCACTGCTAATCCACAAGGCGTTTGACAAATCCACTGAAGGCATCTACATTCCAAATTTGATGGCAAACTCTTAAATATTGCCAGACTGAGGGCCAAAACTAAAATCACAGCCACCCTCGTAAGAGATATGCTACTCGCGGATGACGCAGCGGTTGTGGCACACACTCAAGAGGAACTTGATTTTTAAAATACTCATTTATTATGTTCAGTTTATTATGTGATCTATGGGGAAAAATGATGTTAAGGTCATCTGTTTCTATGGCCAACGGTTAACGAGCAGGGTGTCATGTGGCCAGCACAACGACCAACCGCTTTTACTTTCCCCAACTAAAGTCAGGTATCCATTAGAGTTGTGTCGACTCAGGGGCGCCCTAAAAATCCTGCAATATAAAATCCAAGACTTTACCGAGATTCGAACCCAGGACCCCAGGTCCGGAAGCCGAGCGCTTAACCACTCAGCCACCTCGCCCTACCCCCCAATACATTACAAGTAATAATAAATAAGTTTTAAATGATATTATTATTAAGACTTTGAAGAATACTTTCTCAACTGATCATGACATAGATAAGGATGTTACTATTTCCTCCAACACGTCCCCTACGACTACGTCTATATGATGTTACTAGTTTTCAATTAGAGCTGGAATATGTAAACCCAAACTAAATCCAATGATTGAATACTTTAATGCAAAAGAGTTATGGTCAATATCTTTTTTTCCTCCTCTTTTTTTTTGGGGGGGGGGGGGGGGTCGAGGGGTACTCATAGTTTAAAATAATTATAGAAGTTTCAAAAGTTTCGGAAACACTGAACAAGACCAACGAAATCATTGTTTCGTGTAGGTTAAATTAGCTTATCGACTTCTCATTCATTCATGTTTAGTGTATTTATTATGCAGTATGTATTTATTGCAGTTAGCAACAGCCTTTCTTTATTGGTTGGTGTGTGTGTTTTGTGGGTGAGAGGTGTGTGTTTGTTAATGAGTCCCCCCCCCCCCCACTCACCCAAGTGATATTTCCCTAACAGCTGTATTGTTTGTTGCGTAGTCAGAGCTCGACGCCTGACTGCGTCTGTAATGAAGTTTGCCTCATGATGCCATTTAATGCTCGACTGCTGTCCCGACTTTATTTGTCTACATCAGCACCGCGCTAAATGTAGACGTAAGGGAGAGGCAGGGGAGGGCAACAATCTTTTTTTGTTCCTTTAAGACTTGATGGCCCATAGATACAAACGCAATGATGACTCGATAATCAGCTTCGATCCGCTCAAGCGCATTCCCTGGCCAAGAGGAAACAAAGAAAATAACTCCCAATTCCATTCAAATACATCTATGCCATTTTGGCGTTCGTTTTTTTTTTTGTCTGTTCTTTTTAAAGACTAGAAATAGAAACCGATGGACTCGATTATTACTGTGTGTTCTTAAACTTTTTGATTTTTTTTTTTCCTTCTAGTTCTGTTAAGTAATCGTTTAGCATACTCAAAATTTGGCTGTTGAAAGAAATGTGTGTGTGTGAGGGGATTTCGCATGAGGGAGTGACCAGGTCTCGTTGCAGTTAAAGACTAGACGAAAAGTCGTGGAGAATTATGTGTGCTCCCGTACCAATAACAATGACGTCATTTCAGGAACGTAAATGTCGCTGTAATTTTATTGTGGTTTTATTTTCTTTGACCCAATCACAAAACACACTTGTTCTGAATTGACAAGGGCGTCGCCGACTGTGGATTGAAATGGAGGGACTTAACAGATTTTTTTTTTACCTTTCCTAAATTATCCACTTATTGGATTCGGTCAGTGTGAAACAAAAAAAAAAAGTAGTTTTAGCTTCACAAGGTGAAGGTCCGACTGACCGATAGTCCTGCTCAAATGATTGCTACGGATTTCACGCCTAGTCCAAAATCTTTTTCAATCTCAAAATTTGTCATCACTGATTACTTCATCTGTTGCACGGTGAAGTAACATCACCTGTGGCACTGTGGAGTTACATCCTCTGTTGCACTGTGGAGTTACATCATCTGTTGCACGGTGAAGTAACATCATCTGTGGCACTGTGGAGGTACATCATCTGTTGCACGGTGGAGTTACATCATCTGTTGCACGGTGGAGTTACATCATCTGTGGCACTGTGGAGTTACATCATCTGTTGCACGGTGGAATGTCCAACTCATTTCCCACATAAAATTATTTGCCTTAGGTTGAACTGGTCAGCATTTCTTAAATTAAAAAAAAGATTGATGTATGACTTTGTGCTCAACAAAAATTGTTCCAAATAAAAAACAAAAGTCTAATGATATTTTGTTTTCCTCGCAATAAATTTTTGTAATCATTCAAGTTGGTGATCATTCAATTTTGTAATCATTCAATTTTTGTGATCACTCTTAAATAATCTTCCTTAAAAATAGAACTGGAAAACATGAACCAACAAACAAGATTTAAAAAAAAAATTCTTACTGAACAATTACTAGCCATATGCTCTCAATATTGCTAGATTCATTTCCCTTTTTTATATCAAACAAAATTAATTACTTACCAATAATTAATAATTAATGGGTAGTTTTCTTTTCTTTCTTCAATTTTTTAAAAGGGAGAAAGAATAATTGCGCTAAGTTTCAACTTAATCCGAGAATGGAAAGTGTCAGAATTAGAGAATAGTATAGATTGCCTGAATCAGCCAGAATAACTAACAACTTAGCAGAGTTTAAATGACTGATTTAACATGCATGACTAGATATACACATAAAATGCGTAGGACATAATTATCTTTTGTTTTGGAGAAATCTGGAAGAAAAAGTAGATAAGTCGAAATCATTAAAAATAACAATTGAACGTCAACTAATGTTTGTCTCTACCCTACTTTCACGTCAACTAATGTTTGTCTCTACCCTACTTTCACGTCAACTAATGTTTGTCTCTACCCTACTTTCACGTCAACTAATGTTTGTCTCTACCCTACTTTCACGTCAACTAATGTTTGTCTCTACCCTACTTTCACGTCAACTAATGTTTGTCTCTACCCTACTTTCACGTCAACTAATGTTTGTCTCTACCCTACTTTCACGTCAACTAATGTTTGTCTCTACCCTACTTTCACGTCAACTAATGTTTGTCTCTACCCTACTTTCACGTCAACTAATGTTTGTCTCTACCCTACTTTCACGTCAACTAATGTTTGTCTCTACCCTACTTTCACGTCAACTAATGTTTGTCTCTACCCTACTTTCACGTCAACTAATGTTTGTCTCTACCCTACTTTCACGTCAACTAATGTTTGTCTCTACCCTACTTTCACGTCAACTAATGTTTGTCTCTACCCTACTTTCACGTCAACTAATGTTTG
Source organism: Biomphalaria pfeifferi (assembly GCA_030265305.1). Taxonomy (NCBI): domain Eukaryota; kingdom Metazoa; phylum Mollusca; class Gastropoda; family Planorbidae; genus Biomphalaria; species Biomphalaria pfeifferi. The sequence continues at coordinate 2,109,040 of JASAOG010000109.1, read as the reverse complement.
TCTCTACCCTACTTTCACGTCAACTAATGTTTGTCTCTACCCTACTTTCACGTCAACTAATGTTTGTCTCTACCCTACTTTCACGTCAACTAATGTTTGTCTCTACCCTACTTTCACGTCAACTAATGTTTGTCTCTACCCTACTTTCACGTCAACTAATGTTTGTCTCTACCCTACTTTCATGTCAACTAATGTTTGTCTCTACCCTACTTTCACGTCAACTAATGTTTGTCTCTACCCTACTTTCACGTCAACTAATGTTTGTCTCTACCCTACTTTCACGTCAACTAATGTTTCTCTCTACCCTACTTTCACGTCAACTAATGTTTGTCTCTACCCTACTTTCACGTCAACTAATGTTTGTCTCTACCCTACTTTCACGTCAACTAATGTTTGTCTCTACCCTACTTTCACGTCAACTAATGTTTGTCTCTACCCTACTTTCACGTCAACTAATGTTTGTCTCTACCCTACTTTCACGTCAACTAATGTTTGTCTCTACCCTACTTTCACGTCAACTAATGTTTGTCAATGGCTGTGATGTAGGCTTATACGTGTGTGTGTGTATCTCTATGTCTATATTTCTCTGTCTTTGTGTGTCTCTATGTCTGTGTATTTCTCTGTTTTTGTGTGTCTCTATGTCTGCGTGTATTTCTCTGTCTTTGTGTGTATCTATGCCTGTGTGTATTTGTCTTTGTGTGTCTCTATGTCTGTGTGTATTTGTCTTTGTGTGTCTCTATGTCTGTGTGTATTTGTCTTTGTGTGTCTCTATGTCTCTATGTATTTATCTTTGTGTGTCTCTATGTCTGTGTGTATTTCTCTGTCTTTGGTTGTCTCTATGTCTGTGTATTTCTGTCTTTGTATGTCTCTATGCCTGTGTGTATTTCTCTGTCTTTGTGTGTCTCTGTGTCTGTGTGTATTTCTCTGTCCTTGTGTGTCTCTATGTCTGTTTATTTCTCTGTCCTTGTGTGTCTCTATGCTTGTGTGTATTTTTCTGTCTGTGTGTGTCTCTATGTTTGTGTGTATTTCTCTGTCTTTGTGTGTCTCTATGTTTGTGTGTATTTCTCTGTCTTTGTGTGTCTCTTTGTTTGTGAGTATTTCTCTGTCTTTGTGTGTCTCTTTGTTTGTGTATATTTCTCTGTCTGTGTGTGTCTCTATGTTTGTGTGTATTTCTCTGTCTTTGTGTGTCTCTATGTTTGTGTGTATTTCTCTGTCTGTGTGTGTCTCTATGTTTGTGTGTATTTCTCTGTCTTTGTGTAATTAGGTATGCGTATTTCTTGGAATGCTTCCGTGTGACGGGTGCTCGTTAGCTAATCTCTTACCAATTTGCTATGTAATTTCCAGCAGAGTGACACCACGTGACCTCAGTTATGTAACAAAGTAAAAAAAAAAAAGTGTCCTCGGAGATGTTAGTAGGATGGACTATCTGGCTATGTAACTCTTAACGTCTTCCCCCACCCCTCTCTTCCACCTAATTCTCTGTCCTCCTTTATACTCACACCTTTGATTCTTTATTCACCTGGAATCTTCATCTTGGCACGCGCGCGTTGTTTTATCTGCGTAAATAGTCCTCCCGTTTCTCTGCGCCCCTACCCCTTCTTTTTGATCCTTTCATTTCCCAATGTATTCTTGAAACAGTTCCGAAGTCGTACTTGTTTAAGCGGAGGAATATGTCAAGACACGCACACATACACACAAATAGTTTGTAGATGTTTCATACATTCTGGCTTCGAAATGAAACACACACAACGGCATGCCAGTAAACTGTGTCAAACTGTGTCTCAGTGATTCTCGCATTGACATATCCACAGATTTTTTTTATACCTCAGAAGCTTCTAAGTCGGTGACACGACGAGATTTTATTTTATTTTTTTGTTGTTGTATGAAAATATACAATGTTCCCTTGCACTGTTTTCCAGACTGTTATCTTGCAGTGTCTTGCACTGTTCCTTTAGACTTATTCCCTTGAACTGCTCCTTTGTAATGTTCCCTTAACTTGTTCCCTCTATCGTGTTCCCTTTGACACTTTACTGTTATTGCAAGATTTCTTTAAAATTTAACGACATGAGGGTTGAGTGCTAGTGTTCACGCCTAACAGATTTAAAGACTTTGGGTCGATCTAACGGCTGGAGAGAGGTCCTGCGACGTTTCCTTGGACTGGAGGTTATAGATGGTCACTTCCTTTTCATCCTTAGAACCTTACTTGGAAATTGCGCTGGTCAGTCCTCCTATTATTTCTTGGATGGCTTAGACCACAAGTGATTAGAAGCAATGATTCAAAAAATAGGGTTTGGAAACGTTGACGTACTTGTTTTTTCTTTGGACGAAGAATCCAGACCATCTTTTGGGTAACGCAGAAGTTTAATAGCTAAACGTGATTTTTATATTTGAGTGGGGTCCATTTTTTTTCTGTTTAGTTTAATTACACTTTAATATTTAGTGGATTTACTTGTTCCATTTTGGAATTGAGTCAAAGTCATACCGAGAGACAGAGAAAGGGGAACTAACCGAAGAAAGGAACAAGAAGAAAGGTAGAGGGCGGGAAATGAGAAATGACAGAGAGAGACACAGACAGACAGACAGACAGTGGGTGATAGAGAGAGAGAGTGCGTTGGTGAGAGAGAGAGAGAGTGAAATAGAGAGGGAGAGTTAATTAAAGATAGAGTTAATGACATAGAGGCAGAGTGAGAGAAAGATTGCGAGAGACATAGAGAGAGAAATAAAGGGGGAGAGAAAGGGAGAGAGAAATTGAGAGAGAGGAAGTTAGTGATAGAGAGAGAATGACAGAGTGTGAGAATGAGAGAGAGAGAGAGATAGATATAAAGAGATATAGATTAGCAACTGTTTAAACATATCCTTCAGTATGTCAAATTGTTCCCCTCTGTAACAAAACTGAGGTCGTCAATGTCTGTATATGTTTCAACGCCTCTGACATGCCACGTCATGTAAACACACTCTGTCAGAGGTGTACGAGCAAATTGAACCGTGTGGGCACATCTGTACGGGGAACACAGGGGCCGCGTTGGGCTGCATTCACACTCTGGCACCCTTCTTTTAACACCAATTTCCATCCTCTCCTCCTCGCAATCCTCGTTCTGTTGGTGTGACCTTCACCCTTATCTTTGAATACATCTATCGGACTTTCATCTCCATTATCTTGAAATAAAACCATCTGAGCTTCGTTAACGCACTCTTGTCTATTTTTCTGTTAATATCATTAAATTAGAAACTCTAGTTGACTTCAAAATTTCATGTTTGACATTTCGCTAACTAGTCTAGTCATATGGTTAACAGTACGTCCTGTTGTCCGCTAAGGGGTCTATTCAGGGCCGGCTTTAGGATACTGCTACTGAACGTATCTCGTTGTCTCGTGGCTCTACTGAACGTGTCTTGTTGTCTCGTGGCTCTACTGAACGTGTCTCATTGTCTCGTGGCTCTACTGAACGTGTCTTGTTGTCTCGTGGCTCTACTGAACGTGTCTTATACTCTTAATGTCTTTTAGTCAAAAGAAAGAAATTCTAAAAATGAAATTTTCGCCATCCCTCTCGATCTATTTCTCTGTGTTTTTCTGTCTGTCTGTCCGTCTGTCTATCTCTCCAACTCCACTATGTCTCTGTGCTTGTCTTTCTTTGCTTAGTTATAATGTAAAAAAAAAAAAATGAACTTTTTTTGTATTAATTAGCACTAGTGTCTAAGCCCATATAATTGTTTCCATACAGTTTTTTAAATTTAATGTTAAGTTTCTTTTGTGTTGTGCTCATGAATTCAACCTCCTAACCTGTAACACGGTCTGTTTGTTTAGAAAACTCAACTCAAATACCATATTTTTTAGTTTCCAGTTTAATCCCCAGACTCTGTCGGTGTCACAGGCACCGTCCGTATTTCTCAATGTCAACCACAAGTGATTTATTTCTTGCTCAATGATTATTCCCTGGGAGTTTGGGCCAGACAGTGTAACACTTTCATTGACATTCAAATCGTTTCTTACAAACTTTGTGCTTGTTTGTTTGTTTGTTTTGTAGATATTTCTTTAACATTTGAAAATGTTTTGGATTTTTTAGTAATTAAAGAGAAACTATTTAAATATACCTATTTGAAATCAGTAGTCCTGCTCCATACCTGAGTGGTGATCAGTTTTATTGACTACTATGATACAAAAGCTAAAGCTTCTAATACTCCTCTAATGATTCTGTCGACGATTCCACTGCCCCCCCCCACACACACACACTTCTTGTATTCTGTTCTACGTGTTTATGAAGTTCCTTCAGTTTCGAAGATTATTATTTTCTAGTCCAAATCTTCTGCAAGACGGCTGGGAATAGTGGTGGGGTTGGAACATGGGACCATCAAGACGGAGGTGCGAGGCGTATATAACACAACCAGGTAGCCTCTTCACTGTTTTCATTATCGATAATACATCTATTATATCTAATGCTTACTTCTACGACCCGCAAGGACGTCTGTAGAGTGCTGTCTTTATCGCCATAGCTCATAGTACTTCTTTCAGATTGGTCTGGGAGGGATACAAGCAGATGTAACTTTATTTCATCCCTATTACTGATTGCTCGTGTCTCGTTTGATTGAGTTACTCCATTGCACTGTCTATTGTACCTGACCATTTCTGTATGATTGAGGTAGTACATTCCGCTGCCTCTTGTAACTCACCAGTTCTGTTTGATTGAGGCAGTATATTGCACGCGATTCCCACCCTTGCATCCTCTTCCTAGCTCTACTACGAAGATTTGAATAATACGACCATCTGTATACAGCTCGCTGTTTCCAGCTTATCAATTAATGATTCTCATCACCACTCACGCTACGAACAAGCTCGTAGATCACTGTCGGCAGTTGGCGATCTCTCGGGTCAAGGTGTGCTGATGGCTTCATCTAGTCGATCAGTACCGAACTTCCGTATCATTGTTTTCTATGAACTCCCCCCCTCCCTTTTTTTTTTCTTCTTTGTCTCCTTACATTTGTTTACGTCCTGCAATAGACAGGTGAGCAACGCTTGGACTACACCCCCCTCATTTCTCCCCCTTGCTGTGATCAGAGCTCCTGACATTTACGATCTCACACGATATTTAGATTTCAGTCTTTATGTTTTAACCTCTAGCATTTCAGTATAAATAAGAGTTGCTGTTCTTTGTGAAGTCATTGGAGAACAAAAGTAACAATTGACCACGAAGTGTGAGATAGATATTTACACTCTTTTCTCAATGCGTGACATTAGATGTCTTCCTCTTCTTCGTCCTCATTGTTGTGTTGTAAGTTCATGTAACTTTATCTGAGGATGCACTGCGAGGTAGTTTCTAGATCAGGCAGCTCTCCTTATAGTTTTTGATCTACAAGGCTGTTTTCGGGACAGTCTTTTGTTCAGGCCTCTCGATGGAGTATGTAGCTTTGGAGGACATGGTCGGCATTCTGTGGTGACAAGCCACAAGATTCCCATGACAAATGCTTCACAGACAACAGTTTCACCGACTATTCGTTTATGACTTACACGACAAAATGGCTGAGCGACAGCTGGTTTCAATTTTCGAACACGTTTCATCTTTGTCTGCACTGCTCTGATAAAAAAACTTTTTACCTTGGTCGTGGCAGGAAAGTTTGTCAAAGGCGTCGTTTTTCATGAAATTTGGATGAGATCATGTCCATTTTATTTTAATTTATTCTACTCATTATAACATTTTTCTTTTTTTTTTCAGAAAGAGAAGAATTTTCGATTTATGTAGTTTACATTTTATTTATTTGCTAGATGCCGAAAATACGTTCACACACTATATATAGAGTTTTCCTTTATTTCATCTGTTTCACGTCTACTCCATTCCACCCTCCCGCCTTTTTTTTTTTTCTTTGTCTCTTCTCATGTTCTATGACACATCTTAAATTCCGTTTTTTTTTTTTTTAAATTTCGTGCATTGCACAAAGTCATCAAGACGTGATAAATGAACCCTTTTTTTTTTTTGCACTCGTCATACTGTGTTAGTATGAGGAACGTCCCGGCTACCTCTTTAACTACCAGTTGAAGACACGTGTGTTTCTCCGGAACGCGCATAACGGCTTAAAGAATAGTCAAAGAATTAATCAAGATGTCCAATTAGTTAACACAAGATATGTTAATAGAATATGTTGGTTAAAGTTATAGAGAGCTGAACCTTCGTACAGTGTTGAGAGGTCGACTTGCTCCCTAGTCAGAGGTGACGTTTAAATTCATGAAACTATGTCTTGTCTTGTCATGTCATGTCATGTACGCCTTGTTCATGATTTGCTGAGCGTCTAGGGACTGGTCGGTTTCTTGTTCTTCATTATCTCAGCTATAACTACAAGCATTATACGAGACTACTTTCCAAGCGTCGAGAAAATATTTTAAAAAAAACAAACAGCAACCCAGATTTGCTTCCATTTCCCCAAGTTCCTCACTGATTGTTGCTCGAACATTTTTCTGGTGCACTATGAACTTAACCTTTGTCCTATTTCATTTAACGTGAAGTGATTCTGACGCTTTGTGTTCAAATGAAATTCAAGCCTCGATTTAAACACAAAAAAACTTCTCTGACCTCGCTGATTGGCCGGGTCATTAGCGGCTCCAATAACAACTCAACCGTAGCATTTTGTCCCACGTAAAATGTTGATTTGGTCTCATCTCCTTCTGCTGCGCCCTGGGGAGCGCCATCCTTGCACCGTACACCCGGGACGTGTCACTTCTCATTACGGACAGCTTATGAATTTACCGAAGCACTTGTTTTGCACTGAAGGTGCTATGCTAACTTGCGCTGGGGATGGTTACAGTCGCCCCAAGGGATTAGCTAAATGATTCGCATTTTCGCCCGTTTCCTTTGTCATTGTGGTCGCATTCATTCAGTTTAGCTCAGTGATCACCAAGTTTCATGTCGCGATCTGTTGATGCATCAAAACTTTATTGTCCTGTGCAGTTAGTTTGTTCGCCTAACAGGTCAAACAAAAGATCACTTTCACTGCACGTGTAAACAATTCTACAATTTTAATTGCATTTATTTCTACTCACTGAGGACCCATGTGACAATCCGATCACTTTTTCCCACCGTAATGTCCGTTTGTAGATTTCTATATATTTAAAAAATTATCAGTGGTCCAAAAATTAAATAAAGCCAAGGGATATAACTGAGGGTTAAAACGAAACGAATTTTGTTAAATATGCTAGTTACTTTAAAAAGTTAGGCCTACGTTTATATTATTTGGGAAAAGTTAAATGATGGTGATTTTGCTGGCCACATTTTATATAAGGTTACCAGACAACAGCACAACTAGAGGACAAAAAGGAGGACTAACCCTTACCAAGAAGGACACACACAAAAACAAGACAAACTCACAAACTAAATTTTAAAAACAATCACCCCATAATGCACTATGCAATGAAACCTTTCAACCAATCAAATGCGTAAGATTTATCTCTATTATGTATCTTGTTTCTCTCGACCCAACTGTTCTCATCAACAACACAAATGTACTTGTGGAACGACACGCACGGAATTTTCTTTTTTCGTAGTGCACATTGTGACAACAAATTGTCTCTCTTTGCCCACTGCACGCTGATTGACATTTCACTTTATTATTATCCCTCATAACGCAAAATGAACACTAGCAGGTCTTGATGTTCGGGACATTGTGGTTAGGACTTTGCGGTTAGAAACATATTGTGGTGTTGTGCTTGAGAAGCGCTCGGCTTAGCCTGCTGATGCTCAACATTCTTTGATCTTCATATGCCCCTTGGTACCAGTTGAATGATGTAGACTTGTCTGTGGTACCAGTTGAATGACGTAGGCTTGTCTGTGGTACTTATGCAACAAAATACCATGTAAGCACCATGTCACGTGATAAATAAATGTCAAGGTCCAGGTTGTTTCAATTGTATAAACAAAATAAAAAACAACAACATTCTAATAGTACTATAAATAGCCAAGTGAATTAAGGGTTTTGGGGAAGCTAATTGTAGAGAGGACATAAATACAAGTGAAAACAATAAGGAGGGGGGGGGGGGGGTCAGCCATTACGTTTCTTTTTTGTTTTCTTTATTGTCTGTTGGTGATTTATTGTCTGTTGGTGATTTATTGTCTGTTGGTGATTTATTGTCTGTTGGTGATTTATTGTCTGTTGGTGATTTATTGTCTGTTGGTGATTTATTGTCTGTTGGTGATTTATTGTCTGTTGGAGATTTATTGTCTGTTGGAGATTTATTGTCTGTTGGAGATTTATTGTCTGTTGGAGATTTATTGTCTGAAACTACTTCGACATATTCACCACCCACTATTCAATTATAGCATACATGTGCTAGCAGAACTTGATGCCAACTTGTCATGTGTAGATCTACTTAGAACGTTCAGTAAAGTAAGAAATGGATTACTAGGTCCACGTCTTAAACGTGAACATTTGTCAAGATGGCTGCGGATGAAGTTACATGTTGTTTTGTTTCCAGAAATTTCTGTTGTTTTGTAACTAGTCTCTTTTAACCTTGACCTTATATTCTTGTGTCTATTGGCAGACGTCAATCTTTATTGGGCTAATTTAAATATTTTCTGACAGTTAGCCTCGTTACAATATTTTTGTTTAGTTTCGTAGGCCCAGAACGTATTACTCACTTGTAGAGGGAGTTTGTTTGTTTGCCTAATTTTAAAAAATTGGATGCCTTTACGATACTTCGAAACAAAAAAAGGCATTAAAACAACGTAACATTGTGTAGAAATGACTAAATTTAGTTTTTTATTTTTATTATAATTATTGTTTTCATTCCTTTTGAAATTAAGTTATTTTATCTTATACATTGCTGACGTTTCAACAAAATATAATCTCTTTGCGTCCTATCAACATTTTACACTTAATCCGAAAATAGAAGTGAGATAAATTAACGTGTACAAAATTGTACTAGATATAGAGACAGACAGACAGACAGACAAACAGAGTGAGTTGTAAAAAAAAAAAAAGAAAGCTAAGCTAAGATAAATAGACAGATCTGCAAAATGACAAAAGGCTAAAGAAAAACACGATTGAACGCTCAAAATCATCAAAAACAAATTAATTTTTTCTTTTCCTAAACTTCGTAGGCCAACAAACTGTCAAACTACACGTCTACCATATAACTAGTGTTGCATTGTGTTATGCACACGGTGTTCTTGTAAGCCGTGGCCTCATAATCAAATGTTTAATTCAACTGTACTTTTCGCAAGGCACCGATGTCTCTGGTTTCAATTTAATTGGGATAAGTCCGGTCAATGTTTTTTTTTCGTTTCTGTGGTCATCACTAATGGTCATTTCTTCTTGCATCATTTATGTCCGGCAAGTTGCCTGGGTTAACAAGGCATTTAGGGAATTGACTCTCTTATTTCCCTGACCAGTGACGAACTTCCTGTTTCCTGTAGAGAGGCTCTCCCTCCTTGTCAGTCCAGACTGTACTTGTCACTACCTTTAGGTCACTGGCGTAAATTACTCTTTGGTTGTAAAATCACTAAACAAAGATACGTATTAATATCTTAAGCGTACATTGAAGTCACAAGCATGTATTATAAATGAAGCTGGGACTTGATTTACACTCTCAACAAAACAAATAGAACAATGTAACGATTCAATGGCACCTCGCCCCCAACAAGTATTTATGTTTCAATACAATAAACCTCTCCCCTCTCATATACATAAACAATTTCTACAACAAATGGCCCCCTTTGTCTTATGGTATGCGCTTTGGACTATGGTCACCATAGTCCCGAGGTCTAACCATGTCCTACTGTCCCACAGAGGGTTTGAAATAGGACGCATTAATCTTTATTTCTGAAGGTATATCCGAAACGTATTTTAAAAAAAATAAATAATAAAACAATCGTTCCCATATACATTTTCTAATCAATGTTGCTGTTTACCGTAAGTAAGTAAAGTTCCCCTTTCAGACCTACCTGAAGGAGTCAACACAAAGAATCGATTAAATTACAAGGAAAAATGTACATTTTTGTCTATGCAAAGTGCAAAACTGTATTTAAATTTCTATTTAGTATTTGTCGAATTCCCATAATTTTAAAATCTAATTTTCTCCGAATTGGATCATATAATAAAATAGAAAAACTCCCCCTTACCTAAATAAAAACATCTGAATAAAATACATTCTCATAACACCCTTAATCCATGTGTGTTATATCAATGTATGGACAAGTAGATCTATAGATGAATGTATTGACAAGTAGATCTATAGATGAATGTATGGACAAGTAATCTCAAGTAGATCTATTTCAAATCCTTGCAACCGCCCATACTGCTTTATAAATACAAACCCGCCAAACATGTCTAAAAAAAAACCCAGAAAGATCTGGTCCTATGATAGGTGGGCCATACATCAGACATAATGTAGACATCCAGCACCAATGTGACATCCAAGGACAAATGACAATTTCCCCCTCCAGGCAGCCAAGCTAATCACGTCGTGTCGAGGACATAGTCTACATATTCTGACATATGTTCCATGACAAGCAGAGCTCGCCTGGCTCTCATTTTGTCTTTAGTCGAATAACTAATGGGGGAACCACACAAAAATATCGGTGACAGTAGAAAGAAAGCGGGGAAGTGGCGGAGGTAATACCGAGGGTGTGGCTGTTTGTATATATTAATAGCGACATTGTTTTACACACGTTATATACACAGCAGACGACAATGGAGACATTGTTAAAAGCACATATTTAATGTTCGGTCTTCCTTTCCCCCTCCCATTCACTTTGTTTGTAACTGTGTTTGTAACTGTGTTTGTCACCGTGCAAGAGAACCACTGAGGCAATGGACTGTAAATTATAGAATAATTCAATAGTAATCATAATAACAATTAATTGTGTTTTCTTTTAAACGAAGTTCCACCCTGGCAGTCACAGAGAACGAAAATTAATTAATTTCTACAATAATAATAATAATGTTTATTATCCATGTGGATAATATGTCTTACGGTTGAGCATTTCACCTAACACAAGATTATAACGATGGCTAATGAAATACACTTTCAAGGCAAAGTTTCATTTCAGCATTAGATGTGAAGTCACTCATATGTTCCATTTTATTCAACGATTTTATTTCCTTGGGGGACAAAAGAGTTCGTGTCTAAGTTTTGGTGATTCGTGTTTTGTGTCAAATGATACAATTGTGACTCAAGGTTGTTTTTTCATGTTGTTTTTTATGTTAAAACTTTTTTTTTTATTAGCTTTCTTAAGTATATAATTTCTTTACTAAGTGGAGTTTTTGCCATTGATCTTACTTGCAGCATTTTATTGAAGATATAAAAAGAGAGAGAAAGAACTAAAGAGAGGAAAAAGAGAATATTGTGTAACGATAAAGCTAAATTTATATTCAAAAAAAGAAAATTACTTTTTGTTCTCAAACTTTGACGTCAATAGTCTTTCCGAAGAAGCCACATCAACCAATCTGAAATGTCTGCTAGAAAGACTCCTACGCTGCAAGCAGAAATGAATCTGACAGAAAGTGTTTTGTTGTAAGTAGATGGTACATTTCAAAGGCATCTCTCTTTTTTTTTTCTTTGACGGTGCTACGAACTCAATTTGCTCCATTTTGGCCGCGCTGTAGATGTTGTCACGGTTACGTCAGCCGTCTTTGAAGCAAAACAGTCGAATCATTTTTTGCTAAGTGTCACATGCTTTATAACCTAATATGATTTAAGCGCTAAGTATTTTACCCCAAATCTCAAGTCTTTTTTTTTTTTTTAATGTGCTTTAGAGTTTTAAGAATTCGGTTGCAATATTCAAATTAGCATTACACTGCCCTACATTGCACACATAAAGAGTGTGAAGTGTAGACGTTTATAATACTATTGTGTATTCTGTTTTTGGTATTCCTTGTTTGAATAAATTAAGCTACTTTTATAAAATGCTATTGGCACGTCGTCACATCATCTTGTCTACTTTTTTTTTGGTCCGCTTCGTGAAAAGAGTTCGTCTATAACTTCCACTAGTTTCTTAAGTTTGTGATAGAAATGTTCGTCTATAACTTCCACTAGTTTCTTAAGTTTGTGATAGAAATGTTCGTCTATAACTTCCACTAGTTTCTTAAGTTTGTGATAGAAATGTTCGTCTATAACTTCCACTAGTTTCTTAAGTTTGTGATAGAAATGTTCGTCTATAACTTCCACTAGTTTCTTAAGTTTGTGATAGAAATGTTCGTCAATAACTTCCACTAGTTTCTTAAGTTTGTGATAGAAATGTTCGTCTATAACTTCCACTAGTTTCTTAAGTTTGTGATAGAAATGTTCGTCTATAACTTCCACTAGTTTCTTAAGTTTGTGATAGAAATGTTCGTCTATAACTTCCACTAGTTTCTTAAGTTTGTGATAGAAATGTTCGTCAATAACTTCCACTAGTTTCTTAAGTTTGTGATAGAAATGTTCGTCAATAACTTCCACTAGTTTCTTAAGTTTGTGATAGAAATGTTCGTCTATAACTTCCACTAGTTTCTTAAGTTTGTGATAGAAATGTTCGTCTATAACTTCCACTCAAGTTTGTGAAAGAAATGTTTTATCATTAGGTTGTTCTGTTGACATTATTACATGTCAATAACAATAGGAGGTTGTATCAAACTCCAGAGTTATGTGTGCTCACAATATGCTACGTAACTTACCTAGGGCCTACATTGCAATATAGAAAGTAGCGGACTAAAACTGACCGCTTTAATACTTATTTTTAAAAGTTAAAACTCTGAATTTGCATACAATAAACATAGTTCATTAAAAATACTTTGTATGTGTTTGAAATGTTTGTTTGATTGAATAGTCTTCTACTTTGTATGTGTTTTAAATGTTTGTTTGATTGAATAGTCTTCTACTTTGTATGTGTTTGAAATGTTTGTTTGATTGAATAGTCTTCTACTTTGTATGTGTTTAAAATGTTTGTTTGATTGAATAGTCTTCTACTTTGTATGTGTTTTAAATGTTTGTTTGATTGAATAGTCTTCTACTTTGTATGTGTTTTAAATGTTTGTTTGATTGAATAGTCTTCTACTTTGTATGTGTTTTAAATGTTTGTTTGATTGAATAGTCTTCTACTTTGTATGTGTTTTAAATGTTTGTTTGATTGAAAAGTCTTCTACTTTGTATGTGTTTGAAATGTTTGTTTCTTCTACTTTGTATGTGTTTGAAATGTTTGTTTCTTCTACTTTGTATGTGTTTGAAATGTTTGTTTCTTCTACTTTGTATGTGTTTGAAATGTTTGTTTCTTCTACTTTGTATGTGTTTGAAATGTTTGTTTCTTCTACTTTGTATGTGTTTGAAATGTTTGTTTCTTCTACTTTGTATGTGTTTGAAATGTTTGTTTCTTCTACTTTGTATTTTTGTGGAATACGTCCCCAAACCAATTAATTAAACAATCAATTCCGTTGTAGTTCTAACATTTAACCCGCCCCCCCCCCCACCTCTTTTGTATAGTCGGCATCAGGTTGGCCATCATTGCCTTCACTTTTTCTCACCAAACAGCCTCAAATATTCTTTTTGGGGAGAAAGAAATCTCTACAGTTTTGCTGGGTTTTTATTTTTTGTGTGTTTTTTTTTTTTTTGTTAAAAGGATTATCCTTGAGGATGAATTAATAATTAGTCTCCGACCCAAATAAAAATAGTAGCTGAAATCTCTGGGGCCGCAACTTGTCCAATGACCCTAGTTTTAAAACACAGCTCGACATATTAGCTGCGTTCTTTATGTGTCCATAGAATGCTCGGTCAAGCAAGTTTATAAAACCTGTCCATCACTGGTGTATATTTGTCTTGTCATTGTGTCTTGCAACTTCTTATGTTTAAGTAAAGATTTGTTAAGAATGCTTGACGTTCAAGAACGGGTTGTCCAAGGGTTGTTCTTTTTTTTGACGAACTTAGCCCTAACTTAATTGCCGAAAGAAGCTCTTTAAAGATCAACTCAGGCATCAGTTTGTTCTCATTGGCTTAGAAGAAAACAGCTTCTGAAACGGCTTCTAAAAGAGACAACTGAGTAGCTCTTCGAATTGTCACGACACACATTTGAGACCCAAAGAAAAGTCATTGCCAAAGACAGGCTCAGACGGTGAAACGATAATTTGACCAGACTTGACCCCAGGCGAACAACGGCTTTGAGCTTCAGGTTTGACAAAATGTGCATGTCGCAACTGGGTCAACGTATTTAAAGCAACCTTCTGTACCCGCCCTTAATCTTTGGACTTGAAGCTCAAGTCTTAAGAAACGAATTTATTTCCTGATATAGTAACTCTTTTGTAGAAATAGAATGTTTACCCAAATGGCTACGGCTGCATTACAACTGTCCTGATGTTCTGTTCTGGTGTCCAGTCTTGTGTTCTGTTCTAATGTCCTGTCCTGGTGTTCTGTTCTGGTGTCCAGTCTTGGTGTTGTGTTTTGGTGTCCTGTCTTGGTGTTCTGTTCTGGTGTCCTGTCTTGGTGTTCTGTTCTAATGTCCTGTCTTGGTGTTCTGATCTGGCGTCTTGTCTTGGTGTTCTGTTCTGGTGTCCTGTTCTAATGTCCTGTCTTGATGTTCTGTTCTGGTGTCCTGTCTTGCTGTTCTGTTCTAATGTCCTGTCTTGATGTTCTGTTGTGGTGTCCTGTCTTGGTGTTCTGATCTGGTGTCCTGTCTTGGTGTTCTGTTCTGATGTCTTGTCCTGATTTTCTTCACTGTTGTACTGTCCTAGCTTAACGGCGATAATGCTAAAAATTCAACCTATCCACGGCTAACGTGGAGTGACGGCCTACCAGTGGCTATCTAGTCAACAAGTCTAAAACACTGTTTTCAAGTCACGTGGATGTAAAATATTAATTAATTAAAAGTCCCCAGGTCAGTGAGCTGATAAAGCCCCCCTCGAAGTAAACATAGCGTTACCGCTCTCCACCCGCCCTCTTCCCCAACAGGTCTCCGTCCTCTCCGGCAAAGTCGTGGCGCCTGCAATTAGTAAGTTGCGGTTAATTCCCTTCCGCCATTCCCTCCCGTTCCCTATCCACTGTGGAGATGCGGCCTTCACATCTTATCTCTATTTTTAGCCTGCATGCGTTTGTATAGTCAGAGGTGCATTTACACGCACACACACACACACACCACACACAAACATACGCAGCCTCACACACACACACAAACATACGCAGCCTCACACCCACATACATACGCAGCCACACAGCACAACAGTAAGCCTTCGAATTCTTTTTTAAAACTTTATTTTAAAATTCGCCATTTTCCAGCACGCAATTCTCCCCCCCCCCCTCCCCGGCTTTCCTCTGTATCACTCTTTTTCTCCTCTCTTTGCCATCTGTAGGTATTTATCTCTCTGCTCCCGCCTATTTGTTTTTTTTTTCCCTGGAGCAATCCTTGTTATTTAGCAAGGCGCACAAAATAGGCACAGTTCTTCCCCCTTGAAGTCAATCTGACTCGCCTGAGAACGTGTGTTCTAGTGGCCTACACAGGTCTGCCTGGAATTCGCCCACATCTCAGCGCATTCAGAACAATATCTGGTTGTTTTTTTTTTTTTGGTATTCAATTATTCCATATTTCTTTGAATTTTTTTGTTTTGGATAATTTCTCAAGGAAGAAAGAAAGGTTATCATTTACTTAGTGCTGAAGTTTCATTTATTGGACTAAACAGTGTTTGAAATTTGAAGGTTCTTTTTTTTTCTGGATCACTTATTTATTATAATTTATCGCTTCACCGATTTTTTTTTTACTAGTTTAAAATTAACTAGCATGTTAGAATGTATGCTTTTAGAGAGAGAGCGAGAGAGAGAGAGAGGGAGATCCTCTAGGTTTGTCTTGAGACTCTAAAGCTTCATCAAAAGTTCTAGACCTAGAGATGTAGGTGAAGATTTTGTGTCTGCGTGTCCTGGGTAATATTTGAGTTCTTAAGAGGGCATAGGGGATTTTTAATAAAAAAAAAAATAATTTTACGCCTAGTATCCTTCAGTGAGAAGTTTTTGTTCTGATTAGATTTCTGCAGAAAGATTATTATTCAAACTTTCGTTAACTAGAAACATATTCACTTAGAGCAATACTTCTCTGGGAGAAGTAGTCAAACATTTGATCTATCTCTAAACGTATATAAACCAAACCTGGACCAAACAGTCTAACAATTGGGAAGCGCTAATCAGTTGACCATATGTAAATGCACATTCTGCGCTTGCCCTGCAGTTCATTTGCCCTGCAGTTTATTAGCCCTGCAGTTTACTTGTCCTGTAGTTTACTTGCCCTGTGTTTACTTGCTTTGCAGTTTAGCAGTTTACTTGTCCTGTAGTTTAATTGCCCTGTGTTTACCTGCCATGCAGTTTACTTGTCCTGTAGTTTACTTGCCTTGCAGTTTAGCAGTTTACTTGTCCTGTAGTCTACTTGCCCTGCAGTTTAGCTGCCCTGCAGTTTACTTGTCCTGTAGTTTACTTGCCTTGCAGTTTAGTAGTTTACTTGCCTTGCAGTTTAGCAGTTTACTTGTCCTGCAGTTTACTTACCCTGCAGTTTACCTGCCCTGCAGTTTACTTGCCCTGCGGTTTACTTGTCCTGTAGTTTAATTGCCCTGCAGTTTATTAGCCCTGCAGTTTACTGTCCTGTAGTTTACTTGCCCTGCGGTTTACTTGTCCTACAGTTTACTGGCCCTGCAGTTTACTTGTCCTGCGGTTTACTAATGGAGAATGATCACTACAGCCCTAACTATTTTTGTTTCTTAACTTTGTATCCCAGCAGGCGTGAAAATGAAACTGAGATCGAAAAGGGTACTTACAAACAATTTCAGAACTCCTGACGTTAGACGGCCTGATAAAACGAAATGTAATCCACAAAAAAATGCGGTGAATAAAAAAACTCTGCATCTAGCCGTCTATTTGAATTGAAATCCGTCTCATTCCGTTAGCTTGTGAGTCAATGCTTTGGCAGAAGTGTTGTGCCGGGAGATGGTTTATGGGAGAGCGTGAGATCAACTCTTGGACGCTTGATCCAGTTCAATGCTTCTCAAAAACTGATAGGAGCAAGTAGATTTTCTACATCACCACTGGAAATCTTGTCAACGACGTAAATATTTAAACATTCAAATAACTTCATTTTCCCGCTGATTTCAGAGTCTACATTTGTCTTAGCTTTTGATGATTTTGCTGGAAAATAATAATGAAGTCTATACAAAAAGTAGCTAAAATTAGTGTTTCATTGATTAAGGTTTCAATTGATTAAAAAATGACAGAACTGGTAGAGAGATGAAACGTTTCTGTGCATCTTTAGAGAATACTTTCAATTTATTTCCTGGACAAACTTCTGCACAAATCAAACTAGACAGTAAGAAATCAGCTGAGTGTTATTTGCATAAACAAATGTAAGGAACAGTCCGAGATACTGTCTTCATTTCAGCTACTTTCTATTCGGAATCCTATTTGATGTTTGCCATTTATGGCCATGTCTCATATTCATTTTGTCTGACCCTGACTTGACCAGTTCTGTCTCAACTGCTCTGAGAAGCCACTTGCTCCAGACCTGTATTGACATGTACGTGAATTGCTC
This sequence comes from Biomphalaria pfeifferi, assembly GCA_030265305.1. NCBI lineage: Eukaryota > Metazoa > Mollusca > Gastropoda > Planorbidae > Biomphalaria > Biomphalaria pfeifferi. The sequence continues at coordinate 2,091,539 of JASAOG010000109.1, read as the reverse complement.
ACAAGCACAGGCATTTAGTCTAGGGCTTTTGTAAGAGGGAATACGAGCTTCTCAAGCCCTCATTCACATAGACTTTGATGATGATGATGATAATGATGTCGTATGATGATGATGAAGATGGTGACTTATAGCTGAATAGGCAGACTTTATTATGCTGTTTCTTATTGTGCGTGTGTGGCGAATAGCGAGTATAGTGCCCAGAGTTTCACCTCCAAGCATTTTAGTAAAAAAAAAAAACGTTTACTTTAAAGACGAAGGTTGATACAGTAAGTTGCCAGAAATGTTTCCTATTATATGCTTTCCATACAGCTAAACTGACATGCACAGAAAATGTTGGGCCATATCTAAACACGTGGAAACAAAATTTATAAGATCAAATTGTTCAACTCTTGGGCTATTTCATTAATTACATGATAGAGTAGCATATCTGAATCTTTGAAATAACTTATTTTTTTCAATAATGTGAATTAGAAAAGAACATAAGCCCTTTTATCGGTGTGTGTGTGTGTGCGTTTAAAAAGTAATTTGTAAAAAAAAAAAAAGGAGGGCAGAGGGCATGCACTCAAATGTTTCTGTACACAAATGGCAATGATTCAAGTTTCGAGCTGAAAATGTCACTTCTGTTCCCTGACCTTGACCTTCCAATAAACATCTCGAACAAACGACCTAAAAGACTGAATGATAGCATTCAATAGGACATATAGTTACTCTGTCATTCAATAGGACATATAGTCACTTTTGTCATTCAATAGGACATATAATTACTCTGTCATTCAATAGGACATATAGTTACTCTGTCATTCAATAGGGCATATAGTTACTCTGTCATTCAATAGGACATATAGTTACTCTGTCGTTCAATAGTACATATAGTTACTCTGTCATTCAATATGACATATAGTTACTCTGTCGTTCAATAGGACATATTGTCACTCTGTCGTTCAATAAGACATATAGTCACTTTGTCATTCAATAGGACATATAGTTACTCTGTCATTCAATAGGACATATAGTTACTCTGTCATTCAATAGGACATATATTAATTCTGTTATTAAATAGAACATGTATGTATTATATAGGACATATATTTTGTTGTCATTAAATAGGACATATAGTTTTTGTGTTTTTTTAATAGTTTTTCTTGTTAATCTAGACCTTGTTTTTTTTTAAGTTAGTTTGTGCGAATAAAAAAAATGGCTGGTATTTAAAAAAAAAAGGAAAAAAAATTATCCATTTTTCAGCCAAAAGTTGGAATAACAATAATGTTGTTTTTTTTCTTTTTTCTTAGCTCCTTTTCTTTTCAATTATTTGAAAAAAAAAACAACAACACTTTTTGTCTATTTTTCTAACCTTCCTTATAGGAACTTTTTTGTTTTGAACTTAACCAGAATCACGCACATATCAACATTGCTAATACTTTTTCCTTTTTTTTTAATCCTTTCTTTTCTGCATCCTCCCCCCCCCCCCCCACCCCCACCGGTTGAAAAACGTGTGTTTTGTCAATACTACACCACCAACTCCACGAGGATAGACGGACTGCACGTGATCACGCAAAGTGATAGGACATTACGAGATGACGTGACATTAGGGATCAGATAGGCAGCAGCGTCACATTGATACAACCTGGCCGTGATTAGTGCATTTTATCTCCCCCACCTTTTTTTTAAAATTCATTTCTGACACAAACCTTTTTTTTTTCTGCATCAGTAGTTCTTATCCTTCTCTGTGTGAGAGGTTTAGTAGAACGGAATGTCGTCTCTCCTTCACTTGATTGTAATGTTTCTATTTTTATATTTCCCTTTATTTCAAAGAATTCACATTTTGTTCTTCTGCTCTATGCTAATAGTTAGTGAATTTCTCTATATCAGATGTTGCCATTTGGAGTAAAAAAAAAAAAAATTAAAAGGGAAAGTCACTTCTTCACCATTGGTTTTCACATTTTCATTATTATTTCCCTTTGTTTTAGAGAATTTAGATTATTATCTTTTATATTTTGTTTCCATTTTGGCGCCAATTAGCAGCCGTTTAAGTAACAGAAAGTTACATAATAGCTGTAAAGGATTTAATTATCAAAATAGACCTTCGGTAGGACATTGTTAAAAGGAAGTCCCTTGCACCTTGGAACCGACACGAAGCAGAATGATCGTTCATCACAGGTGCACACTTGCGCATTGTGTCGCTCGCTACTTTGCCCGTCGTCTGAACATCGGTGCCGAAACAAACGTAACAAGTTTGTCTTTTGAACTGGTTTTGTTGAGACCGTCCCAAGAACTACTTGGTGAAAAGATCGCACCCTGAATAAATACTTGAATCGAATCAGAACATTTACAAGAGAGGGGAGGAAGAAATCACACAATGGGATGAAAGAATTTGAAACGGAAAAAAGTCTGGCAGTGTGTTTATATATACGTGCTCGGGGTGGAGCGGGATGGGTATCGCTATATATAGCTACCGTTTAAAAGGCTGGCGAAGTTCAATGCATGGCGTCGAAGGAGAATGCTCTCTTTCGAAGCGAATCACTGTATTAAACTTGAAGCAACATTGATGCTCTTTAAAACGTCTGCTCTGAGATATAACGACACATGAAATACCCAAGTCAGTGGCGCTGTTTAACAAATTGATCGATATTAAACGGAGACAGCATATTCATTTACAAACATTAAAAGTTGAACGGTACAAAATGTTTGTTATTATCCAAAGAGTTACATAAAGCGAAGTGGCATTAAGCGAAATGGCATGAAGCGAAGTGGCATAAAGCAAGCGCGGTTGTAGTTAAAAGCAAAAAAAAAACAAAAACTTTAGGAGTCTGCGAACTCGTAAACATTTTTTTTTCTTAAAGGGGGATGATTTGTGAGCAGCAGACGAGATTTTTCAAATCTTCTTGAGAAGAAGTTAGAATTCATCTCCTTGATTTTTTGTTCTTTTTTAACGCAGCTACTCTGGTCTGTGCTTAAAAAACAAGTTGTCATTGTGCTATTAATAGACTTCTGATCTCATTGTCATGCTGAATTACTAGGCTGTCATTTTCTGACATTATCAGGTTTTGTATTCGTCTTCATTGTTAAAATAAGAGACAGTTTCTTCTCCTTGAAGTATTGTCAGCTTAGCCTTATTGGATTTTAACGTGTGATTAGCGGAGTGGAGTGAAGACATTCAAATAGACGAACAGTGGACTAATGGGCATATCATGTTATCTGAAATTTATAAAGTGTCATTTGAGAATTGTACATCGTTCCGTCTGAAATGTATATCTTGCCATTTAAAATGTTCGATGTGTCATTTGAAATTGACATCATATTATCTGACATATATATGAGTCATCTGAAATACAGAGTGTCATTTGGAAAGTACAAAGTGTCATCTGTAATTCACATGATGTCATATGGTATTTGACGTTGCATTGACACAAATAGTGTATTTTTTTTTTTTTTAAATAAGTGCCGGTACTCTGTGATGGATTGCCTAACATTTTAACTACTAATAAATTAATCATAAATGTTAAAATACAAGAAAAGGAATATCCCCCCCCCCTCCAGCTACGTTGAAAAAGGTACGGTTCGCTGTACCGGTGCGTACCGTCACAAAAAAAGCACTGGACGCAAGTATACATTAATACAGGCAATCAAATCATCATTTCAGAATGGTTCTCACGCCTCCCCCCTGATTTTGTTTTCTGTACTTGTTTTGGTTGTTATTGTAATTATTACAGTTTCTTTACGTTTCTCTTGGCTATTTCATTCCGTCTGTAATCTTTGGGACGTCTTTGTAATAATATCTTCTGATTTCATTTATTCGAAGTTTCTAAATTATTGGTGCAATATCGATGTCGCAGTTTGCCTATATATGCGCGCACACACACACACACATATATATATATTATAAAGTAGAATGTGAGGTGTATGTATGTATGTATGTATGTGACTTATAGAAATCAAAACCGCTTGACCAATCTTGATAAAACTTGGCAGGAATGTTTCTTGGGTACCAACTTAGACCGTAGTGTATGTATTGTAGCCCTAAAACAAACTTAAGACCCTAAAAAAAAATAAAGTTATTCGACTCTATTACAGCTATAGTATTTTATGGATCTAGGCCATGGTTAATAATGTTGACATGAGAAAAGATCGAAAGGATTTAGACCTGATCTAATTTTAAGAAATACAATTTGCGCAGATAATTTTTACTTTGACACCTGAAAATACAAAGGAAGATCCATTGATTTTATTATATAATAAAATTAACCTTCAATTTTGTGTTTTAAAAGCATTTTTTACATAAATTAGTTCCCGATATCTGTGACTACATTCTTTCATTAGACAATACCGTAATGAATCGCGTACTAAAAATTAATTCGTTTAATTGTTTAATTTATAATCCCATCCCTAGATCTAAAACTCTAATTCAACTCTAAGATGATAAAACTTCTCTTCGCACAGATAGTTTTATACTTTAACACATGAACATACTAATTATAGTCCCTTCATTTCATATTTTGATCAAATAAACATTCCAATTTAGTTTTCTAAAGCATTTTTAAGAGACTACATTCGTTTACGAAAGCTGCGAAGCCGAGTTGACATAGGCCTAGATCTATATTCATTCATGAATCGCGTACTAAAAACTATTTCGTTTAATTGTTCACTTTATAATCCCATTCATTTAACAAAGCTATCGCTCTTTTCGTTTTTAATAGATATGAATGTATCGGCTTCGGGTAAACCCATTTTCGCAAAACTAATTTTATTTTCGTAGCGAAAGAGAAAAAACTTGAAAGGATCATTAGCTAAGTTTAACATACATCTAAATCCAATCCACTAGATTAGTAAACACAAACTTAGACCCGCAGGCCGCGAGTAATGTCAGACTAGTATATATATGACGCTGTGTTAAAAAATCGTCCCATCCTGGGCTTCAGCCCTTACCCACCTAAATTTTTCAGTATGACAGTTAACTTATAGTAAACTAGTAAAGACAGTAAACTCTGCGATTGCCCTGTTGCAATCGTATGTATCAGTCTTAATATGACTCCATTTAGGCGCCCGGCGGCTCATGTCTTTACACCTCTTTTGGTCACGGATAGCGGAGGACGCCCGTAGTCACCCTTTGCCAGAATGTCCCTTTAAATCGTAGACCCCACAATGCACTGCACTAGAACAACATCCGACAGGCTTGGATGACACACAGCGACACACCGCCGACACGCAGCCTGCACTATTGTGTCAGAAACCGTTCCATGTAAGAAACGATAACCCTCCTTGTCATCACGTCTGTTCCCTATGTCGCATTGATAACTGGAAGACACGCTGAAGATTGCGGGGGTGGCAGCCATAAACGCCTGTATTTACCCGGCATCCTCAGTGCAAATAATGAACACGGAAATACGGGGATCAATCTTACTCTGTAACTCTTCAGACTAGGACTCAATGAAAGACTGAAATTTTCTTCAACATTCTTAGCCTGAGAAGAACTCCAATTGGTTGCTACTTAACCTACCACAAAATTCAAAACCAAAGAAAACAGATGTGTTTCTCCCTACTGACATTGTTGTTATCGCTTGTCATAAAGCGACTTCATTAAAAACTGTTCTGATGGACATGAAATCACGAGGACCGGAAGAATATAGAAACACAAGACAAATGTGTGCGTTCCTTTCTATTTTCACATTGGTTATGTCTTAATTTGTTAAGCAACTAGCAGAAACAAAAGAGTTCACCTAATCATAGGTTATCCACGGTCTGTATTAAAAGAGTTATGATTTATTTTTTTGAAATGGCTACTCCTATTACAAGTTTAGGAAAACAAAAACCTAATAGACACTGTAAGCTTGATGTTAGAATTGTATTTCTTTTTTAAATTAAGTTAATAACCTTCTAACAAGAGAAACATTTTTAAAATATTGTTTTTATAAAGACAATACCTCCATTATTTAACTTCAAATCTAATAATTTTAAAATTCTGGTTCGACTCGGGCATCGAACCCATGAACTGTCAGCTGCTAGAAAATTCGCATTATCTGATTCGACCAGCAAGGAAGGCGAATTAGTGTGATAATATATTGGTATGTTTATTATATGGACATCTAGATCTAACACAACACCTAAAGTTCTGATTTAGAACTCTTAAGATCTATTCTAGATCTACTACTAGACCTAGAATCTAAATGTAATCTATATTAGATCTACCTAAAAATATAACCAATGTTGATAAACTTCAATAAAATCTTAGCAACTTTAGGCATAAATTTACCCAGTTATACCGTAATACAGCTGTTGGCTCTAGACCTAAATACATTTATTTATTTTTTACTTTAAAAAATTATAACTAGAGTTTTCCCGTGGTATGGCCAACGAGCTAGCAATTCTTTTTTTGGCGATATACATCAACTGTTAAATTTCTAGGAAAATCGTTAGAGGCGTTTTTGAGATCAGCGTCCAGGTTCCATGAAGCTCTGACTTGAAAACTTTTTTTTGGGCGGGGGAGGGGTCGGTAGTTGAGCCCTTGTTGGTCCTCAGAACAATTTCGAGAATGTTCGGAAACCTCTTACACTGTTTAACAAGGTCACTCGGACATAATTAACCTACCCCGCCCCCCCCAACTCACTGTTAGCTCCCCCATTCCTCACACCTCAACACCTAAGTCTAGTGGTACGCCAATACACTTCGTCTTCTAGTTATTTTGAGACATTCGATAGCATGCATGAGTTCAGTGGATAATTTCCACTACAGAACTATAGAGCTGCACTGCGGAACTGCTTTTGTGTGCGTCTGTCTGTGTGCGTCTGTCTGTGTCATTTCTTTGTTCTGTTACGTGCAAGATTTTTTTTTGCTTCCCCGCTGTCGTCCCCTGCATCACTGGTAGATGATATTACAGATTCGACGTTTGGCTTCTGATCTTATTTTCTAGCTGGCTCCACCCTACTGGCCCCCAGTGCACCCTTGCACCGTTTCTTTTTAATCGCTTGCGGCCTATTCCATGGTGTAATGTGAAGATTCATAGATAATAGGAATGAATGTATCATAGAGGAGAGGACACCACATGAATTCTGAAATAGTGGAGGACAAAAGAAAGACAAATCCAGATTAGTAGAGACTATAGCAGAATTGTGGCGAGTCTGAAACTCAGGCGTTTATTTACATATCCATTATTATCAAATATCTGGGGGGGTGGGGGAGTTTCTTCAGAATATGAGAATACCTAAAACAGAATCGGTTTTATCATACTCAAAGAATTGTTTTGTAGTTTTACATATCTACATCTACAGTTTCATGTATAGTCTCACTTCTCATTCCCCAATCAAGATTGAAACTTTGCATCAATTATTTATTGTCCCTAGCAAAACATAAAACATGAATCAATTTGTAAATTAAATAGTGGTAATTAATTAATTATGTTTTTAATCGAAAAGGAAAATATATATCTTACAATACTGAGAGCTATTGTTGTAAATGTAGAGTTCTTCCCTTTATATAACCTTTTTTAAAAATAATTTTGCTCGTTTTGTTTTCATAAATGGAAGCTTTGGAGTTCATCTGTCAACCACCGAATAACAATCAGGGGTTCTGTCATTGTCATTGGTACTTTCGTTGTCAGTGGTTCTGTTATTCTTAGCATCCTTGCTCTCTTTGTTTCTATAGTACCTTAGGGGGCCTATAGACTTTGATTGCTTTAAAAGTCATCTCTAAATGGACCTTTTATGTAACCGTAACATTTATCTATATACGATCAACGACCTTGTCGTAGAGCAGGAACTGAGAAAGTAATGGATTTAAAGTACAGGTTTGTGCATTTGCAGTTTTGACCTTTTGGTGAGAAGATCCTGTTTTAAAACGACCGTCACCTGATGAGTTTGGCGGGATAGCAGTGGGTTGATTTACGTATTCTACTTCTGACTCCCCCTCCCCCTTAAAAAAAATATTAGCTACGCCACTGGTGGAACTAACGAAACATTTACTGCTTGATGATGAGAGCGGCGCCGCTGAACTTGCCAGAAACACTCATCCACAGGGAAACGCCAGACTGGACATATGCTTTATTCCCAGTGACACATCCAGGAAGCATATCTCTTCCCTTCACTTAGCCCTGGCATGTTGAATTCCATCTCTTCGTCCGTCTGTCCGGCATTTAACCGGTCAGTTAATGGTCATCCCTGCTCAGTCCTGGCGGTGTAATTGAGTAGACCTGGCCATGGTCAAGCATATTTAACTCGGACATTGTGTAGTATTTTGTGTACGAATCAAGCTCTAATAACAAGGCAGATGGACGTTCTTTTGGGTTTGTGTGTGTGTGGAGGGGGGGGGGGCGGTTCCTTTTGCCCTAACAGATTTAAGTTAGGACACTTTTTCTTCTTTGACTGAAGTTCTCAAACTAATACGCACAAGATCTGTGATAGTCTTCCTCTACTTTTTTAAGCATTACAATCAGTGATGTTCAAACAAAGACTTTCAGAACGAAGGTCGTTCAGCATGTGTCGAAATGTCGCTCCAAAAAGGCTAATCAAATCTACCTTGTAGACGTATGTATTAATGTTACACATGTTACACATAAATTCGAATCTAAGATTTTGACGTTTAAGTTTATTCACAGTAATCTCCTCTTTGCAGGGCCGGATTTAATGTATATGTAGGCCCAGGGGCAAGATTTTTGTAGAGGCCTCTTCACTCTTTTGAAAGCTTTGATAATGATCCACTAATGACTAAAAATACTTACATCTAAAAGCAGACTATATTTTAGAAGAAAGAAAGTACTGTTACATTTGATATTACTTCCTCTAGCTCTGATGTTTTATGAATATTTAGTTTTAAAAGTGTATAGGTTTGATGTTGTGAAGGGTGTACCGGTATTTACATATTTCGAGAATGCTAGAGCTACAATCAGACACTTATTAATCACGTGACATTGTTTTCACCCGACGTTAGATTTAAAGTGTTAACGTTAAAAAAAAGAATACTTGAAAGTATCTGACAAGTCGAAATTCCGATATATTTTTCTCTTTTGCTGCTTCTTGTGGAATCCTCGATACTGTAGCCCCGCCTGCCTTCCCTTAAATCCGGTCCTGCCGCTTTGTTGAAATTTTAATTTTTAATATCATTACACTAAAAAGCCTGCTATAATGTGTTTGACTCCATTTTATGAAATTCTTCTTTCCATCAAAATAAATTATCTTATCTTATACAATACAGTCCTTACTTCAAAAAAGAAGATGATTATGCCTATTAAGCAATGACCTACATTCTGCCAAGTCACCGTCAATCTACTGTAGCTCAGTCAACCCATTCCATGCTCTAATAGCGCTTGGGAAGAAGGTGCATTTGTACAAATTTGTCCTTGCATATGGAACGAGGAATGTGCCTTTATCTTTGTGTCTTTCTGAGTATTTTATTAGATTTTGTTTTTGTATTTGTAAGTTCAGTGTTTTATGTATAGTTGCTACTTTACTTTTGAGTCTTCTTTCCTGAAGGCTTTCTAAATTTAGTGATGTTACTAAAGGTGTTACTCTAGTCAAATGTGAATATTCGTTTGTTATGAATCTCACTGCTTTATTTTGTGTCTGTTCCAGTTTCTTAATGTTTTCTTTAGTTGAGGGATCCCAAATAGAGGATGCAAATTCATTTTTTTTTACTCACAAATATCAACAGTCGATTAAAACCAGTGTAGTCATAATATACAAATGGAGTCAAAGGATGTTAGAAGGTTTCCAGTCACCTCCACTCGACTGACTGAAATATACTTGATCTCGCCTTCTAGTCTACACAAGTATCTCGTCTTTTAAATAGCGCACTTTCAATTTATAAATAGCTACACACGTTGTCTAAGAATAGCATCTTTATTGTACTACCACTTCAGTATATATACACACACACAGTCCGTAACAAGTAAGTAACTAAAATACAAGTGATCCTAACAATATACGGTCTGCGGACCATATCCTTCCCGTGACGCTTTGCTTTTCGTCGACACTTCTGCTCACAGTACCTTATGAGGTAGCGGAGCATCGGTGCAATTTGATTGGACAATTTCTTGCAAGCGATGAGTCCCGTGACTCGCGTGTCAGAGATGTAAATGTCCTCGAGGTGGAAAAAAATTGAGCATCCCTGATGTACAGCAATGTATTGGTCTGATTAGAGAAATTAAATAAAGTATGTAGTGAGATCAAGCTTGCTGTGTGTGTGTTTGATTGTGAGATACTGCACTGGCTTAAATACGCAATACACGCCACTATACGCTTACTTACTGCTACGAAACTCGCTGACAATATGCGCTTTGTATAATTATAATGGTATCCTGGTATTGCCTGGTAATACAATATAATTACTTCTTTCTTTGAAACTCCACTAATATATTTGTGGTACATCAAAAATTAATATAGAGAGATCTCGCAAAGGCTTAGGGACACATAGATCCATAAAAGGCTCAAAAGAAAAGTCCTTGAAGAAGACATGCGCAGAAAACGATAAGTTTTATAGAAAACACCCGACGTACAACGGCTTTTTTTTTTTGCATCAGATGTTGACAAATATGCAGGTTTCTACTGGGTTTGCATGTTCATGTAAAACACTACACTCATCCTTAATTTTCGGAATCAAAGGCAGTCATTATTATTACAATAACTCTATTCTCGAAAACGGCTCTAACGATTTTCCTAAAAAAAAATACTGTTGGTGTTTATCATTAAGATATGAATTACAAGCCCGTTGGCTACTCTGGGAATAATCTAGTTTGACTGTTGTAATTTTTCAAAGAAAAAAAAAGAAAATAATTTAAATATGGCTAGGGAATTACAAAATCTTAAACTTAATACTTCCGGTATTTTCACATGTGGGCTCTATTCATTGAAGAGTTTATAATAAATGAACAATAGGGAAAATTTTGCGCACCGTCCTCTAAGTCTAGATCTAAAGGCAAATCATTGGAATCTTATAAAGTCTAGTAGATTTAACCATGAGAACCAGATGACGTTAGTATACCAAAGAAACCTTATTGTGGAGAGTCTCTGCATCTCGGCATCCCGACCCCCTTTCAGCTCACTTAAAAAAAAGTACCCTGCACAGTGTAACTGTAGGACTATAAGAAGTTCATACCATTTCGCAAGAATATCTCTGTTTGTAATGCAGTCTTGCCACCGTAAGTCCATGATAGTGTGCAAATATCTTTGGTGAAGGCGTTTATTGCTTTCTATAAAATGCCACAATTGTTCATTTATACAAGCGAAAAGGAAACCGCCAGATCTGCGACAACCACAGAAGAATATCTCTTCTCTCTATTGCTGGGAAAATCCTTGCATGCATCCTACTAAATCGGCTCATGTAACACATATAATATGGTCTACTACCAGAAAGCCAGTGCGGCTTCAGAAAAGAGCGTGGAACCATTGACATGATCTATGCAGCAAGGCAGCTCCAGGAAAAATGCCAAGAACAAAATGCTGACCTGTTCCCAATATATGTCGACTTAACAAAGGCATTCGACACTGTTAGCAGAGAAGGACTCTGGAAGATCATGTCAAAGTAGGCTGTCCACAAAAATTCATAACCATGGTAAGACTATTTTATGATGGCATGAAGGCTCGTGTCCAAGAAAGTGGAGAACCATCAGAGCCCTTCGAAGTATCAAACGGGGTAAAACAAGGCTGTGTCCTAGCACCTACACTGTTCAGTATCATGTTCTCCGCTATGCTGATAGATGCATTCACCAATAGAGAAAACATCGGGATAAATATATCATACTGATTTGATGGTGGCCTATTCAACCCGAGGCGGCTTAAAGCAAAATCAAAAACAAATGCAGCAGTAATCAGAGACTTGCTATTTGCTGACGACTGTGCCCTAAATGCCTTCTCTGAAAACGATCTGCAGAGCATCGTCAGTGACTTCTCAAGAGCATGCTCAGACTTTGGCCTTACCATCAATACGAACAAGACTGAAGTCTTATATCTACCTGCTCCTGGGAAAGCCTACTCAGATCCAAGCATCACTATAAATGGACAGGATATAAACGCAGTGGACAGATTCATCTATCTTGGAAGCACACTCTACAGAAATGGAAAAATCGATAGTGAAATCGACCTGCGTATCGCCAAGGCCAGTTCATCCTATGGCAGACTGTCTACAAATGTCTGGAACAGACGTGGTATCACCACAAACACAAAGCTAGGGGTCTATAGAGCCGTCATCCTCCCTACATTGCTCTATGCCTCAAAAACATGGACAGTGTACAGTAAACATGCAAAGAAACTAAACCACTTCCACATGACATGTCAGAGAAAAATACTAAATGTCAAATGGCAAGACAAAATACCAGATACAGAAGTCCTTCAAAGAGCGTGTCTGCAAAGCATCCACACAATCCTGATGCAGTCCCAGCTGCGATGGGCAGGTCACGTCTACAGAATGGAAGACCACCGCATCCCTAAACGACTCTTATATGGCCAACTAAGCGAAGGAAAGCGCTCGCAAGGTGGTCAAAGAAAGCGCTTCAGGAACACCCTCAAAGCTTCTCTGAATTCATGGCGTCGCGCTGTGAAAACTGGTGCACAGGTTGCTGAGGAAAAAAGAACAACGCTGGCAGAAGAAAAACGCCAGAAAAGAAAAGCAAGACAAACGACACTAGCTCCAGCTGGAATAACCTGCCCAGTGTGCGGCCGAACATTCCGGGCTCACATAGGTCTCACCAGCCACATGAGGAGGCATAAAACCCCAGTGCAAAGCCCTCAGCCCCCTGGATGACAAAGTGGTCATCATCGAACCACGATGGACGAACTATATATATAAAGTACTCATATCTCAGATCCACAAAGAGGGATAGTCACTAATTTTTGTAGACAGGCGAAGCTATTTATTTCGCCACACTCTCGCTTGGAGGCTTCCAAAAGCACGACTATCCCTGATCACATATCAACCTCTCTTTAAAGCAATGCGTCATTTGTTACTATGCTTCCCAGATATCTGAATTCATCTACCACGTTAAAGGATTCCTATGCGCGGTGATCTTTGGGCTGAGTAGGCTTTATTGGGCGACTTCTGGAACATGACTTTCCCGAGCTTTCATAAGCCCCGCTCTAATCCTAAGTGTAAATTATTAAATTAAACGATTATAACTTTTTTTGGGGAAATAAAAATTGATCCTTTACAAAGCAATTAGATCAATTAGATATTCATTATAAGACACCAGTTAGGCCAGGTTCACGTTTAACTTCACATTCACTTTCACCAACCCAATAAATTGCTGGACCGCTGGGGCACCACACAAGATGTCAACTTTCTTTCTCCATTCTTCTCTGTCATTTGTCTTTGATTGAATTTAATTTTGATGTTCTTTCTGAAAATACTGATACCTGCCTTTTCACCTGCCTTGGCGGACCACCGATTTTGAGTTTGTGTTTCCACACAAACTGTCTTTGTAACCTTGTTTAAAATGTTTTTCTTGTTATTACAAAAAAAAAAAAAATGAAAGAAAAAAAATTGAACATATTTATTCGAATTTTTGTTATTCCGTCACCTTGCAATAGTTTTGTAGACCAGGACAAAGATGTAATAATTTTCTTCCTTTAAGGCGTATATCTGGCTATTGTATTGATATTGCAAGTTAGCTACTAAAAAATTGTTTACATATAAAAAGGATAAACGCTGTTCATATTTCCTTATGACTTTAAAAATAGCTTGTAAACTACGTATCAAAGGTGTGTATTGTGATCGTAATCCTCCCATTGTCTCAGTATGTGAAGTGTTGCTTTGTTCACTTGGCGATATGCTTCACTGTTGCACATACATTCTTTGACTCGACACCAGAGAAAGAAAATGAAAATAGATCTTGCGTGATGTCTGCGTGGCTTCTAGCAACAACATGTCTCATTGTTAGCAGAAAAATGAAAAAAAAATTTAAATAAAATAGAAAGTTGGGAGGGCGGGGTGATATATAAACAATGTAATACCTGGTGTTTGGTTTCTCAATTAATTTGTGGGGGAAAAAAAGTTTGTCTCAAATCTAATTCACATTATTTATGCATAGTTGAACAGCTTCAAGTCTATCTAACTGTTGCTGAGACGATGTGGACTTAAAGAAGAAGCGAGAGAACACACTTACCTCATTACCCATTTATTTGTTTGCCCTAATCATGACCTTAATTCTTAGTACATTAACTTTCCATATTCAAATGTGTCCCAGCCTCCTTAGAAAATCTAATAAGTTAATTATAAAACGTTTAATTGAAGTATTCGCATGTGTCATAATATCTTAGACATTACATCGTGGTACAATGTGTCTATAAATTAAACTCAAAATAAGACGTTACTCTGTTTCGGTTCTTATTTAAAGAGTTCTAATTTTTATAAAGGGGTTAACCATTTGGTATGAGCTAGAAAGAGAGACTAGACCAACTTGTATATGTTGTCAAGCGCAGGCAGTTGGTCGTTGGCCATAGACAAAGATGACGTTAACATCATCTGCCCTAAAGATCTCTAGGTCTGAAAGGGGAACTTTCTTACATTATTAACTTAAAACTTCAGAAGTAAGAACTTTTACAAGTCACAAAACATTTACACCAAAACTTGTCACAAGTAAAGATTTGAAACACAAATGTCCTAGTTATCAATGTGGACAGGTCCAGTGTTTTTCAAAGACCACCTACATCGATCAAACTTAATGTTGAAAAATGTGTTTGGTGTTTTAATCTTTGGCGCAGACTACTTCAACTCTTTACCTACAGATTTACACCACATTAGATAGTTGAAGACACAAAGAAATTATAAGCTAGTTCAAGCCGATAGAGAAGTGAATCTCTTCACAATAGCGATCTCGATGGAAGTAGAATCTTTACTCATTTCTAAAAAGGGGGATAGACTGTAGCACTACCAGATTAGTTGAATACGGAATGTGACGGATATTTAGAGAGGACATTGAGATAGCTTCTCTCTAGCTAAATGTTTTCTCGATGACATTATTTCAGGGAAATCCCAATAAAGTCTCTCAATGGCCGTACGTGGTTCAAAAGACATTATTTCTGGGTAAACCCAAAACGTCTGTTTCCAAGAATTGACCTCGTTGGATAAAAATGTTTCGACATCCTCTTCGGCCAGACTTTTTCAAAGAACTATTTTAAAAAGTGCAGATCTGAATGCAACAAATGTGTATTCACTTTTTTGGGCCCCATACATGCACATAGACACAGATCTATACTGAAAGTCAACAACATATTCGTTCCAATCTTAAGTTCTCTCTTTCCCCGATGATAAACTTTATGATGTTCAGAGGTAAGACTCTATTCAGATCTCCTACAAGTGTAGGCCTACTGCTTTTTGTTTTCTTAATTATTTCCGGGTTAATGGTGAACAGGATTGGCCTTGACCTCATAAACGTTTGTATGTCTAGATTTTAGTTGATTTTTATAGGAAAAATGATCAGTGTGTGATGTAACATTAATTCTTGATGGTGCAAATCAAACACTACAAAGATCAAGGGATACCTTTTTTTTTTAAAGTTTAATTGGTTTGAACAAATTGGTGTAGCGATCAGGACATCTAGATGTAGTCACATCTTCTTGTTGTTTATTCGCTTATATATGAATTTCTTTTTCTTTTCTGTTTTATTTCTCCTTTCAAATTGGCGAGACTGCGATAGATAGCATATAAATATTGTGTTCATCTGGACAGGTTCCATGTTTGTGAAGGTTTTTAGATTGTTGATTGGTAAACGTTGGTATGAACTGGGTTCTCTTTCGATTTCAGCTAGGGAAAAAAAAAAACTTCATTAAAATCTCAGCTGTTGTTTTCTAAGTTGGGTTTTCTTTTTATTTCAGTTGCGTTTTTTTAGCGACCTCCAATACTACACGCTTAAGTTATTCTTTGGGTTCCTGATATTCACCTTTTGGTTTGTGACTTCTAAGTGCAAAGCTTGTTTGATTCCGTAGCCACGTCATATGTCTTTTCTGGACAACTCTCCTCGGCCTTGGAGTGAATCATCAAGATGTCTTTAAGTCTTGTTTTTCTAAACCCAGAATTGAAATCAAGATTCTACTGGTGGAAAAACGTCCTGGAAGCTAGGACCTAAACACCGACTGTCATGTTAATTGTTCAACTGATTTGTCGATATACTCTGTAGTTTCAAAATCAGGCCCATAATGTTTAACATTGTCATATATACTGGAAATTAGATACCTGTTTAGTTTCGGTGTCCTTGAATTAGTGACGAAGGACATTGTATGTTGTTCTACCAGTAGCGGCGTTTATTCAAGAAAGATAACACGGAATTATATTACGATCGGTAGTAGTGTCCCCTACGACGTCCCCTTTCCCCTAGCAGCAACCACAGAGCTTGGATGGGGGATTCACTGATTGATTACCACGTGAAAGATGTTGGGCTTACATTTTCTCTCTCATTACTATGTGTTTATATTGCCCTGCTTAGGGCAGCAGACTTGGTATCCAGGCCACGAGCTAGATAGATAGCCGAATACATATCAGATTAGCAACAGCACAGACACGGGCATGTCACTGTGTTGACAGAGTGCCTATGACAGCTAAGGAGATAACTGTTCCAGATCTTTCTGTTTTTCGGACTGACTGGCGCGCGTGAGCGGGTTATGGCCCTTAGATAAAAGTCAGGGGACCTCCACAACCCATCTCTTAAATTTCAATTAATGATCTTGCGAGCAAAGCTCCCCAGTTTGTCAACATCTTTTAATTATGTAAACAAACTACGGACTGTCTACCACCTAACTCCCTCCAGACTCGTCGGAGGTAACTCCTTATGTTACTAGTCATAAGTTTCATTGATATTTGGTGCATAGTTACTTGAATGCATATCCAAGACCTAATGACCTTTTCACTTAACATCTGTTTGGCTGCGTGGTCGAGTAATGTGAACTCTGGACCGTCGTTTTGGTGGTCTTGAAGGTCCTGGGTTTGAATCATGCCCGCGCCCATCACACGGAGATTTGTGCTAGGGTGTAATAATCTTCAATTCTGAAGGAACATCCGAAAGATTTAGAACAAAACAGTTATATAGTGCAGTGTAATGAGTGTATACCTTCCTTGAAGGATCAGGCTGTTGCCAATCTTACAAAAGTTCTTTGTGACAGAGAGAGCCGGTTTGATTAGCCTACGTTCCTGGAACTAGAGGGTACAAGTGTTGATGGCCTCGAATCTATTGGGGGCGGAGTGGGTGGGAGGGAACCAAGAACAGCCCAAACATTGGACAAAGTAGAAATGGATCACGCGACAAACTAGAAATGAATCATGTGACAATATAGAAATGGATCACGTGACAAAGTAGAAATGGATCATGTGACAAAATAACTGGATCACGTAACAAAGTGGAAATGGATAACGTGACAAAACAGAAATGGATCATGTGAGAAAGTAGAAATGGATCACGTGACAAAGTAGAAATTGACCATGTGACAAAGTAGAAATGGATCACGCGGCAAAGTAGAAACGGATCACGCTATAAAGTAGAAACGGATCACGTAACAAAGTAGAAATGGATTACATGACAAAGTAGAAATGGATCACGTGACAAAGTAGAAATGGATTACGTGACAAAGTAGAAATCGAGATTTGAATTCTAGAAACTTCTAGTATACAATTAGAAACGCAAATCATCTGTCAATAGCCCCATCTCCTAAATACGATTATTTGCTAACTATCTACCACAGCATTGAAAAAATACAATCAATATTGATAGAGGAAACCCAAAAGAAGGTTCCATGCATAGATTGTGCTGTGGTTGTAGATCAGAAAGACGTCGATGGAATATTATCTAAACATTACAAGATAGATTGTGCTGTGGTTGTAGATCAGAAAGACGTCGATGGATTATTATCTAAACATTACAAGATAGATTGTGCTGTGGTTGTAGATCAGAAAGACGTCGATGGATTATTATCTAAACATTACAAGATAGATTGTGCTGTGGTTGTAGATCAGAAAGACGTCGATGGATTATTATCTAAACATTACAAGATATATATTAAAGGGAACAGGTAAGCGGTTAAAAAAAAAGAAGATACAACAATTAGATGGCTCGGGCCTTTGGAGCCCCTTGGCCCCCGGTGCCCTCTCCCCCACTTGACAGATTTGCCTTCATTAACTGGAGGAAGCGTTTGTTAAATATTTGGTCTGGTAAACTTTTGCCATTCACCAGCGACGCCGGCCGTAACAGATCTATTGATTCAGTGATCGCAACCATTGCTCAGCGTCAATGACACCCCTCCCCCCTCTCTCTCTCGTCTGGCATTCGATTTATCCAGATTTCAATATGAAATTTAAACACATTTATCTTTCTCCTTTTGTGTGTGTGTGTGTTTTATGTCCTCCCCCCAAATTGTTTTTCTTTCTCCTCCCTTTTTTTTTCTTTTCTCTTCTTCGTCGTCTGCTGTGTAGGCTATATAAATATTGTGTAGGAAGTCACGTGGCTAAGGGTTAAAGTTCAAGGGTTAAGAAGTTAGGACCTTGACGTGTTCTTTTTTTTTTTTTTAAACGCAAAACTGGATGAAAATTCTTCTGTTAGCCCTTTACGCGAGGCCATGGACTAGATAAGCTGTTTACACCAATCTTATTACTAGAAGCAGAAGTGAAACTTAAAATAAACAAATATTGGTCTAGGCCGAAAAGCCATAGAACTGGATTTAGTTGACATAATGTTGGTTTGTGTGTGTGTCGTGCACTATTTCTTCTGACCTTTAATTCTATCATTTTATTGCCATAATTACTTATGAGTTTCTTATTATTGTTATCCTATTCTGTGTTAAATCCTACCGTCCGTCGGTATATCGGCTTGATGGCACACTAGACTTCACCGACACGTCGAGCTTCACACTGCAGATAACAAATGTAGGTCAAGTGGCTGATGTGTACGGTGTCTTTCTCTCTCGTTCTCAACGGCGTGTGTGTGTGTAGATAAGAAATTTTTTATTTTCCTTTTTCCCTCCCCCCCCCCCCCCTTCTCATGATCGCGTCACTGCCAGTGTTGAATGCACCAACCCAGTAGTTTTACCTTTGTTGAGTGTTTGCGCTGTGTTTTTATTTAGAAAGGTCGATTCGTGTGCCTTAAAAACAAAAACAAAAAATTAAAAGTTTCGCTTTTGTTCTGGTTTACTTGGTCTAGCCGAGTGTAGGTTTAAATTGTGTTGTATTTTGTGGATTGTACCAAGAACATTCTAGACCAACGTTTTGTGCCTTTTCACTTTGGAGTAGTCAGTGTGCAGTTATTACCCATTTTTATTTTGGAACTGATGTTCTTGACATGATTCGCTCGTCCCAGAGGAACTATCAACACGGTGAGTAGTTCAGTGTTGTATTGCTGCCTCCTCATCTACATCGCTAGATAATCTAGTAGCATATTAGCAACAGTAGCAACTTCATAGATATGTAATGGGGGGATAAAGAGAGATGTTAGTGTTATAATCCAGTTATACTTCACTTGCTATTCCAAACAGCTGACATACACATAAATAATTTTAAAACATTCCTTATTTTTAAAAAAAGTATATACATAACCTAGATCTACAGCTAGTTCATTCTGTGTAAGGGAAATGTGACGTCATCTGTTTACGAGAAACCATCTATCTAGTTTCTACACCAAACTGTCTAAACATAGTTAGGTCTTGATCTACTTTGGTTCTAGAGTAGTCCAATACGTAAATCTATATCCTATTTCTAGATCTACTAGCAATGAACCCTAATAGTGAATCTAGATCTAGATTAATTGGCTGCCAATGTGTGAAAGGAAAGGTTAGAACTCGAAGCTCCAGAATCTATAAATTATCCTCAGTACTAATTTGGGTCGGACGTAGATTTGGATTTTATTATTAATAATTTAAAGTTTAGATCAAGAGGTCAGTGGCCGCGTTTGGACAGGTCAGGTGATTGGCTGTGGTTCTTGCCAACAATTAATGACTTTGTAGCAGATGTCAGATACCAATTAAAGAATGGGTGGACTCTAAAATGTCTTTACACTGATTTTAAATTTTATTGTTGGGTCAATGCAATATTTGTATCGGTACAAAGATCTCTGTTTTTTTTTTCTCTGAAAGATTGTGCATCTATTGAAATGGTTAAAGATAATCTTAAACTCAAGGCATTCTCAAATAGAATCTCTAATCAACCCAAGCGCTAGATGTGGGCAGCTTAACTACACACGCATAGATCTTGTTATTACACACATATCACTGCCTGGTATGGCAATCTGAGCATTACAAATAAAAATAAACTTTATAGAATCCTGCTGGTAAAATCATTAGCAAAAAACAAACCCCATTTGGGCAGTTGTTTGAAACAAACATCTATTAAAAAGCTAACAAGATCCTCGAAATAAAGAATCACGCTTTGTGTCAGGATTTTGTGATTTTACCATCACAAAAGAGATACAAGACACCGATGGCAAAGACAAACAGACACAAACACTCTTTTGTTCTCCTGGCAATCAAATCATTAAATAAGAACAATCTGGTATAAACTTTGTCACATGTAAATTATGAGTGAGTCTGGTGTGAATGTACACTTGGGTTTCTTATAGTTATAATGTTTTTGTTTGGTATAATGCACAAATTGTAAGACAAATTTCCATACGGACAATAAAGATTATTATTATTATTATTATTATTATTATTATTATTATATATGCATTTAAATATAGTTCATACTCAGGTATAGATGTAGTTAATAGAATGGTATGTATATATACAGTCATATATCTAGTTAAGACGCGAGTAAAGATCGAGTCTAAAGTCTAGAGGTGAGACGACGTATTTGGTCAACCTCATTTAACCTTTCGTTGTCTTCAGGTAGACTGTTACGAATGAAAAGTTCCTTTAGAAGCTCTCGCTTGGAAGTTTGAGATATTCCCGGTCAGTGCGCCCATTTTCGCAAGATGGACAACATCTAAGCCAATGTTAGATACTAAATACTTGCTGTATTTCCAATGTAAAGTTAGATACTAGAAACTTGCTGTATGTCAGATACTAGAAACTTGATTCACAGTATCGCAATAATTTCTACGATTAGGGCGGTAGTTTCTGCAAAACCTCTGGGCTCCGCTTTCTCTCAGTTGCGCCACAATATAAAATTATAATAAAACCTAACACTAGACAATTTATACGTAAATGATATAGATATATTGACTCTTGAGGAAAATCAGGATTCCCAGATCGTGTCCTGAATAGAAGTTTAAAAACAAAACAATTACTAGATCGTAGACCCATGCTTAATTCATCTGGAGCTTGGAGGGAACATACAAACATTGATTGAAAACACATTAGAGAGCGTTCTAATTAAATTCATTTGACGAAATTGTCCGGATTCAAAGCTACTTAAACCTAAAGACATTCAATATTTCCAGTTTCAAATGGCATTATACAAGCGCATCGTATTTTAGTGGAGACATGCACCCACCTTCTGAGCCGCTTTACAGAGTTAATCACCTTACGCCAAAATCTTAAAATCAAATATAACCTAATCTAGTCATCATAAAAAAGGGAATGGGTGGGTGGGCTCATGATTGTTAGTATCTTGATATTTTCTATACATTAAAAAAGATTGAGACAGATTTATACATTGAAATGGTTTTCTTGGTGTATGTTGTACAGGACTTTACATCCACACAAGTAATAAATATGCATTTTTAAAACCTACGATACATGTATGCACTCTCTTTAGCACTATATAGATCTAGAATGAAATTATAAATCTCGATCGAAATACAAACAAACACACTGTGACCTAGAGCATGATAATCTTCAATCTCTATGTGGTGAGATTAAAACAAAACCTTTTAAATGACGTCAGTTCATTCAAGAAAAAGAATAGAGAAGAAAATAGCCAGTCTCTTAATTTTATATTCACTGTAGGGGTGGCCAGAGCCACTATGGAATACTCCCCTTTGTTTCCATGTGTTCTGTAAGTTTGTTTGGGTAAATAGATTCATATTGGTCATTAAAGTGACCTCCTTTAAGTCACATTATGAGAAGCGATGTTTTGGCTCAATACGACTTTCTGTTTCTCTCTTGTTCCTTGTCCACTATATTTCCATCCTGTCCATTTATCAGTTGAACAAATCGAAGCAAATTTAATCTAATGATCGCCCCCATCCCCCCATATTCTTTTTACTGCCCCTGCGTGTAACAGGCGCACACTGACGTGTCATTGGACCAGCAGATCTTGGATACGGAGCGAAAAGACGCAGGGAAACCAGTCTCGTCATATGTAGTGTTTTTTTTTCTTTTTTAGCGGAATACTTTTTTTTTCCGTGAAGAAAAGATGGAATCTTAATTTTACAGACTGTTTGGATGCATCAGTGGAATTGTATGACAGTTGAAGGTCTAGTAGAGAGGGGGAGAGAGAGAGCGCCTAGTGCCAGGTGTGCCGACGGTGTGTAAGGATTCTTTAATTAAACCTTGGCAGGCACAGGAAGATTACAATTTGGCTGTTTCGAGAGAAGTTTGCCAAGTGGAATTTTGTTGATGTGCCATTTGAAACGTGTTATAAACTTTGTTGAAATGGTTTGCTTGAATTGGCCTTTTGGTGGTGTTGTGGTAGTTGTTGTGGTTTTGATGAACTGGATGTCTGTGTGTGTGGAAGAGGGTGGGGTGTCGATTCATTAAAGCAAAACACATTAACATTGATTAGGTTGTATTATGAAATGTATTCGCATAATTATTTGATAACCATTATTACTTGTTTTGTATTAAAATTTTAAGTAGGTCATAGATACCCAGCCAGTAACATTTTTCAAGTTGAATCGATCCGATTTCTTGAATGTATTTCAATCAAATTAAATGCTATCCCAAACATCCACCCAGAAGCTGTATTCTACAATTGAGTTCATACCATCTTCTACTTGTCCTTTATGGAATGCACACTATACCTAAAATATTCATAAATGAACAAAATTAATTCCCTTTCATGTTTTTTATTCAATCAGCCGTATGCCTTTAAAACTGCATACCCTGTGATAAATAAAAAAAAATCTCACCGTTGGTAATTGTGAAGTCCACATTCGATAAGGTCCACAATTGATAAGGCCCACTTTTGACAACATTTTCCTCATTCGATAAGGCCCACGTTCAATAATGTCTACATTCGATAAGGCCCACGCTCAATAATGTCTATATTCGATAAGGCCCACGTTCAATAATGTCAACATTCGATAAGGCCCACGTTCAATAATGTCTATATTCGATAAGGCCCTCGTTCAATAATGTCTATATTCGATAAAATAAGTGCCTCATTTGTGTTCTGGTCACAGTTTACACAAATTCCATAGCTACAGTTGTGCCATAATACAAGCAATACTTGGTTAACTGTATGATCCACCTTTTCACGTGAATTTAGTTGAAATGAAAGAAAAATATTTGAAAGCTATAATATCTTAACAAAACAGAATTTCAAGGCAGAAAAAGAAAATCTTAGCTAATCATAGCCGATGTGGTGTAATAAAGATACTCAAATTAAATTAGATTTAAATCTATTACAAAACAAGCAAAGTAAAAAAAAAAAAAAGCAACAACAAAGTTTATATCAGAGAAAGAACTGCACATTTACAGCCATATATTCAATACTGTAAGATTTATTTCCTTTTTCTATGTCTAACAAAATTAATTAATTGACACTGATTATTTTATTAATTTTTAATAACAATGATAATAATTGTTGCAAAGTTTAACCTTGATCCATTATGGAACAAATAACGTGTGCTAAATGTTTACTAGAGAGACGAGTGAGTATAAGCTTTGTGAAACTAGAACAGTGAGATATAGTTGAAGACGGAGTTTAAGCTTTGTGAAACTAGAATAGTGAGATATAGTTGAAGATGATTCAGTTTTCTTGATGTGTTTCTTCGCCCAAGTGAAGCTGATGAGATCTCTTGACTGCTGCTGTGACGGGGTGACGTCTAGAGATTCTAGATGTCTAGATGAATAAGTGGTCAACTAATGGCCGGACCAAAAACAAAACAACAGCTTAGCTGGTAGTATTCTAAAAAAACTTCAAATGATGCACTCAACTTCATATAATTCTGAGAGTACTCATGTTCAATGTGTATTTTGATATATACAAATACGCTACAGCATATTTACAACTATACCAACACACGTAGCCTGTCGCGGATGTCCTGGCCACTGCGTTCTGCTGCAGACGACAGCCTGGACTTAAGAGCACACTGTGACTTCTGTTTTGTTGACTGTGGATCAGATTTCCGGGCTGTACGTGATGGTCTCGTGGACAAGAGCGGTAGAAAAGACAAGTCTGCTTTTCCCGCTGCATTTGTTAAGTCGCTTATCGTAAGACATGGTCAGGCTAGCACGCTATCACTCAGCACCGGACACAGGTCCAGAAGGTTTACTGCTCACTTTTGTTTTCAAACCTGAATATGTCCACTGACCCACAATAACACTGACAGCTTTAAAGCCTTTCTAAACTTTCTTTCTTCCAGAGTCTGAGAAAGTCTCCCCATTTCATTCTCGAACATTCAGAATGTTGAAGATGTAATAAAAAAAAAAAAACTTCTGATGTGAACAAAGAGAAAAGAGAAATTCAAAGATGTCTTTAGATTTGTCATAACGTATAGAGTGGAGGGTTATAGTTCGCATTTGTCAAGTAACCACAAAAAACATCTGTACTAATTTGTGATCAATTTTTCAGAAACACTCTATTGAACTCTACCAAACTCTTCTTGTCTGGGTTTCTCTTAGTCTTGCCTAACCCACAATAGCGTTTTGGATGAGAGAAATGGGGGTTATTATGGCACACTACTGAATATTACACTATTTCATGCCACATCCTATGGCATTGTTTTTAAATTAAAAAAAAATAGACATGGTAAAGATCGTACGACTTCCAAAGTTGTCCTACTGACGATCTATCAGGGAATTCTAACATTAAATTATTGTATAACACGTAATGCCTGTTGTACCATTTGACCACCACGCCTTTAGCAGCCCACCACACAACGAACCAAACTGTCCTATCAAATTTTCCACTCGAGTATCACCATGTCCGACTTCCTTACGGTCATGATTCTGTAAAAAAAAAAAAGAGGAACATAAAATAGAACCAGAGAAATCCTGGAATGATGCATTAACAGAATTTAAGTTTCATTTCTTCGCTACTTCCCCCCCCCCCCCCCCCCCCCCATGCCACAAATTTAAGAAAAAAAAGATCTTTTGTAACAATACTACCAGCTGACCTATTTTTGTATCCGCCCTCCCCCCCCCCCCTTTTTTTTTTGTGCCACGTAAGCTGTATCTTAAAATCATTACAAACTCCAGATCGACCAGGAAAAAATACCAGCACGAAGTGTCTAATTACCCCCCCCCCCCCCAACTTATTTTCTTTTCGAATGAAAGTTTTTGAGTTGACTGCAGCGTTTCTTCTTTTTGTTGTCTCTTCTAATTGATATGTGGCTTCGGCATTCAGCTCGGAGTGGGACAGAACCAATTAGATCTGATGATGTTTGATGTGTGAGGGCTGTGTGAGGCTGGAAGACATATTGGCCTCGTTGTTCCCTTGTTCAGTTCCGCTTGCTCAAATATTTCAATTAGACTTCTGCTTGTCAGACCGTTGCACTTTTTACGAGTCAACTTTTTTTTTTGTTTCTAAAACCCATTGTTTCTAAAAAGATTCAGACATAGAATGTACACTCGATTCTCGCTACACTATGTACAGTGTCAGTAGTGAGAGTCTCTTGTTCTGGGTATAAACTTACATTTTCTTTTGTTTCTTCTGAAGTCAACTTTTGCTTTTTTTTTTTTTTTTTAAATTTTCCCATTCCTACACGCGGTTTTCGGTTTTTGTTCAATAATTGTAGGTATCAGGATAGGCAGGCATCTTATAGTCACTATTTGTTATTTTATGCAGTTGGCGATTTGGGGGGGGGGGGGGGGGGGGAGGCAAACAATTTGGTTATGGGAAATATATAAGGAACATTGATTTTGTCAGGCAAGTTCAAGCTTGAGTCTCCGTGGGAAACCTGAATTTTTAATTTGGGTCCGATTGACTTTCTTTGAGAACCACTTACCTATGAAAAGCAAGCTATTGGTAGATGGAAGTGAGAAAAAGGAGGGGGGGGGGGGAGTGGATAACGTTTGGTCATCGTGCTAATTTAATGGCATCACCCTAAGTGTAGTGAATGGTAACTTTTAATTAGTGATGGTTAGAAATAATCGTATCAGTGTTTAATTTTAATTTAGGGTCTACATCATTTAGTTTAGGAACAGCATCATGGTCTGTCGTATCATTAGTTGTGCATGACGTAATTTGACTTGGAATATTTGAAGTTCTTATACAACAAAACGAGCAGCACATTCAGTAGAACCTACACGTAAACTTTACGATCTGTCACCCATTTGTTAAAAGTACACTTTCTTTTTTATACCTATCTTTTCACATTTTCCTCTCACTCTTTTCAATCTGTCTCTCCTTCTAAATCTCTCCCTCCTCCATCTCTTTCTCACTCTCTTCCCCTCTATCTTTTCCCTCCCTCTTTCCTCTCTCTCTCTCCCTTCACTTCTGTTTAGTTTTGTCTTATTGGTGTAAGCCCCCCCCCCCCCCATAGGTTTGTGTCACTATTATACAACGTAGATGCACAGAAAAGCAGATCTTGGCATTGATTGGTTACAACATTTTCACTTCTGCATGACTCAGTCTGACTTTGGCCTGGGTCAGATCATAAGCCGTTATGACAGCTGCTGTCCTATTGTTGCAGACAAACAAGCACGCCCTTGGCTCCACTTCCCGTATCCCCCCCCCCCCCCCCTTTCAGTGGGACTCCAAACAATATCTTAATTCAACTCACGCTATACTGGGTTCTCTCACATGATTTAAGAATATGCTATATTTAAAATTTAATATAGAAAATTTCTTAAAATATTTCTTCGTAGTTGGTTTTTTACAAAGCTTATATCAACTCAAACTGTCTGTATGTCCTGTAATATTTTGAACACGCTCTTTCTCCCACATCCACTCTCGGACCAAGTTGAAACTGTACACAATTATTCAATAGGTGAAGACATGAATAAAAAAAAGTAATAAATAAGTCAATTAAGTACTGATAATCAATTATTTTTTATATCAAAAAGGGAAAAAACTTCTACATTACTGAGATTCATAGCTGTAAGTGTGGAGTTAGATAAGCTTTTTTTTTCAAAGTATGGAAAAAAAAAATGAAAACTACGACAATTAAAAGAAATCTTGGAATATATTGATTATTGATTGATTTTTATTTGAAAGTATTGGTATTTTACTACTAATGATTTTTACAACAAGTGTATTAACACATCAGAATCTCATCTTTGTGTAACGTTTGACTACCATAATCCGGTCTACATTCTTTGATATTAAACTATAGTAACAATAGAACAGCACGAAAAAGCGATATAGAGAAATCGGGAGGCAGTGTAAGAAAACGTCAAGAGAGTGTAAAGATTGGGAGAGATTTGGAAAGAAAGTCCAGGACCACTGCATCCAACTCAAGAATAATACATTGGTTTGTGCAAAGAGCGAAAAAGCGTAGAAGTTTGATTTTACAGTGCTAAACATTTCACAAAATTTGTCGTAAACCTTTAAAAAAAAACACAGAATATAGTCCGCTTGCTGTTTGTTTGGCAGCACTAACTTACACGTTTGGAAATAGGAATCCCCCCCCCCCCCTTTAAAAAAATAATAAATAACCGCGTTTCTCTACTAGAAAAAAACAAAAACATTTTCCCTGGATCTTATTTGCATAAGGAAATAATAGTTTGAGGACCTTTCAACTAGACACTGTCATTTATCTTTGACTAGGAGTCAGTAGCTAACGCAGCTAGGCACTAGGATCTAGTACTGTGTCCACTCCTGGCCTCAAATTGTTTCGTATCTATCTACTATCAGCACAATAAATAATGAGTTCGCGTCGACATCGTAAGACTAGTGGCGCCCTCTTGGACTTGGCTACGAATTTATTTACACGTGAAGTGAAACAAACGAAGGAGTAGTAGAAGTTTTTAATTGACGGTTAAACATTCTGTCCGTCATACATTCTGTTTGTCATTCATTCTGTCCGTCTTACATCATGACACTCATACATCTTGACGTCCACGTATCATGATGATCGTACATCACGTTGGTCTGTGGAGCATATACATCTTTTTGGTTTCTTGTAGCCTTTTTTTTTTCTTGGCGCTCATACATTTAGTCGATCATGTATTGAGTTGGTCATACATAATTTGCGGCAATACGTCATGTCCCTTATTTACATTTTGGCCACCATGCAGCATGTCGGGTTTTTATTTTTGGTGGTTATTCACTTTTTGTAGCATACATCAAAGTTTTGGACGACAACATTGTGTATATTTGTGTATGCACCTACAGCCTTTTAAGAGTTCATGTTTTGAAATGTGCACCAAATACCCTTAGCCCTCTTACAGTTTTATTTTAAACCATTCATAGAACTCCTCCCCATCGCCCCCATCGCCTTGATTTTACCTGTAGAAATCTCAGTGCGTTAATACCAAGAGTTTATCTCGATATAATGTTGGCTAATGTAATGGCGGCTAAAATAAAACAGTCGCCGCACCAAATTGTGCTTTATGTTTGGGTTGGGTGAAATTATTATTTTTGTGACTGCTCACGTTCTGTAGTGGAATGCACGCGATATTAATGTCTGATATCTCTGCTCTCGAGTATAATGCACTTCGTACTGGAGAAAGATAGCCTTGACCACAAGTCTACTGGGTTCACAGTATGCCGAGCGATTTGATGGGGCAAGATATAGAGCTCTGAACTATTCCAGGTAGAAGCGTCTTCTGGTGTCAAGCTGACCCCGAAACGTTCAATAAAGTAATATTTAGTGAGTTAAGTAAATCTGACGCATTAGTTATAGTCTACTTCAGTATCTATCCATTGTGTTGATTTGAACAGGCAACTGTGGATCTATCCATTGTCTTTAACATTTTATTTTTTAAAAAAAGCTACTTTTCCTTTCAACTATTACCCCCTGCCCAGTTGCATCTTTTCGAATAATCATTTTATTTCTTTAAAAGACATAAATTGTGTGTTTTAATAATTAGCTAGACATGTGATCTCTGGTATTTGCTTGATGGTAGCTCCATATGTAGTAGTCTCCCTCTCTTGATATTAATGCATACATTCTGGTAACAATGTTTCAGTTTGTTTGTTTGTGTGTGTGTTTGTCTGTACTAATGCTGCCACATTTATTTCCATGTCTTAGAACATTTCATGCGCCACTTTGTCTCCCTGTACCATCGAGATGTTTGGAAAATGAGAAATCAAATGATATATTTTGTCTCTTTTTCACTTTCTGATCATACAATCTTTGTGTGTGTGTGTGTGTGCGTCAGAACTTAAATGTGCGTATTTCGTCATAGTCTGGTTTATTTCCTTTTATCTTGTTTTTATCAACACCCTCTTAAGTTTAAATCATATTTATTTGAGATCACTGAAGAAAAATGTAAACATTTGTACAAATTGTAGACTTTTGAAGTAATTCTATAGTCACAATATCAATGAAATATCTACCATATATAACTTATGTCTTGAGAAATGGAACAGCTTTATGTTTCGATGCGACCTAAATATTTAGAAATCAAAATGTTGAGATTCAGTGAGTCACTGTTAGTTTAGATTAGTTCACATAGTGACTCTTATCTCTGAGATAGGAAAAAAACTTGTTCTTATCTTTAAAACATTTATGTAATTGAAAACCTGCAATCCAGTTTGTTAAGCAAGCACTAGATCTATTTATTCTTATGAAAACAATCTCAATCTTTCTCACACACACACAAACAAGATGATAGACATGTAAACTATAATGACATTTCTATTGCCAGTTAGTTATCAATTACTTTCTAATCTTAATCTCCGAATTCTTATTTAATCCACCAGGGGCTCCAATCTATTGACAAATCATTCCAAACCTTTATGTCGATGTGTCCCCCTCCCCCACCCGCCCCCCAAAACATTTCTTACTATCCAACCTTGTATTTATAAAAGCTGCTAGATCGAAGTTTCACTTGCCTGATTTAGAATCTATATTTGTCTGCAATTTAACGAAACGCTGCTTTTAAAACGCTTTATATTCTTAAAATGAACATTTTTTGTCAATATTGAGTGTGTTAGGATCTTTTGAAACATCGAATGTATTGTGTCAAATCTTTGACTTCACACAAATGTTTTTTTTTATTAGGTGGAAGTGAAGACAGTGAGACTTAAGTCCCGTTTGTTTGCAACTAGCAAATAATATAACTTTTTTTGTACTGATAGATTATAGATCTATAATGCATATCGTGCAATGACTACTTGGTACTGATAGATCTAGATTTAACATTTGTAACTTGTATAATGCGTAAATCAGAAGTGTAGAAAGAACCAACACAACCTAAATTATTTGCTCATTAATCAGGGGACGTAATTCCTCATCTCAACTTTTCACCTATTTTCCGAACACGTCATCAAGTCGAATCAAACCTTCACTCCGCGACATATCAGTCAGTAACCCATGTTGAATATATCACTCCGACAATTAGGCCAATATTCCTGCGGCGTATAACTTGCACACACACACACACACACACACACACAAACACATAAACACACCGATACTTTCACGATGCATACTATCTGACATTTCCGGTGTTTAATGGTTGCCTTATTAATCAGGCTTTCATTAGCCTCCGTGAACAATAGCTCTACAATAAACCAACTTCTCGGTATTTTATTTTCTGAAGCTACACTCCCCACCCCTTTTGTCAGACTGTCGACATTTTATTGAATGCTAGAACAATCAAATATCAGGAGGACAGAAGTTGTACAATAAACCAACGACTCAGTGTTTAATTTATATTTTGAAGCATACCCCCCCCCCCCCCCAACCACCTCTGGCAGACTGTCAACATTTTATTGAATGTTGGAATAAAGCAATATCAAAAGGACAGAGTTTTGACCAAGAGACAATATAACAGAAGCTGGAGCTTGCCGTTAAGTTGAACCAAAATAGTATGGTACAGAAATATTTGAACATAATCTGCTTGTTAAATTAATTCGAATCGAAGACATGGCTAGTGTAATTGAGACAATGCAAGTGAGATCACGCCACAATGAATAAGATTTTGTACATCTGGGTTTGTTTCATCATTTGGATTTAGATTTACTGCTGCTTAATTATTTGTGTATACTGTGCCTCTTTTTTTTTTTTTTTTTTTTTGTATTTAAATGTCAAATTACATTTCCGATTCCCTCAATGAACTACAGTTTTATTATGATCTGGCTTCTTGTTCAAAGGAAGTGTTCTTCTCTTCCTACGGCGTGTCACCGAGAGATATCCTAGATCTATAAAACACCTACGATCTCTAAGAACTCGAAGCTTGGTCTAACTAAACAAGTTTGAACCTTTCTGCTACTGCAAGTGAAATACGTAATAAATCTACATAAGGATTTTGTCAATGTCACTCTGACCTGCCTCGTTTTGACGAGTTTAATGAATCTATTAATTCTGAAATTCTGACAAATAAATAAAAAAAGATCAGCTCATTGTCAGACAATGAGATTAAGCTGGATAATCATTAACCATTTCATTGAACCTCGACTAAAAGAAATGAAAATCAAATTTTGAAATAAATAATTCAAGAAAAATAAAAGGAAAAGAGATAATTGAAAAAAAAAAAGAAACAATTTGATTGTTTTATAAAAAAAAATGCTTAGATTTGAACTAATCCGAAGAAAATAAATTATATCATTTATAGAAATGAAACTGTTCAATCTGATATTGAAATCTAGTTCATGTCTCGTTTGTCTTGTGAGCCACGCCTAATTAGTATCGCAGCGACATCTTTTAATTTATATAGTTGATGTATTTATTTTTAGAGTGAGCAAAAAAAAAAAGTCTGTAGATTATAAGTTTTGGGCTCTCATTTTTAAAAGATGCTAATCCTTTTAATATTTAGGCCTATTAAGAGAGAGAGTGAGAGAGAGAGAGAGAGAGAGCTATTTATAGTTTGGACTAAAGCATGTTGTTTTTTTTTACTTAAGTAAAGAATGACAAAGAAATTGATGTCTCTCAAAATTTCTTAACGTTTAATGTGTCAATATTATTTCAGAGGATGTCTGGTTGAAGCCATCCAGATCTGGTGTAGAAATAGCTTGAACAAAAGTTCTACTTTCTGTACAGTTTATGTTTACATTGTTCCCCTCTTAAACTACCTTTGAAAAAATACATTGCTTCTGTCCCCTTTCTCTAGCTTACAAAAAAAAATGAATAGAATGATTTGTTGCAACCTAGTGTCTATCCGTCAGCAGAGTTTTAGTTTAAAATTTATGTAACTTGATAAAAGCTAAATTTAGTTGGCTGTGCGTTCTACAAATTATCAAACAGCAAATAACTATATGTACATGTCAATCTATCACAAACAGCGAGAGAGCTATTTATAGTTAGAACCATAATATGGCGTTTGAGATTAAAATGTATCAGACTAATATGAACCATTATATGGCGTTGTGGATTATAATGTATCAGACTAATATGAACCATAATATGGCGTTGTGGATTATAATGTATCAGACTAATATGAACCATAATATGGCGTTGTGGATTATAATGTATCAGACTAATATGAACCATAACATTATCTCAAATGTAATTGAACTTCATATTAAATAAAGTTGGGCGAAAAAAATATTAATTCCATTGGCACAATGCAGAGAATTCTATGTTGATTCTTGCAGTTTACTTTATTTCCATTTGATTTATTATGAAGTACATTTTGAGCTTGGATTTCCCAGATTCTCGTTGACCCATTCCATTGAACCATCTCCGTTGGAATGACTTAGTGCAGGGAACACATTAGTACTTGAGCTAGTCCCATGTTTACGTTGTGGACAAAAACAACATGGCTTATTTCTGGTTTTCATCCAGACTTTTTCCTTCTCTGAGTCTTATTTCCCCCCCTCTCTCTCTCTCTCTCTTTTACTTTCCGTTGAATCAAGACTTGCTACAATGTCTGCAGTAATCCAGTCATCCATTAGCCCTGGCACGTTTTTCTTATCACACCTGATCGCAGAGATCTTACCCCCCCCCCCCCCCCCCCACACACTTAGTGATGGGCAAAAGTTAACTAAAAAGTTGCTAACTTTTAAACTAAAAAAAATTTAGTTAAGGCCAAAGTTTAATTTAAAAAAAAGTTTAGTTAAAATCCTAGTTTATTTATTTTTTTTTAGTTACAAACTAAAAAGTTTAATTACAAATTTACAAACTTTTTTAACATACATACAAATAAATATTTAGATCTATGTAATTTGGAGAATATATATAAAGAATAATGGAGAGGAGAATAAACTAGAGGGTGCACAGGTCACTAGAAAGCCTTTTGACCTTTACCTATAATGGTCACTATTCCCGCCAATTCAAGGTATTTGAAAGGCGAGAAAAATAAACGTGTTCATTATATTTCTAGCAAGTTTCGCTGTTTGATAAATCCTGATAATTCCTTGCTTCTATAGATCTACATTTTGCTGCTTTTTATTTAACACCAGTGTGTTCCTGTATAGCTGCAGGCAAAGAATTTTGCTTTACTATAGATCTAAAAGAAATGTCGACTTTTTTATTTTAAAACTATTTACTAGAGTTAGTCTAGTGACGTCTAGTCTATTAGTATTAGTCTATTACTACTATTAGATCTATAGTCATAATAGTCTATATTTAATTATTTTAGTCTTAAGTAGAGTCTAACTCTTAGTAGTCTTAGATCTAGATGTAAATTTAAAATTATAAGTCAATAATATAGTCATTATAGATCTATTAATTGAAATCTATACTGCTTTACTTTATTAGACTAGATCTATTAATTTAGAGATTCTACTATTCTAGAATTAGAGTCTAGATATATCTAGATTACTTATTATATTAAGACCTAAGATGCATAGATGATAGATCTATAATACTAACTAATAATAGTCGTCACTATACTAGATCTAATACTTAATTAACTATATCTAGACTAGATCTACATCTACTTCTATTATAATTATACTTATATCTACTATCTAAATCTATTAGATCTAGATCTAGTATTATCTACTAGAGTATATAGATCTAAATACCCATATCTAGAGTTATAATCATAATTATAATAATCTAAAATCTCTAGATCTAGAGTTACTAAGATATCTACTAGACTTTATCCAGATTTTAGATCCAGTAGATTAGTAGTAGTAGTAGTAACTAGTATTTCTTAGATTATTTTTAGATTAAAATATTAATTATTTGATTTAGGTCTAGTAGCTAGATATAATTCTAGATCCAGATTATATTTCTGATCATTTCGTTTGTAGAAGATATTAGATCCAGAATATTCTAAAATCTAGAGTTAGTTAGAGAGTCAACATAGAACTTGGACAATTACTTCTAATTTCTTTCTATAATAGTATCATTCTAGTGATTCTATTAAGATCTACATCTATCCCATAAAGACATTTAAATCTTTTTTCATGTGCACAAATAAATGTTTATTACATTTTGCTAAAGAGATTGATTTTGCTTTATACTTTATATTGTTCATGTTTGGCTGTTTCGTCCTTAAAAAAGGTCAAAATAGTTAGTAAAAGTTTAACTAAAGTTTCTTAGTTTAGTTTAACTAATTTTTTTCAATTTTTGATTAACTAAAAGTTTAATTACTTTTTTTAGTTCAAACTTAGTTTTAGTTTCACTAAACAAATGTAGTGGAGTTCCCCCCCCCCCCCCCACTGCCCATTTTTGTTGTCTTCTATCATGTGTCCATGTCCCGTCTTGTTAGATCTGGATTGGAAACAAAAATAAAACGTTTTATATTCCCCATTATTGTGTGTGTGGGTGTGGGGGGGGGGGGTTAAATTCTGAGCACGAGAATTAAGAAAAACAAAATTCCATTAAAATACTTTGAAATTATTTTGTTTTTCATTCTTTTTTATCTGGCCGATTTCTATGAGTTTTTCTTTCGCTCTTTTTTCCTCATTATTTCTTCATTGCTTTTTTCTTTGTTTTTCCATTTTCTTTCTTTGTTTCTTTCATTCTTAGTTTTTCTTGCATTCTTTGTTTATTATTTTTCCTTTGTTTCTTGCTTTATATTTTCTTATCTTTCTTTCTTCTTCCTTTGTTTCTTGTTTTATTTTCTTTGTTTTTTTTCCCTCTACAACTACAACAGAATGAATGAGTATATCTATCTGCCAGGAGACCATCTTTCAATGTTTGCTCAGCTTAACACTTAGATCTACGACAGTCGTGTGCATAATGTGTATAGTGCACACTGATGATCTCTCATGGCAATTTTAGATAGCACACAGCACATTGGGTCTCCTGGTTGATTTTACTACTTGAAGTTATCATTTCATCTCACGTTTCGACCTGACATCGTCCTTAGGGAGAAGTCATCTTGACCTTAGTGAGATGTCATCTAGACTGCAGTGAGAGGTCATCTTGGCCTGACTGAAAAGTCAAGTCATATTGGATTCAGAAGTCATATGTAGCCTCAGCGAAAGGTCATATTGGTCACTATCATTGTGAGAAGTCATCTTGGCCTCAGTGAGAACTCATAATAGCCTTAGCTAGAGTTCATACTACATCTTCTGTCATTTTGTCTCAGCTTGAGGTCAAATAGGTCATATTGAGGAGTAATCTTGGCCCATGCGAGAGGTCCTTAGATTTCCACAAAGACAATTAAAATTTTGGCTGTAAACTCTGAAAATGTCTCAACAGCTATAGAGCACTTTAAAAACACAACAAAACGCTTTTAAAACTTTACGTTATTGCAATTTATAACCAAAGAAAAAAAAATAGCGACTGGAGAGATAAAGCCCTTGTTTAAAAAGAAAGGATAAAGTGGGTCGAGGACAATCTAGAGTTGGAGTGGGGAGGTGCGGCGGAAGGTGTTGAAAATGAAGACAAGAACAATCTGAAGGGATCTTAATAATGTACAACTCCTGTCTTCCTGCTTAAAGGTGATTGGAAAAGGGGGAGGGGGGGGGGGGGCAGAACGCTTGTCCGACACAGCTCAACTGAAATATAATTCAATTTCCACTGGCACTTGATGCTGGAGATGTTGTATCATTGCGCCATCCTTGTTCTCACGAATGGAACTATTTCTTTGTCCCCTTTACTTCAGTATGTTATATTTAACCTTCCGCATCTTCACTTCCGTTAAGACTTAGGTTTGTATACTTCGGTTTGGAACTAGAAAATGCACCACCCTGTTGCGTACCCCCTCCCCCCCCCCCCCCCCAACAACATATAAACAACTTGACCACATAAACGACAGGAAGAGACCAACGCGTTTTATACTTATCTTATTGCGGCAGCGACAGATCTCATCTATCACCTTTCGTACTGCACCATCGTAAAAGCAGCCACTGCGCATCCACGCACGTGAAAATGATAAAAATAAGATAATTTTTCAATTTATCAACGTCAGGTGAAATTCAACTTTTAAAATATGAAATGTGTAGTGTAAGTAATGACAGAGGCGTAGCTATGGTGGGGGGAGAGTGGGGCAGAATTTAAAAATCCCCCCCGGGACCCCCTCCAAATGAGTGTTTTTTTACATTAAATATTAAATATGAAGCAAACAAAACAAAAATTAGGATCAGTTGCACACATAGGGGCAACTAAAATTAGGATCTGTTTGAGCACAAATAGGGGCAACAAAATTAGGATCAGTTTGAGCACACATGGGGGCAACAAAATTAGGATCAGTTTGAGCACACATAGGGGCAACAAAATTAGGATCAGTTTGAGCACACATGGGGGCAACAAAATTAGGATCAGTTTGAGCACACATTGGGGCAACAAAAATTAGGATGTTTGAGCACACATTGGGGCAACAAAATTAGGATCAGTTTGAGCACACATGGGGGCAACAAAATTAGGATCAGTTTGAGCACACATGGGGGCAACAAAATTAGGATCAGTTTGAGCACACATAGGGGCAACAAAATTAGGATCAGTTTGAGCACACATTGGGGCAACAAAATTAGGAAGTTTGAGCACACATGGGGGCAACAAAATTAGGATCAGTTTGAGCACACATGGAGGCAACAAAATTAGGATCAGTTTGAGCACACATAGGGGCAACAAAATTAGGATCAGTTTGAGCACACATGGGGGCAACAAAATTAGGATCAGTTTGAGCACACATTGGGGCAACAAAAATTAGGATGTTTGAGCACACATTGGGGCAACAAAATTAGGATCAGTTTGAGCACACATGGGGGCAACAAAATTTAGGATCAGTTTGAGCACACATGGGGGCAACAAAATTAGGATCAGTTTGAGCACACATAGGGGCAACAAAATTAGGATCAGTTTGAGCACACATAGGGGGCAACAAACTTGAAATCACTAAGATCTTGCACATAAAACAAAACTGGCATAATCAGAGTTTGCAAGACTCTCCATTGTAGATTTTTTTTTTTCTCTGCGTTGGTGAAAACAATTCAACCTGGATCCTGTATGTAGCCAAAAGTCTTAATTTCCAATTTTAAACTATCGAAGAATCTCTGGTGCGCATTTCTGTTCCTTACTTCTACGAGCTGCGTAGGACTAGACAACCAGAGGACTACAGGGTCACTGTTTGAGACGGACATCATTGTTTTCCCATTCTTTCTTTACACTGTCATTAGTGTTGAGTTCTGCATGCCCCATGCATTCAATGGACTCCGGCGTTGATCACGAGGTTGGGCGAACAGGAAGTGACGTACTTGCTAGTTACAAACACCTAGAAAACACGCGATTCTAGGGCACGTGACGACCGAACTCTTGTCCAGCAGAACCAATAGAAAGAACATATTTTCATTTGTGTGTGTGTGTGTGTGTGGATTGAGTTTCAATAGGAGTTTCTTGGAGAATGTTTCAAGTACATACGGTTTTGTTTATTATCAGCTCTTGTCAGGTGATCAGTTGAGGAGTTTGTTTGAGCACAAGGAATTCAATGATTCAATTCTTAATGCAATAATTACATCTTTTAGATCTCTTAATTCAAGTTCTAGAACATTCGTAAGATATTACAAATTGTTTAGTTAAAAATGTACTTTAATTTATTTGTAAAAAGTATAATTAGAACACCATATCATCGAAAACAATGTTGGCTATGATTATAAAAATAATATATTTAAAAAAAACGACTTTTTTTTGTTAAAGAAAACCAGATACTTTTTTTTTTTTGTAATGTGAACTTTTAAAATAATTTATTATGCAATCAACTATAGAAGTGTTTTTGGCAAGTTCCTCTGTATGATTAGCTTGGACATTTGTCTGTATTCCTTCTAATTTTAAGTCTCCGC
The DNA here is from genome assembly GCA_030265305.1 of Biomphalaria pfeifferi. Classification (NCBI taxonomy): domain Eukaryota; kingdom Metazoa; phylum Mollusca; class Gastropoda; family Planorbidae; genus Biomphalaria; species Biomphalaria pfeifferi. The sequence goes on along the minus strand of JASAOG010000109.1, from coordinate 2,053,253 downwards.
TTCCTAATGTTGTGAACATTTAAGTTGGTCATAGTATTAGTTTTCAGAACATTTCACTTTAAAAAAAAAACAACTTTAATTAGTTTTATTTACTTTTAAAATTAATTTCAATTAATAACCTATTTCGCCGAGAACCAAATTGATTTCTCAGCAACTAGCCGTTCAGTCATTAGTATTAAAACCATGATTCACGATCAGATCCAACGATTTGTTTACAAAAATATTGGCGGCGGGTCACAACAGTGGCTTTTAAATATCCCCAAACAAAATTAAGTAAATACCCCCCCCCCCTCCTCACCTACCTTTCCCTTCTCCTAACGACGACATTTGCTCGCATTGTAGACATTTAGACAAAAATACCCAATAATTTCTGAACATCCTAAACTCAAACATTTGTGGATATCACCTTTATATATATGTTTGTGTGTGTGTGTGTGTTTGGAGGGTTACGTGGTCCAAATAAATCCGATCACTAACGTTTTACTTTATCAGTCATTGAACTTCCATTCAAAACAGTTCCCTGTAGATTTTTTGGTTTGTGTTTTTGTTTTGAAATGCTCAATATTGGACACTATTTTGTGTGAATGTTTTTGTAACTGAGGGACACCTCATAAGGTTAACAAGTACACGCGTACTCCCCGGTGATAAAACTAAGCGGCGTATATCACATTGGACAGGTAAAGTTGTCATAATTCCTTTACACACACAAAAAACAAACACGACTTGAGACACCCACACCCACAATATCTTTGGCTTGAGATACACACACACACACACACAGTTTAACATATGCACACACTATTTCCTCAGACTCGCCCCCCCCCCCCCCCCCATTTTTTTACAGTCAAATGGAATAATTTGCAGTAATGTTTTGAAATGTATCACGACAAGACATTGGGGGGGGGGGGGGGGGGGGATAGGTAACATGGAGTCAAGATCTCACTCTCGCGCTTTCTTTGAAACAAAGTTGTTTTGTCTATATGTATAACTTGATACTCTGTGTATATGTATAACTTGATACTCTGTGTATATGTATAACTTGATACTCTGTGTTTATGTATAACTTGATACTCTGTGTAATGTTGTGAACATTTAAGTTGGTCATAGTATTAGTTTTCAGAACATTTCACGTTAAAAAAAAAAAGACTTTAATTAGTTTTATTGATACTCTGTGTATATGTATAAATTGATACTCTGTGTATATGTATAACTTCATACTCTGCGTATATGTATAACTTCATACTCTGTGTATATGTATAACTTGATGTATATAGAACTTCTTTTTTCTCCGTGCAGACTGTTTCAAGTGCTCGCCTTGAGGTGTAAATCTTTTGCTAGGGCCGACGTGTATCTATAGATTGTTCTTTCAATAGTCCGTTTCCTGTCTCCTCTAGTGTGACTTATTACTGGCGTGAGTGCTGGCGTCTCCTTGACACACAACAGCATGACTCACTTTTACCTCTTTCTTCTCACTTTGGGATGTGCAGTCTGGGATGTACAAACATGAATGTACAGTCAGGGATGTACAGTCAGGTGTACCACGTGTACACGTTGCAGTTCACGCGATAATATGAAAAACTACTTATTAATTGTTGTTTTAAATTATGTCTGACTTATTTGCATATTTAATAGATTTTTTCTCATAATTTTTTATTTTACATTTTTTTAATGTAGTATTTAGTATGACAGAACTTACATAACTTAGCAATCAAATTGTAAAATAATATTCTTTTGACCAAAAATCTAAAACCATTTGCATAAATGTATTTAAAAAATGGTAAATAATCATCTCCCTTACGCAGAAGCCTCCAGTATTTGTTACTATTAATAGTTAATAGTTGTAAAAATTTTTGTATTTTTATGAAAAAAAAAACTGCTTGCATAATTATATTTTTCGCTTTCAGAAAAGAAAAAGTAGCCGTTGCATCAAAACTTTTAATGATCTAAAATATCACGGATGTCCGATTTTCATTTTCTCTTCTAGTTTCTGAAATCTAAACGGGACGGACAGACAGGCCACACAAAACTAATGGCGTCTTTTTCCCTTTCGGGGGCCGTTAAAAAAAACAACCAAAAAAAAACCTGTCTTTCTGCGCACTGGGCGTCAAGCTGTCTCCATAGAAATTGGTCCAATGTTTGCGGCCTCTTGCCAACTTATGGCAAGATCCTCCACGAAGTTGCAGCGCCATGTTAGCGCAGATGTCCCCGTCCCTAATTGTCGTTCATTTAGAACAGGCATGTCAAACTCGTTAAGGTGTATGGGCCGCATAAAAACTTACTATGGCCTGAGGGGCCGCAGCCAAAAATCAGTCGTAAAATAGCTTACTAATTTTATGTAATTAGAAACAATACAATGGAATACAATAATTAATGACATACCTGTCCTTTAGTTAGCTAAATTTGTAGTACAATTTGGTAATTAAAAATTACTATGATTGCGCATTTTTTCTTTGTCCTGATGCTTGACATTTTTCTGGGATACAAGTTTATTAATATCGGGTGGAAGCTTGTTTGCCACTGAACTATCATCACTGACGACAAATTTTGATCAGATAATCTCGAACGGTGAGGTGATTTGTAGCTTTTATTATATAAAAAGAACTGCTCACAGAGATCAGTGCTTGCAAAAATAGCTAGAATTCCGGCTGCAAATTTCCGCAATTCAAAGTACCATCTAGGTAATAACTAAGCAATTGAAAATGGAGATAAAAACAACGAAAGTTTTTGCTCATATGAAACGAAGTCATGAACACATCCAGTGGAAGCATCTACTAACAATTCCAGGTGTAAGACTTATTTACCAAATGTTGTAGCCGTTTGTAATCTTTTTAGTTCCTGACACGTTGAGAAGTGAACAAGTTTTTCTCTTCATATTTGATTTATCCACAGTCGTAATTTTGCTTGAAAGCACTTCATATGATCAGACGCAGTTGTGACAATTTAGTCTTTACTTTGAAGTTTCAAATTCAAGTCTTGCAGGTGACCTGTGAGATAAATTGCAAATGCCAAATCCTGAACCCATTCGTCAGTATGGAAATGTTTAACAGGTTCACCTTTCATTTTCAGAAACAATACAATTTCTTCACCAAGTACAACAAGTCTCTTCATTTCTCTATGACAAGAGAGCCAGCGAATTTCGTGTCCAATGTCATTTAGAAACATTGAAAATTGGCCATGATTTAATCCACGGGCACGAATAAAATTGATAGTGACTGTAACCAGTCTTATGACATGTTGGAATTGTAATTGCTTTGTGCGTTATATTTCTAGGTGAATGATGCATAGAAAATGAGCAAATTTAAAATTAGCATTAGTCTCTCTTATTTTTGCAAGTAGCTTTGCATCAAAACCATTTCATAATGGTTAGTACGCCATCATTGTTAGACTAGCTAGCTTTACCAAAGGTAAATTGTACTGCAATATTACCTCCTTGTATTTCTCAAAAACATCATTGTGGAGTTATGCATTGAACAAGTAGCTCCTCATGTATCTCAAAATTTCTGTCACAGGCCCTTATGAATATAGCCAACTGTGCCACACCCGTTACATCAGTTGACTCATCGAGAGCCAATGAAAATAATTCAAAATCTATTTTGTTCACGCGAGCTGATTGGCATGTCATTTATTGTATCTGCCATAATGTTCCTAGTTAACGCTATTTCTTTGAATACTTTTCTGGACAAATTACTTTGGCAGCTTTAACAATACACTCCTTCATAAAATCCATTTCACTAAATGATTTGCTATGGCTTGCAATTAAGTTTGACAAAATGTAGCTGTCTTTCGCTGCACTCTCAATCTCGTTGTTCAGTTTAACAAATACTATTTTTCAATTCAAGTAGCTTGTCATCTTTTTATTTTCCAGCGTAATAGTTAAACATTATTTATATAATTTTTGAGGTGGTTAAGCGGGCCGCATGCAAGGTGGTCGCGGGCCGCATGCGGGCCCCAAACGCCATGTTTGACATGTCTGATTTAGAACAAACAAACGGTGAAAAGAGAAAAGACAATCTGGCTATTGGCAGTGGACTACGTAGGCGAGGTATGCTGACAGTGCCAGACCGCAATCAATAATATCTTTCAGTGATATCCTTGTCTACAAGATATAGATAAAAACAAAATGGCAAGAAAAAAAAAAAGAATAAGATTTTAATGAAAAAGAAAGGAAGCCTCTCCAAATCCGGAAGACTGTCATTGGTCTAATATAAGGTATTGGACAAAAGGGACGGGCCGGATGAGGGGGGGGGGGCAAAATACGTGTGATGCTTGTAGCGGTTTTTTTGAAGCGCACACCTTGGGTGCAAGGGAAGTGAATTCTTGCGATACGTTCTTGTTAGAGACGACCTCCAGACTGTCTCGCGCTATAATCGCAGCTCCAGTGTCGCACGTTATTAAATGTAGTCTCTTCAGGATATATCGTTTCAATTATTAATGCTTATTTGTTCCCATGACGCATTTTTTGAATTGGATTCAAGACTCCATTGTTTAAAAACAAAAATCTGTTAAATGCTGAATATTTTGGATATAGGGGAAACGTCCGCCTACATACTTCATTTCATGTGGAGAAATACATATATATATAATCGGAATAGGGGAGAATGTATGTATATACATGTGTGTGTGTACGTGTGTGTTTGTGTGTATGTATGAATGTATGTATGTATGTATATATTTATATCTCCCTGATTTTTTTTTCTTTTATAAAAACAAGGCTACTAAGACAGTTTGTGTGGAAACACAAACTCAAAAATCTGCCCTCGAAGTGGTCCACCCAGACAGGAAAAAGGACAGGTTTCAATATATTCAAAAAGAATATCATAATGAAATTCTATCAAAGGCAAATGACAGAAGAATGGAGAAAGAATGTTTACAGATCCTATGTGGTGCCCCAAAGGTCCAGCAGACCAAGGGAAGGTGAAAGTGAATGTGAAGTTAGATGTAACTGATATCTTATAATGAATATCTAATTGATCTAATTGTTTGCTAAAGAGTCAATCTCTTATTCAAAGCCTCAAGAATAAAACATTTTCTTTCAGTTTGTGTTCTATTACTTTACCTTATATTGGATTCACGCGATAATACGAAAAGCTACTTATTAATTGTTGTTTTAAATTATGTCCAACGTATTTGCATAGTAAATAGATTTTTTCTCTTTAAAAAAAAAACGTAACTTTTTTTTTTTGTAAATGTAGTATTTAGTATGACAGTACTTACATAACTCAGCAATACTACTGTTACAAATTAATATTTTTTATCGAAAATCTAAATCCATTTGCATAAATGTGTTTAAAATATGGTAAATAGCTACCTCCATTACTAAAAAGCCTCCAGTGTTTGTTACTATTAATAGTGAGTAGTTGTAAAATGGTGTATTTTTATGAAAAAAAAACTGCTTGCATAATTGATTTAGAGAATTAGATGGTTCGCTTTCGGATAAGAAAAAAGTAGCCATTGCATCAGAACTTTGAATGATTTAAAATATCATGATGTCCGATTTTCATTTTCTCTTCTAGTTTCTGATATCTAAACGGTACGGACAGACAGACCACACAAAACTAATAGCGTCTTTTCCCCTTTCGGGGGCCGCTAAAAAAAACTTTAAAAATTCTCATCAGTATAAGGTTAGAAATTCTTGTCGGAATTTTTCTCAGACCTAAACTGAATCCAGATATAACAGGCAATAACTATTGAGGCGACCCTCTCTCAATGTTTTGTCTCTATTGTTTGTGGGCTACTAGGGGAAGTGAAAACAATGCTGTGACGTAATCATTTCTTCTCCGAAGGAACGCCCGAAACATTTCAAAGAACAAACAGCATTGAAAAGTGAAAGATATGACCAGTGGTCAGTAACTCCAATAACCTGATCTACGCCATGATGTGCCAAAGACGAAGTCTTGTTAGCATCAAGACTTGATCAGGCAGACAGGAAACAACCTGAAAGGCTGGTCACTTCAATTTTAGAAAAAAATACAACAACTTTCGTTTTTACCCCCCTCCCCCCCCCCTTTTTTTTTTCATTTTTTTTTGTTAGGTCAGTGTTTCTTGAAATGAAAGAGGCCAAATCTTGTTTAGATTATGGTTCTGTTGATCCGTGTGTGCGCCTCTCTCTCTCTCTTTTTTGTGGGAAAGAGATGCCAGACTAAGAAAAAGTGGGAGCCAGGGAACAAAACGCCAGCGTCTTGTCTTGAATGGCGGCTAAGATTACAGTTAATACTGACTATTTGTTACTGCTAGCTTCTCAAACCCCTAGGAACCTCTTTCAAAAAAAAAAAGAAAGTTTGGCTAATATAAAGATAAAGCCTCACAGAGAAATAAGTGGGACTGCTTTAATTTAGCTACTCCCCTTTTATTCATAGATCGATTTACGCATAGGCGATTCCTGGAGTATCTTGAGCAGACTGGGTGGTTGGTTATTATTGTCTGACCAAAATGTATCTTTTATAATTTTTTGTTCCCATTTTCCCCCTTTTACTCTCTCTCTCTCTCTCTCTCTACACACACGCACACACACACGAGACAATAGCAAGGAACGCGGACACATACAATTTTATTCCCTACACATTTATCTATCTATCTATCTGCTGTCTGTCTGTCTGCGTATCCTACGCTGCTATCTTCCTCATATATTCCCCTCCCTCCCCCTCTCTCTCTCTTTGTATATATATATATATATATATATATATTTATATATAAACTCCGAAAGGTTTACTGTGAGGACTATTGTGGATGAGCAGTTCAGAAATTCCGGTCTTGTAATGTCTTAAACATCCAATAGAAAACTGAAAAATTATTGCGAGAAGGGAGGGTGTTCCAGGAGGTGTCAGTAAAATGGAATATCGTCAGCTCGTTGAAAAGGAGGTAAGGGTGGAAAATGAGGCCAAAGGTCAAGGGTCGCATCTTCTTCTCGTTTTTCGTGTCTTCTCAGCCTCTACCCCTACCCCCCTGTGCTACTGTTCGTACACTTAGTGAGATGAGAAAAAAAACACCCTCGCCTGTTTGTTTTCTCAGGCTGGAGCTGTGTTGCAAAGAATTACGCTTAGTTAAAAACACATTCATGGCAGTGGTCGGAGAGAGAAACTGAGAAAGAGAGAGACTGAGAGAGAGAGAGACTAAGAGAGAGAGGGAGAGAGACTGAGAAAGAGAGAGAGACTAAGAGAGAGAGAGAGAGGGAGAGAGACTGAGAAAGAGAGAGAGACTAAGAGAGAGGGAGAGAGACTAAGAGAGAGAGGGAGAGAGAGAGAGAAAGACTGAGAGAGAGAGGGGGAGGGAGAGACGGAGAGAGAGAGGGGGGAGGGAGAAACAGAGATAGAGGGGAGAGAGACTGAGAGAGAGAGAGAGAGAGAGTGGGGAAAGATGGCAGCTTAAGTCTAGATGCATGAAAAAAAATTGTTCGTCTCGAGCCCTAACTCGCCCTGTCATAAATTGTTTTCTGAAAACCTCACAACGTGCCCTCTGCACGCCTTCTCTATCTCTCCCCTGGGCCTCTACCTTCCCACCCTATGCCGTCCCCACACTTACATCGCTCACTCGCAGGGTACTCACGGCAACGTGCGAACTGAAGCAGCTTCACGTGCTGGCCTATTACCATTTGGGCGTGTAAACGGCATCCGCCGCTGCTGATATAGTCATCCCTCTTTCCCCCCCCCCCCCCGCCCCTGTATTTGTGTGTGTGTGTGTGTAAGAGTGAAAAAGAGAAAGAGACATTCGTGGTCTTTCTCAGGCCCTTTCTCCTACACTTTTCGACTGTACCCCTGTGTGGAGTTAACATCTGCAGTACCTGCCCCCCCCCCTCACTATCGTCCACTCATATCTGAAACGTTAGTGGCATTTTGGGTCTTTACGTAATCACTTTTGTCTCTAAGAATATAGGTACTCAACCTTTACGTCCGGGGTCAGGGGCATTTAAATTTCACGCGTCTTTAGGGGGCCGCATCGTGATCTGAGGCTTCACTGTACTGTGTGGTCAGAGGTTTGAGGAGCTGGATAGTCCCCCTTTCCCCTCCCACATTACCTTTTAACGTGACGTTACGGCACTGAAGTGTATCTTTATCTGGCGACTCTTCATCCTGCACCCCCTCCTGTAGTCCATAGCTAGAAATACATGATTCTTAATTTACACAAAATAACCTGTTTTTAGTTTTTGCCTATCTTGTAATCCTCGTACAATCTTTTTGGGGAGCTTATGAGGCAACACTGCTGACTCTTGTTAATACCACAGATACACCAAAAAAGCTAGCTATGTTTAGTTATCCTCTATTGATAAAAATGTCCAATAGATTGTTGTACGAGGAATTCGGGTTTTGAATCCCAATACTTTTGTGTAGTCGTGTTGAGTTATAAAGACTTACTAAGCTGGATGTGTTGAATCTTGTTGAGTTAGAAAGACCTGCTAAGCTGGATGTGTTGAGTCGTATTGAGTTAGAAAGACTTACTAAGCTGGATGTGTTGACATAACACATCTGGACGTACATCTGTCTTGAAGCTAATTACATAGTAACATCATTAGCGAGCACCAGAGAGGAGGCATCCACAGACTTCAAACAATCCCAGTCTCTCCTAGTCACTTGTGAATTATCACCGTTGGGGGAAAGGGATATTGCAGAAAGAGAGAGAGAGAGAGAGATGGCCCAGGTCGGTGTCAGAAAGTGAGGGAGTTTTCTGCAGGACTGACACCCACTTCACAGCGTGGGTTACTGGATCTGTTGTCTGGACAGGATGGCGAACATATACACGTCACCTTCATTGTACTTCATTTTATTTCTTTGTACTTCATTAATGTTCATTATTGTACTTGATTGTTGTACTTTATTGTTCTTCAAAATTGTACTTCATTATACTTTATTATTGTACTTTATTGTACTTCATAATTTTACTTCATTGTATTTCAATGTCTTCTCTTGCAACAATGTAGGGCCATTCTAAAATCGATTATTTCCATGTAACAATGGATGGAATCTTTTATTTCTTTATATTTTACCTGTGCACACAAATATTTTCCATTATTTTGTGATTGTTGAATATCTTGTTCATGTTCGCTATGTATTTCTGACATTCTGACTGTGTACCTCTTTCATTCATTAGATCTCCCCCTTCTCTCTCTCTCTCTTATTCTGTCAGGTTTGAAAGTGGGGGGTGTGTTTGAAGAAAAGAAAGTATCCTTGATCTTAGATGGGAAGGCAAGGGCGTCGCTACCCCCTCATCCTGTAGTGCTAACATATATACTCAATAAAGTACAATAAAGTAAAATATAATGAAGTACAATTATGAAGAACAATAAAGTACAACAATCAAGTACAATAATGAACATTAATGAAGTACAAAGAAATACAATGAAGTACAGTGAAGGAGTGTTTATATGTTCCCTAGAGCTGGCGTGTTGTTCTAACTTTTGTTGGAAATTCTCTCTCCCCCCCCCCCCTTTTTTTTGTCTACACCTCCCTCCAGGTCCAGCGGCGCTATCCAGAAGTATAAGATAAGAAAACTAAATAAAACAGGGGAGGGGTGGGGGCTAAACATCTGATCCTTAGTTGACTTTATCCGATGCTGCTCGGTAAGAAAAAAATAGAAGTGCTTCGCATTCCCCCCGGTACTCCCTGCCCTCCTTTTCTCCTAAATACTCCCTGAAAAGCCCTCTCCCTCTTTTATTTTTTTTTTGCACACTGAAAATGAATGCGACATTTCGCAGAACCGTGAGCTTGGCGGGTGGAAAGCCTACTTTTTATTCGAACCTCTTTCCGAAGAACCCACGCTTCCCCAGTTAGATTGAATTAGTAAGTTGCGGCATTGTTTTGTGTATTGTCACTGGCTATTGACCCAGGTGTTTGCTGGCATTAAGTGGATCAAATCTTGAGATGGCTCAGTTCTTGATTTGTAGGAATGCCTAATACAATAGCTAAATAATTGGAGCATATTAAACAATAAGCTTAATTTGAAAAATGACTCAGAAAAGAATTATACCAAATTGGTCATGCCTACATCTGTATTCTGTATAGATGTTAGAATCTATACAATTTTCATACTGTATTGTTACCAAATGAGCAAAAGTAATAACAACTTAAGAATAATAAAAGTCATACAATTCGTACATTGCAGACGAAAGCTGAATAGTCTTGTAATAACTATCTTATCTTATATAATACAGACGTTACTTCAAAAAAGAAGATGATTACGTCCTACGCGTCATGCATTTAGTCATGCATATTAACCAATGACTTAAATTCTGCCAAGTCACTGTTTTTTTCTGGCTAGCTCAGACAACCCATTCCATGCTCTAATAGCACTAGGGAAGAAGGAGTATTTGTACAAATTTGTCCTAGCATAGGGGACGAGGAATGTGCCTTTATTTTTGTGTCTTTCAGAGTATTTTATTAAGTTTTGTTTTTGTATTTGAAGATTATGGTTCAGTGTTTTATGTATAATTGCTACTTTACTTTTGAGTCTTCTATCCTGAAGGCTTTCTAAATTTAGTGATTTTACTAATGGTGTTACTCTAGTCAAATGTGAATATTCGTTTGTTATGAATCTCACTGCTCTATTTTGTGTTTGTTCCAGTTTCTTAATGTTTTCTTGAGTTGAGGGGTCCCAAACGGTGGATGCATATTCTATTATTGGCCTAACCAAGGTTAAATAACATTTTAGTTTTATGTTCTTATTTGATTTATAGAAATTTCTTTTAATAAACCCTAATGCTTTGTTGGATTTTTTTGTAGTTTCATCAATATATGGATTCCATGACAGTTTTTCATTTATTATAACACCTAGGTATTTTGCGTTTTTAGTCTGTGTTACTGGTTTGCCATGAATAAGATAAGTGGAATTAATTTGTTTTAGTTTTTTTGTTACTCTTAACAACTGACATTTTTCTGGGTGGAAAGACATGCTCCAATTTGATTCCCATTTCTTTAATTCATCTAATTCTCTTTGTAAAATATTTGTGTCATGTGTTGTTTTTATTGTTCTATATATTATGCAATCATCTGCAAATAATCTGACTTTTGTTCCTATACTAATGCAATTTGGTAAATCATTTATGTAAATTAAAAATAGTAGTGGACCCAAGACTGTTCCTTGAGGTACACCTGAGTTTACTGTTATTTGTGTTGATTTAGAGCCATTTATTATTACAGTTTGTTCTCTCCCTATCAGAAAATCTTTAATCCACTGATGCAGTGGACCATTAATGCCGAAATATTTTAATTTTTTAAGCAAACTATGGTGGTGAACTTTGTCAAAAGCCTTGGAAAAATCTAGTAAAATAGCATCTATTTGTTCACTATTATCTAAACCTTTAGAAAAATCATCAATTAGTCCTATTAGTTGTGTTTCACATGATCTATATTTCCTAAAGCCATGTTGGTATGATTAATAATAATAATAATAATTAATAATAATAATAATGATATGATTAATAACTAAAATGATTGCTTTGAAGTTCATTTAATTTGTGATGTAGTTCTAATTTGTCCTAATCCCATTAAGTCACAATACAGAGATGAAAAGAAAAGATCATCACCAGATTTTTGTTGTCATAATGTGTGCACTGTGAACCACTTCTTCTGGGGATGAAACTATTGACTTTGACACACAATCTAGTTTTTAGTATTATTTTTTTTTTTATATATTATCAAAGAGTGCTTACTATTGATGTTTTAGTGATAAAAAAAACACTACTTTTTCATTTCATTTTGTTGTATAATTTAGTTACCACCTTTTTTGTTTTGTCCAAATTCACTGTCTGACAAATAGAAAGAATGAAAGAAAATTGTTCTCTAGTTTTGACACGTCTAGGATCTACCACTCTTCTACTTTTGTAAACATCCAGCAAGAAATAAGAAAACTTTGAACATGTTCCAATAACATTACACTTGTTGGAAGTTCCATTTTGGTTTGTTTAAAGTCGTCAACAGGATACTCAAAATACTACGGAAAGTCTTGTGTGTGTGTGTGGGGGGGATTTTCTTTCTCACTTTCCTCAGTGTGCTTAGGGTTAATGTATCTTGTTTAATTCTTGTCAAACATTGTCATGAATTACTGTTGTCATAAATTAGTTGGTATCTGGCACTTGTATCTACTTTTACCTGCTTTGTTTTATATGTATTTGGTCAAAACACACACACGCACAGAGAGAGAGAGAGAGTCAGTCAGTCAGTCAGTCATTACAACAGAACGACGCAACCAAACCAGCATTACAGTTACAAGCGACAAACATTCTCAACGCAACACAATCCGAGGAAACAAACATAGCCTACTATTTCTTAAGCATTACCAACAAACTCTAGCTGCATGTAGCTCAGATGTCCTCACAAATCCTTCGTGCGATAGTAATAAATATTTGTCTTAAAGGCCAAGGTCGCCTACAATGTATGCAAGAGTGTAAAGCTACACGCTGAGATGATTTTAAGTTGTTTATTTTTTTAAAGTAATCTTTGTGGTTATTTACACTCAGACGCCGCCTTGAAATGCAACAATCTATATGAGTAATAATTCCAGACTCGAGACGCAATAAATGCAGCTCTGGCCAGCGTGAGCTGTAATTTTCTGATGAAAAAAACTCCATAAAGCGAGCATGCAAGCTATAAATTCTCTCTCCTTCCTATTCCGAGTAAAGCAGAAACTGTACATTCTGAAATGTATCAACATTGTCGTTAGGAGAGGGGAGAGTTGTTAGGGGTAGCAATCGCTTATTTGTCCTGGAATTAACGCCCCTGAAATGAAATAAAACTTGGTTGTCTGCTCTTTGATGTTTTTTTTTTTAATTCAATGTCTGTTGCACTTTATGGAGTAGCCAAACCTGTCAACGATCTATCTATTAGAAACAAAGATGTGTGTGTAGGACTGTTTTGTTGAATAATATATATATATATATATATATATATATATATATATATATATGTATGTATATATATATATATATGTGTGTTAGTGTGTGTTTGTGTGTGTGTGAAAAATACATAAACTAACAATTAAGCAATTCTTAATACGGTAATAATAATACTAATGGTGTGCTTTGATGGTCTATTATCACTATGACATTATTTTACAATTTATATTATTAACGTTCATTATGTCGTCTAGTATTGTTATAGAGTTATTCATAATGAATTGGTGAATGGCGTTGATATCGGAAAATAACAGATATTAAGCTGTATAGTTCCTTTGTCTTTCTTAATGTCAGAAACATGTTATATCTATTTATTTTTAGTTCGGTTTTGTTTCAGACAAATTTGTGCTATGTCACAAGAGAGAAAAAAAAACCTTAACAATTTTGTGTTATTTATTTATTATTTTTTTGCTTCATATTCACTTGAGCGATAGAATGTAAAATAAACAACCAACAAAATTTATGATGAGGTACCACCAGCCTCTAGCAAATGGTAACCTTGCTATGATAAATTGGTCTGGACCAGTCTGGAGAGCCGGTAATGTAAACCAAGTTTTATTACTGTGTCCCGTGTGATAGCCGACCTCTCGTAGATGCACTGTCGGCGACTGAGGTAGGATAGGCTGCACTATCTGCCAAGTTTTACGACTTGAAACTATTTCTAATCTCCGAATATTTGAAGGAACACATTGGCATGTTCTTTTAAAAGACGAAAAGTTCGTTTAAGATGTTCACAATGGTCTGTGCTCAGGACATTATAAGATGTTCACAATGGTCTGTGCTCAGGACATTAAAAGATGTTCACAATGGTCTGTGCTCAAAGATGTTCACAATGGTCTGTGCTCAGGACCTTATAAAGAGGAGAGGGTGTGATGTTATAACACAGTTCACTAGTGTGATATTTCGTTGTATACTATAAGAATGAGTTGCTATGACATCTAGTAGAACCTTGCTTATTAAAGAAATCCAAGTTCCGAACTTTAAACAAGTTCAGTTTTCAATCTCCAACCCGAATGTCCACACAGAGATTTTCCAGTGGGCAGCAAAGCATACTTGTTCGCGATCACTTTAGTGATAACCCTGACCACTGAAAAGTTGGACCCGTTTGGGTCTGAGATGTGATCACCACTTTCAGAAACCTCATTTCACATTGCAATTCAGCTAGATCTAGTATAAAAACAACTACATCTGCTGTAAAATGACTAGATCTAATATAAACAACTAGATCAAGTTTAAGCAACTAGATCTAGTGTAAAACACTCAGATGTAATTTAAAACAGCCAAATTGTATCTTCTTGTCTTTTAAATTTCAGGCATTCTAAAAAAAAAAAGATATCCACATGTTAATTTAGTCCTGCATGCTTGAGATTAAGCTCGGCCAAGTCATTGGTTTTCCTGGCTGATTCAGGCAACCCGTTCAATGCTCTGATGACAATTGGGGAGAAAGAGTATCATAACAACTAGATGTGATGTACAACAATAACAAACAGCAAGGCTAACTGCTCTTCTACTTTGCATTAAGATAAGAGTCTGGAAGTGACATGCTATCATTTTGTGAACATTTAGTTCCAGCTGGATTTCCAGTTCTATCCAAAAACCTCAAACGCTATCTTGTGTGTGTGTGTGTGTGTGCATGAAGTTGCGCGTGTGTGCTGTGTACCCAATTTCATTTCTCAAAGCAATGCCTCTGTGTATGCTTACATTGCGACAGTTCTGACCACGTTGACCAATGGGCTGCCTCCTGAAGACTCGTCCACTTGACTCGTCTCCCCACTTACCGTAAACGACACAGACATATGCCCTTGTCACGCACGCCGTGTGCAGTGCCTGCCATCCATCACCAGACGTGCATCTCCGAGGGTAAGTTGATGCCCTGCTCACAGCCAATAACAATTTGCTGGCTTATTGGCGAGCCTGCGCTCACTCCGGCCTCGGTAAAGGGAGCCCACTAATAAGAACAGATTGTTTCTTCATTACTCCCTTGTCCGTCGATTTCGTGTCCCATTGAGTTATGGACCTTTTCTTCTTGATTTCTATAATTTAGCTTTATAGTGTAAAGTTCTCTCTCTTAATGTCGTAATGCACTCAAAAAACCCAAAGCGTTCGCAATTTAAAGATGGAACAAAAAAGGCTCAGATAAGTGTTCTTGTTTTGATTTGAATAGTTTTAAACACTTTCATGAAATTTTTCAATATTATGCCTACGATCTCATTCAGAATGGGACAACGACATCATTGAAATTGCGTGTAATTATATTTTTTTCTTTACTTTTATTTTAATGGCAAACAAGAGTTTCATAGATGTTTCTTTGCATTTGTTTTTTAATCGTCTGCTTCGAGGACACCCCACTGCAGATTCTTTCGCCTCACTCATTTCACGCTTATTTCAGCAAAGATGTCTTATTTATCTAGATCCTTCTTGGCTTGACTCGGCGCTCGGGACGCGTGTGGGGTCTCGGATAATAAAGTGCGCATGTCATCTCAGGTCATCCAGAACTAAGCAGAGCGCTCAGGGATTCCTCGGGACGTTTGCAGCCACTTAGATCTACATCTACAGAAGAATCGTGGCCTTAGTACAACTCTAAAGTTTTTTTTTCTTGAGTCGTGACTTCGTGGTAACTTTTGTCTGGCATTGGATTTTCTATGTCAAAGTTATTGTTGGCTTCTTGCATTATGTATTTGTGCAGTGATTCAAATATATAGGTCAGAGAAGATAAAAGGCGGGAAAAGTCTTATTATTGTTGTACTATAGAGTTTTTGAATCAGATACTGTTTGTATTTGATACATTTAGAGTTTGATAGCCAGTTCAGAAGTTTGTTGAGGTTGCACAAAAACGTGTCAAGTTGACCTACAGAATGACGAACATTCTCCTTCTCCGTCATACAGAACTAGGTTGTGGGGAGGTTCAGGCGGGGGGGGGGGTCACATTACAAGTTGTTTCCACCTGCCTCCTTCTACGTCATACAGAACTAGGTTGTGAGGAGGTTCAGGCGATCACATGAAGTTGTTTCCACCTTATTATTAAATTATTTTAAATTGTCCACTCACGGAAATAGTTTTATTATTTTGAGATCGTAAACGAAAATTGCATTCAGTTTTATTGCATCCGGTGTTCTAGGTGTGCGGGCTGTCGTCTCTCTGTGTGTGGGAATATCGCTATGGCCTATGTGTGTGGTGTAATGTCGCTGTGGCTTATGTGTGTATGGGAATGTCGCTGTGGTCTGAGTGTGTGTGTGTGAGGGGGAAATATGGCTATGGCCTATATGTATGTGGGGATATCGCTGTGGTCTGTTTATGGGGGGAGTGTCACTGTGGTCTCTGTGAGTGGGGTATTACCGTGGTCTAAGTGTGTGTGGGAATGTCGCAGTGGTCTCTGAGTGGGATATTGCCATGGTCATGTGTGTGGAGCATGTCGCTGTTGTATCATAGTGTGTTATCCCTTTGTCGAACGCCCAGTAGGAGTTGATCTTTACCTCAGTGTTTAAAACCCTCTTTCAATGTGTGTCACACTAGTCAAGACTTGTTTGTACACCTGAATACACACCTATAGAAAACGTCGCACGTGTGCTGTCGCCGTTAAGATGATAGCAAAAGTACGTCAGTCGCATCCTTTGCGTCCAGCCGTGTCGGGTTATTTGACTTTATGCCTCAACACTCCCCTGCTCCCACCTTCTCTCCCGTTTGTTTTTTCGGCTTTCCTTTCGTCTTGGGGTTAGATCGTCTTCAAGGAGGGTTTTCTTCATATTCTTAATTGAACTGTTTAGCTCGGGGGGTGGGGGTGGGGTATAGTATGGAGACTGACAAAGGTCACGTGATTTGTATACATTCTGCGCTCAGTTACGGGGTTTTCCCCCCACACAAATCCTTTCTGTACACCAGAAGATCTCGGCCTACTTAAGAAGAGATCACCTTCCCTCCTCGTTACGTAGTTGTCTGGTATCTCTCTGTACTTAGGGAATTTCTTATGTATGTTCAGTAACGTTTACAGTCAGTGTGCTCATATAGGCAACATACGTGGGTCAAAGGGCAAGCAATATACTCTGTCCAAAGGGCAGTCC
Organism: Biomphalaria pfeifferi; assembly: GCA_030265305.1. Classification (NCBI taxonomy): domain Eukaryota; kingdom Metazoa; phylum Mollusca; class Gastropoda; family Planorbidae; genus Biomphalaria; species Biomphalaria pfeifferi. The sequence goes on along the minus strand of JASAOG010000109.1, from coordinate 2,036,315 downwards.
ATATACTTTAGTCGAAGAGTAGGTTACATTTTAAGGTTGAATAGCTGGCCTTATACTTTGGTCAAAGGGCAGGTCATATACTTCAGTACTTCAGGTCATATACTTTCTGTAGCAAATCTTTAAGTCAGGCTGATGGGAAACCTTTTATAATATCGCGTCGAATGTTGACAATCCATGTTTCAAAACTTACCCATAGACTGTGTGGTACTACACACACGCACGCACACACACACACACACATATTTTAATATGTTTTATATTTATATAGTAGTGTCTGTGTGTGTGTGTTCAGGAGTACCGTTTGAGCATTTTATTTTAGTTTTTCTATGTATTCCCAAATTAAAGCCAAAGTAAATAACATCGCCTCTGATTTGAAAGTATTCTTCTGAAAAAAAAAAAGATACAATTTGATAATTGTAGGCTTTATGCATACTTTTTTTTCTCGCCATTGAGGCCTTGTTTCTTGTTTCTTGTTTTTTTTTTATTGTCAATCATTGAGCCGTGTTGATAGACGATAAAGGTCATGACACGGAGATCTTTTCCCGACATCTGGGTAAACTTATTATCTGACCATCTCAATATCAGTGTCGGCGGTACGAATGTCCTAAAGTGTTACTTCTGACAGCAATATTATGTCACTGGACCATCTGAAAAAAAAAATCAATTATTATAATCTAGTGTCACATCTCTTCCAGGGTTCTTAGTAACGTATTGGGGGGGGGGGGGGGGGGTACCATCACTGGGGAAGGTTTGGTAAGGGTGAGTAAGGGAAACCTTACCATTATTTTGAAGTGAAAAAAAGAATGTCTGCTTTTTTGCTTTGTGTTATTTTGTTTCTATGTCCTCCACCGATGTTACAGCACATGCAACCTGTTTTTTTACAAAGCTTATATCAACTCACTCTGTCTGTCTGTCTGTCTGGTATAAAAGTTTGAACATGCTTTTTCTCACATTTCCCATTCTCAGATTCAGTTAAAACTATGCACAATTATTCATAACACCTGATAAGACATGAATCAATAAAAAAAAAAATGATTCGTTAATTTATTTTTGATAATTAGTCATTATTTATTGAATGTATGTGCAATAAATGCTACTTAATGAGAGATGTGGATAAATATATGGATTTAGTCTCCTTATATACTTCCCATTCTCGGATCAAGTTGAAATTTCGCATAATTATTCATAGTAGATAACAATACACGAATCAATCCTAAAATTAATTAATCATTTAGAACTAATTAATTAATTTTGTTTTATATAGCAGAAAGAGAGATAACCCCGTAATTTTCACATAAAAGGCAGTACTGAGCGGTTCCGTCCCTCAGATAAGCTTTGTTTTAAAAAAGTATTGGGTGTTGATCTAGAAATAAGTTGTATAAGGCGAAGAAAGTTGATTTGCCAATTGCGTACTTTACCTACGTATTTCCTTTGGACATTAAAAAGAAGTGACAAGAAATGGAGTGGTCAGAAAGTTACTGGCTAGTCCTAGTCTTGACCAAGTGTCATAGTAACATAATATACACGCCCAGTGTTACATAGCAACATCGTTTTTACCTTACATGTAAGAAAGTAACGTATGTAAAGAGGTTGTACATTGCTCAGGCTTATAGAAACAACTATCGTACTGGTCTCCTGGTCTGCGGTAGCTAGGGAGAAAAAACATAAATAATAAAGTCAGGCGTCTGTGAATAGTATGAATTTAAAAAAAAATGTATTTAGAGATGAAACAGAAAATAAAATGAAATTTGTAAATTTATATGCGGCTTTCGAAACTCGGTTAAGACTTCGATTCTGAAAGGCCACACAACTCTAATAGTTATGAAAAGTAAAGGCGGTTCGTCGTTGTGCTGGCCACATGTCACTCTCGTTAACCGTTGGTCAAAGTAACAGAAGACCTTTATGTGATCTGTCCTGTAGATCTAAAAGGTGTACATTACATTCAATTACTGTGCAAGTCAAACAAATGCAATCGTCGTCATGGTTACTTTGTTTTGTAGCCATTTTGTTTTTGGAACGATGAGTACATCCGCGTTTAAATGGGAGGCTATCAATCATAAATAAACTAAAATATGAACGTCTCTCCTTCACATCCCACATTCACTCTCTCTCTCTCACACACACATACGGACACCTTACTCGCATTTTCCGATCAATATATAGTTGGCGTTTAATTCAATTTGGTTATCAAAAAGCCCCCCCCCCCCCTCTTCTCACACACACGCATTAGGTACTTTTAGTTTTTAGTAGTCTGGCCCTCCCCCTGTTCTTTAGTTTTTAGTAGTCTGGCCCGCCCTTGTCCTTTAGTTTTCGCACCCACTAGCTCATCAGCCAGACTTGATGTGGAACTCAATTTATTTCTGTGAACTTTGGCTTTTAAAAAGTCGTCTCTCCTTAAAACAAAACAAACAACACAACACTATTTTATCCTAGGGAATAATTTCTCATTCCCCCATTCAGTGTTTGTCCGTCTTTCCCTCTATCAACAATCTACTATGTGACTATTTTAAATATTTCCCAATTCCCACTCTACCAAATTTAAAAAAAAAAAGAAAATGACAATGGATGCGGGTTGCCTGTGAGATCTCTCATCAAAGATGCAACGGGCAAAATGATGAACATTGACATGTCCCAGTGGTCGGTGTTGGACTTAAATGGGCCTTGGGAGGGCCTCCCCTTACACTAGTCAGAGTATGTGTGTATGTGTGTGTGCCCGCCTGTGTTTTAATGCGCAGTTAGAGTAGCACCATCTCCTTGCTGTCAAACTTGTCTGATGGTCCGCACCGTCTTCACACCAGGCCCGTGTCCATAGTCGTCACCTCCAGCTCCTTCAGGGAGGGCTACGGTTTCGTAAAGATGTCAGACCCTGAGATCATCTTCCAGCCAACGCCCCTCCCTCGCCACCATTCAGCACCCCCAGAGAGCTGACACCACCTAAGTCAAAATAACTTGGCACCAAGCGAACGGTAGACATCAGGAACGTATCCAAGTTCTGTGCTCACCGGTAATTGGAATTTATTATTTATTGGATCAGGAAATCTTGGTCCGAGAGATTTGATGAGAAAAAAAAAACACATTTATAGACGCCGTCTATATTTAGACTAAAGACGTTGACATTTGTCTTTGGTGATTTTTATAAATTAAGTTTATTAACGAATCATTAAGTCTGCGTGCAATGATGTGTAACGTAACAACATGTATTTAGTTCAGATTGACATAGACATTTCTATTCGGAACAAAAAAAAAAGATTTAAATAAAAATAATTAGTGAGTGTTTCGGCTCTCCGGAAAGAAGAAACATCTGAGTTGTTTTTTTTAAGAGATGAATTAGTTCAATTGCCAGTGCTTATTATGTAAACCCGTTTAAATGCTTACTTTTAAAATTTGCAACTATATAAAATAGAAGAAGATGCAGACACAGTCGAATTTAGTTCTAAATACATTTTCTTACTATTCAAATATATTTGTTTCGACTAAATACTTGGTCGGAATCACAACTTTGAATGTTATTTAACAATCGCGTGCATTTCTCTAGTGACGTTTCGAGTGACCACATAAAAGTGATATGTAACATGTAGCTTGGTGATTGACTTCCTGTTTACAAGATTGATATGGAATCTCAAGACTCACAAATGAAAGGGCAGCAATAACTTAAGTCAAATACATCAGTCAGTGAATGATGTAATCAGCAAACTAACATTGAAGACTTAAAACCAAGTTTAGTTTTAGACCTTAATAAATATACTCCACTAGTGTTGTGAGACTTGTCTAGTATTCAATTCAATCCATTACAAATTCCCCAAATGGCCCCCGCACACTGATTGTAGGCCATCATCTGAAGGCCCCTTTCTCTATGGGAGCCTGGTGTTGCGTTCCCCTTCTCAATGGGTGCCGGGTGTTAGCTGCTCCGACTCCTTGGGGAGGGGGATAACTCGAGTGACCAGCGTAAATTAAAGGACCAAACTTGAAGTTGTTAGACAAGTGTGAAGGTCTCGTGGCACTCCCCCCCCCCCCCCTTTTTTTTTGTTTTTCTTTTTTGTTTGTTTTCTTTTAAAAACAGTTCGGAGACCCGTGAAAGAATAACCCGCATGCCAATTAGCTGGTCATATTAAGGTACTGACTAGAGAATGCAAGCTCTTCCATTATTCATATACACTGAAGCTGATTTTGTTGGTTTTGTTTCGAAGCTCAAAGATGGTTAGGGTTGTGGGCCTTGCTAGGGTAGAATAACACTTATTAAAGAAAAAGTGGGATTAGAGGGGGTAAAGTATGAGATTTTAGTAGACAAAAGTCTTTCAGTGACCTTGTTGATGTCCAAGGGCTGAGCCGAAGGTTCTTCGAGCCCTAAGTTTAAAAGAAAACCTGTTTGGACGCCAAACAGTAAAAAAACAAAAAAACCTGTGAGAACACAGTTCTGTTTGAGAGAGACCCGAGTCAATGCTATGTAAAGCATTGCTGTTTCCAATGCCTTTGATCCCCGACGCATGCTTGGCTGCACATGGCCGAAGACCGAGAGCACCGGGAGCCTCCGCCATTTTCCTTCGTTGTACCAAGCTAACTGTGCGGGACCCGCCATTTATGTAACGTCCCTTTGAGGAACAGCGCATGGATGTGGGACGTGTTTGTGGGGACTTTTTTACAACCCCTCCCGTAAAAGAGGTTGACTCTCGTCTACCCGTGGGCATCCCCACGGAAGTTATGTTTCGCCATTTATTTAGCCTAGCTACCCCCTCAAGTAGCCGTTTCTACCCGGGTGCCACGATGAGGCAGAACAGCGTACCCGGGCTTTCAGTGACCAACAAGCTTGATAGCTCACATGTCTTGATATCTCACATGACTTGATAGCTTACATGACTAGTTATCTCACATGACTATCCCTCTCTTGGAGTTTTGTATTGTATGTGAGGCTGAGTGTCGAAAAACCGGCTGGCTGCCGATCAATGTAGCTCCTGAATTCCGACTCAAGCTGAGTTGCTTTTTGCCGGTCATGCTTATGACAACAAGTTAAGCCATACAATAAGGGTTAAAAGACTTACCAGAACACATGCAGTTTATTGCATGGCATAGTCTGTCTACATCCCATGTACCCATGGGTGAATATCAGGAGTTACTTGACCTTACTTTACGCCCGTCTGCTCATAACTCAGTGCTCACAGACGCTCACATTTTAGAAACATATCACGTGGTGAAGTCAAACGATGGCCAGCCATTAAAAGTCATGAGTTATACACGTGGGGACCTGATGAGATGTGTTTTCAAGCAACACTTTAGGTGTGTTAGACAATTAGGGAATGTCTAAGTAGATGTGTGTTTGGTCAAACTGTTAGACAATAAAGGAATGTCAAAGTAGCCTGTGTTTGGTCAAACTGTTAGACAGTAAGGGAATGTCAAAGTAGCCTGTGTTTGGTCAAACTGTTAGACAATAAGGGAATGTCAAAGTAGCTTTGTGTTTGGTCAAACTGTAAGACAATAAGGGAATGTCAAAGTAGCTGTGTGTTTGGTCGAACTGAGCTAAAAGATAATTATAATGCTTATATCAACTCACTCTGTTTGGTAAAAAGTTTGTACACATTATTTCTCCCATTTTTTATCTCGGATCAAGTTGAAATTTTGCAAAATTATTTCTTTTACCTGACAAAACAAGAATCAATTTAAAAAAATAATCATTTAGTTATTTAACTTCTGGTAATTAATTACTTTGTTTGGTATCAAATAAAGGAAAGAAAGTGTTACTTGACGTGTGCTGTTATAAGTTGAATTAGTCCCCTTTATACTTGCTAAGTCGCCGCTTTAAAGTTTTCAATGACCACGAGATCACGAGACAACTCTAAAAGTATACAAGCATTCCCCTTTAACATTAACACTAATCCCCCCCCCCCCCTTTTTTTTTTCTCCTCCCCCCACACCTTCCCAACTGGTCCAGACAAGTGATGGAATCATGCGGATTGAGAAAGCTAAAAGATTAGCAGGAACTAGCGCCAAGCAAAAACAATTGGTCAACTATTTGTAATCGCACAGATTTTATTATTGTTAGTGTAGATCTGTTACAAATGTAATGACACGAATGATCCAAAACTACTTGATACAACTACACTTGATATAAGCTTTTTTTTTTAAAAGTATTTTTTAATATTTTCCATGCCATCCTTTTCTAAATGTTTTATTTGCAAAGTCTGAATTCAGGTTGTCTGTTTCATAGGATCTCATTGTTTGGAAGTACTGATTGAACAGAGTCATCATTTGATTTGCATTTGAACCGTGAAATGACTGAATCCCTGTGTACTTGCGTGTGTGTGTGTGTGAGAGCACTTGTTCTTCTTGACGACTTCACTGACACATGCCCGTTTGTTGTTTTTTTGTGTTGTTTTTTTGTATCTAAATGTTTTGTTCTAAGATTATCTCATAGATCTAGTAAAATATATATTAGTTACTTAATTAGCATTTGATTGCCATTTACGAACTCAAAGTTTTGAATGATGGGTTGAATCTTATTCCTTGGAAATGTCATTTTCACCCTCAACATCTTGCTACAACACCAGCCCTGGAATTCTAGATTATAAATATTTATATTTTTTAGGCCAAATGTTTTATCCTGGGATTTGGAAAGAACCGCTAGTATAACCTCTCTCCCAGTCCACAGTACTTTGTACAAGTTGATATATTGAGTTCCGATGTTAAAGGAATTCGTATTCCGTCAGATCTCTTGTTCACATTTAGTCGAGTTCGCATAAAAATGTTTTCATTATTTCAATGTTTAGGTCCATGAACCTCCCTTGGTGTGCTCCCCTGAGCTCTTTTTTATATTAAAAAAAAATGAGATAGATTGATCTCCATGCATTAGACTTATACATGTACAAAAGATAGATCTATAGGAGTTAGTTTTCAGTAAGAAAAAAGAAGTGTTCCCAACTAATATGTTTATTTACTTGGAGAGTTTACATGATTTCTGATTCTGCATTAGCTTTTAGTTGGGCCTCAGATAAGTGTCCCGTGGTCTTCATGAGAGCTCTCCAATCAGATAAGTGTCCCGTGGTCTTCATGAGAGCTCTCCAACTGTCTCTATCAGAGGCCATCTGCTGTTAGCTACTGTTGGCGCCTGAGTTGATCTTGATAGTTCTTCCTTGAAGTTTGGGTGGGGGTGGAAACATTTTTACGTCATCCCCCTTACATACATCGCTCATGGATAACGACTTTGTCAGCATCGGCTGTGGCAAAATATGTAGGTCGTACTTATTGCTTCCCATGTTTAGTTACTTCATCAATTGAACATGGGGTCTCTTTAATATTTTTTTTCTTCGTCGTTTGTATTTATTTGTTGTAACAATCAAGCATCCTAAAACTGTTTCTATCACCCAAAGTATTTCTACTGTCATCTTGGATGGACATTTGACATTTGTAATTGTCGCCATTGTAATGTTGCAAGACTAATGTACTAGCGAAAACTGATTCTGTTTTGTTGTGTGTGTGTGTGTGTCTAATTATGCTTTTAAATGCGTGCTTTGAACGCTTTCCTAGTCACTCGACCTCGATCTGGAACAAAACGTTCAATGGCCTCTACTGATGACCACTGCTGTACATGACTGGGTTCTCTTTCCTTTTGGATACTGCAAGCTTGGGCGTCTGCTTGACTTGTAGGCAAATACTGCAATACTTCTGACTTACAAATTATGTTCTAAACCTTTTTGTTCCCTGCGACTTTTCCGTCCTTATATATTTATCAAAATGTTCTTTCTCTTTAATCAGTCTCCGAACTCCGACTTATTATTATTATTTTTTTGACATCAGTCCTTTTCGTACAGACGTATTCCAGCTTTGAGGACTTCTTCAAAAACCAAGGTTAGTCAGGGCATAGTGGGAGAAGATAGAGATCGTTCTCAGGGTTCAATACTATAAACAATAAGCTTAGATCTTCTTAATAATAAGCTCGTGACAAAATGTCATAACTTTATGTCCTAGAGTTTACTTCATCAGATCTGTTTGTTTTTTTCATAATACAACAAAAATCAGATGGCGATTTGACATTTATTAGTTGTATTTTATAAGCTAATCACAACTTCGTATGCACCACACGTGACCTTATGACGGTTAGTTAATGGTAATTTTATCGCTTTATAGTGTTGGATTTATAACTTATTTATTGCTGTTCGATCAATAAGATATTTATTTTCGGAATTACATCTAACAATAGGTCTCAACTGTAAAGAGAACTCTATTAAAATCAATAATTAATTTTATTTTACAATCGTTTACCTGATAGCCAATTAATATGCCGACACACAGATGTATTGTTATTTTAGTTTATTATTGCTTGTTTTCTGAAACCATTTTGTAAGTACAAAAAGTGCCATTGAAATAGTGTCATGAGATCCTCATCTCCAAAACCAATCAAATATCCTTCGCTATCATCTCCATTACAGCCGTCTTCTTATCGAAATTAAAATCGAAGAGGCCAACATTTGTATAATAACTCCGACATATTAGAGAACATTACAAACTTTTGAGTCACTTGATTTTAAGTTCAGTTTGGGTAACTTCATTCATTTCCACTTTTGACAAACTTGGTCACTCGAAAAATCATTACAACTGACTTTCTCCCTCTGGTACTACAACTGACTTTCTCCCTCTGGCATTACATCTGACTTTCTCCCTCTGGTATTACATCTGACTTTCTCCCTCTGGTACTACAACTGACTTTCTCCCTCTGGCATTACATCTGACTTTCTCCCTCTGGTATTACATCTGACTTTCTCCCTCTGGTATTACATCTGACTTTCTCCCTCTGGTATTACATCTGACTTTCTCCCTCTGGTATTACAACTGACTTTCTCCCTCTGGTACTACAACTGAAATTCACCCTCTGGTATTACATCTGACTTTCTTACTCTGGTATTACATCTGACTTTCTCCCTCTGGTATTACATCTGACTTTCTCCCTCTGGTATTACATCTGACTTTCTCCCTCTGGTATTACAACTGACTTTCTCCCTCTGGTACTACAACTGAAATTCACCCTCTGGTATTACATCTGACTTTCTTACTCTGGTATTACATCTGACTTTCTCCCTCTGGTACTACAACTGACTTTCTCCCTCTGGTATTACATCTGACTTTCTCCCTCTGGTATTACATCTGACTCTCTCCCTCTGGTATTACATCTGACTTTCTCCCTCTGGTATTACATCTGACATTCTCCCTATGGTATTACATTTGACTTTCTCCCTCTGGTACTACAACTGACTTTCTCCCTCTGGTATTACATCTGACTTTCTCCCTCTGGTATTACATCTGACTTTCTCCCTCTGGTACTACAACTGACTTTCTCCCTCTGGTATTACATCTGACTTTCTCCCTCTGGTATTGCATCTGACTTTCTCCCTCTGGTATTACATCTGACTTTCTTCCTCTGGTATTACATCTGACTTTCTCCCTCTGGTATTACAGCTGACTTTCTCCCTCTGGTATTACATCTGACTTTCTCCCTCTGGTATTACATCTGACTTTCTCCCTCTGGTATTACATCTGACTTTCTCCCTCTAGTATTACAGCTGACTTTCTCCCTCTGGTATTACAGCTGACTTTCTCCCTCTGGTATTACATCTGACTTTCTCCCTCTGGTATTGCAGCTGACTTTCACCCTGTTTTTTAAATTATTAATTTAATTTTTAAGTTCAAAACGTTTTATGGGAACGTCAATAATTTGCCCATTATTTACATTCTTGGAGGTGTGGTGGCTCAGCGGTAAAGCGTGGCTTCCGAAGCGAGAGGTCCAGAGTTCACATACTACTATTGCCCACACAAGCACCATCCTTATCTTTCCTTCATTACTAACAAACATAAAAAAAGCAAGGAGCACGTTGGAGGCAGTCATTTTCAAACCGCAAGAAGCCAACCTTTGACCTCTGTCTCTGCCAAGCAGCGACTTAACTCGAACCCATTTGCAGAGTGAGCCAGGTCAAGGTAACCAGATGTAAAAAAAAAAAAAACTCCTCCGTATCTCCTCCCTCATTGTGATGCTCTCTCCCCCCCCCCCCACAATCATGTCTGCTTTATCTGAAATAAGTTTGTGTGTGTGTGTGTGTGTGGCAGTGAAACGTAAGAGAGGGGAGGAGGGGGAGCAAGAATATTTCAATTATCGTCTTTTAAAAAAAAAGTACCCATAAGCCCCCAGGTTCTTTCAATCTGGTCTACAAGATTAACTAGAACTAGATTTAGTGTTAGACACAAGGGTTATAATCACGTTCTTGGTCAAGTATTTGTTTTGTAAGCGTCTGTCAAAAACTTTGGCACATCTTTGCCTTATTAAAAATTAAAAAGTTGAATCGGCAAAATAATACAGGAAAAGGAAAGAGACCAAAAAAAAAAAAAAAACCCACCTTAAAGTTATGACATAAAAATGTCACGGACCTGATAATGACATAAAAACTGACATGTCCTTAAGATGACATCGTGTAATACATCATCGCTGGCACACAACCTGCTGGCACAAAAGGTCATTATGAAGCTTCTTGTCTGCCGCTGTTGTTGGCGCGTGATGAATTGTGTTTGCGCGTGATGAATTGTGTTTGCGCACTGACGTATAGAAAATAGTCTTCCAGGAGGTTTAGAGTTAAAATTAAAAAGATCTAGACATATCAACGCACACATCAGATGGAGCTCCCAACTGTTTGGAAGTGGGAGTTGCTCAGAGGTGGGAACTTCCTATCTTTAGAGAACGAAGTTTGGAAAATTTCCGCCTTGGGCTTTTCATTAGTTTATGATTTCATTTAGCCGTTGAAAAGATTGCGACGGTATGATTGAAGATTAAAAGATTGGCTAATGAATCTTAAAACAAGAAATAAATTTGTTGCATAATTTTGTCGTAAATATTTTGAAAAGTATTTTTAAAAATGTTTACATTATTTTTTCAAAATGTTAAGTATATTAGATACCTGAAGATATTTTCGGAATGAGATTTCACAAATATTTTTACAAAGCTTTTATCAACTCTGTCTGTCTGTCTGTCTGTCTTCTAAAAATTGTGAACATGTTATTTCTCCCACGTCCCATCCTTCGATCAAGTTGTAACTTTGTTACAATTAGTCATTGTTTAATTCAAAGCATAAATCAAACAAAAAAGAGTACCAGTTAACTAATAATTTAATTGTAATTAATTGAGTTAGTGTAATATTGATTAAGGAAAAAACTCTTGCAGTATTGGAAGATAATGTGGAGTTTTCCCCTTAAAAATCTTTTTTTTTTTTTTTGGATGTTTTTCAAAAGTATTTTAGTATATTTATTTCTATTTATTTGTCTGGCTAGAAAAGACCCACTATTAGTAGAATATATAAAGCCTTTATTATTTAGAACAGGCACATGTTAGTACAATAGGGTCTCTGTTAAAAGAGTCCCAGGCGAAGTTGGGGATATTATTTTTAGGGCGTCTCTGAGTCCGCTAAGCTCAATCGGGCGTTAAATTCAGTTGATGACTTCTGGTACAAAGGCCAAACTGCTGACCTTAACAAATAGCTTGATGGACTGTTGGCCCCAGCCTAAGTTTTAGTAATAGTCTTATCATTTATTAATACATCGACAACTATTTGGAAACTTACAGACTTTCAATAGATCAGAGCTTGAAAAGCGGGGACTTCATATGGACTTAGGGTTGATTTGATTCTCATAAGTATAAATTTAGAGTTCATCTTTGGTTTCGAGTTCTTTCAATCTCTTCAAATGGGCTGTCAACGCCTTCACCTGGTGATTGGAGGATGGAAGACCTAATCAATGTCAACATTCATGATTGAGGTGCAAAGGGAGCTAGGGGGAAAAGGGCGACACTGTCAATATTGAACTTAGCAGCCCTGAGAGGCAGGGAGGACTGTGGTTTAACAGCCAACTACCTTGTTGATTCTCTCCATTGAGCCGATGTTTCATCACTGAAGAGCTCTGAGACTTCCTCAGGCAAACGTCAACTCTTTTCTCAGTGTTGTATAAACACTCCACAATGACAATGTTTTGGTTTTCACTCCCCCCCCCCCCCCCCCCCAATTTTTTAAAATCTTTCTTGTAGAATTTTTATATGATTTTCATTCATTCAGATGTTAAAATGTACTACATATGTAGATCTACTTAAAATTTCGATGCGAAACAGAAGAACATTTTCAACAATATACCTTTACACTCCTCACCCTCTCTCTCTCTCCCTCTCTCTCTCGCCCTCTCTCTCTTTCGTCCTCTCCCTCCCTCTCCCTCTCTCTCTCTCTCCCTCTCTCTCTCTCTCTGCTTGGCTTGTAAACAAAATGTTAACATTAAACGTGTACATTAAAAAAAAACATTAAACTATGACCCACACAAAAACTTCAACCATTTTCAAGGTTTACTAGACCATTGATTTTTTTAATATACATTCAAAACAATTTTATTTCGATAGTTTTCCATTTTTAAAGCCTTTTAAATGTGTCATCCTGACCCTCTGGCTACAAATTATTGTTATATTTTATGATTGGCCTGTACGCTGTGCTGCGACTTTCTCGTTCTGGGTGGTCCTGCTCTCGCTCTGTCTCTCTATACTAATACATGTGTTGACTTGACATACAGCAATATAAATGACAAATGCCAGATAGGAAAAAAAATGAAGTAGATATGCCGTAGCAGAATCATCGAGTTAATTGCACGTAGACATTCATACATACTTGTTGGGTTGAATTAGCGTTAAACTTCTAGGGAGAGATAGGAGGGAGGGGGGGCTAAGTATTGGCCAGGTACCTGAGAAGCTCTCCTGCTGTTTACCTAATTAGTCTCGCCATTTAGTTTTCACCCCCCCCCTCCCGTTAGCTTAGAATATGGCAAAAGCTTGATTCGGACTTTGTTATTTTGGAAATAACATAACAACAAAAATATTTTGAACCTTAATACTCTGGTCTCGGAAGTTTTTCCCCTTACCAATCTTACGTACACTCAGAATTAGGACCGACACACGAAGTTTTATTCCCCTTTGCCTGTGTTTCTCTTTGACCCACAATAGAGCAGCCAGAACTGAGCATTACATATGTAATAATAGGCACATATTTTACCCCCCCCCCCTCCAGGTGTCATTTAGCATCGCACATTATCTCAAGGCATTACTTAAAACATACCAATATTAGACTATTGCTTGATACATACCAACATTAGACTATTGCTTGGTACATACAAATATTAGACTATTACTTAATACATACCAATATTAGACTATGATAATTAAAAACAATGTCCAGTTGTGACAAATATATTTGAAAAAAAGTATTAGAATGTTTAAAATAGTGCCACCACTCACACTCAATCACATAATTTAAAATGAAAATAATATACGAATATCCCTTGGTTTCAAATTAAACAAATATGGAACGTGTTTCAAAAAAAAGGAACTTGTATCATAAATATCAGCCAAAGGTGTAGTGAAAACTTGTAAAACATTTTATTGTCAATACACATTTTGGAAGCCCCAATTATACCCAGCCACATGCTCAAACAAATTGTTTCCACATTACACCAACAACCACGTTTTATTTTTACATCCATTTTAAACCAAACCAGCGGGCACGCCATTTTGGACTTCAAAATGTCCTGTTTATTTCACGTAATGCAGCCACTGGAATTAATCTAATTTTTTTGCCGTGTTTCAAACTGGACCGGAAGTGTCTAGCAGAAGTATTTGGACAAGGTTTTCGATTGCCTTGTAAAGCATTTATTTCTGAAACTCGCTCATATCACATCACATCAGTCACTTTACGCATTTTTAGTGTTTAACAGGCAGGTCAGTTACGGGACATTAGCATAAATTGTATGTAAAGTTTTTAAAACTGTAGCTTAGAGATGATATGCTTGAAATGGAATATAATTTCATGAAACATCGAAATGTAGCAAGAAGTGCAACTATTCGTAAGAGTTTTAATAAAAATTCCTTTGATTAAATCCAATCCATATATTCTATTTGCGATGCATTGAGACTATTTTGATTACGATAGTTGTTTCAAGATTGAAGTCGAATATGAAGAGTTCCTTTAAAGTAGCGTCTTCCTCCGCCCAAACAGTGGACTTAAAAAAGTAAAATAGCATTTATACATACAACACCGTACCACAACTTACAAATTGAATAGCATCCAAAATTTAAGACACTCAGTAAGACGCAAAGAACAAAACGCATATCTTATTCTATATGATAGGACGAATTCATATAAGTTCTCCAATCTTTCTTTTGTAACTTAAAAGTGTGAAACAAATTGTCATAAAAGCCAATAAGTAGAGTTTTATCCTCTAATTATCATGCACGATTAGATTGGCGTCTGAATACGCGAAGGAAGTAATGATCTTTTTTTTTAAAGTTCTTTAATTAATAAGATACGGATAATATCATGTGAGGTGTAAGGAAAAATGACTTCACTTTGTGACATTTTTTTTTATCATGCCAAAGAAATGGACTTTTCGAGGAGGTCGTAGGGGGATTGAAGAAAGCCAAAGATTGAAAGCAACAAAATTGTACGGAAGCACTTCTCGGGACTTTAATGTGCGACGTCAGACAGGAATGGTTTAAAGTGTAGATGTACTCACGAGATGAATGACGCGACCTTGTCAGAGGTGTGCTCCAAGACTGGCGTTAATAGAAGTTACAGGGTGCTCTGAGATCGAGTGAAGGGAGTCAATGCACCCTCAGTGGGGTTGCTCGAGTTGTCTTAAGCAAAATCAGTCAGAAGTCGAGACTTTTAGACTGGCTTGCCGCCTTCCTCCGTCAGCAGCATCTGGTGATCGTCTCGTCCAGTCTATTCATACAGGTTATGCTTACGCTAAGTCGATGTGTGGACATCTAATAATCTCGCTTCAAAATTTGACGATTTTATAAAAGTCATCGAATGTGACAATAAGACTTACACTGAGCGTTTAACGTGAACATCCTATTGGACAATTTATAATGAGCATTATACGTGACGATAATATTGGTCCCAATTGAACGGCTCGTCATGGGATATTTGTCAGCGTGAATGTCTAAGCCGCTTTCGACATCAACTGATGAAGTGTAGCTTTAATCTTAAAGGAAACTTGCTTTGAAAGACTTTATAAGCGCAAGCCAAGAAGAAATTGAAAGTTCTGTTGACAAGATCTATAAACTGACCTCAAGATAGATTGAAGTCTCCTTCCAAACTTATCTCGCAGTTGTAGATAAAGTGCCTGTTTCCAGAACTAAAGTTTGCTGGGGACGGCTATTAACTAAATTTATCTCTGTTCCGTTGGCCTCCTTCAGCCCCGAAGGGATGAAAGGCTTGACATTAGCTATTGTCGGAATAATGTCGCCTACACAGCAGTCCCACCCCCTTCAAGCTGATGTATCCATAGGAACGGTAGTGCCAATACATTTTGAGATCAGCAGCATTGCAGGCTCTGACAGGGTGTAACTATATTTAAGGGTCACCTGCTCCTGATTTTTTCCTCAGGGTTGACTCCAGAAAGCTTTCTAATGTTTGGTTATAGTCGGAAGGCAATAGAGGTTTTAAAAATCTCTGCCGTTTAAATATTTTGTGTATTTGAAGATGTCTTTTACTTTGTGTTCTTTTGTTGCATTACGTTACTGCTGTATTGTAATAATCCTACCTGACGTAGTTCTACAGACCACAGGATTAGCGACCAAGTTATATTTATTTTTCTCCATTTTGCTTTTTGCGATGTGTTGAGGTAATTCCTCTAGGGTGCACCAAAGGGCTTCGGACGTGAGGTATTCCCCGTCCTCCACCGCGTCTCCCACAGTCTCTCTCCCTCCCTCTCGTTTCTCTCTCTTGTCAAACAGTGAAGTCGTAGAGAATGTGGTCATGCATCCAATAATCTGTCCTGTAACGTAACATCCAAAGTAGTTACTTTTTAAAGGGTTGGCGTATCTGGTCTAGATATAGGAGAATATCAAAACAAATCTACTCTATTTTTCGTATATATTTCATATAATTTTAGCTTCCTAAAACTAAACACTAGATCTAGTTAGTTTCAGTGTGCACCATATTTTGTGCACCTTGCTAGCGAAGTCATGGCAACGTACGTTTTGGACATTGTGCGGTTTAATTATTTTTTTTGGACCAGTTATACAATCTAAAGCTAGAACTGGATCGAGATTTAATAGAAAAGAAAATTCTTCGTATTTAAAATTGTCTTATTATGTTTCTTTTTTTTTTTTTTTAAATATATATTTTCGGTGCAAAGGTCACCATGCTCCAGAAGTTAATGCTCAGTGCTGCCACCACGTCATGGCGGCGATATGCTAGACACTTTTTGTTCCCGCCAAGATGACACTGCCGGGGACTTTCATGGCCGCATCAAAATGTCATGTGAACAGATTATGCATTGTCTGTCTGTGTTTCTGACACCGCTCTTGCAAGACGTTCTGCGCGCCAGCCATTTTGGTTGAGAATCTAGGACAAGAAGTTAAAAGGGGGGGGGGAGGGAAGGAGGACGAAGCCGCCATAAGTGAAGCAACTTGGTTGAAAGATTCTGTCCTAAAGAGGCACCTAGCGAACATTGCAACGATCACAAGATTTGTCTCCCCCTCCCCGCTTTTTTTCTGTGGCGGGAACATTTTGTAAGTTGTCGTCTGGACATATTCTCGGATTGTTTAAGATTTCTGTCAAGCAAAACTTTCTAGTGTGTGTCGTCTGCCGCGCAATGATCGGCAGGTATGAAATGGAAAACAAGGGGAGATAAAGGGTGAGGGAAGGCTGGTAAAGTCAGCAGCGGTACATATCGTTCAGCGTGGCCTCCCTTGACCTAACCAATTCCCCCTTTTTTCACCCCTTCTTTTGCTCTTTCGTCCGCTGAAATTTACAACCGACTTATTTTTAAACCCTCCTGTCCTCCGGCGTATGTGTGTTCGTATGCGTGCGTCTTTGCGGAAGGTAAGAGGAGCATGTGGAGTAGACGGAGGAAGAAAAGAAGTCTAAAAAAAAAAAAAAGTAAAAAGGTACCCTTGTGCCCTGCTTGTGGTTCACTGAGGACATTCTGTGTAACCCTATTGCGGTGCGTTGACGAAGGTGGCTGTACTAGAAGTCAAGGTATGTGTTCTTTTCTGTGCCACTTCTTAGATCAACAGTGTTGTAGTGTCAGGAGAGTATAGTCGCGGCTGCGATAGCATAGCTTGGAATATTGTGTTGTCGTATCGGTTGTAATTAGTGTTTTGTATGTGGTTAGTTCTACGAAAGAATATGTATCTGGATATGTCGAGATCTAGTCTGCTGAGATCTACATACTAGTTCTAGATCTAGGTTTTTTTTGTTTGTTTTTTTTGTGCGAGGTTATGATTGTGTGTGTGTTGGTCCTGTCATGGTGCTTTGTACTCTCTGTTCTTTTAAGTTTGTATGTGTGTGTGTTTGTTTAGTTCAGGTCTGCTCGGGTTTGTTGGTGTGTCGTGTCGGTACTAAACAGAAGCACCCAGTCATGTACTCATTTTTTCATTTACGTCGTGTCCTACAAATATTTTTGCCGAAATGTTATGCTATGTTTTGGTGATACCGGTAATTAGAAATTTTGTTTATCTGTTTTCAACTCTCTCTCCCTCTCTCTCTCTTTATCTCTCTCTACTATCCTCCTCTCTCTCTCTCTCTCTCTCTCTCACTTCCTACACACACGATGTCATGCTAAGTAGTGAGTGTTCATTCAACTCCTTATTAAAACCCAACGTGTTTTCGCTTCTTACGAGTTTGTCGTCTGCACCTTGTTCTAAGTAAATGTTTCTTGAGCATATTACTTCGTTACCTGCACCTTAGGCGATATATCTCCATGTAAATAGGTCAAGACATCCGCCATCAAATTACATTGTTCCAAGTACATGTGTGTGTGTGGGCGACTGTATATGTGAACGAAATTCAGCGAAAAAGAAAAACAATACCTATTTTATACTAGGCTACAAGTAAGGGAAACCTGAACTGTATGTACAAATAGAACACAAGATTCCAGGCAGATCCACAAACAGAGAGGCAGACGTTACAATGAGACTCTAAGTACAGATATAGGAGACGGAAGCTCGTGACAACCTTTGAGTTGAATGCATGAATGTACTTGTGTGAATGTGCGTATTTTTTATGCCTGTATTGTGATTGTGATTGTGTGTATGCATATGTAATTGCTCATTTGATCCTCTAGTCTAGTGAAAGACATGGACACAGGGCCGGCCCTAGCATTTGCTGGGCCCTATGCGAAACGGATCGCGCGGGGCTTAGTTTGGATAGGGATAAGCATAATGTCAAAATTATTTTTTTTAAATTAGAAAATAGGCCTACTTTCGTCTTTGGAATAAATTTTTATCAAATGAAAGCTCGCAATGCCACTTTTTTATTTATTGACACCCCAAAATGTCAATTTCGTCTATTCTTCAGGGGATTTGAATAAATTCAAAAAAAGTTCAGGACTTTATCGTATATTTTGCCTTTTCCTGAGATTTGCTGTAGGCCCTGGAAAATCAGGAGGTCGCGAAAACCGTGTTATTTTATATACGTTATTATGTATTAATTTAATAATGTACACTTAGCGCGGGGCCTATGAAAGCGCGGGGCCCACTGCGACCGCATAGACTGCAGTGGGCTAAGGCCGGCCCTGCATGGACAGACGTATAACATACCAAAGACCAATTAATGGCATGGACAGACCTGACAACAAACTATTGTCCAATCAATGACATGGACAGATATGACGACAAATTATTGACCAATCAATGAAGTGGATAGAGTCTGGAAACAATCTATTGACCAATAGACATGGACAGACCTGACAACAAACTATTGTCCAATCAATGACATGGACAGACACTGGCAACAAATAGTTGATGTTGATAATAGCATTACCTCTCCCACACACCCTGTGTCTCTCCCCCCCCACACACTGTGAAAGCGACATCACACCCCCCATCGATCACGTGCTACAGGATCAACTTGATCGATCTCGTCCTGATAACTCCCCCCCCCCCCCCCCATCCCGTTTAGACGCCACGATTGTCTCAATACGCGCGTGTAGTCGTACATGGGAAATCAAGCGTGTCAGTGGATTAACACAAAGTTGACTTCATCATTTTTTGTCATGTTTTTAGATCTCAAAGGATGCATTGAGGTTTACCTGGTGTTATCATGTATGGAAACCGAGGTTTAACCACTGTCTACGCCCGCTAATTTGATCACAATCATAAATTAGTTACTTGATTTTTTGTTTCTTCTTGAACCACTCTTGTCCTCTACAACATCCAGCCGCCTTTCTTTGGGTATAGTATTTATTTGTCCAATATCTAGATGTTGTTGAAAGTATCTATGATCTACATAAGTGTGTGATAGTCTACTTCAGTAGGTGATAAGGTCTACATCAGTATGTTGGGATAACTTGTCATAATACTAACTGGATAACTTATGTACTCCCATTGCATAAAATGCAAACTTTTCCAAAGCACTTTTTACCCATTTGGCGTCGTTATTTAAAAAGAAAAGCTGTGTCCACTCGAGGGGGACAGAACGCACGCCTGTGGAAATCTCGGTTGTACTAGATCGTCTGCTATTGGTTATTGATCAAGACAGCAAGGATGTGAGTTTTTCGTCATTTACTGTAACTCTTCTTGTCTCTCTCTCTCTCTCCTTTTCTTTTACTTCTCTCTCTCTCTCTACTTTACTTGTCTCCCTCTCTCTCTCTCTCTCTCTCTCTACTTTACTTGTCTCCCTCTCTCTCTCTCTCTCTCTACTTTACTTGTCTCCCTCTCTCTCTCTCTCTCTCTCTACTTTACTTGTCTCCCTCTCTCTCTCTCTCTACTTTACTTGTCTCCCTCTCTCTCTCTCTCTCTACTTTACTTGTCTTCTGAACTCTGGTACATTTCTAATTGCTTTATTCTGTCTTCCTTAACTTTCTCCCTTATCAATTCTTACTTTCTTCTACTCCTGGTCTCTTTTAATCCGTAGATTTCACGCCGGACTCTGTTTATAGAGACTACCGGAATGTTTTTGTATTTATATAGACTACCGTAATGTTTTTGTATTTATATAGACTACCGTAATGTTTTTGTATTTATATAGACTACCGTAATGTTTTTGTATTTATATAGACTACTGTAATGTTTTTGTATTTATATAGACTACCGTAATGTTTTTGTATTTATATAGGCTACCGGAATGTTTTTGTATTTATATAGACTACCGTAATGTTTTTGTATTTATATAGGCTACCGGAATGTTTTTGTATTTATATAGGCTAGTGTGATGTTTTTGTATTTATATAGGCTACCGTAATGTTTTTGTATTTATATAGGCTAGTGTGATGTTTTTGTATTTATATAGACTACCGGAATGTTTTTGTATTTATATAGGCTACCGGAATGTTTTTGTATTTATATAGGCTAGTGTGATGTTTTTGTATTTATATAGGCTACCGTAATGTTTTTGTATTTATATAGGCTAGTGTGATGTTTTTGTATTTATATAGACTACCGGAATGTTTTTGTATTTATATAGACTACCGTAATGTTTTTGTATTTATATAGACTACCGTAATGTTTTTGTATTTATATAGACTACCGTAATGTTTTTGTATTTATATAGACTACCGTAATGTTTTTGTATTTATATAGACTACCGTAATGTTTTTGTATTTATATAGGCTACCGGAATGTTTTTGTATTTATATAGACTACCGTAATGTTTTTGTATTTATATAGGCTACCGGAATGTTTTTGTATTTATATAGGCTAGTGTGATGTTTTTGTATTTATATAGGCTACCGTAATGTTTTTGTATTTATATAGGCTAGTGTGATGTTTTTGTATTTATATAGACTACCGTAATGTTTTTGTATTTATATAGGCTAGTGTGATGTTTTTCTTATCTTCTGGTTCTTTACCTTAGCGAACTTATAAAGCTAGATTTATGTGCCGGTGTGTGTGCGTATGTGTATTTGAATTTATAGAGAAAGGGGGGTGGGAGATATGACGCGGAGGATATATCTGACAGGTATATTAGTTGTGTGTCGTGTCCGACACGATTCCATTGCGACACTTTCCCTTCTAGCCCTCCCCCTCCCCTTTTCTCAAACCAAAACAGGTAATGTCGTCTTGAGTCGCCCGCTCTAGCGGAACTGATTGTGGCGAGAGCTCGCGCTCTAAACATTGTTAATTGATGCCTTTTTTTTTTTTTTCTACCGACCTTTCTTTAAAAGGATCTTAGAAATCAGTTATCGATTGCTTCAAATTCTAAATTAGGTTTTAAACAAAAATTAAGCATAGATTTAGGTATCGATTTCAGAAAGCTGCCTTTTCAGACTCGGCGGAAACTTGGAAAGGGCTGGTAGTCGTATTCGCAGTCTGGTAGTCGCATTTTATGAAGTGGTGACGTAATCTGAACCGGATTAATTGGTTGGTATAGAATCCTATACTGCACACATTGCTAATGTCCCTTTGACTAGTGTTCACTCTAACGTGTCCTATTCTACAGCGCGCATATCTACTCACAGTGTCTGCCTAGTACCAGAGTGTTGTACACTTTATTTATCCCACACCTTTTCTTGAATCAAGTTGAATATTCAAACATCATTTTTTTTTTGTACCAAAAAAAAAAATAGATATCGATGAAAAAATAAAAATTAAGTAATTATTCGTAATTATTTTTTGGTATCGAAAAAAAAAAGAAAAGAAATGCTACTTATTCAGAGATCTCGCTGTATCTGTGGAACTATG
Organism: Biomphalaria pfeifferi; assembly: GCA_030265305.1. Lineage (NCBI taxonomy): Eukaryota > Metazoa > Mollusca > Gastropoda > Planorbidae > Biomphalaria > Biomphalaria pfeifferi. Next base: position 2,014,630 of record JASAOG010000109.1, on the reverse strand, counting down.
TTCCTTCTTACATTTTGTACAAGTTTCTTCTTCCACTTTGTTGGATTAAGTTTACATATTCATAGTCGATGACAATATGTGAATCAATAAAAAATTAACCTTATAGTTAAGAAATTAGTGGTAACCAACTAATTTTGTTTTCTATAGAAAAGGTAGCTTAATGTAGCAGTATTGAAATATATGGCAGTGATTGTGAAGTATTATGTCATTATACCCTCATGGTAAAAAAAAATCATTAGATCTAAGTATATTCACTTTTTGTTTCGCGCCATATTTATTCTCGTCTCACCCGGGCACCAGTGTAGGACCCGGACACAAATGTAGGACTCGGGCACAAGTGTAGGACTCGGGCACAAGTGTAGAACTCTTGCATCAATATAAGATCCTGGCACCGTATAGGACCTGAGAACCAGTGCAGGGCCCGGGCACCAGTGCATGGCTTAAATGTCGAGGCTAATGACCTCTTGCCCTTCTAAGTCCTTCAGTATTGTTTCAGCTCTACTTTGTGTCTCTGTCATCAAGTCTTTTGTTGTCAACAGCATTCTTTGGTTTCTCGTCACACAAATGTCCAAGACCTTGAGGCTAAAAGTATTTCCGCTCACAAACACACACGCGTTTGGTTGTTTCTTGTTGAGTAGCTGATTATTATTCTTACATTTTTCATACAAGCAGAAAATTGTAGATCTTGAGGGTAGAAAAATATAAATTATTATTCTTAAATGATATTGACTAAAATTCTTAACGTGTAACCCATTATCCCCAAAGCTCTTTTACTCCCCCCCCCCCCCTCCTGAATTTAATGATGGGATAGAAAATGTGCATGAATATTTCAGTTGCACTAAATAACTTCAAGATTAATTTGAAAACTGTACAATCTGATACAATTTCTAATTGAGATTTCTAACTTTAGAGTCAGCAAATACACACACGACACACTTGATCAATACACACACGACACACTTGATCAATACACACACGACACACTTGATCAATACACACACGACACACTTGATCAATACACAGACGACACACTTGGATATTGTTTCATTTCGTACCAGCATCCTTCGTCTGAGCAGCCAAATACACGCAGCTATGATTTAGTGGCAATACCAAGCTGTCAATAAGTTCTAATTGTTTTCTTGAAGATAAAGCGTCAAATTTTTAACATTTCTTGTAATTGTTTTTGAAAAATCTTGGAGGGAAAAAAAAGATAAAAGAACAAGATTATGACCTCTTGACGTCGGTTACAGTTGGGACGGACCACGTGACACAAGGGGAAAGTGCTCAACTTTGTTGTTATTGTCGTAGTTGTATTTGTGTGTCAGAGTACTTGTATGTATGTATGTGAGAGCACTTCTGTATCTCAAATGAAGTGGTTGAAAGTCCCAGACTCAAACGTGTAATTTCTGAACTGGCGCATCGCTCATTATCTCTGACACTAATTGTACCCTAGTCTCTAGGCAACAGTTTAGGTCGATGGGAATGGGGTGGCGCCCAGGTGGCCTGATTAAGACCAGCGTGACTTAGTGACATAAGTCAAGACCTTAAGTATCCACACGATTTCTCCACCCCTGTCCTGAGATATCAAACAAAAACAACAAAAATAAGGACGTAAGTTTATTGATTGATTTTGTGGCTTGTTTGTCACTCACTTCACGACTTAAGAAGGAGCTTCATTTGGTTCTCACATCTCACTCGATAGCTTAGCAGGGATTCTCATCTGTTTCAGTGGTATACACATGATATGTGCGCCTGCTTGTCTCTGCTGTACACGTGTACACAAGGTCTGTACACAACCTGTGCTCTGTCCTCCTACACGCCACATCAAGTTCACGTAAGGACACGCTGCTCATCCAACTCACGTTCTGTGTGTGTCGCGCACGTGTTAGAACTCACGTAGAGGCGGACCCACTCAAGGTCCTTAGCGCTCTCTGTTCATCTCTTTGTCTTTGGCTACTTTACTTACTTCTGATGTCTTTCTTACTTCTCCCCTCCCCCTTTCTCTCCCTCTTTTCTCTTTCTCTTCGCTTTCTCTTATTTGAAGTCTGTTCTCGAGTATGGACAAAGGGATATAGATATATCTAGTACATCGATGTTTCTCAACCTTTTCGTCCAAGTACCACTCGAGTGGACTCTTGGTATTTCTAAGTAATCCACTTTCGTCTGCTATCACCTCTACACACACGCACGCACGCACGCACGCACGCGCGCGCACACACACACACACACACACACACACATTATTCTTAAAACGTATATTATAGTTGCTCCATAACATTGTTTGTTTTTTTTCTAGTTAACTCCCCTTCCTTAAATAGTCCCGTCGTTTGCCCCAGAAGTTACGTTTATCTCAGGTTGACCAATTCAACTCTTCAGCCGATCATTGTACTTCATTGTAACCGATACAATATGGTGTTTGTATTTGTGTCACCTTCGTTTTTTTTTCCTAATCTTTATAAATTATTTTTTAAATTCTAGATCTACTTTATAGTTTCTATTTATATATTTGTAACTGTGCTATAAACTTTAGTTCTTTTTTTGTTTGTTGTCATGTATATTAACTTTAGAAAGTTGTAAATTATTTCTAGAGGATTATGTAGTGTAATTAAAGAATTGTGTTTGGTAATTCTAGAAACGTCTGTGTTTTCCAAACTATTGGTCCTAGACTTGCTGTAAACACCAATGTTAAAGTTTTCTGTTGTTACTTCAATTCTCTGGACATAGAAAACGAATATTTCATTAGTCCATTGGAGTGAGTTTATAGATAGGAAATATCAGTTCAATAAGCACCTTACTTTGTGCTAAAATGTGTTATATATTTACAACCTAATAGCACCTTTCTTTATGCAACAATGTGCTTAATGGTGGTAAGGAAACAAAAGGTGATTGTTTGGTTTTCTGTTGTCATCTGAATGTTGCATATCTTAATAAATGTGAAATCCTTAGGGATTTGGGATTTACATCACGCAAAATATCTTTACATTTTGGTACATTTTGTTAAGACTTTAAATCAAAATATAATTTAAAATACAACTTTGGCCCTTGGATGTGTTTTGTAAAATCAGCATGAGAGTACTGTACTGTATTCGTTAGCCATTTCAGAGTTAGGGACTTAACTTACTGATTATAAGTTAAGTACCACTTTTGGACCTTACGATCTATAGAGCAGATAATGTAAAGGTCACCTATTTCTATGGCCGACGTTAAGAAGTGTGTCATGTGGCCAGCACAACGACCAACTGCCTTTACTTTCCCTAACTAATGCCTGGTATCCATTAGAGTTGATGGGCTCAGGGGATCCCTAAAGATACAAAATTCAAAGTCTTAAGTTTTCGCCGAGACTCGAATCCGACGCCCCTCGTTTCAGAAGCCAAGCGCTTTACCACTCAGCCACCATGTCTCCTACCCCTTCTTCTGATTAGAGTTATAATTGGACTATCTACTTTAATGATTGTCACTGGGTCTATTTTGATGGAAATGTTCGGTCCATCCTAAGGCCCCACTAGGGACTCACAGATTTAGTCTTTAAAAACCAATTGGTGTCTCAAAAAAAAAAAGGCAAAAAACATTAACCAATCATTAATGTAATTACTGGAATTAGAAATACCGTGTCTGTCGTCAAAGGTGGCGGGAACAGTGTCACGATAATGGTCTGCTGCACTAAGTGGGCTCACAAGACTTACCTGTTATCTCCCCTCTCGCTTTGCATGAACCAGTAGAATTTGTTAAGTTCTTCCCCCCCCCCCCCTTTTTTTTTCCCTTTTTACATTTTTCATTTTGTGATTTGTTTTTCTTTCTTCTTCAGAATTTGACTTGGATTTACTTGACCAAGAACTGGACAAGATCGGTGGGACTGTAAGTAGACATTTGTTGGTTCTTTATACATCGTAGACACGAGCTGGTCCATTTAGTCACGTAGAGAACTGATTATTACTAGAAAACAACTTCTGAAACACTCATATAGCCTAAATCTAGTCTAAATGTTCAATTCAAAAGTAGAGTTACAGTTGCATCAGAAATGTTTTACGGACTTTTGTTCTAGATATAAATAGGCAGAAACTTTCAGGGGACATTATTAACTGTTGGCCTCTTTTATTGCAATTGGTGACGACTGGAAACAACAACAACAACAACAACATACATAATCTGGATCTAGTATAAAATAAAAATGACCCACAGTAATAAAATGTCAAGCCACCTCATCTTCCCCCCCCCCCCTCCATACTCCCCCCACCCCCATGCATTCTTTTATTTCGTCTATTTCTTTAGCCCTCCCTATCAAAGACACCCCCCTCCTCTGTGTATAAACAAATGACAACACATTAAATCATTCAGCTGCGACACTGTGTGTCCCTGTGTATTTGGTTCTCATTGCACAGACACATGTGTAAGGTAGATCTAGTTACGCGAACAGGTCATTCCTGCACTTTCGCATGGTAGTGACGCAATGCGCGCTCGGGGGGAATTTCCCCCATCGAATGTAGGTCATGCTAATTGTTCTCGCGTTGACACGTGCGCCAGCTCACACCCGGTTGACGAAACGTGCGCACTTTCAGAGCTAAAAATAGAACCGTGCGGTGTTGTTTATTTGCTTTCGTTTTGTTGTTGTTGTTGTTGTTGTTGTTGTTGTTGTTGTTGTAAGGAGGTAAATAGACAGTTTCCGGCTATGGACAGGGGCATAGTCGTAAGTCATCACGTCATCATGACGGAGCGGAACTTCGACAAGAGCAGAAGTGGTGGCCAAGTTGTTGACATCGCTATCTCCGACAAAATTTATAGACAAAGTCAATCAAACAATGTGTGCTTTGTACTGGGGCGGGTAGAAATGCCTTTTAAACTCTCGACCTGGCAAATCTATCCAAGAAATAAAACAGGTCGAAAAGAAGAGACCAGCAGAGGAGGGGGATATACGAAATCCACTCGTGCCAAACTTTATATGGGGCCAGGACTTACACATTTCTGACAAGCACTTCAAAAACAAATCAAAACAAAACAAGGTTACAAAGACAGTTTGTGTGGGAACACAAACTCAAAATCGGCCCACGAAGTGGTCCACCCAGGCAGGCTTCAATATTTTCAGAAAGAACATCCAAATGAAATTATATTAAAGACAAATGAGAGATAAGAATGGAGAAAGAAGGTTGACAGATCTTGTGTAGTGCCCCAACGGTCCAGCAGATCAAAGGATAGGTGCAAGTGAATGCAAAGTTAGATATGAACCTGGCCTAACTAGTTACCCTTTCAGACCTTGTGGTCTATAGGGCAGATGATGTAAAGTTAATCTGTTTTTGTGGCCTACGGTTAACAAGGGTGTCATGTAGCCAGCACAACGACCAACCGCCTTTACTTTTCCCCAACTAATGTCAGGTACCCATTAGAGCTAGTTGGACTCAGAGGCGCCCAAGGATTCCGAAGTTGAAAATCCCAGTCTTCAGCAGGATTCGAACCCGGCACCCTCGGTTCGGAAGCCAAGCGCTTTATCGCTCAGCTACCGCGCCTCCCCTGGCCTAACTGAAGTCTTATAATTAATGTAATTGTTTTGAAAAGGTTCAATCTCTTATTCGTATCCTCTTTTTTTTTCTTTAAAGGAAACCTCAGAATTTGCGCTATTTAATTTTAGCTTTATCATCATAGGAATCCTTGGGCCTTTGGCCTCTTTTCTTTTCTTTGCCTCTTTTTTGGGCTTAATGTGCCTCTTGTATGGGCCATCGTATCCTCAAAAAAAAAATTAAAAAAAATTACATTTCCGCTATTTAAAAATAGTTCAATAGAATGAAGTTTACAAGAATCCTATTCGTTTTAAATTATGTCTAACTTATAATGCATACTAATTAGCTTTTTCTCTTTAAAAAACTGCTTGCATAACTGATTTTAAAAATAAGATTTTTCGCTTTCAGGAAAAAAAAAGTAGCCGTTGCATCAGAACTTTGAATTGTCTAAAATATTGTGATGTCGGATTTTCATTATCTTTTCTATTTTACGAGATCTAAACAGGACAGACGGACAGACATTTCGCACAAAACTAATAGCGTCTTTGCCCCTTTCTGGGGCCGCTAAAAAGAAGAACATAAAATCCATTGAAATTATCATGCACTCTGGGCAGAAGTTTCCAGGGACCTAATAGTATCACATCACTAGGCCGGATAGTACCACGTCTTGAGCCGAATGTGTTCCGAAGACCGCAGATTGTACGTCACTGGACATCACTATCTAAAAGATACCTTACGAAACTTGTAAAAGATTGTCAGAGCTGATAAAAGCTCTGTATTATTCATGTAAAGATATAAGGATGACAAGTGACTTGTGCTGGAATTTGGATTAAAGTGAGGAGGATTCGCGCAACAATAAACAATAAATGTTTATGTGGCGTTGGGTCTGTGCCAATCCGCGAAAGGAGAAATAGTGCTTGAAAACAAACGAAAAAATACGTTTTGAATTGAATGGTCAAGGCTGTTAAAGGGAGATAAAACAATCGTGACACAAGTAAGTACTTCTGTCGAGGCGTATAGCGTTGTGATTCCCTCCTCCTTGTAGCCACGCTCGCTCAAATGTACCTCAGTACTTGTATCGGTCTTATTTCGCCATGAGCAGACGTCAATAGTTACACGAAACTCATCAATGTTTGTGCATGAACTATCGATTGAATCTTGATGTGGCATTGTTGAGCCGCCACATTCCTCGTGCCTGGTCCACATTCTGGACATGACGTCACGCGTGTCACTTCTCAAGCGAGGTCACTTCCTCCAATCTGCACTCCCCCCCCTCTCTACGTTGGCATTAATTAATTAATGACCTCCATTTAGACCACCGCACATTCTTCGTATTTTGTAACTTTCTGGTATGTCAAAAAATATTTTATTTTTTGGAAGTTCAATGTATCCGCTACTCCCTAAACATGAATGCCGTGTGGTAAGCATTCTAGACTATGGTCTTGTTTCAGTTGTCCAGGGTTCGAACCCTGGATTGTTTTAAAGATTCTAGTACGACATATATGGTCCAAGCTCGAACGCTTAAACATATGCGCAACAGAATTCTCTCACATACACAGATAAATAAACAACATTCGATTCCATCAGTGTAAACATTGCCTAGTCAGGTATCATCGGTGGCTAAAAAGTTCCGGAACCAGACAACAAAGTCACTATATAAAAGTTATGAACTTTAACAAAAAGCAATCGTGTTTCTACATGTTAGAGTCTTTTTTAAAGGAAAGTCTGTAAATAATCAGTGAAAAAAAAGTTCAAAGAAGTAACTTTTGGACATTTTATTTCTCTCGTTCTTCCTATAGGGATTTTTAAAAACTCCGATTAGGAAGAACTTGAGCAGAACAACAGCAACAACAACAACAACGTTCAAATGTGTTTTGAATTCAGTCTCTTGAGTGTTACTTACAAGTGTTTATTATTGAAACCTGTTTACCTCTGTAGTAACAAATCGATATGATAATATCAAGGATTCTTAATTATAACTTGCCATCAATTCATTGTCTTTCTATCGATCTGCTATGTCAGTTGTATTTGTTAAAAAAAAAGTATCGCGAAGTCTATGGTATTTAACGTAATTTGTATTTATAGTATCGCGACATTAGGTGTATTGGTAGTATCGCGACATTAGCTGTATTTATAGTATCGCGAAGTTAGCTGTATTTATAGTATCGCGAAGTTAGCTGTATTTATAGTATCGCGACGTTAGCTGTATTTATAGTATCGCGACGTTAGTTGTATTTGCAGTAATGCGAGGTCAGTTGCATTTATAGTATCGCTACGATAGATGTATTTATAGTATCGATACGTTAGTCGTATTTGCAGTATCGCGAGGTAGATGTATTTGAAAACATCGTTCATTTGATAACACAAATTAACACAAGTAGAACGTCCTTGAACTATGGGAACAAAATGCCGAAACCAATGACCCACATCCCTCCGTATTGCATCGTAAGAGCTCTTCGTTTGAAAGACGAAATAAAAATACTTTCACATCCACGAAGAGGTCAAAGGTTATTTCTCTCTACGACAACAAAAGTATCGAGAGTTGCTTGTTATGGAATACCAAATCTCTTATTAAGACTGTTTATGCTGCAACAGTTACACAAACTGACTGCCTATGAACATTACGGCTGATGTGAAGGTTTTTGTGGGGATCACTTCTCGGCTGGACATTAAACATATCACTTAAAAATAAGAAGAGGGGAAGGGAGAAATTAAGGGGGAAAAAAATTGAGTCCAGGGAGGGGCGGGGTCTCGTTAGACACAAAACACGTGACTTTCTGTGAGGGTCCAGTTTGCATAAATGTTTATTGGAGATTTGTTGTTGTTGGTTATGTTGGACTGACAGAAGCTGAGTCAGTGTAGTCTCCCCTTATCTGATGAATTAAAAATAGTTCGGTCAGTATAAATTGCAAGGTAATGGTCGAGGTATTCTTGAACAGTCACATTGTCGAGGTATTCTTAAACAGTCACATAGTCGAGGTATTCTTGAACAGTCACGTGGTCGAGGTATTCTTAAACAGTCACATGTTCGAGGTATTCTTGAACAGTCACGTGGTCGAAGTATTCTTAAACAGTCACATGGTCGAGGTATTCTTAAACAGTCACATGTTCGAGGTATTCTTGAACAGTCACGTGGTCGAAGTATTCTTAAACAGTCACATGGTCGAGGTATTCTTTGAACAGTCACATGGACGAGGTATTCTTGAATAGTCACATGGTCGAGGTATTCTCGAACAGTCGCATTGCCGAGGTATTCTTGAACAGTCACATGGTCGAAGTATTCTTAAACAGTCACATGGTCGAAGTATTCTTAAACAGTCACATGGTCGAAGTATTCTTAAACAGTCACATGGTCGAAGTATTCTTAAACAGTCACATGGTCGAGGTATTCTTAAACAGTCACATGGTCGAGGTATTCTTAAACAGTCACATGGTCGAGGTATTCTTAAACAGTCACATGGTCGAGGAATTCTCACAGTCACGTGGTCAAGGTATTTTTCGCACAAATCGATATGAACAATGTTGATTGGTGTGTATTTTAATGTGCTAGTTTAGGAGTTGGAAGCGTGTACCCCATGATATGCCATTTTAGCGTGTAGATATTATTTTTAGGCTGATATTGACTTTGCTCAAACCATCTATCGCAATAACATTGAAATCTTTCTCGGACAAGGCCAACAGGTTTGATCAACAGAGCCCGTAAGTTCTATACAATCTGCAAACGTTTTAACTGGAACTTGCCCTCGATGGGTGTCATTCTTTGGATAGCACGTCAATCTATTGTGTGTGTGTGTGTGTGTGTGTGTGCGCGCGCGCGCGCGTGCGTGCGTGCGTGCGTGCGTGCGTGCGTGCGTGTGTGTGTGTGCATTTTCTTCATGGTGCTTTTTAAGCATTTTAACCCTTGAACTGATTGCAGGTGCAATGACATTTTCATCCACCACTGTTAGGGTTGCCTGAATAATTGTCGGTGCATGGGAGGGGTACACATGGGTCGCTAAAGTTTTGATAAGAAGGGGAAAAAATAGTAAAGAAGTCGGCGCTATTGAACAAGCGGAAGATTTCCGGTTAGTTTTGCGATGTCAAACTCACACCCCCATTCGCTGTAAAATCGTTGATGCGATTTAAAAAATGTTTACTCTTTTTTTGCAACACGAGATGCAGGGGGCGGACTGGCTATATGGGCAGACTCGCTAATGGGCATTAGGACAAATGCCCGTACCCGCATGGATGCATCTAAGACTTGTATTAATTTGTAAAAAGATTTTATAATATTCTTTTATAAAAGGAGCATTCAGAGCGTTGTGACTCTACGGTGTATTAAGGCTACTAATCTAACGCATTTTTCGAAATAATGTATTAGGCTACATCCGTATGTAGTGCTTCTTGTGGGCTTCATTCCTTATATATATATAAATATTTAACAACCTTTGTTAAATCTCATGCTGACAGCGACTATGAATGAGAAAAACACAACGTCATTTATTCCTGGAGTTCCAGCCACGTTACCCAAGGAAGAAACACTCATGTCAAAACAAGGAAGATGTCGACTTCAACTGATTTACACAGAGATTTGGCTAAAATATGAAACAATCTTGACAGTATTTGTTTGGCCACAAGGATATTAGATTACCTTTAAATAAATGAGCGTGATGCGCCGAGAGCATATAGCATTGTGAGTGTGTAGCCAACTCCAAGATGTAGACACTTGAAGAAAGCATTAAGAAAGCAGCATATGACCTTGAGAGGTGGGCGGGACTAAAGAAATGAGGATGAAGAGTTGTATTTGTACACTTAAATCCATATGCCCGAGACAAACATGGCTAGAAGTGAAGCGACAGATATAAGGATGTTAAGTTTATTGACAGGGGTGTATCTTGTAATTATATTGTTGTACGAACGAACAAAGTCACTCATATTAGGGATACCTAAAAATAGGCTAGGGAGCATCATGAAAAGAGGCAGTTAGAACATTTCGTGACGATAGATGTTGATAAAGACTTTATGCGAGTAATCCATTTGGACACAGTTGAATGGTTCGTTGATGTATGTGAATATCAAGTACATGGTTATGTTAATATGGACTTATATGGTAGCATTTTATTCCACGTTTTAGAAAGTCCTATTTTAAGTGTCATTTAGTTGTATTTACCATATAGATTTTAAAAATCATAAAAGAACTTATGTTACGTAAACCCAGTTTCGACACATTATCAAACTTACCATAATGATTTTGAGGACATGTATAATTCGATACCCCTCATATGGCATGTAATTTGGGGGCTACATTTCATAAAAAAAGTCCTTGCCGATTTTGACACTCAGTCCGCCCCTGACGAGATGTTATCATTATCATCAACTGTTCTTTTTATTTTAAATGTAAAGTAATGCGATATGTACACTAGTTCATAATATATACTACATTGGAAGTAAGTAACATCAGCACCAGTTAATCTAGATCCAATGCAGTGTAACAGATAATTGAAAGTCTTTTGTATTATTATTATCATTAGGTAACTTGATCATAGTTGTTAATATTATTGAAATTATTTTTTCTGTAATAAATTTCTTAAATCTATCACTCAATAAAATAGAAATACAACAGGATATTAGAACTAATGTAATTATTTCCCTTTAAAGCCTCCTATCCTGTAGCATCTTGTGAGTTTCTGGTCTCAATATTGGATTGTCTCGCACTGCACTGTCTACGGAGTTTTCAGTCGAAATTTCGGTCTTGATTTCAATGAATGTCCATAAATATGCGTGCCTGAGGAGACCGTGCCATTGGTTTCGTCTGCTAGATTCCAAAGCTCGTCCTACTCTCGCGATGGTCTGCATGTGTTTCTGGACTGTTTAAAGCCCGCCATTAGCTGATTGATGAGCGCTGCTCTCTCGCTTTTTCCCCTTCTGAGGGGAGCTGTCTCCCATTGAGAGCGAAATTTGCTCACCTAATCAAGACTCATTAGTTGCCGGCGGTCCTCCCCTTCCTCTTTCCCGGCTCGCCCTGCTCTCCTGGCTCTCTCTGATCTTCCTGTCTCGCGACACTCGTTCTACTTAAGTCTCCAGCCTGGACACATTTGGCCGGTGTAGCAAATTACAAGTCCACCAAATTCAATCTCTCTTGACATTTTTTTTCGGGGGGGGGGGGGGGGGGGGGGGGGGGGGGGTCGGTCCCATTTTTTTCCCCATGGCTCGCACCCCCACGAGAAAAACAGATCACTATATGTGGTTAAAACAAAGAGAAGTGGCAATGAACGTACCCTAATTTGGCTTGTATTAATGATTAAAATAGAAAGTTAATTAGCCTGAAGAAATACGGTCCCTGGCTTTAGTGGACGACTTGTAATGGGAAGCGTCGGTGTGTGAGACGCAGGACTTATAAATTGAGTTAAGACCAAATTGTGTTTTCGACTATTTCCCTTTGCAAGTAGACCACGTAGATTCTCTTGTGTTTGAAAATATCCCAGAAGTCAACATTTTTAATGAAAGTTTTTCCTCTTTAGATTACAGTTTTTTAGTTGTTGTTTTCTTTAAGGTTTTAGAAGCCAAAATGAGATTTTTTTTCCTACTTTGACCTACCCAGTACATCTGTGGGGTAGAAAAGGTTGGACTACTCATTTCCAATTAAATCTCCTTATCTTTTGGCTTATGTTTTAATCATAGCTACGGAGCTGGTGTTCCAACACTGCCCAGGATTTGTCCTCCATAAGTCCTTCCCGATCTTATTTTCACTGGACCTACTCCGATTCTTTATTTTGAAAGCTACAAAATGTCAATTTAATTAAAAAACTGTGTCGCTTATATCTGAGAAATATTCGGACCCTTGGTGATTACATAATATGTGAATCACACTAAACTTTTCTTTCCTTGACATTTTGATTTTTTTTAGATCCTGTTCTTTAAACAATATTATGCAGTAAAAAAAAAAAAAGAGAAAGCAAAACATAGAAATGTGAGGCGATATGAGGATATCTATTTAGAAAAAGGAAGCCGATGAAAAGAGGAAGAATCGGAGAGATATTAAAATAAATCACGTCAAGGACGCCACATTAAAAGATCTCTGATGACGACTTTATAATACAATTAGTTTGCGCTATAAGCGATACATCTTTAAGAGCTAGATTTTACATTACTTAAAAGAGCACACACAAAATGTTGCTAACCTGTTAAAATACAAGGATTTTCAACATTTCCTGTTGGAGATGTTCGTATATGGTGGGTATGCTATTAATTACGAGCTTTTTGGTGTAACCGGTGTAGGGGTTAGGGTTGATAAGCTATACTTTTAAAAAGCATCATGATATACTGTATGCACCGCCGTTTGTAACGTGTAATTTAGTTGGCAATTTTAAACTTCAATTTAAAGTCCTTGACTTTAGTTTATCTGGAAATTATCGTGAAAATCGCCACTACTCTTTGCACCGGATACACCAAAATAGAGTTTTCCGCCGTAGACGGTAATCTTCAATTGAAAATAAAAAAGTGCGTGGGAGAGAGATTGCGGAGAACAACGCAATGCGGTTAATCCAAGTGTTTCTAGCTTGAAATCTCGAGGATATGACAGTTTTGGTCTTGATCTGAAGCTTGCAAAATATGACAAACAGTTTGTTTGAGTAAATGTCTATGTGTAATCCATGGCAGTTACGCGCTTGCGTGTGGGTGTGGCTGCGCACGTGTCTGTGTGTTTGTGCGCAGGTGTATGTGTGTATTTGCGTGGTTGTCGTTATTACTTGAGAAACCTGCCAGCATTTCATGCAGTGTACAACCACAGCTCAACAGTCTTATGTAACAACCATGTGCATAGCTTTGATTCAACTTGCTGGCGGCCTGGCCGTGTGGTCTGCTTTATGGACTGTCGTCTCCGTTGTCTCGGGGCAGGGCCGGCCTTTGACATAGGCAAACAAGGCAGCCGTTTAGGGCCTCCGATTGTGTGGGCCTGTGGATCTTATAATATGGCTGTGCTGTCGTGGCTTACGTTTTGAGTTAATATTTCTACAAAACATTAATAAATATTAAGGTAATCAAACACATGTAGCACATAATATATATATATATATATATATATATATATATATATATATATATATATATATATATATATATATATATATATATATATTAGCACATTTCTCATTTCCTATGGACTCGAAGATTGCTGTAAAGTCCAATTCTCGCTTTAAAAAGCCAGCCGCATACGTGGCATGGGTGGGTTAGGTCAATTGCAGATAGGCCTGCTTTTTCTCTCAACTTTTTGTTGGTTCGGCGCTCTTTCGCTTCACGCCATATATAAGCTTGTACAATACATGGATTGATATAATAAGTGAAACATACGTTAATGATTTTTTTTTTCTATTTAAAGAAATCGATCGTATGAAAATAGTTTTTTTGGGGTTTCGGCTTTGATTTTAAAATCCAGTTCAAAGCTCGGCTTATATCTGTTACCGAGTGTTACCCAGACGTTCCTCTCTAGAATAAATGTGTTTGATCTACTTCAATTTATACGATTCAACTCCTAATGGGTATTCATACTTTGCTGTTTTATTTATTGTCACCAAAAGAAAGTTGGATATTTGATTCAAGAAAGAGACATTAGGACATAGACATACCAAGAAGAGAGGAGGATAAAGAAAGAATAAGGTAGGGGAGGAAAAGAGAAAGAAGGACAAAAAAATGTGAGAAATTAACACGAGTATTAAAAATTAAATGTGAAATCATTTCAAGATGTTATGTTCCTCATCAGTCCATTCCTTTTCTGAACAATTCTTGGTTTTATTGGAACCGGACTAGTTGCGTGATTGATGACAGAGAATCTCTTAATGCATGTGTGTGTTGGTGCTGAGTGACAGAGAATCTCTCAATGCATGTGTGTGTTGGTGCTGAGTGACAGAGAATCTCTCAATGCATGTGTGTGTTGGTGCTGAGTGAGAGAGAATCTCTCAATGCATGTGTGTGTTGGTGCTGCTGAGTGACAGAGAATCTCTCAATGAATGTGTGTTGGTGCTGCTGAGTGACAGAGAATCTCTCAATGCATGTGTGTGTTGTTGCTGCTGAGTGACAGAGAATCTCTCAATGCATGTGTGTGTTGGTGCTGAGTGACAGAGAAAAGTGTGCGTTGATACTCTGATCATACAGTTTAGTACTTGAGACAACTTCTTGGTTCTAACAAATGTGTGTAGGTGCGTTAGTGATTTACACACAAACACAAACTCATTGTCCGATTTGTCTCAGATCATTCCAGGTACGCCCCTCTACAAGCTGTCGGCAGTAAAACTTCGAAATATTCGTAACCCCAAAAAGAAAAGGTTATTTCGGAAATACCTGGCATTTTGGTGGACATGGATGTCTTAAAACGGTTCTTACTATTTTCCTAGAAATTTTACAGTTTATGCAATCCATATCTTTTGGAAAAGAATTACTAGCTAATAGGTATCGGCCACGCGAAAAATACTTTGGTTAGATTGTTATGATTTTTAGAAATTTAGCAATTTTTAAAAGTAAATTTGGTTGGGAACTAAACAGATTTATATTTTGAACACACATACGTCAGCAGGTATTTCCGCATGTATTCATGATTAAAGTTTTCAATCAATAAATAAATGTTTAATTTAAACACCGTCTGCTAAGTCTAGGTCTATCATTAGAATTTAGATTTATACATAGCTTTTTGAATTTTGTAGAGCAAAAGTAGGCAAACTACAACACATAAGAATATATCCAGCCGCCCGCCGACACGAACAGGTTTCTGCCTTTTGTCAATTTCTTTTTGTTCGATTAGATTTCTGTTGTTTTTTTTTTCTAGAAATTTTAATACGAGCAATTGATTCAAATCCCTTGTTGTCACAGGTCATAGGTGTATGGGTCACACATCATGGACGCATACATTAGGAGTAGCCAACATTGTCCAGGTGACTTGGCAACCTCATTGTATTTGGTGTTATATTTTTTTGTTCATTTACTCGCAATAGCGATATTATTTCGTCAATAGCTCTGTCGTCGTCCCGCGATGATTAAGTCTACAAGCTTCTAGAGCTGTAATTATCTGTCATGTCGAATAATAACACAGTCTGACTGTAGCACATTTCGTTATTAAGTTCTAGTTGTACACATGTTAATGAAAGGTCAAGGATGTTCGTCCTACCAGCAGTATGCATTAGACGTTTTTATTTCCCACAAGACATAGCTTTATATACTGTTTGGATATTGGACTCTGGTATCTATCTATATGTGAGGGCTTCTGATTTCTATGTGAAAATATCCAAACCTAGTTATTTCATTTTTTCCCTCCTTGTCTCCAGATTAAAACGTTTAAAGCTTGAAAGTGATTCCTTTGGTAGGCTGCCATTTTAAATTATAGATGATCATTAATTCTCGCTTCATTAATTTTTTATGATCATTACATTTTAATTTACATCAGTTTTTCAATCAAAACTCCCCTGTGACGCCTTAGCAGGAGATAACTCATTATAATATTGCTGAAGCTGAAACTACTTCAGGTTTTCTCCCTTGGGTGAAGGTTTAAATTCTATGCACTGGACACATCTCCCAACTCTAGCGAGAATATTTACTAGTCATTTGTAAGTCCTTATAACTTTCTGATTAATATAGTAGCTTATTGATTTTTCTATGATAGTCTCAATGTTGATACGAGCGTCCATTCAACATTATTTTGTTCTTTTAGTCCGAATATTCCTTTGCTTTTATTTATTTTTTTGGGTCTGGTGGGATACCACGTTTGTTTTTTAAACGGAAAGTTAGTTCATTGATTATTTTTAATTTAAATATAGAAGTCAGATAATGTGATTGAACATTTTATTTACTATATAACGTGTAATCATGGTTAGGAGCAGGTCACATTTCTGAGCCATGGTGGTTATAACAATGTTTTAAAAGCAGTACACAAACCTAGTTGTACATGTACTATCATTTCAAAAAAGATATGCTTGCTTGAAGCTCAAAAGATAAAGAAAGTAGGAAGGGGAGGATAGTGTGATATAAAGAGAAGAGAGAGTTGAGAGAAAGAGAAGAGAGAGCAGAGGGAAAGAGAAATAGAGTAGAGGGAAAGAGCTGGGAGAAAGAACCTATTTATTTGCACGCATGTAGCTTAAATATGAAGATCGATTTAGAAAGAAGAAAGAGTGAACAGAGAGAGAGAGAGAGAGAAAGAGAGAGAGAAATGGAATAGGTGAGATAAAAAGAAAAAAAAGTAATTTAAAAAAGCAAATATCAGTAGAAAAAAAAAAGAAAGTCCAAGTAAAACAACTATTAGAGAGACCTGCAACTGCCAAATGAAAGGAGATGTGACAGTGTAAGACGTGTGGATCCCCTAGAAACATTATGAAATAAAACTCAGAAATTCTATTAAAATATTCACTTCCATTTCACCTGCCTCTAAAGCCTGTCGGATCACGTGGTGATGACGAGATTCCCAACTGGAGAGCAGGTGCCGAGTTTCAATTCTATATCTTACAGTGACACCCCTCCCCCCGGTCAACGTATATAGGCTGGAATTGAAGTGGCTTTATAGATTCTGGGTACATTCAAATCCAGTGACCATTTACTAACCGATTAGACCAGAGGGCATTGAAAAAATAGAGAAGCTAGACAATGACAGAAAGATCGCTCAGAGGAGATTTTTAAAAAAAATATCTTTCCTCCTCTGATAACGTGCTATTTTAGTCTTTGTTTGAAAAACCCATTTTGGTAAGTATAGTCTGTATATAAACTCATTATTTAAGATTGTTTAGGATTGTGGTTTTTGATACGGATTTAAAGTTTCAGACTTTTCTTTACTCTTAAACTTGTTAAAAATCACTTCAATAAAAGATGTTTGTCAATTATATATATATAAATTCAGCTTCGACGACACACGCAGACTGCGAAAAGAAACTTTTAATCGACCACCGGCGATCAATGGCTACGCTTGCCATGGGAGTAGCAAAATATGTAGGTCACAGCTGGGCCTGCATAGCCACAGGAAATACTGCAATCCTCATTAATCTCGAAGACAAGCCTTATTATTATTAAATAATATAAGATAATAAATCCACTCGCCCATTTTACTGAGGCAATTTTGGGTTCGAATCCCAATGGGGTCTTAACTCTAGCTCTCGACTCAGATCTTTCTTCCCCCTTCCCTAGTGCGCACAGAGTTGCACAGCGAAAGAGAGGCGCAAAAACTAAATAAATTTTACATAACGTGAAATATTCAGTTGTTTGTTTTTCATCTGTTCATGCAATTTTTTTGGGTCGCTTCTGTTTTTAGATTATTTTGGGTTAGGAATTGAAACTTTTACTTTAATAAATTCCAAATGTTGAGTATAAAAATGTAACGCTGTAATACTATTTATGAATTATCCATACCGTGATGCCGTGGCGGTTCTGAAACTCTGAACCCCAAAAAGCCGCCAACAGAACATGCCATAGAACCAAACAACATACATCGCGAGACGCTTGCCAATGACCATCGATATTTGAGTTTATGCTACAGCCCTTCAACGCCTTCGTCTGGCGCCCACTGGGGAGTGTAATCACTTGGAAACGGGAAGACCTGCATGTACTGTGTGGATCTAAACAAATAAACAGTTGGCAGAATGAGAGAGAAGATGGTACTTCAAATACGCCCATGAGAAGAAAGCGTTGAGGACATAACATGGGAGAGTTGTTTCAGACTTTCTTCAAAAAATGTGTATGTGGGGGGGGGGGGGGGGAGGATAGGAGAGAGAGAGAGAGCGAGATGACAACTAAGGGAGAGATGATCCTTAGATCTATATTATTTTCTTATCAGCTTATCAAAGTTCTGTTCACTTCTAAACATCAAAACATTTGTGTTATAGGAAACAGAGCAAAAAAGAATTTGGTACATATTGATAATCTTTCACTAAGTACTCTTTTTTTTCCATCCACCACTAATGTCAACCAGACACTTTTTGCCCGTGAATTCTGGTAGCCCTAAATTAAGGATGAAATTTTTTTATTTTTTTTTTCTGATAAGTAATAGTCCAATAGAAACATTCTTTAGGACTGACTCGCCCCACTGTTTCTTTTTTCACTCTTTTTTTTATTCCTCGTCATATATATATATATATATATATCTAAATGTCAAATGACCTACGATCATACTATACAGTGCTTCTTCTTCTGATCTGTATTTCGTTATGTAATCAAAAGACATTCTGTGACATTCCGTTAAAGACTAGGCGGTGTCTAGACCACTGTTCATTATATTCGAATTATCTGAGGTGAAGGATAGTAGCTCTCTATTTAAAAAAAAAAAAGAAACATTTGGAAAACTTCTTGGAACACTGAGAAAGTCGAGAATGACATTAGGAGGTCAGAAAACGTTAAGAATCGTCTGTGATACACAATCATCATCTTTTCTATAGCGTTTGTATTGAGAACTAGTGTGTCTTGGACTGCATTTCGTTCATCTCTCAATAGGCCTACTAGCAACATTGCTTTAATATGTTTATTTTTCTTTATTTTTATTTTGAGTAATATTGTGAGATTAGAACAGTGTGGTCTTTACTATTTAGTGCTTTGGGATCTGTTTGGTAGCAGCAAAATCGATTATTTGTAGATAATAGCCGGTTGTTTTTTTCTTTCAAAAATAGTCATTCATATTTTGTTTTAACTATTTCTTTGAAACTTTAAAGTCACACTAGTCATCATAAGACTGAGACTGGAATGCTGTATCTTGATTTACTTGATGTGTTTACCAAGAGAGAAAGTGGCATTTGTGTGTACCTCAATGCTTTGTAGCCAATAGGTTCTTCGTTTCCAGTTTGTTTTTGTTCAGTTTTATACGAAACTTTTATATTTGACCTCACGTCTAGAGCTGAGTACTACCGAGTGATCTTTTTCTTTGTCCTACTCACGGCCTTGATTCTTCGTGCTCCATCGTACTATAAGAAAATATTGACCACCTTTTGAGTATTCACAATGGCTCAATGGCTCACATTCTTTGC
The DNA here is from genome assembly GCA_030265305.1 of Biomphalaria pfeifferi. Lineage (NCBI taxonomy): Eukaryota > Metazoa > Mollusca > Gastropoda > Planorbidae > Biomphalaria > Biomphalaria pfeifferi. Next base: position 1,995,180 of record JASAOG010000109.1, on the reverse strand, counting down.
CCGTTCCCCCAGCTCCACGGTTGCCCTTTTGTAATGTCGGTCCCCCATTCCTTGCGCCCTGCCTAACCCGTCCTCCTCCCCCTCTCCGACACGCACGCACACACCTTCCAAGGCGTGCTCTTTTACACATCTGGACGAAATGTCTCACGTGGTCGTTGTGCATTGCACGTGCTGACGTCCTGGAGACGTCTCTTGGTGGCAGTGGCGTGCCATTCATATCCACTTGGGTTGGGTCTGGAACGGATGATTGCTACCATCCAGCAGTTTGTTACTTGGTCTTACTTAACAAAATGGGATTTATTTAGGACAAGACTCTTTGCGCATTTAGGACTTAGAAATAAAAATGTGTTTCATCTTTGGATTTATGCAGGACAGTTCTCAAGCAGTCCGTGCGAAAGACGCTTTATTGTAAACATGTTAATTGGCCGGCGATGAACTAGGATGACGTGTAGCCATCAGTTTAACTTAAGCTAACAGTGGACCTCGAGACTCGGCGGACATCCCTATCTGTGATTTGAACTTGAGATTCTTGATTACATAATTAGATGACCTCGGGAGATCCATGCCCTTAAAGCATTTGTACCAAGAGATTCTCAGGGTTAACATTCTGAGAAAACAATGAAACAGAACACCGGGAAGATAGATTGACGGCGTGAAGAACGTTAAGAGGAAGAGACAGTTCATTAGTCCTCACACCTAGCATCATATCGTCTGCTTCTTCCAGGTAGAGAAAGCAACTTGAAAGATAATGCAGACTAAGGCAGCCAATGGTAATCAACCTGCTTAGAAAAACTGGTTATATTATGAACATCCAGAATTTACAAGAATTAGCCTTAATTTCATCTGGAAAAAAAGAGCATGATCTGTGTAAAGGGCTAACTCGTTCGTTATAAGATTTAAATAGATGTCTTCATTGGCCCGCACTTTTTTACTCAACAAGTATCAACTTATTAAGAAATAATAGATTTATACAGTAATATCGTTTACATTTCTATTTCTCTCATTCTCTTTATGACCCGCACATTGTTTTGTTGTTATCAAAGATGTACTTCTTATTTTATTTCTCTTATACACTCTTAGTCCCCCACCAAAACTACCCCCCCCCCTTTTCAATCTACCCCATCATTCCTCTGTCCCCTCCCCTGCCCCTCTTTGGGTATTATCCAGTATTAAGTAATCAATCAAGTGCTGCAATCAGGCTCTGGTACATTTTGATTGTGTGATTTCGTGTGTGTGCGTGTGAGAGAGTGTGTGTGTGTGTGTGCATTTCAGCATTTAATGGCATTGATTGGGGGAGATGATCTATTGAAATCCCACTTGTCGCTTTTCTCCATCCATCACCTCCTTGGACTTCCACCAATAATGTACTCCCCGGTACAATGGAAAGAAATATTTGTCGCCGGCGTCTGCATTCACCTGTCAGTACTGATCTACTTAGTAGGTGGCGAAGATAGATCCTTAACTAAGCCTCTTAGAGGTTTCTTACTGCTGGAAACAAGTTCTCTCACTCATCTATGTGTACGTTAAGGTCGCTGTGTCTATATGTCAGAGCATTGTGATACATTTATAATCATTACAAGAGTTTGTCTGGCAAATACATCACTAGCACCCAATTACACGTCTAGCGTAAATATGTAACTTCACACAATTTGGATATATCATACATATGATAACACATCGGACGGATTAGCTATAAAGGACACATCTGGTGTAATAGTACATAATAAAAACATCTGACGCAATAACACTTAATTTTTATGTATGATCAAATAGTACACAGTAAAATGCACATAATAAGACATTCACTTATATATATAAAAAGAGAGAGACAGACAGACCGACAGACGAACGGTTGATTAAACGAAGATAGAATTATGTGATTTATAGAATGTACATTTAGATAGTTCCTGGGGTAATGTTGCGCTAATACATGTAACTATCCCACTCACTACCTGAATAGCAGCCTAGATATCAAATGTTGGCTATGCAGAGTTTCAGTGACGCTGCTATTTCGCCATACAACAACAAATCCTGCACCAGAGATAAAACCCAGATTTTTGTATTAGTCCTGAATAAAAAAAAGAAAGCCAAAAAAAAAAAATAAAATAAAAAGATCAGCCTCTTACAAATTGCTATTGTTATCTGGGGTGCCTCCGTTTATGTCGTTATTTGGTGTTGGCCTCCCCTAGGAGACATCCATGGTAGTTATTGCTGCTGGGAGAGGGGATGATCGGGAACGCCAAAACGCTCATCGAAGAAGTTCACCATCTCGAAAATTCTGCAGTCGTTTGAAAAGTTCGCTGTCTCGTGTTTCAACTTGGCAACATTAATGTCATTTTCTTCGGTAGAAAACAAAAAAAATGAATCCATGAAATAAAGAACGAAATCTATTTTGGCTCCGAATTCAACCTGGACACCATCTTGGGTTTGACTAGAAATACTGAGGATTTCAAACACGTTATTAACACTCTAGGAAATTCTTCGTTGTTTTTTTAAATTAAATGATTAGATCTTGTGTGTGTGTGTGTTATGTAAAGAGCCACCTACTTGTAGCTATTTTTGTTTTTAATTTTTTGTTTAGATACTAACTTTTGTTTGTTCTTCTTGGCAAATGTTTCTCTTGTCTTCGGCATTTTATACGCTTAGGACTTCATACCATCTTCTTTGAGAGCTCTATGGTATGTCTATAAGCACTCGCGTCGTAACATTGACTTTATGTGTCCTGTGTCATATTGTGGCACATATCCACCTCACCTGTCCGTTGTTATTAATCTATTTAAAATTGTAGTCGAAGTAAAATTTATCAATTTGTGTATCTTATTTCAAGCATATAGATAAAACAGCACTATGACTGGCTGCTCTTCTATATAAGTAATGAATGGTTAATTATTTTTCACATTAATTACTTTAAAAAAATGGAAAGTCTTTGTTCATAACACAGAAGTTCAGTATTTGTTATAGATATTAGACACTACATACAACTATATAGTATTAAACACTTACATAAAACAATATATATTTAGACACTTACATAAAACTATATATATAATTAGACACTTACATAAAACAGTCATCAAATGTTTTTATAGTAAATAATACTTTAACACACTTTTTTTTTGATAAGGCGAACTGTTTCCTATCAAACGGATATTCTCCCTTGTATACCGTTCGATAGAAAGGCTTTCCATTAGTCTCGCCTGTGTCCATACTTTGGATTGGCCATTTGTCCCTTAGAAGTAGTTCTTTTTAAGCTTGACAATACCATTGGTGGTCATCTCATGCTCTCTATCGGGTGACCATTGTGATAAAAGCAATAATCAAGTTTCGTTACCATCTCAACAACTTCCGGTCTCTTCCCCCCCCCTTTCGCCCACTCCTCCGCCGTGTATCATTCTCTACTTTTGGTTTTCTACAGGAATTACTGAAGATGCGCCTTAAGTGTTTATTTAGAAATGACAGACATTCTGACACGAAGGGGTGGGTTCTGTTCCCAGAAAGTTCCATTGGTCATCCGCAGACTCTTGGGGAATTGAGATCTGCAAAGGATTCGAATTCTAGCCATTACCCTGTCTAATTGTTTTGAGATGTTGAGAACAGGACGAGAGCACATTTCCTAACACTGCCAATTATTTGTCAAAAGGAACAGTGCAATAGTAGAACTGTGTTATACCGAGAACGTGGCTGTACAATAATTGACGGTACTACAGTAACTGATTAAATTTATCGCACATCTATTTCATAGACCGAAAAAAAACGGAAATTAATATACATTTATTTTCTTATAACCTTAAGTTCAAAATGATTCACATATTCATATATTCATTTAAAACCAAGACAGAAAATAAATTGCACAGTTTCAAACACAAGGTATCTGAACCAAAAATATATATCCGAAATTATCATAATAATATAATTTTTATTCTCTAAGGCCAATATCACCAATGATTTCATATCTTTATTTGCCGATATAAATAATTCTTGCTGAGTCTCAGTTTAAAATGTCAGAGCTTAAAAACCTTGGTAAATAAAAAAAATATTGGACCAGACAAAAGTTAAATGTAACCTGGTTTCTCTCCCCTCACCAGCGTTATGATTTATCTGTTCCGTTGCATTATCTTTATATCACTTATATACAGCGTCATCACGTCATGGTTGTACTCAATCAGTTAATAATATCACTTATATACAGCGTCATCACGTCATGGTTGTACTCAATCAGTTAATAATATCACTTATATACAGCGTCATCACGTCATGGTTGTACTCAATCAGTTAATAATATCACTTATATACAGCGTCATCACGTCATGGTTGTACTCAATCAGTTAATAATATCACTTATTTACAGCGTCATCACGTCATGGTTGTACTCAATCAGTTAATAATATCACTTATATACAGCGTCATCACGTCATGGTTGTACTCAATCAGTTAATAATATCACTTATATACAGCGTCATCACGTCATGGTTGTACTCAATCAGTTAATAATATCACTTATTTACAGCGTCATCACGTCATGGTTGTACTCAATCAGTTAATAATATCACTTATATACAGCGTCATCACGTCATGGTTGTACTCAATCAGTTAATAATATCATGCACAGCTACGTAAAGGTTGAGATTCTGTTCCTCCCCAGTACGTTTCAATTTAAGACTTGCACCAGTATCGATACTGTTAAATAATCAGGAAATCGAACTTTAATTTATTAATTACAGTGGAATTAATTTCCTGTAGTCGTAATCGATAAGAGAATTTAAAGGAAAATTCTAATTCTGATGCCCAGATATAGTGTAATTAGAGATCAATTGTATCATCAATAATCTTGATAGTTTATCTGGAATAAATAGAAAAACAAATTGTAAATGAAAGTCAAAGTTCATTTGAATTTTTATTGCTGTATGATTGTCAGTCTTGTCTAGTTGCTCTCTATTATCAGCAGAACTGACCAATCGTTTTATTTCACAAGTGATGCACAGGCAACACTCGTTTAACCGCCAAAATTTTAATGCTTCCATTATGTGCTGTGTCAATATTTGCCTCAACAGATGTCTTTTTAGTATAATACTTCTTCAAAAAAAAAGAACCATTACAACTAAGTTGAACATTTGTAGACATTATCCTGAACTTCTGTTCACTGAGTCTATTCAACTGAAATGAAAACCTGACAATCGCGGGTGTTTGGCCGTGTCCTTGACCCGTGACACTGTCGTCTGCCATAAGGACATTGTGCGATAAAATAAAAGTTAAACCTTCATAGTGCGTGGAAATATTTCTGCCTTGTTTTGTGTTCCTGGAAACAAACGATTCAGAACAAGCTGATGAAATGTTCTATAAGTGAAAATAAACAAAAACAAAACAAGTTCAATTAGAAAGCAAAGATAGAACTTTCTAAACGAAACAAATTCAATAAAGCATTCCAAAGAAAGCACAAAAATATTGGACACAAACAAAGATAGAACATTCTAGTGGAAACGAACACAGATTCCAAAGACAAACAAATGTAGATAGAACATTGAGAAGCAGCCAGGAAAGATCTAATCAACTAAAATCTTCCATTAGTCTGCACTGTCTCCAGCTCCTTTTGTTCCTTTCAATACTCATCAACGATTCTAACTTGCAGCCGGCAAAGACTGGCATAATCGGCTCAACTCTGCAAGCAGGGGACATCGCTTGAGGGTGGGAAACGGTGGGACCCGATAACAGTCGAGGGGGTGGGGTAGAAATGGATTGTAAAAAGGGGGATGGGGAATGCGCTTTAAGTCAGTGTTGTTAAGAAAACTAGTTGGTCCTAGAAAATGTGGATACAATTTTTTCCCCTACACGTTTTGTATGCAACTATTATAATTGTAGCGGCGTCATTGTGCCCCTTTCCCCATGGCGTACCGTGTCCCACCCACACAGTTTCCTGTCCTATTGTCCTTGTCCTTCTAATCTGCTTGACATGTGTTTGCTAATGAGGAAAAATACTTTTTGAAAAAAAAAATCTTTTCTCCGTATAAAACCATTGCTTTTTAAAATGTACAGATTTTTGTATGTGTGTTCACTCGCTCTCGTTGGAAGAACTAAGAGAATGTATGGATCCTGAAAGGTTTTGCGCTGCAAGGACTTAAGAGGGAAGATGTTCCGTTCAATTTGATGGGGATGGTTAGTAAAAGGAGATGCTGGCCATTGACAGAGAGCGCTGCAGGACGACAGTCCCTGTTGGTCGTCGCGGTTGCCTGGGTAACGTGTTGGCAGGACTCGTACAGGGGGAAGCAGGCGGAATGTCGTTCTGTACTTCCTGTCACGTGACATTCTGTCATGTTTGGTTTGTCAGTTTGTTGATCACAGTTTATAGACATGTTGTAAGCATGGGGGGGGGGGGGGAGATTTGACCTTGATTTATTTGTATCTTTGCTTTATTTTGTATCCTAGAACAGTTGGAGCCATCCCAAGGATTTGGAGCGTTTATTGTTAAGAAACTAGAAGAACTGGACTGCGCTGAGCAATGGGCGACTGATGAAGTCATCCTTTGATTCTGTGCAACGATTGGTTTATGACATAAGCCATGTTTATGTTCGTGTGTTAGGTTATAGTGCCAGGCAACAGAGGCGGCTTTAGCAGTGCGCGGGGCCGTGGACTAGTGTCATATCAGGTCCACGAATATTTGTAAAATGGGCTGACGATGATCCACAGGTTCTAAAGGGTGGGGCCTTGGGGGTTGGCCCATTCGCCAACCCGTAATGCCGCCTTTGCAACTGGTTAAACTTACCCATGTAGGCGTATTAGTTCAATAGGTACACAACAAACACGAACAAAATGTCGAAACTTTTTTTTTCTTTTCCAGCAACTTGATTTGTGTTCCTAAAGCTATTGTGACATCTTCCCATCAGAGAGTGGTGGAACTGTATTCAAACACAAACTTGCAAAATGTGGAATGTTTCAAGAATCTATCTCACCTCTCATCAGAACTACTGCTAAACACACATCGTTCGGTCTTCATATTCGATAAGCAATATTAGACTTTTGAGAAACACACACATACATAATATTATGAAATAATTCTTCTCATGGCTAGTTACTCGTCAAATGTAGATTTCTTCCCCACCTTCACCTAATCACCAGTCTGTTGAACAGTCGTGGTACCACCTATGATCTGTCGACCGTCTTTTTTCCTTTCATCTCTTGTCTTTTTGCCTTGAATATAATCTCTTTCCATGACAGACCCGTCAATCCTTTAAGTTTTCTTTCATTTATTCAACGTCCTAGTATTGTTCTCTCTTTCAGCGGAACTCTTCCGGTTCCCAAACGTTGATGACGTAATATTTCAATCGACATCTTCCGGTTCCCAAACTTTGATGACGCCATAGCCCCATACAGAATGTTGGAATCCTTCCTGTTCTGTTGTAAATGATGCTTCGTAATTCGGTTCTGCTCCTCGCCCGTCGTGCTATCTACTCGATACGTTTTGGTGGTGGAAATTTCAATTGCCGAGAGTTTAGATTGTAAAGGTTACTGGTGTACATTTTAGGGGAGGATGTGGCGTTGGAATTGGGGGGGGGGGGGGGGCTCACGGAGCCCTGGGTTCGATCAACGCATACGACCAAATGTCACACCATGGAAACACAAATGTCACGTGATGGAAGGCGCATGATTCAATAACAGAACAACACTTGCTTAATGCACGCGCCCTGGCTGGGCAATATGTATGAGCTCCAGTCCCTGCATCAGGTGAGACTTGTGGGCCTCCCGGGTGGGGGAGGGGTAGGAGAACGTAAAGACATCAAGGGGAAGAGGGGGTCATCCTTACGGCTATGTCCTCAATCTTCCCGGGGCATATGTAAATTAGTGAAGTGTTAAAATGTATTGTCCAGATCGATACCAACCCCGCTATCTAATTACGTTGGAGAGAAGGCTGATAGAACTGGAGTATTCAGTTCACCAACTATTCATCTTTGTCTCTTCAGCTCTCGATTGCTGCCCTTTACTGTGGTAACTTTCTAGGATAATTTTATTTTCAAATCACGTACTAGATTTTCGATCTTTAATATAGCGTTGAAAAGAATTACTCCTCCGCCTACTTAATTTTTTTCTCAAAAGACTTTTCCTTTCTGAACAAAAGTGAATAGAATTATGCAATAAAACATAAAACCATCTATTCATATTTGTAAACATTAAAACTTATTACGCCGTCAGCACAAATCTTTATCATTGTAACTTTTTAAAAATTTTAATTACATTCCCATCGTGCTGTGGCATGCTCTGTACACTCAGTCTCAAGCTCTTTTGTGAATCTGTAATGGGGAGGGGGGTGGGGTATCTAGGAGAAGGTTTCCGCGCTGATCTTAGGCGCTCAGCAAACACAACTCTACTCGAGACGGGATTCGAACTTCAGACTCCCAAGTGGTTTTTACCACTCAGCCACCCATTCAAAAAGAAAACATCATACAGTTTTGTTTATCAGTTGTTGTTTTTTTTAACGGAGTATTAAAACCTGAGGGAGAGGGAGAGAGTGTGTGAGTGAGTGAGTCGTTGTTCAGTAACTTGTTACACATTATTTGAACTATATTTCAGCGGTAGGATGGTTCCGTTATAATGGAATTTGAGCACATTCATGTGGTATTCTTCCGGTGCGGACTTAGTTTTACAGACACAAATATTTTAACATCTCAGAACAGAAATGATAAAAAAAAAATTTATTCTGTCATTTGTTTCGAATTGCTAAATATCTGTGAACATACAACAGACGTTTAAAAAAAATTGGGTGGGGAGGGGGATTTATGTACTACCATAGTCTTAGCCAGAATATGCAGTCATCCAATAATTATAGGGAAATCTCTCTCACGCGTTTCTCTATATTTATCTCATAAAAAATCGAAAGCACCTATTATCACCACGGTACCTAAAGAGCAGAGTCTCAGACAACCTCGATTTGGTTGATATGCCCTGGAAGCTAAGGCACCGCGTGAACTCCCTCTCCCCACGCCTCTTCAGACTTTAACCCATGCCGCTGCGGTGACCGTCTAACACTGTAATTTGCCTAATCTCTATTATAAATAAAGTGGAAGATGAAAGATATAATTTTTTGGCCTTGTTGTTCTATTGCTTGCGGGGTCAATCGTCTACGCCAACTGCTAAGTTTAAAACGCTTAAAATAAACTCTTCGCGTGTATGCACTTATCGCGCCAATTTTAAAGCCAAGGGTCGTAGCCTAAGGAAAAAAAAACATTGGAAGATCGAGGGAGGGCGGTTGAACGGCGTAATCAACTGGCGGCAATACCGCTTACATCAGGGCATGTAGGTATGTAAAAAAATGGGAAAGGGGGATTGTGATGAGTAAACGTATAAATAATGACCTGGCGTAATAAAAATAGGGCCTCCTCCCCAGGGAGAGAGGGAGAATCGATGCATTAGTGCATCCGTATGGATTGATTGACTTAATGTAAGCTCTCCCGGTTAACACTGATTACTCCCTCCCCAACCCCTCCCCCCTTCTCAGTTTGCTCAGTCATGACTTGATTGATTAGAAGGAAGATTGTCTCTCTTATCTACTCTCCAAGTCATACAGTCATATGCTTGAAAAAGTATTGCTTCTACAGCACCCGTAGGCTTGAAGTCGAAAATATTACCCTTGAAAGGCTTGCAGTGTCGCAAAGTAACCAACACACTTGTTGTTTTTGGTATATGCTTGACCTGGGTGAAGAACATCTGCTGCATTTTAGCAATCTTTCGACTTTTGAAATAGAACTCACTGATTGAACAAAACAAAAATATCTCCGTAGTATTAATGTATACACACACGTAGCGAGAAATGTCTTTCAATTGATTATTTTTGTCTCAGTAATAAAAGTCATGAAATATGTACTAAAATTATATGTTTTAGACAATTTAGCATTGATTCAAAATAAACACAGTTTTGGCTCCGAGGAAGCACTGCTGAAACCCAGGGTTTCTCATCTAGTTCTCTTTCTCTTTGTATGATTTGTTTGTTACTCCTTAGTCTCCATCTCCTGACATTCTCTTTATCGCTAACAAGAGACATAATCTTTTTTCTTACTGAATATTTGTTTCCGTTGGAGCCTTCTACGTCTCGACAGAACCTTTACCTACGACACCGACCCAGTACCACACCAGTTTATGGAAGGATCTGGAAAGACCAACCCAAAAATCTCCAAATGACAAAGAATTCTAATTCTAGATCTCTAAAAGCCCATATTCTATTTCGTCTTATTATGATGGGACGAAACAGTCAACATAACCAAATAAATAACCAAATGATCATATCGAGTGGAAACAACTATTTATTGCTATAGTGTTCGAGTTTGTTTGTTATTTTCTGACACCATTCTAAGCATATAGATATGAAAATACGAAGATAAAAGATTTATTGTTATTCACTACTCGATGTAGTTGGTTCTTAGAAAGGTGTATGTTTGCTTGTGTGTATGTGTATATGTGTTCATGTCCTGTATCACTGGGAGAGGGTGGGGTCGTCTCGAGATAAGGGTCACACTATTTCAGTAATGTAATTTCAGCATTAGAGTATGATGTATTTGTATTAAACTCCCAAGAGAGATCCCGGACTTGTTTCATTAATAGAGAAGGGGAAGGCATATCACATAGAAAAAAAAATTGTGTAGAGTTTCCAGTAGCTCCCAGTAGCTTTCTAGTCTAGTAACTCACTCGCCCATCTATTCACTCGCCGAACTATTCACTCGCCGAACTATTCACTCAACAGCTATTTACTCGCCCAGATATTCACTCTTCAGCTCTTTACTCGCCAAGATATTCACTCGCCAAGCTATTTACTTCCCCAGCTATTCACTCACCCAGCTATTTACTCGCCCAGCTATTTACTCGCCCAGCTATTTACTCGCCCAGTTATTCACTCGCCCTGTTACTTAATCGCCCAACTATTTTAGAAAGTTATGATACTTTTTAAAAAAAAAACGAGGGGGGGGGGGGGTGAGGCTGGCAGTAGCAATAAAATGTAACTTTTCATTGTGAAGAAAGAAAAACCTCAAATAATTTCATACTTAAATCTCTGGTCGCGATTCTGGAATCTATGTGTGGATTTAATACAATTTACTCACTCTGAATGAATTAATTGAGGTTTAAATTCTTTCCATTGCAGTAACCAAACGTGCGAAACTTTGTAATTAATTAATTGTTTTACCAATGACATGAATGGGTAACACCCGTGACTCCAAAGGAGGGCTGGGACCTTCCATTCATAACACCGGAACGATCATTCAGACTTTGAAAGCCTGTTCTCTTGTGAGGAATGTTGTTGTTTTTTTTAATCAAAGAGCAGTCCTTGTCATTACAACACATTTCCAATAAGGATAATCAAAAGCAGTCTTAGACTTGGTCTTAGTCGACCAGAGGTGTGAATGTTGGGGTATATGCACAGGCTAGTTAAACCCAAAAGCTGTCAGCATCTTGCCCCCCTCGAATCAGACCGAACTTTGACTTGCAGTGCACCCATTGCTGGAAAAAAAGCAGTTATCTTTCATTGTCCTATCTTTCCGAATCCTGCTTCATGGAAACTACTTGCTCTAGAACTTTTATGGAAACACCCTCAATCTGCCTCTTTTAAAATGAACTTCTTAAGCCCTCATTTTTACAGATTTTGGTGATAATGATTTGATAGGATCCACTATTGGCAAGAGGAAGGGAATTGAATTTTAATTTTTACTTACATTCAGGATTACACTTTGCTGGTTCGTTTATGTATATGACACCATTATGTATGTTTTATTACCTCTTACAGTCTCTTAGAATTTACAGTCGCTTTAATTAAAAACTTACTACAGCGATGCAACGGGTTTGTTTTTAATATTTTTTTAAAACGGAAAAGCTAATGATTATAATCTAAGTTTTCTTTTCTTGTTTCTTTGACAGTGTCTCAATGAGGACAAAGTGAACATGGATTTGAGGTAAGCCGTGGGGTGTGGGAGGCAGAATGAAACACCTGACATTGCTCAGCTGTTTACCTGGTGTGACGTCATGAAGTGGAACGGCTGATGACCAGCGTTAATGGTCATGGGAGACAAAGTTTATTTGGTTTAGAGTGGCCTAGAGTATATGCTCTCTCTCTGTCTCTCTTTCTTTATCTTCTTCTGTCTCTCTCTTTATCTTCTTCTGTCTCTATCTCTCCCTCTCCTTTTCTTGCGATGTCAGACAAACTTATCTTGGCATGTCTCATAAATGGCAACTCGTTGTCTCCTTATTCCATGTTCTCTTTCCCTTCTCACTCGTCATTTCCTCCTTCAGCTTCTCTCTGCCCTCTCTCTCTCTCTCTCTATCTCATCTTCTTTCTCCCTCTATATTCCCTCCCTCCCCCTCTCTCTCTCTTTTCCTCTTTATCGAACTCCTTATATTTATGTTATCTTCTTTTTATAAATTATTATTTTACATTATCTTCTCGCTTTCTCCTTTTTCTTTCTTTCTTTGTGTTTATGGACCCCTTCCTTTTTCGTTGAAATGTACTTTTTAAACGATCATAAACTCAAACTTATCCCCGTATGAGTTGTCTTTTACTCAATTTTAACTTTGCAATTTTGTGCCAGCTTCACCTATTAAAACACTTTTAATATATTTATAGAAACACTTCAGTGGGAGTTTTAAAAAGAAAAATAAATGGTAGCACATACCCACAGGCACATTTTTGCATGTAAAAAGAAGTTAATATGTTTCAATAGTGTGTGTTGTATGAAACTACTTTTGAAAGGCCTGCGTTCTTTGCCTCTTTTGTAGTAACAATTCAATGCAAGGTCTTAAGTTCTAACCATAAATCCAAAATAAATATATTGGTTTGGCTCATGTATTTATTAGTTCAATTTTTAAAAATATTCTTCTATTTTGCGAATGAATTTTTTTTATCTGGACTTGTTAAGAAATCTGGCCACTTTCTGTTCTGTCCCATCAAACTATCGGGAAAATCCCTTTTTTTTTTTGTTTGGGCTATTCTCAGCTTTTCATTAAACCGATTTCTGCTTTTTAAATTTTTTTTAAGGGAAGTTTCATCAACATGCTTGTCACCTTGAGTTTTTGTGTGTGTATAGTTTTCTAGCCAGTTAATCATGTTCCACGGAAGAATGATGTTTGATTCTGATCCTAGAGATTTCATTGGCAGGGGCACAAAAAAGGGAACGTGTACTTCACGACAATGTTTTTACCAGTGAAGATTACAGGGGGGGGGGGGGGGGGGACCTTTTTTGTGTGTGTGGTTCACTGCGACTTTAAAGTCAAGGTTAAATCCTTTAGTGTCACTGCAATGATCATTTATATTTGAATGCTAGATGTAAAGATGTCTTGATGTTACGATAAGATTATATTATAATTAAGAGTCGATTTCTATTTTAAACATTTACTGAATACTCAAAGTAATATCGTTATGCCGGAGATTCAAATGTAAACTATCAACCCAATTAACGAAGACTATCCAATAATAAATAAAACGCGTTAATTCTGGAACTACGAATCACTTGAATAAAGTATACACTATACAATACAATTTAATGAAACAAGTTTACTCTCTGCGTTCAAGCTCATAACTACAACAGACTAACTCCGTCCTTTCAAAAACCTTTTATCGTCTACCTCTTACTATATTTAAAAACAACAACCTTGATCCTATATATGGAATTAAGTTGCCCACTTCTGTTCCAAGAAGCATGCTTGTTCCAAGAACCTGTTGACAATTAACCATGACCCTGCTCTGCAGACGCTTGCAGAAAACTAAAATAAACTTAATGCAATAGCTGCTTTATGCTACTTGACGGTGATATATAGCATAGCGACTTTTTATCACAAACTAAAACTAAGTGAAACTTTTAATTTAAAGAATCTCTGTTTCATATTTTCAGAAGCAAATCTTTAGTAGAGAATACGGAAGGTTTGATAAGCAAAGTATTTTTATAAATCATATAAATTTTATTTTTTTGCACTTTTCGGCAACTGTAGAATCAAATTTCTAAACTGTTTCATTTGTTACACGAAGTCAATTTGTTTAAATCTTTAGTTGGCAACAGTGACCTTTTAAATTAGCATATTTTAACATTGTTTCTTTCTTCATTTCTAAATTTCCCCCAAACTGTTCAACATTTGACGTGATCTTTAAGTGTGTTGACTTTCAAATGTTGTTCTGTCGAGCTTAGGAACGTTGAGTTGAGTCACACACAGAAACTAGGCTCTGAAAATACTTCACAGTTGTTATCACAAATGTATTTTTTTTCATATAATGAACCAAATTATAAGGTGAGACTGGAGACGACAATTTATTTCTCGCAAATTTTTAACGAACTAAAAATATCGTGCGAAACATTTGCACGGGGGGGGGGAGGGGGGGCTTTTCTGTGTTGTCAACTAAAATAAAGAGAAAGAAACTGTTGAATTTGGACAATTTGATTCTCCAGTGCTCAAAAGTGCACAGAAACGATAATTTCAAATTTTAAAAAAAAACATAGCTAGTCATCAATTTTGTTCTATACACCGGTTACACCAAAAAGCTAACTCTGAATAGTTTTTCCGCCATAAATTAAAATGTCTAATGGTCAGAGCTTACCCGCGTCTATAAAAGTACTCGATTCAGTCCTGGAACCCTGTCACACTAATCAGCTGAATGTGTGCACCCAGTGAGCATGTGCTCCATGGCGCCCCATTCCACGTCTTTTCATCTACCCTAATCACGAGGCATACATTATTTTAGTGAGTTACCCCATTGTTCTCTTCCCCCCCCCCCCCCCCCTTCTCATTCAAAGTGGAAAGTTTTTTGTTTTTTTAGCTCCCGATTGTCTCTCGTGTCATTGTGATGGATGCCGTTGGCGACGACTCTGAGGGCGGCCCTGATTGAAGGTAACGTAGTGGGCTCAGATTGGCTGCTGCCGCCCCGGTACAAATTAGAACATATAATCCATTTCAGTCAATTTTGTCCATCGGAAAAAATTTAGGAGCGGGAACGTAAAGACCAGATTTCTGTGGTGAAGCAGTCCAAACTCAATTGAATTATTTTTTTTTGGGGGGGGGGGGGGGGGTTCTTTAATTCAATTTGTTTCTTCCATGTGACAACTTGAGCGTTTCGTTTGTTCGCTTCCTGTGCTTTAATTAATGCATATGTAACACCCTCTTTTTTTTTTTGGCGCGTGAGTCTGTGAATCAAATGTACACTTTCCAGATCGTTGCTTTAGAAGTTTAATTATGACAGTAGCCTACGTCACTCGGCCCATTCCCCACCCCTCATCCCGGTCCTATTCATTTGGTCAGCAGTCGAGACAATCTACCTGGTCCAACGGTTGCGGTAATGACGTCTTCGGCTCAACGTTTGCACGTGAAATGAGTTTTCGATAATCAACTGCTCACTTTGAAGCAGTAGGGGCTTCAATGGTGGTCTTTATCTGAGTCCACTGGGTCGCTGATTGAGTTCCCTCCTTGTAATTGCGGCCTCGTTAGAAGTGAAATCATCGCACGCTTAGATGGACACATGAGTGTCATTGGAAATAGTCTTGAACGACCAGTACATATAATTTTGTTTCATCTTAAAAGCTACTTGAAAACTGAGCACGATTAGTTTAAACAAATATATCAACAAATAGCTTAATCACTAAATTACTTGTTCGCCAATTTCCCTTGATAATCAGTAAGCGAATGTATTAAATTAGTGTTAAGTATATTGAAATTAAAGCGTATTGTTTCACTTTGAAGTATAGCATGTGTCTCCCCTATTCTATCTATGAGCCATCCCATTCATGGCAGAGCAAAACTAAAGTAAGAAAGTAGAGTGCCCTTTTCAGACCATGAGATCTATAAGGCAGATGATGTAAAGGTCGGCGAGGGTGTCATGTGGCCAACACAACGACCCACTCCTTTACTTATGACAACTAGAGTTGTGTGGACACCTGGGCATTCTAAGAATTCCGAAAATAAAAATGTCAATCTTCACCGAGATATGAACTCGGGACTCTTCGTTTAGGGAGCCAAGCTCTTTAACTCTAAGCTACCATGCTCAAATAGTGATATTCTTTAAACAAGTGTGAATGAAAACTGTGAACCCAAAGCTCTGCTGTCTTGCGGCTAGACCCAAACATGAGGAACAATCAGGAACCGGTCACTCTTATACAGCATGCTGCACACCGTGCTACGTGGCTTATTCCCAAACTAAGTTGGGTTATAGGTTAAAACGCTACCTGCCTTTCCTATGGACACTCCAGTTACTGCTACACTAACAGAAAGGAGCTGCTTTGTGGGCGACACCATCATCGTTCTGTCCACAGCAATACCACAGGCTTTCATTTCATTGGTATGAGAAGAACCATAGTCTCTCCACGACTGGAGAAAAAAGTCGAACTTCACGAGACCGCTTCAGTTGAACAGAAAGAAGCTTCGTCAAACAAAGAACAGACAAGTCAATGTATCATTATTCTAGTACACTAAATAAAAGTACATATCAGATTTTGGAATAAAATGTCATTATTCATAGTATATGTAGGCGCTACTGGTAATGTTATCCTCATATCTTCTATACAACTAAGCATTCACAGGAATCGGCCATTCATCATTTATTACCTACCTATTCATAGTAGGTCCATATATCTCTTCATCCACTACTCCTTATTATACTGATATTTATATTTCATATCAATCTTCTATAAATGATTAAGTTAGTAATGATAGCATCAAATTCTAACAATTGCATAATTTTCGTGTTAAATTTATCTCTTGCTGTGTTATCTCTATATTATCGGGAAAAGAGACACGAGTTAAATCATGATTGTGCTGAAAAGGTTCCACCCTAATTGGATCTATAATCATTAATCTGTCACGCTTCGTTGCACAGTATGTTTTCAGCCCAATGGCAGATGATTGCATAGAGAAAGGTTCGAACTTGGGGCCATGGGGAAGAGATTATAATGCGTATCCACTCTGCCTGGATACAATCTAACCATAAATATCTGCCAACATTCTTTAAGCATCCTTCCATTTATTTTTTGCAACAATAAATGTACAATCAACATATTGCACCATATGATTTATATGAACACATTACAGCAACCTATTAGACGCTAGTAAACTGTCCACACCAAAATAATCCCTGACTGATGTTTGAAATTCACAACATTATTCTAATAGCAGGCGAAATGCTAATTACCGATCGATTGAAAATCGATATTAAAATTGTTTCTTTTTTTTCCCCAGCATCAGAGACCTGTCTCGCCCCTCCCTATATAATTGCTATGCCACTGTTAACATCGACACTGCGTCTTAATGTGTTAGTGGATTGAGCAGAGTGAAGCAGCTTTACAAAGATGGGGGCGGATCGCCCTGTCGCCAACTTAGCTTTTCTGATTTCATTTTTTTTTTTGGCCATCTTGAGAAGAAATGAATGAAAGAGGAAAAAAAATCAATGTTGCTTATTAGCATCTTATATTCATGTGCAATTTTGATGACAAATGTATTGATCCTTACTTTATGTGACTTGGGCTAATGAATTTACGCCGGGATTGTGAAGTTTACCATCTTTTGTGGTCCCGCCTTAGCCCGCTTAATACTCCATCACTTTCCTCCCCCTCTCTCTCTCTCACACACACACACAGACAGAGTCACACTGATACTGACGTACTAATATCATCTTTTGTTTCGATGTTGAGATTTAATATTATTTGTATACACTCTTGACTATTCTATTCGAAGAAGTTGTTGTTTTAAATTATGATTTCAAAAAAAAAAATAAACCTAAACATTGTCACGTAATAAAAGTTGTAAAGTCATAAATAAAAACAAAATCTGTTTTGTTCAAATACAAAAAACGTCGGGAAGAGCTAAAAAGGACTCACGAAAGCCAAAGTAGAGGAAAATAAACGTATGTGCTTTAACGACAATGCAGATATTTACTACACGTATTACGAGATCGCTAACTATAACAAAGTTCAAAATTTAAAAATGTGGGGGTCATGTGTCTAATGCGGTTTATTTCAATACTATCTCTGTGACTATGATCTAAAATTGATTTCTATTGCGTCTATATACTGGATGTAATGCGTGTCCTCTTTTAGTACAGCAGGCAATCTAGTGCTATTCCAATATTAAATTTTCTAAATTTTAAAGCGGATTTATATAATATTTGAAAACTGCTTCACAAATCTACGGCACACTCTCTATAACTACATTTCCATATGTACATTTTAAATTGTACAGTAGCTGTACTCTCAATGCTGACGTCACATATGTAGCAAGGTCATTAGTATATAAGAAATTTAAGTATTGTTTTTAAAAGGAGTATTAAAAACAAACTATATGCATACGTGATTTTCAAAATAAAATTGTTTGCTTTGATAATATCATATGTAGCCGTTGATACTGTTTTTATAATGCTAAAAATGGTGAAATTGGCTCATATTTTTATCTGAACTAAAAAGACGCACTGACAGACTGACATAAAACACAAATTTAATGGAGTTATTTCTTCCTTTCGGGGACCGTTAAAAACGAGTCATGTTTAATCTAGCATTTTTTTTATACTAACGATAAATAGTAATAATGAGTAAAAATATGTCTTACAAATGAACGCAGAAAGTGTATAGAAAGTTTTGGAAGCAGTGCCAGAGACATGTTCACCTGAATCAAATTCTTGAGACAATACCATATACCTACTTAACGCGTTATACTACATTATGACTTTATGCTCCTGTAATGAAGCGTCTTTCCGTGGTCTGTAACCTCTTCAGTCTCTCGTCTGGTGTAACAAGCAAGTGGTCTGTAACCTCTTCAGTCTCTCTTCTGGTGTAACAAGCAAGTGGTCTGTAACCTCTTTAGTCTCTCTTCTGGTGTAACAAGCAAGTGTTGATAGAGGGAAAGAAGAACAAAACAAAAAAATCAAGTTTAACCAGGAAACCAAATGATGAGAGTGGGGGGTTTAGCCGTGAGAGAAAGCTGGAGGAGGAGGGGGGTAGCGGGGGTTGCCAGGCGGGTGGACCTGGGAAGGCGCCGTGAAAGTTGGAGATGTTTATCAAAGATCTGTGTGACATTTCATTACTGACGGCATACAGGAAGATGACTTCCCCTTGCGCCCCATATCCCTGTTCTTCACCTCCCTCCTCTTTTTCACTCCACTCTCAGCACACGCTGCCATCTTAAACGTGGGTGAGTCCAATCCATAGAAAGGGGGGGGGGGGGGGGTCTTGGAAATATATATGTAACTATACACCAGCAGTTTTTGTGTATAGTTATTATTTCATGGTTACAGTTCTGTTCTAGTTTTTACTCTTTCTTTATACTTGTTAGTTAAAGAAGATGGCCACACTGAGACGTCCATTACCACACTGAGAAGTCCTTTACCACGCTGAGACGTCCTTTACCACAATGAGACGTCCATTACCACACTGAGAAGTCCTTTACCACACTGAGACGTCCATTACCACACTGAGACGTCCTTTACCACACTGAGACGTCCATTACCACACTGAGACGTCCTTTACCACGCTGAGACGTCCTTTACCACACTGAGACGTCCTTTACCACACTGAGACGTCCTTTACCAAACTTAGACGTATTTCACCACAATGTGTCGTACACGGCCACACTGGGCTGACCCCTGTCACACTGAAACGCAGATACAGTTTCAGTTTTTAGCCACGTGAGCTAGGGACAGCAGTGAGCTAGGGACAACAGGAACTTAAACTTCTGTATTGTATGAGCGCAAGGAGTTTAATATATAAAGCTATCGTAAATTCAAAATCCCAATCTTCACCGAGATTCAAACCCGAAATCCATCTGTTTGGAAGCCAAAAATATAAAGATATGACAGGTTTTTTCAAAATATAAAGATATGACAGGTTTTTTCAAAATATAAAGATATGACAGGTTTTTTCAAAATATAAAGATATGACAGATGTTCTAAATATAAAGATATGACAGGTTTTTTTCAAAATATAAAGATATGACAGGTTTTTTCAAAATATAAAGATATGACAGGTTTTCAAAATATAAAGATATGACAGGTTTTCAAAATATAAAGATGACAGGTTTTCAAAATATAAAGATATGACAGGTTTTCAAAATATAAAGATATGACAGGTTTTTTCAAAATATAAAGATTTTTTAAAAAATTAAATGTTTAGATGTTAAAATTATTTTTAATGCAATTACGTTAAAAAAAATTGTATGTAATGTAATGGTTTTAAAATGTTTTTTTTTTTTTAATTTAACTATTTATAACTCATTTGAAATGTATAGATATGAAAAGATTCTAGAAAATGTCAACATCCCATTTGTTATTAAAAAAAACAACTTTGAGGAAATAGCTGGACGCACCAATTCATGAATGCCAGGTGTGGAGGAGTCTGAAGACGTTCACATTTGAAGCTGCTAGGTGTCGTTGTTGTTGTCGCTGTTGTTGTTGTCGTTCTTGTTGTGGTTTTTGTCGCTTTTGCTGTGGTTGTCGCTGTTATTGTTGTCAAACACCTTTCTTTGCCTCTTACAATCGTCTGACGGCAATGAACTTCGCCCTAGAAAAAGAGGTTGAGCGTAGGGTTACCTTTTTTGTGGGGGGCGGAGCTGATAAGTAGAATTGATACTAGAATTCACGCACCACAAGCATGAGTGCGTGTTTGTGTCGTGGGTGGGGCGTTTTAAAGCGGGTCGTTCATATTCAAGCACAGGTCTATGTCAGAATACATTTCAATGCACAGTGTGAAAAACAAACCAATACGCGGGATCTAAAGGAAAAAATAGAAAGTCAGAGAGAGAGAAAGAAGGATAGAAAAAGAGAACAGACGTTTAATCTCATTGTAGAAGATGCAATAATTCAAGCACTAAAGAAATCTGTTTTTCTTTTTTTTTTTGGGGGGGGGGGGGGGGGGGGGGGGGGGTTCGTTTATTGGAAGTTCAAAAAACAGGAGGGAATGTCCCGGCCGTAATACACAATATAAATCTTTGAAACCATCAACGGCTTCAGCCGGTGTGTCGCGCTAGTTTATTTGTATAATTCTAAGTCTAATTTAAGTTTCTGTCATGCATTTTAGGTTTCAACTAACTTGATCTCTCTGGACCATGACCTTCATTACTTAAGGATTTCATTCTGAATACGGTCCTGTGGCAAGGGCTGCTTACTATCAGGGGCGTTCTAGTTATTGGACACCCAGGATTAGCGCGTGAATTTCTCTTTGCCTTTCCGGACGTGAATGTAAAGTGGAAAAAAAAAAAGCTCGATTAAAAAAAATCACTTTTGTGATGGGGGGGGGGGTGCGCTTTCACTGAGGAGGTCGATACGACGGTGGCGCCAGACTCCGACAATTCAGTCGGGTGGAAAATTGTACGCGCGCGCACACTCACATGCGCGGGCACACACACGGACTCACAAAGAAAACAATTATGACCCACGTGTGTTCTACTCCCCAAGCCTCTCCCCCAAGCCTCTCCCCCCCTCACCTCACCTCTGCATCGCCTCTGCATTGATATCTATATATTATCCAGTCGTTGTCATCGACCCTCTAACGTATTCAAAGGCACGTTGTTGTTTTTTTTTAAAAAAAAGGGAAATTCCCGATCTTAAAGGCGTCTCTATTCCTAGGTGGTCAAGTTCGATAGATGATTGGCCCCCACACAGGAGACGTTGGAGAATGAGGGAGGAAACAATGAATTGGACAGGCTTTAGCCACGATCTATTTCCACTTCCTTCCTCTCTTTAAAGTTTGTGATATCTATCCCAGATATATCTCATCGTTGTCGCCCCTGTCTTATCATTCTCTCACCCCCCACCCCCCTTGAAACTCTTCGTTTCTTTCTGTTATTTTGGTGTTAAAACTCAATTTAAAAACGAATATACGAGCAGCTTGGTCAGGAAGAAGCCATGCAGTACCAGTGAGTCTAAAAATAGACAGTGTAGCTCTAGACAGTTTAGCACTAAAACTATGATGCAGATCCAATCTCTCAACTAGAAGTTGTCTTTTTTTTTTAAAACCATTCTTTTACTAATTCTGTATCTTTCTTTTATGTTTATTGTGAGTTCGATTTTTACAATTGATATTTTCGACCACTCCTCATCCAGTCGTCATCAAAGCTTGCACTCAAGCTTATGCTCGATGAAATCACGTGATTCGATCATAAAATCAGCCAATTAATTTATCTTTTATCCTTTCTTCTTGTACACAATTTTTTTTAAAAAGTAATCTTTGAATTACTCACAATTTTGTAATAACATCTACCCGCAGGTGTTGGAGTGAGTTAGAAAGCAAACTTGAACACATTTCTTGAAATTAGACAAAGAACAACTACGAAGTAAAACTTATTGCGTCAAACTGCGGCCATTCCTAATAGAAGGCTTCAACACTGACCTGCGAAGTCACAACATGTGTGCAGATTAGACCAATAGCTCGTTTCCATGTCATAGAGACCTGTGATGTGGCAGCTAGCTATTTGTCTCCACTACCCACAAGTTATGACGTTGTAGGTCAGTGTTCAGGCTCTTTATGACGATTGGTCTCGGTCAGTCCACCTGACCTGACACAATTAGTCTTCAACAGTTTAATTGACTATGAAATAAAATTAACCTATAATTTCTCATGACACATGAGAAAAGAAAAATGTTACTGTAGTTTTGTAGGTAAAAAACATACTTTACTTCACTTTAGAGCAAGAATGATTCTTCAACATAAAGAAGTTGCTTATTAGTAACTAGACTGTTCGTTGTAGCTATATCATATATGAAGTTCGAAGAACAATTCGCCTGACTGTATACATACTTATTTCAACATTGTTGCTTTCTTTTTTAATCGGACATCCCTGAAGAATTCGGAGACGTAATCTTTTTTTTTTTTTTAAATCATTTATGTAGAACTAAAAGTCCCAAAAGTTTAAAATTTCGTTGACACTTTGTAGACGACACTGTCATCGATTGAAATTTATTTCCTAGTTTCACTTTAGTTTCTAGTCCGCTGGGCATGAGACACGACTTATTTTTTTTTAAAGTATTATGAAAAGTATATAATATTCAGTTAAGTTGGACTCATCCATTCCAGTCTCCTATCCTTTATTTTTGTTTGATTTATGAGGATTTCCAAGCTCTGTATTTTTCAAATTCATGTAGTTTTGAATTCACAATTTGATGGTCTAGACTTGCCAACTGCTGACACCATCGCATGTCATCTACGCTTTCTGAGTGGAACAAAAGACAAAGAATCATCATAAATATTGATAAACTCTAACATTACTTCGTCACTTAATGTTGCTTTTTTTTCTCTGGACATGGACAGACAATGTAAATTATTGACTCAATATATTTCTCCGGTTTAAAAAAACAACGTTTATTGAATTTTTTTTAATCGATAAGTGTGAAAATGAGGGGGGGGGGGGCTACGGGAAAAAAGAGGTTTACAATCATTCTGTGCCTCCACTTTCAATACACCAAGCACATTCTGAATGCACTCATTGAAGCTGGTGAGCAAGAAATAAACGTATACCTATATGTGTCTATGTACAGAGACAAAAGTCTTAATCCTATTGACATCTTTTTTTTTCTTTTTCTGTATTGCCATGGAATGGAAAAAGACGATCAACAGATCTTGAGTGGTGCCGCAAGATCCAGTAGGTTATGGGATAGGTGAAGATGAAAGACTTGCGATGAAACAAAAGTCCATCTCTTAGTCTTATCAATTTGTTTGATAACATTTCTTGTCGCTTTTGTTCTGGTCCCTGGACATTCAAAATTTGGTACATTATTTCCGACAGTTGGTGCCAGTAATTGTCTGCCCATGTTAGCAATTCCTACCCAGAGCCAGTACTAGCAATGAGACAGAAGTCACTCTATCAAGTAACATCTACTCTACAACAGGCTCCTCGTGAGTCCCCAAAGTCTTCACAGCCGTCAAGGCGAGAAAACAAATTTACAGCCCTCTTTTGACTAATGTTTTTGTGTTTTACTTTCTCGGCTGGGTTTTAACCAAACACCCCAGGCCTCTGTCCATGTACGCTTTCTGCCCAGTCCCCAACTGCCTTGGACCTGATCTGCTACAAAGATATGGGATGGGCACGCCAGATGGGGGTCATGGCTGCTCGGCGTCAAGTATTGTGATTAAATAGTTTTATTTGTTGATAGATGAATGTGATAGTTCAGGAGAGGTTTCTGAGGAGAAAATTGCCATTTTCTTCTTCCCATTTCACGTCGATGCAACTGTATTATTTTTTTGGGGGTGGAGTTGGGTTTGTTTGTTTTTTAACTTTATTATTTTTATTATTATTCACTGCTTAATCCTAGGATTGACGTATCATAATGGATTTTTTTAATAATATGTCAGTTAGAGTTAACTTGTGACGATTCACAGTTCAGAAATAATTTTTTTATCAGAAATATATTTAACTTTTTTTTCCTATCAATTTCGCTTAATAATCACATTTTAGACAACCACTCAGCAAGGGAAGAGTGGTTCGAACCTGTAAAATGCACAATTATGTCAATTGGATCCTTTTGATATTTCAATTCACAACTTCTAATTAAATTTTTTGTTTGTTTTTAGTTTTAATGCAATGTCAGATGTGGATAGTGTCTCCTGAGTATCTCTCGCAGGCATTGCATTTACGCTTTTCTTTTCTCATTATGTTCTTTTTTAGTCCCTGCAGAGCTCTAGCACTGTACTGCGTGTTCATATTAAATCTCTCTGGTTTAATTCTTACCTGTATGGATCTTTGAGATTTGGATATAAAGTCATAGACGCACTGATGACCCTCTTCTTTTTTTTTTGAGAAGGGGAGGGCAAAAAATTTCCGGAACGAAAACAGTATTCTACATTAAGGAAATAAATAAAAAACAAATGTTCCATAATTCCATTGAAACAGAATGGGCCCATTATATTTAACATACATTTATAACTTTGTTCTAATTTTTCATTATTTTTTTTGCATGAGATTTTCATAATTCTGGGACATTTTTTAGCGGTTAGAAGAGGTGCAAAAGTTGGCGGGTATGCAATCAATGCTTCAGTTTAGATAGGTTCTTTAAGTTTTGGATCTAGAAATTTAGCATTAATGTTCAGAGAGATCTTCATTTACCTGTTTGTTGAAAGTACGGGATTGTTATAATTATTTTGTACGCAAGAATCAATCAAAAGCAATAGTCAAAAGAAATTTTCAAGTTTGATTTTCTAAAGATTCAATTGTCTCAGTGAATGTGTGTGTGTGTGTCGTGTCTTTTCTCTTTTCTGGGTGTTTAAGTAATATTCTTATTTTTAATTGAATTATTAAAAGTATATGTAATTATAATACATTTCAAATTGATATTATGTCTGTCTGTATTATGTCTGTCCTAGTCTTAGTCTTTGTCAGCTAAAAACAACGCAAAGTTGTAACAATTAGTTTGCGGTTTGGTCATTCTGATTCAAAATGAAAGAGCACGTTGTTTCTTAGAAAAACTTGCCGCGACTCCTTCAGCAATGCAAATCATTTGGAAATGAGGTCGAAGACTCTTTCTGTTAGTTGTATTTTAAACATCTTCATTTTCGTTTCACCACCGTCCCGATTTCAAGACTCCGGAATAAAACTGGTTCCGTATGTTTCAAGAAAGTGATAATTTCATCATTTAAGAGTCGACTCTTCTCTGCCGCGACAGCTGAAACCTTGAGGTCACCGACACATTTCATTAAGCTGCCCCGCTTTTAGATCTCATTTGGCATTCCTGGAAATGGAAAAAATGGCCAAAGCGTGAAACAATGGCGCCCAAATGGATTTCATATTTGTTCTTTTTCTGCCTGGGTACAAGCGTTTAATATTACATCCGGTTCCTCAGAGAATACCCGCCGCAAATGAAGAAAAATCCCTGACCGTGGGGAAAGAGAGAGAGGGGGGGGGCGTCATTATTTGTAAGTTAGCTTTATTTTGTAGAGGTCCTGGCCATATTAGCTGATGGTATCTGCGCCCGGCGAGCTGGTTCGTGAACCCCCAACACCAATTTCTTTTATGAATTTTTGTCAGTTCCGTGAGTTGTCTTTGACGTGGCGCGAATGTAGGGTGTCCGCTACCCGAGATCCCAAAGTGACTGCGGCGGGATTAATACAATTGAGCTGATTGACAGGTCGGAATTGATCTGGCCTGCTATCTTTCATTTTCCCTTTCTCTTTCCTGTCCCTCCCCCCCACCCCACTTTCCGTTTCCCTCTCCTCTTCTTTTGGGCCGAAATGAACAGCAGAAGAGCATTGTCTTGTCCACGGTGTCTTAAGAGACGTAGGTGCCAGAACTGGATACATGTCCACTACCAGCAGCAGACGATGTTTCTAAAAGTGGGACCACGTGTCTAAATGTTTGAGGAGGTGTTTAGAAAAGGGATGCTGGAGGTCAAAAGTACACAAGAGTCAAAACTTTTTTAGTTCAATAGTTCTACTGGAATGACGTCACGGGTCATTTCCGGTCATTTGATCTGTTAGAAAACGTTTGTTGGCTAAGGGGTTTTACAGAATCTCGAACACGCACAGTACAATTAAAAAAAAAAAAAAAAAAAAGAAAATAACATAACTGAAAAATTGTACACAATGTTATTTCGTTTTAAACTACCGTGTGCTGATTAGGCCTGTAATTAGAAATGTAGGGATGTCAGTTTTTGTATTTATTGTTAATTTTTTTTTTCTTTGTATGCCTCTTTTTTTTTTGGTTCCCCCCTTTTTTTTCTCTCTATATACTTGTTCATTTTATATTACAGTCGACTATGAAGTAAGCACTTCGGCGTCCACGTCATCTAAGTCATGAAAGTGTTACTGTATTGGGAAGGCTGTAAAAAGAATTAGTAGTGTTCTATTGTGTAAATAGTCCCACCTGCTAGGGTTATTTCCCATCAACTTTTCTTACCTCGTAATTAGTATTTATTCATTATATCGAAATCTGAACATTCCATGAATGTGATTAACCTGGACAGCTAAGCTACATAATATATGCTTGCCTCCTAGAGCTCTCTTTCTCCATCCTCTCTCTCTCTCTCTTTCCTTCTTTCCCTGAGTTTTCTTTACATTATTTGAGTAAGAAAGTGGGCGTGGCTACAGAAGACAAGTAATCTAAACTTCGCGTGCCTTTTTTTTTTCAGGGCATTTTTCGAAAGTATTTCTATCTACATGTGTTTGTTCGTAAAAAAAAATGGGGGGGGGGGGGAGTTGGAGGGGCGGAGGGCGTTGTGATTACTGGTTAAAAGAAATGGGTCCCTGAGTTATTGCCCTCGACCAAGGCCTCAGTGTTTGCAAGTGTATCTAGGTCTAGGGGATAGAGATGGGAGTATCTAAAGAGGTCGTTGGTACTGAAGAATTCAGATATTCTATATGAGTAAGACGTACGAGGGTCATCGTTGGTCATTTGCTGTGTAAATATTAGATGCAATCAAAGATGGTCAGCATTTTGGCGGACATATGTCTGGTGGACGATGCAAATGAAACTCTCGTACTCATACAGACAGAAAGAGAGATAGACAGACAAATATTCAAAAGAGAAACTGGCTAATCAATGTCGCTTAATAAGTGTGTTAAATGTAAGGCACACACCATAGGCTACTTGTTATTTCTGGACATGCGGAGGACTTCATTCACTGGATGGAGAGAAAAGTTTGTTTTACTTGAGTCTTGAGTCCAAACAAATTAGAGATCTATTGTGTTTAATCGCTTCCTAGATATGTGATGGTCTAGGATTTCTTGTTCTATTTATTTCTTGTCATGTTTCATTATAGCAAAAAGGTTTAAACGATCTTTCTGAAATTTTAATTGTCGAGCTGTTTTGTTAATGTTTGAAAAACAAAGGGCAAGAATGTGGATCGAAACCACGGAGAGAAAGAATGAGAGAGAGAGAGAAAGAATGAAAGAGAGAGAAAGAATGAGAGAGAGAGAAAGAATGAGAGAGAGAGAGAAAGAATGAGAGAGAGAGAAAGAATGAGAGAGAGAGAAAGAACACACAGCGGAAAAAAATGTGGAGAGGACATAGAAACTTAAGCTTGAAAGAGACGCTGATACAAAATGTGAAAGTTTTTGAGTTTTAGAGATAAGAAGGTTGAAGTTGTTATCCAATGAATGGATTCTACTATTATATAGTGAAGGGGGGGAGGGGTAATCAAGGGAATCTTTTTGTTTCTTTTTCAGTAGTGCACAACTCCCCCCCCCCGTTCCCCCAACTCAGTTTACCGATGCATCGTGACGTATCCTAAGAGTTGCTTAACTGAAAATAACGTTTAAGAGTCCACTCACATGTAGAGTACACAGAGAGGGGGGGGGGGGGGGAAGCGTGAGTGTGTAAGAGAGAAAGAGGGGGAGGGAGGAGATGAAAAGGAGGGGCACAACTTTGTTGTACGTGCTTACTTTTGTAACTCGCCCAAAAACTTATTTTCCCCTCGCGTTGTTTTCCTTTTGCGCTAAACATCATTACAATTTATTTGTACACACTCTCATTTCATTCTTTGTCCTCTTCCTTTTGGCGATCTGAGTCAATAGAAAATGAACAATGGAAAAACTATGAAACAAATAGATAAACGAAACTTTTGCCAGCAGTTTAGTTTTTAGATGTTTGCACACGACCTGCCCAACCTCAACACTTTTATATTTCTTGACATCTCTTCTACCCCTGGGACTTTAAAAAAAAATTATTCGCTAGTGCCACAAGGCCAAGAAACGTTCTGACATGTCATGTCGCAGATGTCACGGATCTAGGTCATGTCTTGTGACCAGTCCTTTTTTTTTTCTGTCATGCAAAAAAACAAAACAAACATAAACACGCTCACATAGGCCAACATACTCACGCACAAGCGTGCATGTGCATATGTTTGTTTGTTTGTTGTCAAATGTTTTACATATTTCGGATGTTCCTTCAGAGTTGAAGATAGCTTTCTTCCTAGTCCAAACCTCCCGCAGGACGACGGGGGATGGGAGCGGGCAGGGTTTGAACCCTCGACCGTCGAAAATCCGAACGACAGTCCAGCGCGCAAACCGTACGACCAGGCAGCAGAAGTGTTGCTTTTTAGATCAAGTCATATATTACAGAGCACATCACACATAAACACACCCACGCACACTCATAAAATCCTGGAATGCTATAATAGAAAAGGGCAGATAATCTTTCAGGCATCGATACTAAAGTATTAGACTTAGTGTCCATTAACCAATCACAGTATCAATTTTATCAGTTACTATTTATTCTCAGCGAGTCCAGAAGTATTAGAGCGATTACCAAAAGTGTTTTGTTTATATGATGGCCAGTATCGAGCATGCGAGTGTCGCGGCAGTGTACTCATCAACTGAACAGAAGAGTTTCTTCTTCTTGGTTTGAACACATGTGGATAGAATTGTCTGCCTAGCTATCACTTTGTTGTTTCTTGTACTTTACACCATAAGGAAAGTACCAGGGTTACATAGTGAGGTATAAACCATAACTGAAGTATTACTACTTGACTACTTACAATAACTAGATAAGACTATGTACTGGAGTGTAGTGAAGCGTTATAGAAGGCCTGAACACGGACCTGCGTCGTCGTAACCTGTAGTCAGTATAGACCAATAGCTCGTTGCCATGTCACAGGTTGTGACGTCAGACAAGTGAATCCATATTGATCATTAGGGACAACAATTTTTTTTTGCATTAGTTTAAACAATAAAAATATTAAAAAAAGAATATATTTATTAATGCTTTGTCTATAGGACTTGATAATAGAAGCAGCGAGGCTCACACACATTTTTGTTCTGTGTAAATTTTGTTTTTACAACGCTAATTCTTGTTCGCTCATTATTTTTCTTGGATATTGTTTAGATTTTTGCAATCGATTTGTCGACCACTTGAACTCTTCCAATCATCATCAAACTTTGCAACCAAGTTTATGATCGATGAAAACTCTTGAGTCAGTAAAAAAAAAATCCACCAATAGGTTTATCAATTAGTAATAATTAATTAATTTAGTTTTTATATAGAATTTGTATAAAAAAAAATTGTACTAGGAGATAAGGCAAGTGTAGAGAATAAAATGTTGTAACTAAGGAGAGATAAGCCTTCTGTAGAAATGTAACGGCTAAAAATGGAAAGAGAGTAAAAAAGAGTAAAATAACAGAATTAAATGTTCATGTAAAGATTATAGCACAGATTGTATGTTCATGTAAAGATTATAGCACAGATTGTATGTTCATGTAAAGATTATAGCACAGATTGTATGTTCATGTAAAGATTATAGCACAGATTGTATGTTCATGTAAAGATTATAGCACAGATTGTATGTTCATGTAAAGATTATAGCACAGATTGTATGTTCATGTAAAGATTATAGCACAGTTTGTATGTTCATGTAAAGATTATAGCACAGATTGTATGTTCATGTAAAGATTATAGCACAGATTGTATGTTCATGTAAAGATTATAGCACAGACTGTATGTTCATGTAAAGGTTATAGCACAGATTGTATATTCATGTAAAGATTATAGCACAGTTTGTATG
This sequence comes from Biomphalaria pfeifferi, assembly GCA_030265305.1. Classification (NCBI taxonomy): domain Eukaryota; kingdom Metazoa; phylum Mollusca; class Gastropoda; family Planorbidae; genus Biomphalaria; species Biomphalaria pfeifferi. The sequence goes on along the minus strand of JASAOG010000109.1, from coordinate 1,964,768 downwards.
TTCATGTAAAGATTATAGCACAGATTGTATGTTCATGTAAAGATTATAGCACAGATTGTATGTTCATGTAAAGATTATAGCACAGACTGTATGTTCATGTAAAGGTTATAGCACAGATTGTATATTCATGTAAAGATTATAGCACTAATTCTTTGTATATTAATCAGCTTCAAAGGATTTGGTAATTTGCATTGTAATAACGACCATTTTCACTAATGATTTTTCTTCTACAAAACACAGTGACTTACTTATATCGAAGTATGCGCACTTCTAAACGAAAGAAAAATGATCTAAAACCAAATATGCTTATATGACAAGAGGCTCTAACAAGTAGAAAATGACAACAACGTGGGGTGTTCAGTTGAACTCCTACCAAACATACCCCCCCCCCCCCCAACGCTTTTTAAAAATATTTTTAACCCTTTTATTGCGTTTGAATAGATGCGGGTTTTTTTTTTTTCTTTTTTGTTTTGTTCGTACTGTCTTTTTAAAAAAAAATAAATCCCTATTTTACTGCAACAAGTCGACTACGTTAAGGGGTCTACAACAAACTGATCTTCTGACAGTATTCTGTTATAAGAAGCGGGGTGTTGACCCTGTGAACTGATAGCCTCTAGTCTAGAAGAATAATCAAGCTAAGTAAATATTCAGCTCCCCAAACACCCCCACTAGTGAGTAGGATTGGGGGGTGGGTATATCCCCTCCCAGTAAGCAGAACAATTTTTCTCAAGGACTAGGATTGTAAATCACTGTCCTTATGTGTCCTTGATTGCTTTTTCTTTATTAAACTGGAATTTGGATGATTTTTATAAACTCATAATTACAAAAGTATGTGTGTGTGCGTTAAGCCAGTGTTTTGTGTGTTGAAACAACTTGGAATTGGGATGTGTGTGTGTATAGAACTTGTGATCTCTATCTCTCCTAATTGACGGTACCATCGTTGATTTGACCCCATTCATTAACCAACCAATGTATCTTACATGTGTACACTAAAATTTGCAATGATTTTTGAAAACGTTTGACAGACTCTAGTAGATTCATGACTGTCAGAACGGTGGAATATGATAATTATTTGTGTTTTGGATAGATGCGGCGGTAGTGAATGTTTTTCTTTCTTTCCATTATGTACTTTTCGTCTAGTTATATTTTTTTGATAGCTAAAATTTGTTTTCAAACAAGTGAAAGTACTCGGGGTTTACTTCTAAAATAAAAAACGGCCCTTAATGTAACGCATTTAGTGCAAGAATTCAAAATGCAAAAAACTTTTTGTTTAAATTCAGGAGGTTCTCATCGGATCACGTACAATGGATTCTATTGATTCATTTCATTGATTTATCGGGGGTTTGGGTTACTCCCCCTGAGATCGGAAAGATCAGATTGAAACAACTGTGTTTGTGTTTGTGTGTGTTTTGTTGGGGATAGAGGAGAGGGAGGGGGTAGAGGTCTGGAGGATGATGTGAGATTGTTAAAGTCAAAACTTTATAGATCTACATTTCTGTGGAGTTCAAGTGTTGGGACTTGTTCTTTCAATTAGTCCAAGCGCTTTGCCGCACTGCTTACCACCGCCCTGAGGGCCGACATAGCCAGTCAGTTGTCGACATTGAGTACAGCAAGCTTGTACAACTGTTGTTCATTTTCAGAGTAGAGTACTTTCTCCCTGAGCCGCGCCCCTTTTTCTCACCTGATTCATTTTCTTTCGCTAGCGTAACATCGTAGGTAAGCTCTACAGAAACGATGAATGGTAGGCTAACATGTGTAATAGGCATTCGATTCTTTCCGCTTCAGTGGTTCTGGAGTTTTAGTTGAAAAAGTACAGTTCGCCAATACTAGCATTGCTTTCCATGCCATGTCAGTGAGTGGACGACATAACTGAATGGCTCTTGAATCTAAATACATGCACTTATCTTTACCAAAAGCTATGTTCATAGCACGTGATCCCCTCACCCCCAATTAAAAAAAGGTGGCCCGATGTATGGGGGCAGATGATGTAATTTGTTTGTAAAGCCCATCTGTTTCCATGGCTGACTTGGGTATCGTGTGGTCAGCACAACGACCAGCATTACTGTAGGATTCCGTTTCCAATTACATCAATTACACAAAGCTTCTATCAACTCCCTTCCTCTGACTGTCTGTCTGTCTGGGTACAAGTTTTGTACACTTTATTTCTTCCACTTCCATTTCTCGGATCGAGTTGAAACTTTGCACAATTATTCATTTCCCTAACAAAATGTGAATCAGTATTAAATAATTAGAGGTTATTAATTAATTTATTTTGATGAAGGAATTTTTTAATAATATTCTAAAATTGTATACATATATGGCTATAAAAGTGTAAATACACAACTTATCCCCTTAGCAGATAAACCTTGTTGTTGTTTTTAAATATTTTAAATATATATTTTGCTGTTTTTTCTTCTCCCCCCCCCCTTTCCCCGATTCCTTCTGTTTGACACGTATTGACATGTTTATTTAAATCCTTTAAAAACTTGTCACTGGCACATCGTTTTCTTATTTCGAACCTCTTTCGCTAATCTCGTTTTATTTGTGCGCTTTGTGTGCGGGTGTTTGTGTGTGTGAACAACCAGTGCAGCACACACAAACACACACACACACTAGTAAGAAAGGGGGGGGGCGGAGTAAGGTGAGAGCATTAAGTACCGTTGAGTGGGTGACAAAATAATAGTTCTGCTAATGTACTTTATTGTCTACCTCGCGGGCCTGCTCGAGATCTCCTGCTCTCCCCCACTCACCTGGCTTAATGCATATTTGTTTGTGATTTCACACTCTCTCTCTCCCCTGCCCTCTCGTGCCTCTCCCCGCACAGTTGTTCCCACTGAATGTGTGTATGTGTGTTCGTCAAAAATGTATTTCGTTCTGAATGGTGGAAACAGAGAGCGTGATGGAAAAAAAAAGGCGCGTCTAAATAAAAGTTGTTTTCATAGTCAGACCCTCTATCCCCCCCCCCCAACCTCCCTTCCGTGACGGTTCACCTGCTACGTTTGGTAAAGTCGACTATTTCGTAATATTTTGACCAGATTCAGGATGCGTGACAGCACCAGTCCGTGACAGATGCAGGTTATGCTGGATGTGTTTTGCAAGTTCTGTAAGGTGAAATCTAGCGATGATAGTCCGTTCATGGGATGCCTTTTTCCTTGACAGGTGTTAAAACTTTGTCCATAGCCTTAGAGCTGAGTCATCCCACCTATCACCGCCATCCATTAAATACATAGCATTAGACTTGAGTCACCTCACCTATTAGTATTATCAACATATCCACCATTGCCTAAATAGTAATCCGTGAAGTTTTTTGCTAAAAAACAATCAGAGTATATAAATGATTTAGAAGTGAATACATGATATGTTTGATAAAATTCGCTCTAACCCTATGTAATAAGAACATACGCCTCTCATCGGGTACCTTAAATTTGCCTCAATGGATAGCGGTAGAAATGTAGGTGACCCAACTTCCTGAGCCGCCATCCACACTACCAAGTGATTGCTGCAAACGAAATCATTATAACGAGAATAAATATTTACAAATTCTTTCAAATTGTTATATTTTATTGACTTCGATGTATCTGAAGTAAACACCGGAAGTGGTTCAGTTAATGGTAGTGAGAATGGTTTTTTACAAATTTACTTTCCATCTTTGCGTGCTCATTTCTCAGAAACCTGCTCCCCCCCCCCCCCCCCCCCTTTCCTCTTTGAGTGTATTTCCGCTTGTCTGACATTCAAATTTCTATAAGTATTGCGTCACTGTTGGGCGATGTGTCCTAAACTGAACCTTTTTTTTTTTCTCTTTCTTTACTGGAAGCCCAAATGAACATGATCCAGAACTGTACCCCTATAGGTAGTTTGTGGAGCATGACCCTTGATTCTGACATATCTAATGAGTGAGGTCAACTAGAAGGTATTCATTGATAGACACTACATGTGCTTCTACTTATGCACGCAGGAAGTTGTTGAATAAATTGGGGACACAGGCGACATTCAAATGTGACGTCTGGAACGTTGCTGGCTGTATCGAAGCTGACGATGCTGACTTGTGATACTTGTAATATTAGTCAAATACACTTACAGCTTCCATCTCTTAAACTATTGACCTAATTGTCATTTTAGCGGCCACTGAAAGGGGAATAACCGCTATTAGTTTTGCGTGAATGCCTGTCCGTCCGTCCCGTTTAGATCTCGTAAACTAGTAAAGATATTGAAAATCCGACATCCTGATATTTTAGACTTTTCAAAGTTCTGATGCAACGTCTACAATTTTCGTTTCCTAAAGTGAAAAATTTAAATTTTATAATCAACTATGCATAAAAATACACCATTTTTACAACTATTCACTATTAATAGTAAACAATACACACGTGAGACTATTTAGTAGGGGAGATATCCCTTTGCCATGCTTCCAGCACATTTATGCCAACTGGTTTAGATGCACACATGTTTAGTTTACTGTGTTATCTATTATATATAAATATATATAAATGAAAGTAAGGATTATGTATGCAGGCCTATATACCGAAAAAAAATCAAAACCGTCTGACCAATCTTGATTAGACTAGGCATAAATGTTCCTTAGATCATTGCGGTTACCGTAGTGTCTTTTTTAATGTTCATCCCACAACCGGAGGGCACTAAAAATAAACAAAAAGTACCTAGTTGTATCTCTTTTAAAGAACGAAACATTATTTTATATGACTATGTCGGCTAAACGGATAAACCCATTTTCACTTTTCACACTCTACTTATTTTCGTTGCAATAATTAAAAAAAATGTGAAAAGAACATGCTAGATGTTTGACATAGATCTAAATCTAATCCAGTACAACAGTAATACTCAAACTAAGGCCATCAGGCGCGAGTCATATCCGGCTAGTTTAAACATTAAGTATGAATTAATTTTTTTTTTAATATATGTCTTGTTCTGTCCCTATGCGTAGTCACGTGAGACACTGCACTCATCCTAAATCTTCGGAATCGAAAACATTGCCAGTAACCTCTTGCTTCGTGTGCTTAATTTCTAACTATTCAAGATGAAACACATGAATTCTGAAATCCGACATGACATTTTTTTGTTTAGTGACAATACTGTTAGACCCACATTCACCACACAAGTAAAACCACATTCACAGATGGTGTCGTTTCGAAGCTGATGGCGTTGATGAATCTGTGGAGCTTAATGTCCCAACCCCCATGGCAAGCGGCATCTAGTTAGCTGGCCACCGCAAGACTTCACACTTCATTCCGCTGACGCCCCGACACATCTCATCTACCAACACCTCCCAGTTACCTGGCACCTGCGGGCGCCAGTTCTCCCCTCCCTCCTTCGCCATTGCACCCCAAAGGAATGAAGGGCGTTCCGTGGGCGGAATTCTGCTCGCAGAGAAATTTTTTTTTTTGCCCAGAGATTGATGAGTTGCAACCTCCCCACCTCCCACCCACGCTCCTGCACGTCCATGTTGATCTTCTTTCCATGTCAAGTCGCTCTTTCCCCTGCCCCTCTCTCTCCTTCGACAGTTTCCTGCTTCTCTCATGTAATCGTCTTCATTAAGGAAGCGCCTTCGAATGTTTGTCATTACCTTTAATTCAGAAGAGGCCCCCGGGATGGAAATCGTTTTCTGCATTTATAAGTCCATTGGCATCATACAGAAAAGTTAGAATCGGTTCCAGTCACCGAAAACGTTACAGCGTTGTAGTTTTGCAGAGTAATTGAATGAGAATGGAATGATGCCCAGTGATATCAATTCAACTCTTGAAATATGTGGACAGTTTGCTTAAAATGAGGTTATTGTTTGTTAATGCACATTATATATGACGAACAAACTTCAAGGGGTGGGAGAAAGAGTAGGGTGAGAACAAAGATTTGAATTATAAATGCAACCATGTCTATATTTAGATTGGCATAGGAGGTCTCCAGAATAGAGGTCGCAGTTTTCTAGATGTGAACGTTTTCTTCCCCTTTTATTGTTCTGAGTTCACCACCTTCCAGATTTGACTCTGTGTCCCTTCGTTTCTTTTGCATAACTCCGTTTTCCCTAAATCTTCAATGTCACACTGCTTTTTTTTTTTATTGATTCGCTATTCTTTCTCGGAGAACATTCACACACACTACAAACACACTCTCGTACCAACACATAAACACTCAACACCACCTACAAACAACAAACACGCACACAATTCAAGACCATCACGCACACACCAACAAACACGCATTAACACATTAAACGCCAACAAATACACATACATTAACACTAACACGCAGACGAGCCTATATCAACGCGCACGCTACGCATCCGCAGTATCCGTGTCAATCTGATTTCTAAAAGAAATATGGCAGCTTGTGTCCTGGTCACTATGTATGTAGAGTACTGGTCATTTTACATCCAGGTAAACTTAACGAATCCAATTCTCAACTACAGTCTTGAATTCCAGTTGTTGGTGACATTTTCCCAGCCCCCCCCCCCCCCCCCCCCCCCCCTATCTCTTCTTCCTCGCTTGCCTTTCTTTTCAGGCGAAGATTTTTAAAAAATCCTACATTGAAGCTTGTCATGCGTGGCGCCATGAGTACGCGGGGCCACTGCCACTAGTCAGAATGACCTTTTATTTTTTTTAAATTTCCTATGAATTCACGCGCACGATTTCACGGGGTTGCTGCCCCTTGGCTCTCGCGCATAAATGTGAGGGAGACGGCGGTGGAAGCCAGGCGACCCGGGCTAACATTGCCCCTTCGCTCTGCCTGCCTGGACGACTTGGTGTGAATCGAGGAGGGGGGGCTCTATCGCTCTGTCTCCGTTCGGTCGTGTGTGTACTGGCTTCGCTCAAGTCTCTACCACTGCAACTAATACACTACTGCTGTACCGGGGTAAACTGTTTTCGCCTGTTTTTTTTTTTTCTTCCTCTTTCTTTCTTTCTCATATTTCTCCACTCTTCAGTTTCTATTTCACTTCTTTACTTTCTCTCTCTCTCTCTTTTTTTTACTTTGTCCTCTTCAGTCGGCTGTTGTTACTTCTCGTAGTGTCGGCTACTTCTGCACAAGGCTTTAAGAAAGGGGGGATGGAGCACGATTTCAGAAGGCGGTGTTGATATTTCCTGGGCGAGATGCAGTGATAGGTGAAGGGGGGCGCACGTGTTGTGTGTGTGTGTGATAGGAACATACAGTCTGGATTTGCGCCTGTATCCACTGCACGTTAATTTCTGGAACTGGATTTTTCGGACTGTTTTTTTAAAAAATGGTATTTTTTTGTTCTATTCTATAATTCCTGGAATGTATTATTTCTGCAAGACAAGAAACAGGAGATCGGAATATTCAAAGCAACTCTTCTTCTGCGTACATGTTTGATAACACGCGGGGTGTAATATTATTTTCTTAAATTTATGTAGAGTTGTCTGATAAGTATTTCTGTGTCTTTGTTTGTTTTTTTCAAAACAACTCATCACAAAACGCATTCATTTGTTTACCATCTCAACCCGCTTATTGTTGTGAACATCAAAAGATATAACCTATTACTTACTTCTGACACCATCGTGTAAGTTTAAAAAAACCAACATTCCTGTTCTCCCTCTTCACGTCAATTATTTTTCCTCTGTATGTATGTGCAATGTGTGTCCGATATCTTGAAAAAGGTATGTTTGTGCGTACGTGTGTGATGTGTGCTAGAGGAGCTTTTCTTTCTGATTTGCTAAAGAAGTATTTGACCTTTTGACAGGTCCGCCGTGTCTTGTGTGCGTCTGTCTAAACAACTGTGTCACATTACTCATTGGTATAGAAAATAAGAAAGTCTGTCTTTCTCTTGGTTGTCTTGTAAGACTTTTGTTTGTTCACATTGTCTGAGAACACGTCATACCAGAGTTGCCTCTCTTTATAAAATGAATACTTTGATATTTCTGTCCGTATTACTCTATTGTAAAACCTTCTATTTGTGTTAAATTATTTAATTTAGCAGGAATAGTAGCTTCCTACTTTATCATTGAGATAATACTTAGGATGTGTCGCGGTCTAGTGTAACAGTCTGTTTGAAGGTTTGACGCCGGCAAACCGTGATTTCTTCTTTAAATGTTGGTTTCTCCTCCGTCAATTAAGTATAAAAATAGATTTTTTGCAAACAAATAGAAAGTACTAGATCTAGCAACATCTTTACCTCGTTTAAAATAATTGTCTGGAAATCTGGTTGTACAGGCTGTGCAATAAAATACTTTATTTTGTGTTATGATACCACGCGATAACTTTAATTATAAAAACATTTCTAGCGGACCTACCTCATACAGGTGATGGTCTTAACGTAACTCTGAATACTGAAATGTTTTTGTCTTTTATACAATATAAATTCTGTCTGTCTCTCTTTTTAAATAAAAAAAACAACAACAACATAGGTCTGTCTGTCTTTCTATATATAAAATCATCGGTTAGTCTATCTAATGTATAAAAACATTGGTTAGAGTGTTTATATATTTATATATATATATATATATATATATATATATATATATATATATAACGCGACTCCTACATTGCAAATATTTATAGAAATAGATTGGTTCTGTTTTATTTTTCAAATTTCGTTTAGTTTGAGGTTAGTAATAAAGACATCGGTTAGGTCAGGTCATTTAAAAAAAAACATCAGTGTAAATTTCCTGCTTATAAAATGCTTTAAAAAAATTCTATTTACAGAAAGATAAAACTCTCTTATATCTAAGTGATGAAAAATACATTCATTTGCTAATTGTTTGACATCCAGCAATATATTTTTTGTTTGCCAATATATCTATAAACATCTGCTAAGTTTTACAAAGAAATATTTAATATCCTCCTTTCTCCTTCCTCTGTTTTCCCCACAGGGCCTGCCTCCTCCCCCCACTTGTTATCAGCCTGTATGTCAGAGGCACATTGTATTATCTGTACGGTTGTGAAAATATTGCTTTGATTGAATGCTGCGCTCATCAATGACCTGGCAGGGGGAGAGAATCTGTTTCCAAATCTGTTTGAACTGTCTCGTGTTTTCTGACTTTTGGTGAGATAATCTGTTTGCCAGGCCCTTCCAGTTTCTCTCCATCACTGTCTGAATCTTTCCAGATACAGTTCTCTCTCTTTCTCTCTGAATTAAGCCTTGCTTTTCACTTTGATTAAAGTTTAGTATTTAGTATTTCAAGTATTAGAAAAAGCCATAATCGTTACACACACATAATAATATGTATAGGCCTATGGAGAGAGAGAGAGGGAGAGAGAGAGGATATCAATTATCAAACAACACAAGTTCAAGTAAAAATCAAGATTCATCTCGTGAAGGAAATAATTCTTTCACCTTGCCCCTCTAGTGTCATTTATTATTTGAGCCCCAGTAGCATCTCATTCTATCAGTGAAAAAAATCGTTTGCAAAGATTGAACCTAAAAATCGTTTAAATTAAAATGTTTTTTTGTTGTTGTTGCTGTTTTGTTTTTTTTTAACCCGGAAACGTTTAAGAAAGAAAGAGATTTATCTTTTAAAAAAAAAAACTTCTGTAAATGTAAAAAAAAAAAGTGAATAAATGTTTTCTCGATCCCAACGTCATCCCATTGATAGTTATATTTGTGTTGCGTTACCATGGGAAATACTTTTTGTTTCTCTACTCGGTTTATTTACAGTTTCCGCCCCTCCCCTCTCATTCAAATGAACCACGCAGAATGTTTTTCAGTCTTAGGCTTGTTCCTATAAGTTTTAGTCTGAAGTTTCTGTCTAGTTATTTTGTTGAACTCACTAATAAGCTTTGTGTTGATCACTATCAAATCATCAAGTAAACTTGACACATCAAGTCGCAAACTATTCAAGGGCCTGGCTCACTGGGTCCTTAAGCATGCATGCACTCTCGGACTATTATGACGATTGCCCTGCCGTCCTTCAGGCGGTTAGAGTCCAGGCCGTAATACTTTCTTCATTTCTGAATGACACATTGTAAACGTTTGAAACCTGCAATGTTTATACTCTGTTCAATTTTTAAATGATTCAGGATTTCAAGTCTGTGCTAAAACCTAACTCTTTATTTTTTCTCCCAGCTTGCACTGTTCTTCGTTCTCCGTGACTCCACTGCACGCGTCAGTGTTGAGTCACTCAAGCGGAACTAATCTGATAATTAGTAGGGATCCACTAATCGTCGTCATCGCCTAATGAGCGAGCCTGCGCAGACTCTCGACCCCCCTAACTTCCTCCAGTGTCAGAGCGTCCCATGAGCAGGCGTGCGTGAAATCTGGGCCATTAACTGCTACCCAGGCCACTGTTGAGGGAAAAAAAATCACTTTTAATTTCTCAAGCTAACAAAAATCACAATAAATAAGAATAATAAAATAATAATGAAATTTCTCAGTTGTCACTATTTAGGGGATTACAAGGAATTTTTTTTTCTCACTTTTATTAAAAGTCAATTCTCCCAACGCCAAAACACGTTTCTTAATAATAATAATATAATTACAATAATAATAATAATAACGATGTATCTCCAATACATGTGTTGTTAAATTAAAAATAAACTAAGTAATAATGTGCTTGTTTATTTCCATGATATGTCAAATTGATATTTTGCGGTCCTGCTTCTGGTGATAATTTTCTGTCATTAATACTTTGATAATCATCACGGGTGTTCATTCTTTGAGAGTCACTGGACCGTGAAATAACTTGATAATCCCTTTTCACACCTCTTCCCCCTCCCTTCCTTTTTTAAAGCCGTTAACACACTATAGGCCACACACACACACACATATATACATAACCAGCACACATGCGTCAACTCGCGGTGGAGCCGTGTACATTTATATGGGGCACTACACAGAAACGCGTTATTTAGCAATGCGTTAAAAAAAAAAAAACTCTTTCACGCGGTCCCATAATGCATTGCCTTTTTTTTTTTCAAAGTACTTGACGACTTTATCTTTTGTTGAATGCAAATGGCTGGCTTTCTTTTCGCCCCGGCAGGGGAGGAAAGAGTCTTTAAGATCTCTTCGATGGTTGCAAGTTGTTATTTATGTGTGTGTGTGTGTGTGTGTGTAAAAATTCAATCTAAATAGCTAGTCCCAAACTGTTGGAGGAGGAAAGAAATATACCGGGGACAAAAAAAAGAGGGAATTTTTTATTTTTTTGTTGTTAATCTCTGAGCTATGTTGTAATGTTGAGTTTTGTTCCCCCCTCCCTGTCTTACCCTCTCCACCAACGACTCGGCATTGATTTACTGTTGGCTGTTAGCAGTGAAAGCATGTATCCACTTAGACCACATTTGCTACTCGTGAGGAACAATTAGCGACGGGAACATCGAGTTATCATTTTATATATTTGTGTGATTTATTTATGTTCAAGAGTTTGCTTTTTATATAATGTAATAATTGAACCAGGCCCTTTGCGAATCACGAAACAGACGATATGAAACTCGTTATATTGTATGTGACCAACGGTTATCTAAGGTGTTGACTAACTTGCACAGCGAGTGACCGCTATTACGTTCCTGTTAATTGAGCATCGCGGATAAATATCCACATCTTCACCAGGACTTAAAACACGAGACTGTCGGTTCGGGAGTCGACAGCTTGGACACTCTACCGCCAGTCTTGTCATATGTTTTTTTAATACGCCCTTTAAAGTTGACGTTACACACCTCACTTTCCCACACACCTCACATTCACACACACTTTTCATATTCTCCCACACACCACGCATTCTTAGACACTTCAAATTTACACACCACGCATTCACACTTTTCACACTCCCTCATTCCACACAATCTCACACATCTCACATGCACGAACACACTCTCTCACATTCATACACAAACACACACACCACACATTCACACACACACCACACATTTACACACTAAATTTCATTCTAAAAATTCATTTTTTGCTCAGCCTTCATTCACACAGATTTGTTGCTTCACTCCACCTCCCCCTCCCAATTTCTCTCTCCAATAGATTACTAAGTCTGAGACGAACAAGAATTCAGAAAAGTCTTTAATCTCTGGGTCAGTGCCTGGGAAATAACCGAGTGGTCGTCTTTTTTTTTTGTATTGATTCTCTGTTAAAAAGTACTTGTGTCCGCTGTCACGGTCCGGCAATCATGGAGCAGTGGTTTCTACTTTGTGTAGGTATAAAGTGACCTCCAGACTATGACGTAAGAGTATTTACATCCATCCTTCCAAACTCACATCTGACCAACAGGGTTTGGGTCTCGTCAAATCTTTAACCTACATCCATCTTTCAAAACTCACATCTGACCAGCAGGGTTTGGATCTCGTCAAATCTCTAACCTACATCCATCTTTCAAAACTCACATCTGACCAACAAGGTTTGGATCTCGTCAAATCTCTAACCTACATCCATCATTCCAAACTCACATCTGACCAACAGGGTTTGGATCTCGTCAAATCTCTAACACACTTCAACATAGCTTTGTTCTAGCGCCCCATTTCTAGACTAGAATACGTGACATAGGTAGATGGTTTTACTGTCTTTCATGGGTCTGCGTTCGTACAGTGTTGGAAGGAATAGTGGATACGCCTCTATATTGAATTTCGCAGACATTTATGAAACACCAAGGGAGATGATCACTGCGATTCTCATTTCTTGTTGTTCACTTCTATGACTTAAAAAGGCGGCACCACCATGTCCGCAATGTGGAGTATACTTCACGCCTATCAGTACGGCCAGTTTCCGCCCATTCCTTTCCCTCGGATGCCCAGGTAAGACATTTGATTCTAAAAACTTGCTTTTTACAAAAAAAATATCAGTTGTCGATATTTTTATATTAAAAAAAATGCTACATTAATAATTATAACATTAATAATAGTGTTGGTAACAATTATTCCAATAAGCATTAATATGCTAGAGCAGTGTATCCCAAACTTTTGACCTATGTGTACCCCTTTTATAGTACTCTGAGTGAGTGAGGTGCAACACGTACCCCCATTCAAACTCTTCCCCTGGGAGTACGCCTACCCCACTTTGAGAAACACTGTGCTAGAGGACATGTATCAATAGATGGTGGTATAATTCATATTTTTATTGAAAATCAAAACTTTCCAAAATTTTTTTGGTACATTAATTTTGTTAGTCCTGTGTGAACCAAACATTTTTACCAAACGATAAGTGTAACTTTAATTCTGTTTATATTCCATCTGTTACATATCGTTGAATAATTAAGCCTCACTGAACTATATTCCCTTCCTAAAATAAAAATATAAAAGTCATGAGTAGCTCAATTGGAATTAGAAACCTGCAAGATGCTGGCATTTACAAAGGGAAAGGGGTGGGGGGAGACAATAAAAAAAAATCTGTGACTTTTAAAATGAAACTACGAAGAAATAATTGTCTCTGTATCTGAGTCTAATCTTTCTTACATTTTTGTACTAGTTTAATTAAATTCATATTTAAAAAAAAAAAGATTTCTTTCCTAAAGAAAATTGTAAGAGCAAATCAAACAGGAGGTTAAACTAAATAGAAATCAATTATTGTCGATCTAGAATGCAGCTAAATAATTGCGACCTGCTTATCAATATAAAGAAACTACATCCTACTAAATATACAGACCACTTTATAACCTCTAAATTTTATGCATTTATTGATTGAATCTTTGAATGTTGTCTTAAGCCTGACAATTCTATTGGTTGTGGCTATTCAGTCCAAGACCCAATAGCCAGACATCATCTTTTTTTTTCTTCGCATGTTTCATTTATTTATTTAGAATACACGTGAAAGTTGATCCTTGACATATCCCAGAAGTCAATGGATAGATTGTAGTTTCTTGTGCATACAGACTAGAAGTTATTGTCAATAGATGGCGGTGTAATAGCTGCCAATACTTCGATCTTTGATTCCTCCCATAGTCAATATTGACGTCTTGAAAGGAGAGTATTTGTATTAGTGTGCGCATGCGCGTGGGTTACACAGAATGATTTTGATCCTTTGTTTACATGTTATCTAAGCGAGACAGTCTGTCACTAGTGACGTGTAGAGTGTACATGTTGACAGACTGCTTGTCTAACTTTGTCTCTTGTCTGTACGAAGATGACATGTACATATGTTATGCTGGCTGCCACAAAGGGACCGGGTCTCATTAGGGGATATAATTTGTGAACGACGTTATCGTGGTCTACTATTGGTGGTCTACTGTAATGTTTTATAGAACAATAAAGTCACACTCTTCTATGCTTGTTATGTGACTGTTACTTTATACAAGATTTGAAAGATACTATTCTATGCTTGTTATGTGACTGTTACTTTATACAAGATTTGAAAGATACTATTCTATGCTTGTTATGTGACTGTTACTTTATACAAGATCTAAAAGACACACTTAAAATTAGTACTCAAAATTTTAAAGGCCTGAAAGAGATTTTAAAGGTGTTATGCTGCTTGAGCTTTTGTATATTCACAAAGTTTCACATCAACTCGTTCTGTCTGGTACAATCTTCGTACACGGTATCTCCCCCACACCCTATTCAAGTTGAAAGTTCTCACCATTCTTTGTAGCACCTAAAAAAAAAAAATTGGAGCAATAAAAAAAAATGACCAATTAGTTAAATAATTATTGGTAATAATTTCTTTTCGCATAGAAAAAGGGAAGTGAATGCTACCTATTGAGAGGTGTGGCTATGTATGTGGAGTTATTCCCCCTTTTTCGTCTACAACACGCTTTTTTCTCTTCCATTTCTCATTCTCCGATCAAGTAATAATTTTGTAGAGAATTATTTCAAAGACGATTACAAAACATGAATTTAAAAAAAAACAATTAGTTAATCACTTAGGTGTAATTAATTAATTTTGTTTTATAGAAAAGGAGTTTATTCCTACAGTATTTAGATATATGGTAGTGATTTAGTGGTTCTTTCACATAGATAAACTTTTTTTTTAATAATGGATAATATTTTACTATAAAGTTAATTATTTTACATTAATCCAAATATATTTATAAACTTGTTCGATCAATATTGACTTTTTAATTCTAATTCTAACACTATTTTCAAAAAAACAAAAAAATTCTCTCAAGGTTAATATACTTATATTTCTTACAGAGGGAATTGGCTTTTGAAATGTTAGCACACCTTTTTTTTTATTCTTTATAGCGCTGTTTTGAAAGATAAGATTAAACATTTTTTTTATACAGAAGCGTGACTTTTAACACGAGCTTTTTTATTATAAATAGAAATTTAATTTTCTATTTCTTCACTAATATCGCATTTAAACAATGAACGATTGGTCTAGTAATGGACATAAAAACAAGAGCATCTTTAAGTTACAGGTAAAAGTTGGTCGCTTAGACTTGTAGAGTTCACTCTAGCTTTCTACCCTTTCTTTTCTATCGCTAAATTAATTAGATGTTCTCATGTTATGTAAAAATAGTGTGATATTATGCTAAAATAAGTGTGATGTTATGTTAAAATAGTGTGATGCTATGTTAAAATAGTGTGATGCTATGTTAAAATAGTGTGATGTTATGTTAAAATAGTGTGATGTTATGTTAAAATATTGTGATGTTATGTTAAAATATTGTAAAGTTATGTTGTTTTTTTATATAATTCTTGTTGTAACAAAACATTTTTTTCATACCAGTAACTTTTTATTTTCATCTAAACTTTAAGAAATTCAACTCACCTCCCAGCCTGAAAATGTTACATAACTTTGAGAGACAAAACTCTAAATGATTGTGTGGACAACATGGTCCATTGGCAAAGTGTCCTAGAGTCTACAGTTAATTTCGTTATTCTGTTAAAGTAAGAAGCTCCAGTGTACATATTCTGTGTTGCTATCTGACTGTATCTTCAGTAATATAGGTTATTTGGAGCTAGTTCAGTCACATTCAGGTTTTAATGGCGATTTGAATTCGGAAGCATTATGACTACACTCGAAAGTACATCTTGTTTTGCAGTGTGTGTGTGTAAGAGGCTTGTGATTGAGAGAACCGGGGGACCATGGTTTGAATCGTGGTGAAAACTGGAATTTTTAATTTCATGGACCCCCCCCCCCCCCCGCTCCAGCTTTAATGGGTACCTGGCATTGGTTGGGGAAAGTAAAGGCATTTGGTTATTGTGCTGGCCACATGACACCCTCGTTAACTGCTGGCCACAGAAACAGATGGCCTTTACATCATCTACCCCATAGACCACAAGGTCTGAAAGTGGAACTCTACCTTTTACTGTGTGTGTGTAGTCTATTTATTGATAGAGAAAGGTGTTATTTCTTTAACCAGTAGACATCCTACCTTTGAGAGATTTCCTTATTCCTGCTATTACAATCTAACACATGATGCAATACGACAAATGGACTATTTCTGTACTGGAATCTTTTAATTCTCTAATGTGTACGATGTATCACCAATAAGACTTGAACTCACCTCGTCGTTCAGCAACACGTTCCACGGACAGAAAAGATTTGCTTCATTTATAATTTTCGAAGACATTTTTCAAAGCTTACATTTCAAAAGATTTATGACTTTCACAATTAAACAGTTTCCATTAGATTTGTGTGCACTTTATCCCCCCGCCTCTAGTTCTATTATCTTTCGCCAAGCTCAAACTTTTATTTTCTTTTTTTTTTTTGGTCTCTATCTCCGTTGACTAACCCGCCCCCCGTCTGTCTCGATAGGTGTCTCCTTCTTTGTCTGTCCAGATATCTCTCGTCTGCATTCCCTAAACGTCTTTTCTTTGTTTGGGAGTTGGGGAAACGAGGAGAAAGTGAAAACAGCAGCAGACATTTCTAGAGCTCAGCCTGAAGAAACTGTTGCAGGGGGTTAAAGTTCATTCCCTATCAGAAGTCTTTCTATTTATAGGTTTGTTTTCTAGTGCTTTGTAAATTATATTCGTCATTAAACAATTAATAATAATTTTCTGTCATAATAATCAGTTTTTTTTGTAGCCTTGTATTTATCATTGCTGGCCTGTATCTTGTCATTGCTGGTCGGTATCTTATCATTGCTAGACTGTATCTTGTTATTGTTATTATTGCTGATTTGTATGTTGCTGTTCTTTGTCTGTATCTTATCATTGCTGGCCTGTATCTAATCATTGCTGGCCTGTATCTTGTTATTACTGACTTGTATCTTGTTATTATTTGCCTGTATCTTGTCATTGTTGGTCTGTATCTTGTCATTGCTGACCTGCAACTTATCGCTAGCGTGTATCTTGCCATTGCTGGTCTCAATCTTATCTTATCACTGTTAGCCGGTTTTTGCTGACCTGTATCTTGTTATTGCTGACCTGTATCTTGTTTTAACTGACATTTATCTTTTATAGCAGACATGTATCTTGTCGTTCCTTGCCTGTTTCTTGCAATTGATTGTCTTGAAGTTCCAATGGATCTGTTCCGATAAATTCAAAGGATTTTTTTGGTTGCGATGCTGCCCGTCAGACGTTTTTAGGAACTATACATCTTATCTTATCTTTTAAATTACAGACGTTTCATGAAAAGGAAAGATAGTTACGCCCTACGCTTAACCATTCAATCTATTTCGAAAGTATCTAGGAGACTTAAACTCTGATAAGTCATTGTTTTTCCTGGCTGTAACTCTGATAAGTCATTGTTTTTCCTGGCTGATTAAGGCACTTCCCTCCACAGGCCTAAAAAAATGTTGGGCACTAAATTGATTAAAAATCAATCATGTTAATTAGTCTTGTTAATCAATCAGGCTGATCAGAACATTTAAATTTATTTCCTTTATACAATTATTTTGATGTAGTCTCCAATAGCGGAAGTCATCAATGCACCTAAGGATACATTGTGCATAGTAAGTAGTAAGAATCTCAGGTTCCACACCCATCGTTGGGTACATAGTAGCACATACCGACTTAGAGACTATACTCACCCATTTCCGGCCAAGATCTTCCTATTTCTTGTCATAGAATCGATCACGCGATTCGTATGACTCAATAACTTAATAACCGGGTTCGCTTAATCTATGTTTAGATAACCCTCTTAAGCACCGATGATTCCTTCTGACACGCCGCCGGGTCAGCCTGGAACGTTCCGTCGTCTTCCTCTTGCATCTGCGCAGTACGATGCTCAGTCGAATTAATGTTTGCTGTTGACGCCTTCTTTTAAAAAAAAAAAAAAAAAACTTTTTTGGCATTTGGCATTTCATTGGCGTAATTAGGCGCGAAATTTCATATCTGGACGTGCCAACAGATTCGACGATCCCTTCTTGTGTTGTTAACATTGATCCCGTGTTCACGAAGACGGATTCACCGTTACAAGTAATCAACAAATTAAAGTCCAACCAAAATTTATAGAGTCCTCACCGATGGCTAGAGCGAGATTTTTTTTTTAAAGCGTTCTTTAAAGAAAAAAAAAATTTCAACCTTTGACGACCCGGATGTTGCCAGGCTGCCATCGCCATGAGCTCCGGCCTCGTGATTTCAGCGGGCGTGTATCTCGGTCTGAGGCCGACACCCCGATTTCAATACAAACTGTTTAATAAACACCCCGGGTTCCATGTCGTGTACCTGAGCAAGAGGGGGAGGGGAGAGGGCGCAATGAGTTAGGCTGCTGTCGTACGCTAGTTTTCAACACTTGCTAATGATAACAGGACGGATTGGTTCGGATACGAAGAGAACCCTGGAAGCAGGGGGGGGGGGGAGATGAATGTGGAGGTGATGTGTGAAAGAGTGAGGTGGATACCGCTACCGCAGCATTTGCTGTGAGTCTGGTAGGTGTGGTGAGGGAAGGGGGGGGGAAATAAAAACCACGAGTTATTTTCAACATGGCGGACTGACACTTTAAGTTGAAAATTATGGGACCTTCTCTCCTGGCATTGGTAACTGATGTTTCCACTTCACTGTGTATATACCGAGGTAGAAGTGGGGAGAGAGCGGTGGGGGGAGGGTGACTTTGAGATTAGGTAAATTGGATTCTGTGAACTTGGCGATACTTTATGGATGTTATTTATTTAGGTTGCCCTCACCCCCCTCCCTCCTGTTTTTTTTTCTCTCTCTCCATCTTCCCAGAGATAGACATCTCACAGTGTGATATTGCTGAAAGCTGAGCGCTGATTAATGTGAAGTAGGTTTTGTCGTAGGGTTTAGACTTGAGTACTTTCTGTTGGATGAGAAGAGAAACATGGATGTAAGCTAGACCAGGTTGTAAGCTAGACCAGGTTGTAAGCTAGACCAGGTTGTAAGCTAGACCAGGTTGTAAGCTAGACCAGGTTGTAAGCTAGACCAGGTTGTAAGCTAGACCAGGTTGTAAGCTAGACCAGGTTGTAAGCTAGACCAGGTTGTAAGCTAGACCAGGTTGTAAGCTAGACCAGGTTGTAAGCTAGACCAGGTTGTAAGCTAGACCAGGTTGTAAGCTAGACCATGTTGTAAGCTAGACGCGGCTGTAAGCTTGACCAGGCTGTGAGCTAGACCAGGTTGTAAGCTTGACCAGGCTGTAAGCTAGACCAGACTATGAGCTACACCAGGCTGTAAGCTAGACCAGACTATGAGCTACACCAGACTGTAAGCTAGACCAGACTATGAGCTACACCAAGATGTAAAGTAGGCTGCAGCTAGATAACTTAGCAGATCCAGCAAGCAGGGGAAGATGATAATTTTCTGTGACATTGAAACTGGCCCATGTCACTGGGCCACTGAAGCAGCTAGGTGGATGTCTAAGCATGTCTAGTTCTAGTCTAAATAAAGGGTAAACCCCTTTCTCAATAGATTGGACACACATTGCCTGCGATGATCCCTTCGATCCCAAATCCTATTTGTTATGTATCCTATATCTCCGTACAAGTGTAGACCTACTTGAATTTCATGAGTCAGACTTGCATCACATCTGGTTTATATTTATCTTATTGTATGCAGTTGTGTAGTTTCAATGTTAACTTTGTCCTATCTTTGGGCCCTATAACCTCACATCAATCTTCATGTTCTAAAACAATATTATTTCTCTTTATAATGTTATTGTCCTATGATATTTTTATTTTGCTAGTGCAATTTTGTCTTTAAGCAATATTAACACTGGACGATCGTATTGTTCTAGAAGTCTTCGATGGCTGGTCGGCTGTATGCTTTCAAGCCTGCACCAGACATTAAAATTGGAAGATAACAAAATAAGCCTTAGTGCCTTAATGGGACAACTTCTCACTTTTCATGACGCAGCTTAGGCAACTCATTTTCACTTTATGTCTGTATGTGTGTGTGTGTGTCGTTCGTTGCGCTCTTTAAAAAAAAATACCACTTTTTTATCGCATTGCAGGCGAGAATAGTAATCCTGGGATTATCGGCTTTGAATTCAAGGGTTACGATACATGATCATCGCCCTCAACTCACTGGACGCTGCTGGGTAGATGTTTTACTGAAGAAGTTGTAGGAATGCAAATCAATTCCTTTGTACGACTCACCCTTATCTTTGTGATACATATCTACTCACTCAAGCACGCGCACACGGCATCCACTTTCGATCCCCGAGTTAACTTGCGATAGAAAATGCTGCCATTAAAAAGTAATTCCAGGTTTCTTTTTTTAACTTTCAAATCAGTTATCTGCGTGTGGAGTGAAGTAGGTCTATTAAGTTCGAGTAACTCAGCCGTGAAGTACTGTGTACTTACTTCGTTTCTCAAGACGAACGTACCAAGAAAGCTATAATTAAAAGTAACTCTATTAAAAAAAAAACAACAACTGAGAGACCAAATAACGATAGTACAAATAGTTCCCTCCCCTTATGGTGAACATGCAGTTCAACAAAGTATTTCAATACAAGGTAGTGCTCACCCCAATGTGTACAAACTT
Source organism: Biomphalaria pfeifferi (assembly GCA_030265305.1). Lineage (NCBI taxonomy): Eukaryota > Metazoa > Mollusca > Gastropoda > Planorbidae > Biomphalaria > Biomphalaria pfeifferi. Next base: position 1,944,044 of record JASAOG010000109.1, on the reverse strand, counting down.
CACACTGTCCAGTCCCTTGTACACATCTCCCACTAACGTTGACATTTTGCACATTGTCGGTGACACGTGAATTAATAAAAAAAAAATTAACCAACCAGTTAAAATAATTAAATAATTAGCGATAATTATTTTTTTTTTTTAGAAAAGTGGAGATAAATTATACAGAATTTACATGTGGCAATAATTGTACAGCTCTTTCCCGTATATAAGCATTTAAAAACGTATTTTTTACTTTTATATTTTTGTTGTTGCTTGGAGTATTAAGAACACATTTTGTACACGACTATTAGACTTTATGTACACCGCAGACACACGACTAATGATAAACTTAAGGGCGTACTCTTGTCCGTCGATAGATGTACATATGTCTATTCTAGTACCTGAAGCGGAACCTAACTGCGCAGCGTCTTGTTACAAGCTAAAATTGAATTCCAATTATAACTTTGACTGGTGTGTTATTATTACACCACTAAGCCTTGTAAGTTGTGAACTATAAAAAGACTAACACATTAATAGATTTCGATAACGCGTGGATTTTCTTGGTCTTGAGAGGAAACTATACTTTAGTTGGGCAAAGTAAAGGCGTTTCGTCGTTGTGCTAGCCATATAATATCCTTGTTAACCATTGGCCATAGAAACAGATGACCTTTAAATTATCGGCCTAAAAGAGGTACCTTTACATCTCAAAAATAATGGAATCAAAGTGCATTTACCCCCCCCCCCCCTCTACCCCCGGACCGATCTTACATTTACAACTTTGATATATAAAGCATACATTTGGTAAGCCTTTATTTTGCGTTGATCCTTATAAAATAAGTTGGATCACTGTGCGCCATGACCCCATTTTAGATCTTCTGGGCTATAAACAGTATATGTCTAGACTCTATATATTTTATTTAGAGACTTTTTTCTTGTTTTACTAAGAAAGCGAAACCTTTTCTGTGTACAATTTAAATCAAGAAAGATACACACACACACACGGTCAACGACCCTCTTAGCCATTGGGTCTCTGGCACTAGCTAGCCAACAAACTTGCCGATGCATGTGTATTTCCTAAGATGACAAGCTTATTAAATAGAATAATCACAGACCCAGTAGGAAGAGAGAAAGAAAAAAAAAAAAAAAAAAAAACAACCACAGTAACGTTTGAGATTGGGAGGGAGGGGACACGCAGGTGGTTTAGCAAAATGACAAGGGGGGGGGGGGGAAGAAAGTGGGGGAGGGCGGTGGGCACTTCTTTAACATGTTTTAGAATCAATAGAAATAGGATGTCGGGAATGGAAGAAAATATTTTGCAGTTAACGAGATTTGAAGAGCCAGTCTCTAAATGGAGAGGAAATGTCAATAGACTGCTGGTCCGTTGATTACACATGTGTGGGTATGTTGCCTAGGTAACAGGAATACGTCCTTTGGCCAGTACATGGCTTAATTGCTTCATATTTGGAATTAAAAAAAAAAAAAGCAGACATTCGCCATGAGGTTTGGAAAAAAAAAACTGCTTAAGGAAATGACATATGTTTTAATGGCTCTTATTAAAGAGATTTGAGGCTTGGTGGTCGGTCAGTGGTTGGACTTAATGTTCGAGTGCATGCTGGTACATCTCGGAGGTGTTGTCATGGTTACTATTGAATCGCTTTTAAACTAATATAAGCATTTTATTTTATGACGCTTCCATCTTGATTTTTAGAAATATTATTTATTTAGATTAATACAAAAAAAATGTCCCAGCGTCTGTGTGTGTTTTGTAATGTGTTTTTCTGTGTGTTTTATGTCTCTGTGTGTATGTTTATGGATCGAGATATTGTAATGGTCCGGTTGGTTCCCCTTTCATAGAGCTTTAACAATTTTGTTTAACTATTAAATAAAATATTTTCAGTGTGTGTGTGTTCTGGGTGTATGTGTGTGTCTGTGTGTATTTCAATGTTTGCGTGTGCAGCTTAGTATGATTGAAACTGTGTTTGTGTGTGTGTGTGTTAAATAAGAGTTTAACGTCACTCAAACTTGTGTAGTTGAAAAGGACACACTATTAGCAAATGTCTTTAAACGAAAGTAAGCGAAAATCTCGTGATATACGATCACAGGTTGGATGACAGAGTGGCCAGGCTCCAAACACTAGCTTGCCTTACGAGGCACTCGATTCTAAATATCACATGAGTGATGTCTTATTTGGAGTGTTACAAAGTTTCTATCAGCTCACTGTCTTTGACTAGTCCCCCCACTTTTCCCTGTCAACAGCTGTTCTTAGCAGGATATCAAGAGAAAGGTCGGCCCATTGTTTTTACCTCCATTTTAACGTTTTCCCTCCGGTAAAACTCTACCTCCATTGTGACGTCTTCTCTCCGGTAAAACTCTACCTCCATTGGAACGTCTTCTCTCCGGTGAAACTCTACCTCCATTAGGACGTCTTCTCTCCGATAAAACTCTACCTCCATTATGACGTCTTCTCTCCGATAAAACTCTACCTCCATTATGACGTCTTATCTTCGGTAAAACTCTGCCTCCATTGTTATTTCTTTTCTTGAAAAATGTTAATGTCAAGAATATCATTGTGACCTGCCAGAGGACTCATTCTTTCTCAATTTACATTTTGTTAAATTGTTCTATTTACACCTTACTGTAAATTGTTATGTGCTTGTGTCGGAATATTTTTCCCTTTACTTCTCTTCAACTGTAAACACGGGCTAGCGTTTCCAGCATCTGCTATCTGTAACATCAGGAAAGCGCTCTAAAAAAATGTCTATATTCTGCAGACGAATTAAAAAAATCTTGCTGTTTTTCTTTGATGGTAACAGGTGCTTACATGCTCGGTCAGCGCTAATTAACACATGGGTCAGATTGGTTGTGTGAAATCTGTCTCGTATCTCATTCTGTTTTTTTTTTGTTTTTTTTTGTTTTTTTTGTTTTTTATTGACATAATTAATACACATTTTTTGTTATGGATTTGATTTATAGCAACATGAACTATAATAAGAGCCCATTTTAATTTATCGCTATACATATTGTATTGAGCGTGGGGATGTCACATCATGGTGTCAGAAAGACTCCGTGGCCTGCAATGCTTGAAATTGTTTGCGTAATAAAGATTTCGTTTTTCATCCGAGAAATAAGAATTTTTGTAAAGATGTTTGTGACATTAGCAAGTGATGAGTGTGACATCTGGACTTGATGAGTGTGACATTTGGACTTGATGAGTGTGACATCTGGACTTGATGAGTGTGACATTTGGACTTGATGAGTGTGACATCTGGACTTGATGAGTGTGACATTTGGACTTGATGAGTGTGACGCTTGGAAGTGATGAGTGTGACATTTCAGCCATAGAAGAAGATTTATATTGAAAATTTACAATTTTCTTTTTACATCTGATACATTCATAACAATAAAATATATCACGGTTATATATACTTATTTAAAAAACCAGCCATTTCATGGTACAAAACGAATGAGTCTACGCTCTAAACAAAAATGTTTAGCCTGTCAGCGTGTGGGCTTTGCTATTTCTTAAATGACACTCTTTACTCTTGTATCTGAACATCGTGTTGTGCAAAAAGATTTGACCAAACATTGGCTTCAACGTTCATATACACTAAACAGTAACAATGCCTAAAGGCAGCACGGTAAAGCTCCTCCCAGAAAGCCCCTCCCCCAACTGGTACACTCAAGAGATTGGACCAGAGCGCTCTAAATGCTCTATAAGATATGTATAAACATGACCGTTGGGCTGTATAAAATCTATTTAAAAAATGAGCCCAAAAGATGAGCACAAAAACAGTGTTTAGAATTAGATCCTTTTGTATCCAAGACTCACGCCACTGCTTCCAAAAATTCCTCGCTCTGATATTTCAGGTACGCACACATCACTTTTCCAAGCCTTATTTTTTTTTTATGAAAAGCTTTCATTTTTTTGTTTCTAGTTTAGTTTGAAGTTTTTGTACGCCCACTCTCTCCTATTTCTGAACAAATGAAGCAATAAACTCCCCACCTCCCCCCCCCCCCCACCTCCTGGTTCTTGCAAACCCTAGCAGACTGATGCTCAATTTCTTTATATGTGTGTGTGTGTGTGCTTTTGCTTAAATCTTTGTGTATGTCTGCCTCTGCCTATTAGCTTTTAATAAAAAAAAAGTTTCTGATCTCTCTTTCCATCGTTCTCTTCTCTCTGTCTCCTGTTTCGTGGCGAGGTTATTAATTAATGACAAGCTTATTGTCTAATTTGGAAAACTTTGTATTGCATCGCTTTGAATTGTTGACTTGCACTGGTTCTCAAAATGTTAACTGGTTCCCAACTGTCGACGTAAATCAGTCCGTGAGAGAGAAAAAAGACAAGAGAATTTGATGAAACAAATTGTTTAAGCGTTGGCGCCGATACTCCCGTCTGTCTCCCTGTAGAGACATGTACAAATATATTTTTCTTGCCCTTCCATACCTCCCCTTCCCACCCAGAAGGATGCACTCACTTCCTCGTGACCAGAGTCACTCACACACAGCCAGTGAGAAACACACCCACAGACCCGTGTAATCACATCAAAATCAATATCACATTCTAACCTTCCAATCGTATAAAAAGGGGCACAACTTTATCCTATCATAAGCTATGTAGATGACCTCCCCTTGAAAACTATTAATATATTTTCTGGCGCTGGGGTAGAGATATATCGGTCAGCTGATGCTGGAGATGATGTACACAACAGTACAAGACAAAGTTTCTCGCCTTCTATTCGAATTCTCTGATATTGGACTTTTGGAAGCAAGAGGGGGAAAAAAAGTGGGTGTGTCAATGACCCTCTAATTTTCTGGTCTCAAAATGTCAGATAAATAAAGAAATTAACATAAACACATTGTGTTCATTTTACTCATTGAGTTTTTTTTAATAAATTTGTTTTCAGTTGACCTATGGTCATTTCGGACGTTTTAAAAGACATGTATTTAAGAGCGTCATGTCTGCTTTGTTAAGAGTTGGGGCTAGTATCTTTTACTTACTAGACACCAGTAGCAAGCTAACAGAGAAGGCGGACTTATTTGGTGGCCCCATCTAAGAAGCATAGCTCTATCACGAGGTCCTGTTACTGTTGGGACCAGCATGGTCATGTAAGCACTAACCAACACTATAAGTGTTTTTGTTTCTAGGACTTTAGATTTAGTCTCTCCCCACCACTAAAAATAGCTCAGTATTCTTTTGTGTGATATACAAGACTGATGGAGCTCTTCTTATACAACAGTAAAAAAAAATTCTGGTAACTTTCCATTACATTGTGCCTAACATTGATTTGTTGAATACATAAAACTATACCTTTACAAACTAGAAACACATAAATAACACAGACGCCCAAAAATAGTGTAGAAACATCCCAACTTTCACATTATATTACAACATTATTCAAGTAAGTTGTTGAGTATAATTTCAAATGTTCTATCAACTCACTCTGTCTTTTGGTAAAACGTGTAAACACTTTTTATTTCTCCCACACCCATTCTCGGATTAGTTGAAACTTCGCACAATTATTCATTGACATAGACAAGACATGAATCAGTACAAAAAAGAGTAACCAATTTGACAATTAATTACTGCTTATTAATTATTTTGTTTAATAGCAGCAAGGGAAACTAATACTTCAGTATTCACTGACATGGCTAAATTTGTTGGGTTTATCCTCCTTAAATAATTGTTAACGCTATTTCTCCCTCACGCATTCTCCGATCAATTGATACTTTAAGCAATTATTTATTGAGCCAGACATATCATGAATCAATAAACAAAAATAACTATTAGTCGAATTAACTATTGGTAATTAATTAGTTTGCTTGATATTGAATAAGGGAAATAACATGTACATTATGGATAGATCTAGTTTAAGGACAGAGTTCTTCCCCTTTAGATAAGCTTTGTTTTATTAAAAAATATTTTTTTTATTTTGCTTGTTTTGATATATGCTGTAGTATTCTTTATATCTTTTGAATAGGCTAATGAAATAAATATGTTTTCAATTAAATACTTGGTCTTGTAAAGGTCGCATTTTCTGTTGTCCCTTTTTTATGGATATCTTTGATCAAGTATAAAATACCTTCCATAGGTGTATATGTAGTCCTGTGTCTCGTACACATGACGAGGTTTTGTTGATGGTCTCATGCCGGCGTGATGGCCGAGGTAAAACGTTTTGGTTTCCGAACCGTAGGTTCTTTGGTTTGAATCTGAGAACAGACTGAATTCAGAATTTTTAGGACGCCTGCCTCTAATGGCTACCTAGCATGTGTTAGGGAAGGTGGGTGTGTGTGGGGAAAATTTTTCCTTTTTTTTTGTTTCTTTTAATTAATTTTATATTAATTATTGGGAGCGAAGTAATTGCTCTATATGAGTGTCACTATATATATATATTTATTAATTTTTTTATTTTTTATGTTACTTGTTTTGGCTCCGTTAAAAACGAGGAAAAAATATTTTAGACATCAAAGTAAACAAATTTCTTTACCAGTAGACAATTTTTGAGACTTAAGTCTAGACAGAATCCAATTGAAGATGATTAAATGGCCAATGTGTGGGTCAGCTCTAGCAGGTCATCGTTCGCTTGATTAGAGCAGTTTGAGAGCAATGGCTAGTGGACAGTGTCGGAGCCCTAGACTAGTAATACTAATAGTGGATTTTAATACGAAGTGTAGATGGCTAACTAGAAATCACTAACGGAAGAAGTCTTCATTGGCCTCAGCTTGTAAAGTCTTTCAACTTTTCAATTTCTCTAGAATAGTTAACGCTTTGTGACAAGTCTTCACTTTAGTACTCAGTGGATGATATATATATATTTGTAAAATACCACTTTATGACTCATTGATCACGAGATCTCTTAAACTGTCGTACGTATCTGCATCAAATTTCTTACACAGGTTACTTTTACCTCGTATGTGCTCACTAAGAACGTTTATTTTGACAGATTCGCAACCCGACGACCGCTATTCGCGAAAAAAAACCGCAAGCTCTATCAAATCTTTGTATTTTATTTTCTGTATTTCCCCAAAAGGCCGCAGTCTACATTTGAAGCATTTTTTAAAATATCTCTAATTTCGTATTTTTAAAACAATTTTTTTTCTTAATTCCTAAGTCTACTTATTTTTAATATGCCTTACGTCATTTCCGCTTCCGTTTAGACACGGTCTACTTAAAAAACCAAACCAATTCTAACAGCATGAATAAGATGCCGGTAGATCTCAGTTCTTTTCTCTTAGATAGGGCAAGAAATGCTACTTAGCAACACTGTCAAAACAACTAAATCCTAATAGCATGGAAGAGGTAGTTCTAGATCTATTGTCTTTCAAAAGGGCTCAAAGCAACGATTGCAATTAATAAAACCAAATTGATATTTCTTTTTATTTAGAGAAAACATCAAGAGAAATGGAGAAACCGGAGCGGGAATGTGTACGAAGTAAGGAAACTTTTTTTTCTTTTTGCGGTGGAGGGGGGCGTATATGTAAAAACTGCTACTAAAAATAAATCGGTCCAAAATATGGGAGCGTGTATGTGTCGGGGGTGCATGCTGAAGCGGTTCTTACCAAATCAAGTCATAGGTCTGTGTGGCGGAAATTACGATGCGCAGCTAAACAAAAATGGGGTTCCCAGAAAGCAAAGAGAGAGAGAGAGAGAGCGGGAGTAAAATTTTCATTGTAGAGATACACTAACTCACGGGCCAAAAAAATAATGTTAGGTTGATTGTTAAAATTTTGCCCGTTTATTAAAATTATAATAAAAACTATAACGGCTAGGAACAAATCAACGGGCGTAGCCGGTGTATACTGCTAGTCTTGTATATATTTCTATTAGTTTTATCGTTCTTTGCTGTTGACTAGTTTGAAAACTCTACGCCACTGTGTTATAAAAGGGCAGATGGGGGTGGGGGTATTTACTTAGGCGAGGTGAAAAGGTTTTCTTCTGAGTTACTTCCATTCTAAAAATTACATTGGAACTTCACGTGACTTCTACAAATGGCGCCGCCAATTGGAAACCAAGTTTTGTGGGAGCAATGAGCTAAAGTATTGAACTCAAGAACTCTGTCGCACCACCTCGCTAACTCTCACCCGGGCCTCACCTTGCACACTGGCACAACCTATCATCTGCCCCGTGGACTTTATTATGCCTGCATTATATGGGGCATTTAGAGCCCCTTAGCTCCATGGGTGGCTGCATTTATTTCAAGACTCTTGCAAAGGTCAAAGACCGCACGCAAGCCTAATGTACTAGGAAATGTGCAGTGAAATCGAAATATCATATTACAGAACTGCCCATTATTGCTGGTTGTTTTGGTTGCTCTAGAAAAACAAAGTTAATGGCATACGTGGGGTAGATTGTTGACAGTGGAATATATTGATTGTATGTACTGGAGAAAGGCTGAACTATCTCTATTATTGAGTATAAATACAATAAGAGCATATGTACAATAATTATTTTTTTTACTACCAAATTGCAAATGTGCTAATCAGAGAATTATTTAAATTTTTTTATTTTGTTGTTCTTTTTATACTCCTTTAAGAACTCAAGGATGGATCAGTTATTGCTTGTTTTGTCACCTGATATTACTGATTGCTATGGTCAAAGTGTATGTTGGATATTTTGTCTTCAATTACAAATACATTTGGTCTAATTTTCCGAAGTGACTTCAGGAGGGAAGTCTCTTGATAATAAATATTAGCAGCTTTTAGTTTTTCATTTCAAACCTGTGTTCCGGTGCGATTTTAAAATCAATTCAAAAGTGACTCCAGTTGTTTATTATCCTGGACTAACATTGTTTACCAGCTGAAGTTAGACGATTAGAATAATGTCCAAAGAAAATTCTAAGTTTACAATGTTAGAGAAAAATGTTCTTCCACTTCTTTTGATGCCTAGTCAGTGCCTTGGAATCTGTCTGGTACAAAGTTTGAACATGAGGGTTTTTTTTTACCACTTTCAATTCACGGATCAAGTTGAAACTTTGCACAATTATTCGTTGTATCTAACAAAATTAGAATCTATTTAAATAATTAATCATATAGTTAATTAATTATTAGTAATTAATTATTTTAATATCAAAATAAAGGAAATAAGTCCTACGTTATGAGAGATGTGGACGCATGTATGGATTTATCCCCCTTGTTACGTTTTGTCACGTTTTTTCTTCCACATCCCATTCTCGGATCAAGTTGAAATTATTCATAATTACTCATAATCGACGACAATATACGAATCAATAAAAAAAATAACCAAATAAATAATCAATTAATTGTAATTAATAAATTTTGTTTCATTTAGCAGAAAGTGAGCTAAACCATGCCATCTTGAAATCAATGGCAGTAATTAGCGGTTCTTTCCTTTAAATAAGCTTTGTTTTTAAAAGAGTATTCTTTTTTTTTTTCTTTTGCTTGTTTGTTTTTGAAAGGTTTTTTTTTCTTTTGCTTTTTTTTCTTCTTTAGGCAGTCTCACAAAATTAGTTGATACAATTTTACTTCACATCTAGCTTTCTGAAATTCTACAAGATCGCTGCCCAAGTCTTTTCGGTCTAATTTAATTTTAACATTGGAAACCTCGTCGCAAAATAAACGACATCAATATCTGTTGAGATGCGCTGTGTCTGTAGTATCTACGCTTGCTTGTAACCATAGCTTTACAGTTGTGTATAAAATACGGGCACCCTCCTTGATAGCCCTGGAGGTGTGTTTGTTTCAATATTTATTTCGTTTCATCTCCGGCGGTAATTATATAGTTGCTTCTCTGACCTCGCTGATCTCCTTGGGTCTGTGATGGATGGTGAGACTAGGCTAGGCTACTTGTGAATTAGTTTTGATGTACTCCCCCCCCCCCCCCATCCCCAATATCAGCGTTTAGTCCAGGGATGAGAGGGCGCCTCGTGTAGACGGTGGATGCGCCAGTAGTCACCATCTCACTTCTGGGGCTGAAACAAACAGCGCCATCGTGATCATCCTTGTAGCAATCGATTCCCGAACTCGGTGGAAAGGGGATGGGGTTACTGACCACTGGACATAAACTTCTTGGGGGAGAGCCGGCATCTTCCTAACTTCCGGTCAGTCCGCACTTCCGCGGTGATAGATTTCCCCCCACGTGTGAGCCGTGTGCAAAAAATGGTCATCTGTGTCTAACAAATCAGTTTGTCCTTTCGTAACAAGAAGTGGTGGGAAAGGAGAGAAGGCGGAATGCAGGGGAAGCAAGTGATCTGTTGTGTAACTCTGCCAAACATCAACTGTGATATCCAAAATAAAAAGTTATCAGGGCTCTAGCGTCTAGCAGTTTAAAACTTCTGAACACGAGTGGAAAACCAAAGTGAAAGAGAGAGTAAATAATCCAAACATATTATACATAACACACAATACATCACACAAAATATATAACACACAATACATCACACAAAATACATAACACGGAATACATCACACAGAATACATAACACAAAATACATCACACAGAATTGTATTCACGGTCTCCTTAAAAACAAATTGATCTGCAAGTATATGCAAAACCAAAACAATCATTCGATTGAGACTCTCTATTCCTGTAGAACAATATTTTTCTTGTGTCTAAAATTGAATCCACTAGACTACAAACATCATTTATTTTTGCAATGTTCAGAATCTGGGGTCATTTCGTATTTCAATTGAGGCTTTTTTTTTAATTTTTACAATACAATTCAAGTCACTCCTTCATGGAGAGTGGGCGGACGCTGATCTCAAAAATGGCTCTAACGATTTTTCTATAACAGTTGGTGTATATCGCTGAGAAAATAATGACTAGCTCGTTTGCCACATGGGGACAACTCTAGTTTGACCATTATAATTTTTCAAAATAAAAATAAATAAATGTAAATTTGGCTAGAGACTAAATCTAGTTCTAGAGCCTACATTGGTTTTGAAAGGACTATCGCGTTCGGGAATTTCCGAATGTATAGCTTTATTGATTCAATGTTGGTTAATGTTCAGGACAATTTTGCGCATTGTCTTCAACATCTAGATCTAAATGCTTTTCATTGGAATGTTAAAAGGTGTACTAGATCTATACATTCGCTTCACCAATATTCTTTCTCAGGGGGAAGGGCGGGGTAAAATAATGTTTTTAAATCGAACATTCATCAGTTTTTAATAGAAAAACAATCGCTCAATAAGTTGCATAAAGGAGGTAGTGCTTAGGATTCAATTCTGAAATGACATTTAGTTTTAGGATTCGAGCTCTACAACTTCCAATTGAGCTTATTCTTGGCGATACATAAGGTCATGTACAATAGTTGTCTTTCTTTTTTTAGGTTGTAAAAATCTGTTTTTTTTTTAAAAAGGGGGGGGGAATTGGTGTGTGTGTGAGGAGGAGGGGGTTACTCAATAGAAAAGCTTCTAGACTGATTCCATGCAATAACTTTAGTCCCAACATGCTAGACATTTCTTTCTCTGTATCGTAATAATGAAGACGTCATCTTGTCAGGAGGGCAATTTTTTTTCTTAGCTTATTTCTTATATTGATTAATTATTGCACTTATTTAATCTATACAGCATCTCTCTCTCTCTCCCTCTCTCTCTCTCTCTCTCTCTCTCTCTCTCTCTCTCTGCCAACTCACTCCCTTCTCTTACCAATAGGTCTGGGTCAATCGATCCGTCACGCCTACCATATTCTACGAGACAGTTTAGAGTTCCAATCCACTGACTATTTTCATTTTTTTTAGTTTGGAGGGGGTTGGGGGGGGGGGGGGGCTTATTTGACGCCTTAAAAAAAAATTATTGCTACACTACTGTATAAACTCATCTCTACTGGGGGTATAAACTCATCTCTACTGGGGGTAGGGCAGCTGCAAACGACGACTACTCCCCCTACTCTCTTCCCATCATGGCGTCATTGTTACTTCTTCCTTTTGTCAGTGAAGTCAGTAGATGCTTTGATGGGGAGATAATTGGTCTGTCAACAAACGGCCCCGACAGTTTTTCTTTATTACCTCCCCCGACCCTTTCTGTATTTCTCTATTGATTGATTTAGTCTTTTTTTTTTAATTGTATCTTCCTCTCCCAGTTTACATAGAACTGCACACTCAAGTGAGACATTTCTGTATGCCAATATCGAAGTGTACACTTTGGAAATTGCCAGCACACACAATTTGTGTATTTTCGTATCAATTAGTTTGCTCACAGTTTGGTGTGTACATAAGCGGTGTGTAATTTGATTTCCTTAAAAAGTCACTTTTATTTTTAGAAACTGCTTAAGCAAGGGGCTTATTTTTCTATATCTCTTTTTTTGAAATAGTGCATCAATATTTGAAAATATTTAATATTCTTTTTTGTTTCAAAACGTAGAAAATAAATGTATTTAATTTTTATAATGACATTTGTTTGATTGATGTCCAACCCTAATTGTAGTAATTTAGAGAAGCTGTCGACAGTTGATCAGAAGCTTCCCATCCATTTGCACATCTTTCTATATAATCATAAGTGATTACTATAGAATTGAACTAGCGATAAAATATGTATATCAAATAAAATTGGATTAATATATTTGAATAAGCATGTGGCAGTCTTCCAATTTATTTTCTTATACTTAAACTTGATTAATGATTTAATAAACAGGGTGTATTCTGTAATACGCATTTCACACTTATCTCCCTTGATTCACAAGCACTGTCGTAACACTAGGAAGACACCAAGAGAATGAAAGCGTAGCATACAAGTGATAAGACAGACTATTTGAGTGTCCGACATTTGTTTTTACATTAAATATTACGCCATTATCTCATGTCATGATGTCGAATGTCAAAATGCAGGTTAAGCTCCCGGGCCCCAAAATCCCTAACTGCTATAGATCCAAACTCAGAAGATGGTGCGCAAATTGAACTTCAATTTTTTTTTATTTAACTCCTTAATCATGAATACATGAGGGAATAACCCGGAATTCGCTTTTTTTTTCCCCCCAAAACAGGCATAAACTGTCAAATTTTTAGGACAAATCTTCGAGAACCGTGTCCGCCCAGGTCTTTGATTTTTAACCCCAAGAAAATTTGCAAGTTGAAAAGAGGAATTGTAATAAGCTTAAAAAAACAAAAGAAGAGCTTAGATTATTTGATACTGCAGTGATACGAAATGCACAGACTTATCATAGCTTATCAATACCCCCTTTAGTCTGTACACCGGATACATAAAAAAACTAGACATTTATAATATTTTTCCGCTGTAGATGAAAATCTCAAATATACTTTTATATAAAAAATAAAGTCTCTATTGAAATGGTAACTACGCCAATGCTCAGGTGAAGGGTCTGCCATATTTTCTTTCTCTACTTAAAAATTAAAAGTTCATAAAAATAGTTATTGTAAAATGTCAACATCGTGGCCTGTAGAGCTTCGAACAAACGGGACAGACTATGCCCTGGTCAGTAAATTAGTACCTAATACTTTATGAGTAATTCAATCTGAATACAAAAAGTATCAAGGAATTAACTTCTAGGCAATTGTTATTGGCATTCATATCTTTAACGCAGTGTGTGTGTGTCAGTAATTGTTAGTTACAAGACAGTCATTAGAAATGACACCAAGCTATAGAAGTGACATCTGTCACTAGCCTATATTTCTTGATCTTGTTTATACTTTTGAAAGCGCGACCATGTAAAAGAGAGGCAGTGAAATTATGATTTGATGATTACCTGAGACAGCTAAAAAATGAAGACACCTTACTGTAGACAGCATCATGTGTCTTAATCATTGTCGGCGCCAGATGCCAGGTATCTCATGGCTTGTTGTTTTTTCCTAGATCTAGTGTTAGAGTGGCGATTTCAGTTACGTTATACTTTGGTTTAAACTTTTGTGACCTCCGAACTTTGTAGGTCACTTTGTTTCTTGAGACATAAGGACATAAAAATAGTCAAAATCCATTTCCAAATCCACAATCCACATTTTTTTGTTTTGTTTTGTTTTTACTGTCCTGGCCTCGAAATGTTCAACCATCACCTTTCTGCTTGAGTTAATTGCTTGTATTGGCTTGCACTCGGCGTCTTCTGGTGGAAAATACGTTGACCGTGATTTCTGGTGTTTTGAGAGAACTGGTGAGTGCAATAGAAGTTTGGTGGGGGAAGGAAGGGCGGTGGTTAGTATTCTTGCTGTGCCTTGCGTAAAGGATTCTCTTTATACGCGTCTTAGAACTGTGACTTGTCTGTTCTCATAAATCGTGAGCACTACTTTGGGGCTCCAACTTATGCTGCATTTAATGAGCCCTATAAACTATAATGTACTTTTTATCGGTTCAAAACTAATGTCCAGAAGGTCGAGTGAGTTAATGAGATCGTCTGTGTTTGTATTTATATAAGCAACAATAGAGAGCACACATTTTATTATTGACATCTCTTTCTCTCTCTCTCTCTCTCTTTCACACCAAATCACAGTAAATCATAACCTATAAAAAGTTTTTAAGATATAAGAAATATATATATATATATATTAAAGACAGTTCTGCTATCTTAAGCAGCACTTCAATATATGAATCAGATGGCATGCATCTATATTTATAACTATAACTTTCTTGTCATGTTCACTGGTTAAAGGTGAAGTATAAATGGTAATATACCACTTTTCAGAAAGCTCAAGACAACTACCACTGCCGCCTTCTCTACATTTGTTGCTAGTCCCTAACCAACTCTGCTAGTTCTCAAAATATCTATAATCTTGATTATCACTCATGTTAGTACCTGGCACTTTTTAGGACACACTGAACCCGCCATCTCTTTGACGTGTGTCCTTGTCAATCTCGTTACGCTGTAGTCCACGACCTTCAACCATTTTTCACCCTCCCCCCTCCCACCACCCTGTTTCTGCCTTGATCCAAGTGATCATATTGTCTCTCGAGTCATGGGGGAAAAGTGCAGAGGTCAGAGGCCACCTATGTAATTAGCCCTCGTGCCACATGTGGTGCACATTAGCAAGTGGCATGACGGTGTGATAGCGCTGACGTATCCACATCGGCACCCACTGCCAGATCCCTGACACTAATCCAAGCCCCTTGACATCAATCTGGTGATCTCAGCATCCAGACTTGGGACCCACTGGGTCCGATACTTGTTTAGTAAATCCGCTCTAGTCCGCACTGAACCATCTACTATTTTCGGTAGTCCGCGGATGTTGGTCCAATATATTCCGCTGGCTCTTTAAACAGTCTTGTATGTTATTTTGTTTCCCCTGGATGCTATTACTATAAGCGACTTTTTGCTGTTATTGATATGATTTCATACTTTTACATGCGCTTCTAATAATTTTTTTTGAAGTTCAAAGTGTCTTTAAAAACACGGCAGTAAATTCAATACTAATGACATGTAGCATTTAATAACAGCATTACTGTGCAATACTCATTGAGAGAAGAATGTGGACAAAGTGTAGTAAAGCATTGATAAGCTCCGACGAGGACTTCAACCACAAACTTGGACTAGAGAGGAGGCTCAAGAGGGTAAAGAATTTTTTTCGGGGTTCGGGGGGGGGGGGGGTACCTGGATGATCAAGTTAAATGTTGGCATGAGTCGCGGCTAGGAGATGTGGCCGGGTCGTAGGTCCGTGGTTTGAGTCTTCGTCAGAGCTTATCTGTGTTACGTTATATGTTACATGTCATGTTTATTTAATTATTTCTTTTTAGACTATAGCTTCAAATTTCATTGATATTTCAGCCAATTTAATTAGATAAATTTGGGCTCCATATATAAAATTATACATTTATGTACTGGTGTTATCTGCAAGGAGCTTTGACTTTCTTTCTTGTCTAGACCTAATCTGTGACAGTTCCACCTCCCCCCCCCCCCCAAGCTTTGACTTTCTTTCTTGTCTAGACCTAATCTGTGACAGTTCCACCTACCCCCCCCCCCCCCAGCTTTGACTTCCTTTCTTGTCTAGACCTAATCTGTGACAGTTCCACCTCCCCCCCCCCCCCAAGCTTTGACTTTCTTTCTTGTCTAGACCTAATCTGTGACAGTTCCACCTACCCCCTCCCCAAGCTTTGACTTTCTTTCTTGTGTAGACATAATCTGTGACAGTTCCACCTACCCCCCCCCCCCCCCCCCCATGCTTTGACTTTCTTGTCTAAACCTAACTTGTGACTGTTCCACCTACCCCCCCCCCCCCAACCCAAACCCTACTTCTCAGACGCCACCTATAAATAATGTCAAGAAAGAAAACTGATGTTAAGATAAAATAAATCGGGTTAAACCCTTCCCCCCCCCCCCAACACCTTTTTTTGATTCCCCGGTGACGCAAGATTGGTTCATTCGATGTAGAACAACCCCCCCTCCCGCCGACTTTTCATATTCTTATTACAAGCTCATAGCACAGATTTTTATTACAGACACATTGAGTGGAGAATTTATCTTTTTTAATTACGGGAAGGACAATATTGAATCAACGGGGCTGTGATCAATTTGTTGCCCCCATCGGCTGACCAGTCAGCTAGGGCGCCGGGGTGCCATGCACCGATGCCGTACAGATTGCTAGCACTTTATTTACGTGTCTGACAGGCGCCCGCTTCGAGGAGAGGAAAAAAATAGCCGGTCAAGTCTATGAGTTTTCTTAAGCTCTTTATCTCCTGCGTGTTTATTGGAGTTTTTTTTAATTTTTATTTTAATCTTTAGCTTGTTTCTTTATAAATTATACAAAATATTCCCTGATTATTCCTATATTTTCTCAAGCAAGTTTTGAACTGTTAACATAAACATAGATTTCTACGGACCCAGTTTTTCGATTGACAAATATCAAAGAAATTTTAATGGCAATGCTAGACATATAGACTTTCAATTATATTTTTTCCAATAAATGCAAGACAGTTTAAGTAAGGGCTCTATCGGGACTTCTCGACATTAACACAGGGTTCAACAAATAGGGAATTTTTACTCTCGAACTTTATCAGAGTAATCTGCTCTTTGTTTCCACTCAGATCCCGTTTAAATTCTTTGAGGGCAATAAAATCCAGTAGGCCTATTAAAAGACAAAAAAAGATAAAACGATATGAAGAAATGTAGGGGCGATATGATGGAACCTACAGAAATACTAATAATATGAAAATAGGAAGATAATTTGACATTATGAAATATTCACACACACATACACACGAAAGTCAAAGTCGCCGTACGTAAAGATAACTCGCCAACTAAAGAATATAAACTACTTCGTGCAACTAGCAGAAGAGTTTGGACATTTGATTCATCGATGTTGAAAAATGCAACAAATTATGTTACATGGTTTTCTAATATCCTTCTCTTAGCAACACTTCAATACTCCGAATACACCAAAAATGCTTGCAATCTATGCATTGGCCTCCATGTATGAATGTCTCTAATAATGAAACTGTTTTCTTTTAACGGAAACTTGTAAATTGGCGCACGATTTTAGGCACTGGTTGAGACGTCTACACTGCTGTTAGACACACACACACAGCCACACACATTACTTAGACCCCTCACACTTTCACAACACACACTCACACACATTCTACAAGTACATTCAGAAAACCTCATTTCAGAAAGGCAAAAATATTTTTTTTCATGTAAATAGTTCATCCTCTCACAAACTGTACATTGCAAGATTTTAAACGGCCACTGATGTGTTGGTGTTTAAATATAATATGTGTACAAAGAGAAAGAGGCGGGGGCTGAGATGATTAACGGGGCTTTGAGGTGTAATGCGGTCGTTCCCAAAGCTGAACTAGGGACAATTTATTTAATTTCACAACCGCTTTGATCTGCTAATGAAAGATGGACGTCAAGGTTTTTTCTGGGTTTCTTTTCTTCTTTTAATCTGAGAAAATTGATTAACAAATTAAATGTGGAAAAAAAAAAAGTTTAATCGATATGGAAAGGTGATGGAATAGAACCAAGATTATTAAAGTTTAAATGTATTTGTAGCACTGTACCTGCACAACTAGAAGGACGCAGATCAAACCCCTAACACACAATTATGCATTATCTATCTCTGTTTATTTTTCTATATAGCTTATCAAGCCTATTTAGCTATATGTTTTTTTTATCAATTTGTCTGTGTGGCTATTCTATCCATCTATCTATCTATCTATCTTTTAGGCCTTTATATCTATTTATCTAATCTATCAATCTATCCATCCATCCATCCAAATACACAAACGCATATACCACAATCTCTATTATGTGCATATGTAAATTCACAGTTGTGATATATATATATATATATAAGATATATAAGATAAATATTTATGTGCCTATATCGACGCACTATTTTGATATTAAAATTTGACTTTCTTTCTTCTCTTCAGCACTATCCATCGGTGGTCATCTAACAGTGGATTAACCGATGATGCGTCACGAGAAAGGTGAGTACTTGAATATGTCTTATCCCTAGTGTCTGTGTTAGGTTTAATTTTCTAGTGGAGTGGCTTCGCCAAACTTCTCAATATCATTATGTAAAAAATACAACAATTCATCTCTGCCTAGTCCTAGGCTATGCTCTGCTGTTCTATCACACCCATTCTCATATCAAATTGAAACCTTGCACAATTATTTTCATTGGCATTATGTCACGTAGACAATACATGAATGAATTTTTTAAAATTCGTTTAAATACTGGTTATAAATTATTTGTTTGATGCTAACAAGATAAGTTAATCCTTCAGTATTCACAGATATGGGTTATGTCCCCTTAAATAATTGTGCTTGTTATTTCTCCCCACACCCATTCTTGGATCAAGTTGAAACTTTAATCAATTATTTGTTCTACCTAACATAACATGAATTAATTTACCAAAATAACCAATTTGTCAATCTAATTATTGGTAATTAATTATTGTGTTTGTGATCGAAAGAAGGGAAATAACTTCTATATTATTGCAAAATTTAATTGTAAGTGTAGATTTCTTCCGCGTAAATAAGCTTTTTTTTGTGTGTTTTGTTTTTTTCTTTTGCTTATTTGTTGGTTCATAACATCTGATGCCTTGCCCGAGAAGTCTGTAGACCTGTTATATAACCAAATATATATTACAATTCAAGCGCCTAATTCCTGATTAGATTGTGATGGGAAGCCAATAAGTCTAACATCGGGGGAAAAATTATAGCGAGCATTGTATGTTCCTTCTTACGTAGGTGTATACTGGCATACAATTCTGTAAAGTGAAACCTTGTAGAACTATTGCTGCTGAACTAGTTCTCCCACATGACGAAGTCTTTAAAAAAAAAGTTTCTTATGAAGGTTTTCATTTGTTGTTGTATAACATACATGATTTGATTACACACTCGGCAGTTTACATGTTAAGAATATCGGAGACATCACGATTTGCATTGATTGGGGGGGGGGGGGGGAGGGTAGCGGAATGAATCTACTCTCACCAGAATATATATATTACAATGTTGTGGAAGAAGAAACAAGTGTAGGAGTTAACTTTTGATGTATACATTTAGGTAGGCATGGTTCAGGTAGATGTTTGTTAGGTCTACTCTCCAGACAACTTCGTTCTTTTGTGTCCTGGAAGGGAGAAGTCCGAGAAGTATTGACAAATAAAACAAATTCTTCAAACACACACACATATAAACACACACACATAAAAACACACACACATTAACACACACACACATAAACACACACACACATACACTTCTCACCTCTCGTCTTTCTGTTGCTGCAAGCGCACGCGCTCTAAGCTTCCATTGAAATTCACCAAATCTAATTAACATTTGTAAATCAATGCGCCACCTTTTTATTTCCCCTCCCCCCCCCTTTTTTTTTTGTCTTGATTTTTCTTGTGTGCGTCTGTTGAAAAGCTGCACACCCGCAAGGACGTCTATGTAGTCAGAGACATAGATTGGTGCAACATTAGGAGATATTTAGTCAGAGACATAGATTGGTGCAACATTAGGAGATATTTAGTCAGAGACATACATTGGTGCAACATTAGGAGATATTTAGTCAGAGACATACATTGGTGCAACATTAGGAGATATTTACCTAATGAAAAGTAACAGCCCCCCCCCCCGTTTTTTTTCTTTTGTTACCAAAAGGACTGTTGGGAGTAGGGGGGGGGGGAGGTGCTTACATGATGTACGATATTTTAATCCCCAACCGCCCCCCCCCTCCCTTTCTCAGTTTCATCAATTACCTTCTACCTGGAGATGTTGACCATCTACACCACCCCCTCCTCTATTCTGTTCGTTTAGTAGCTACTTAGACATACACACTAATACAATATACACACACACACTTATCAGTTTTAAAAAAAACTTTAAAAAACAAAAACTAATAGAATCCTTCTCTTCATCTATCTGCCGCCCCCCCCCCCCTTTTTTTTTCAAAAAAATTGATCAGAAGATGTGATTTTTAGCTCCACTTTCCGTAGTCTTGATGACAATGTCAGATTGTATGTCTGTATGTATGTCTCAGTGATTAGCCTCGGTGCTGGTTCTTCAAACAATCTTTACATCTTAGAAGAGTCAGAAGATGCATCATCACTAGCTTCTTTATAAATCTTTATATATATATATATATATATTTGTGTGTGTGTTAGAATATATATATATGTGTGTGTGTGTTCGATAGAAAGGGGCGGAGGATCTTCAAAGTCTATCTGAAAGCTACTTGAGTTCGTCTTGTTCTTATCCGTCTGCTGAGACTTACAAAAAAAATTAAAGATGGCGGGAAATTACGAAACTATCAGAAATTTGAAAGAGATTAGAGCTAGCAATTTGAATTTAGATTCAAACTGAGTCGTGAAGGTGTGAGCATTGAGTGTGTCTGTGAAAGAGAGAGAGAGACAAGTATTCTTTGTAAGTGGTGCGTAATAACTCAACGGTCCTACGGGTTGATAACAGATTTATACGCTCCGAAGTATCCGTATATGAACGGAGGGACTAGGTCAAATGAATGCATGATAATGTTACTGCTTGATTGGCGGCAGGGGGGGGGGGATGTGAGGTGGATACAGGAGGGCGGCTATCTGCGTGATGACAGACTGCGGCCCGATATTTGTGTTAAGATGGACCGCGACGATATTTGTGTTGAGAATGAATAATTGGTCCGGATAAGAGTAGCTTTGAGCCGTGCGGCGAGCTGGTTGGTAAAGGTCAACTGATCACGTCTTCGCTCTAATGGAATGAGCATTTTGGTTTTTGTTTTTTTTGGTTTCAAAACGGGGTCGGGTGGGGTGATGGAGGTCGGAGGGTAGACGAGGGTGCTAGCAAGCGTGAGTAAGGGATGCGGTTAGACACTGATACATCGAGCAGGGAGGGGGAGGCTGTGGCCCTCCTGCCGTCCCCGAGATTGAGCTCGTTCCAGGCTCAGCGGGGCGCCAGACCCCGTTGATCGCGATGCACCTGCATCGGTGCTGAGATTACCTCTTCCCCCATCTATTTTTTTTTCACCCGCTGAAGGTAGCAGATAACCTTTTCGACCTTTGTCTTCTCACCTCGTCTCTCTCTCTCTCTCTCTTTCTCTCTCACACACACATACACACAAAGTCACAGTAAATCCTAACATGTAAGTTTTTAAGATATAAGAAATCTGTGAAGCGGTTTAAAACTACAAACTGGACCTAACATTAAAATTAGATGTAGCATTTGATGACATTACCTATATTACATCTTCGAAAAAGCCTCAGAATTGAAGCCTCTTGTGCTGCACTTAAAGACCAAAAACAGTAGACAATGAACACGTAACCATGGAAACAAAAAGAACACATGTAAACACTTGATTTTGTTACTTGCATGTTTATTTTTTAATACGTTTAATTTGCATTTCCTTTTCGGTTAATTTTGTCAGAAATCTGAATACTAGTTCTGAATTTGCTCTGTGTATTTGTTCAGATGCAATTAAAACGTTGCATTAATTTCTTCCAAAAAGCTTGCTCTCTATATTAGTCAAAGGGAAAACATTGAAGTCCTTATCACTCTTGAAATGTAGTTTCAACTATATGTCCATATCAAGGTTTAACTTTCATAAATGTCAACAAATGAAAGCTGCTCGACAAATGTATACCAATATATTGCTAAATCGGTTTTTCTAAGAGCCACTCTTATATTAATATAACATGTCAGAGGGTGGAGCTTTTGCAGACTTGACACATTATTAGAAGAGTACTCATTGGACACTCTGGAAGGGACCACCATGCAATTTGTTTCGCTTTCTATAGATCTCTATACTGGCAGCGCCAGATGATTTTTGAAATGTTTAAAAAGAGAACAATAAGGCGTTACTTTTGATGTCTTAGGAGTTCGAAGCACGGATGAGCTATTTCTAGTGGTTACCTAGAACCTGGCTGTGACTTAACAAATTGTGTCACAAATGACGCAAACAAAGCCGTATTCTGTCCTACGTCTATATAAGTTTGATCAATCTTTTTGCCGTCTGCTCTTGGTAGCTTTTCTTAGAGTCAGTGTGAAGTTTTACTTCGCCTATATAGCCATTCTACATTTTATCATAACCGTGGGTTTCCTGAAAAAAAGACAATGGTTCGACTTCTTAATCCACAACTGGTAGATTTTGGGGATAATGAAAAGTATATATATACATATATATATATACATATATATATATATATATATATATATATATATATATATATATATATATATATATATATATATATATATATATATATATATATATATATATATATATAAATACCTAGACATTCTACCGAATGTCGGATTTCGCAATTTGCCTATAACTTACACATGTAGATCAAACTTTTCGCTTACAGTATATAGTGCAGGGGTGTAGACTATAATTATGTGGCTCTTCTGTTGCAAAATAATTAGATCTATTTAAGATCACATGTCACCGTGTTTGAGTGTACAGGTCGTTGTTTTGTTGCCTCTTCACTCTTTCAACTTGACGCTTCACTAACTATGTGCAGTATGACTACATGGGTAGAGAGTATAAAAATGGAGCATCAGTTGAGGTTGTCAGAATTGTTTCTGTACTATCGGCATCACTCTGTTACTTGTTTATCCCTGCTTTTTTTTTTTTCTTTCTGTTTTATTGTGTCTACGTAGATGGCATGACTTGATGATGTCACGTTATCGACTGCGTCACGGGCAGTGCCAAAGCTGAATAGGATTTGTTCTTTGGCTCCTGCCACAAGCCGTGTAGTCTCTCTGGCCCCCCCCCCCCCCCCATGGTGCTTTGTTGTGGGGGCCCATCACCATCCATGCGAGCCTTGCATATTTTGGAAGGGGGTGGAGATAACCGTGACCGCTCCTTTGTCTACCACGAAAAATTCTTTTCAAAAGTAATATGCCGTTCTCAAAATTTTTTAAACTAATGTCCTGGTCGTAACGACAAAGAGAGATGTGGCGGGAAGGAGAGGGAGAGAGACAGCGGCGGCGAATGTATATTGATAAGGAATTTGTTGTTGTTAAGAGACGCCCTTTTTTTTAACTGGAAGATTGTTTAATTGAATTGTATGTCGTTCATCGCTAGGATCAGGCTGTTCAAAGCTTGTTAATCTTCTTTCTTTGCAACTTGTATAGACTGGTTGGTTTGAACATTGATTCAAGTTCCGGTCTGATGAGCAATGTAGCATTCATGTTTTTAGATTTTACAAGAGTATGAACCAACAGCATCTAGACCAGTAACACAACAAGATGGTGGAATGTTTCTATTTTATTGTTTGCTTTTATATGTTATGGTTAAACGAATTAAATTAGGAGTCGATTGTTTTAAGGAAGGGTGCTAACTCTTCTTGGCTGCGAATGTTTTGGGGTTACTGCGCCTTTGTTTTTTTTTTACCACCCTTTCCCCCTCCCCCCCCCCCCCCCCCATGTCTTCTGTGCACTATGTGAGACAATGGCGAGTCGCCCATTCATTATGTCACAGTAGGCACAACTTTGGTATTTGGTCCACTTTTACCAGGCTCTATCCCACAAGTCATTCACATCTTTCTTTCTCTCCCTCCCCCTCTCTCTTCCTGTCTCTGTCGCTCTCTCGAACCCCACTCTCGTGCATCTTTTCTTCTGTTTCAAGCAGACAATGATTCACTTCCCCCCCCCCCACTCCAAACTTTTTTTTTGTTTGTTTCTAGCACGTGCACGCCCTGGTTACAAACATTTTGTTCTATAGATCATGTCACATCTTGGTTCTATGTCTAGCTGAGTGATCTATAGTGTTCCACTTCCAGCGGTCTCCTTCTTCTATCCAAGTCGCAACTATTTTTCGAGTTAGTAACTTTCGCTGTTTGGAGCAGAGTTTTTAGATCTATTGAGTTAGGGTTGTGATTCAGATCATTGATCTGTTCACATGAGACCTATATTTATTGTGAAAGGACATCAAAATGATCAGTTGCTTGTGTGGTTGAGATAGGGCATCAAATGGTCGTTGATTAGGTGGTTGAGATAGGGCATTAATATGGTAAGTTGCATGGGTGGTTGAGATAGAGCATCAAATGGTCAGTTGCTTGGGGTGGTTGAGATAGGGCATTAATATGGTCAGTTGCGTGGGTGGTTGAGATAGGGCATTAATATGGTCAGTTGCGTGGGTGGTTGAGATAGGTTTTTTTAATGGAGTCATCTTATAAGTATTATCAACAAAAACGCATTCCAGTCAAGTATCATCTTTGGCTAGTAATAATGTCATGACATTGATTTCAGTAACGGCTTCTTCATAGCAATAGTGGCCCCTTTGGATCCCCATTAATCATGAACCTGTGCACAAGTAACACTTTCATGGAATGGTAAATAATGATTTTAGTAGGTCACTGTTGTTGTTAGTCTTTTGATTTTTTTTTACACTAGAGTCAGAACTGCCAACTGTGTCCCTTATTTTACTTTTGTCATTGTTTCGGTGGAAAGTAATCTTATATTTTTGGTTGACATAACTATATATCTATATAATGTATATATATATCTTGTGGAAAGCGATCCTGTTTCATAAGTTCTACTGAAAGAAATGCCGATGTTCTGGAACTCTGCAGGACGTCCTCATTGGTGATTTTATCTTGCCACGTAATCTTTCAACTCAATGTCACGAGATATCGCATAATGGAGTTATATCTCTGTTTTAGCTCTGTTCTAGGATACTGTGATATATAAAGAATGATAGTGCTATGATTAGGATACGTGGATATTTAGATAATGCGCAATGCTCTCTGTGTTTACCGATGTCGTATCCTGATTATCTAATCAACCTTTTGTATCCCGATTATCCTGTTATGACATTTTGGATTGTATTTCGATTATTCTGTTGTTTGACCTTTTGTGTTGTATTCGATTATTTTGTGTTATCTAACAAAATGGGTAGCGTCGTAGCGATACCCCAACAAAATGATTCGGACACCTTTTTTTTTTCTCTTCGCTATTATTTCAAGGGGAATAACCCAGTGAATGCTTTTACTGTTTTTGATTAGTCATCATCATAAAGCAATCATCTCTTGACGTCTGCATCCGTAGTTCACCGTGACCCAGCTACTGGATGTAGTTGATTAAGAGAGTCTGTGAGAGGGATCTCATTCTAAACACCGCTCTCATCAATTCTGTGCCCATGGTTGGCAAAGCGCCGCTAGACATTGGGGTATTATGTGATGACACGATTGGCAACATGTTGCACATAGACTTGTTACGTAAACTAGACAAATAGTTGTATCTTTTTTTTTATATCACATAAAGGCTATCATTATAACTTGTGGAATTTAGAAGTTATTTTGATGTAATAACTTTACCTTGGGGGAAGGGGGGAGCACTAAGGAGGAATAGGTTGTGAAATGCGATGTACCAATAAGTAAGGGGATTCAACAATAAAAGGAAACGACCTCATGTTTATCTCTAACATTTTTTTTAAAATATTCAAATGTATGATCAAGCTCACCTTTACAAATTTGTCAAAAATATTTCAAATACCACCGAAAGCGCAATTAAAATGGGTTCACATATGTTGAATACGTTGTTACTACCGAGAAGTAGAATTGAGGGCATCATTTTTGCTCTTCCATTTATTTAAAGCATTGGAGTACATGGTCATAAATTCAAATGATTTATAATCAAATATAATATTAACTAGTATTATATTCCAAACAATAAAATCAATCCATGACTGCAGTTTACAGTAAGAGCAAGTTTATGTATTACATTCTTTTCCCTCTTAAATATAACAAGGGAGATCAACCTTAATCTCACAATGTTCTAATTGAAATGTATTGGTTACTTCCCTTATCCCATATCCTTTTGTTGGCCTCCTTCAGTCGTAGAACGTCTATGGTTCATCTCGCACACTTTTTCATGTGGCTGTGAAGCCCTATTTTGGAGAGACACTCCCGTCCACAAATATCGCAGGCTAAGGTGGCTTTCACTTCGGTGGTAGAGGAGCTGGCCATATTTCTTATTGTACGTTTTTCTTCCAGAGCTGAGGCCCATGTTTTTTCGCTGTCCATAGCTCTCTTGGTCACTGTCTCTCTCCATCTGATGCGGTCTAGAGCTATGTCTTACCAATGGTTTTTTAGAATGTGCATTTATTAAATGTTATTTTTCTTTATCAGAGGTTTATGAAAAAAAAAAAAAAAAAAAAAAAAAAAACTCAAGACTAAATTCACTTTTTTTCTGCCTTGTACTTTTTCTTTTATCATATCATTTTTTTTTTTGTTAGCATGTATTGCGATTCATCCACACTTTATCTTGACTATGGTTTTTTGTCATTACCTAGAACTGTTCTTGTTAAATCTTTACATCGCAAACATTTTATGCCTTGGAGAGAGAGAGAGAGAGAGAGTAAAAGGGTCTGTTAATGCACGCTTTCATCTCGATAGAGAATCTCCTGTGTTCAGTTGATCCTATTATAGCCAAAGCAATAAAGAACTTAAGAACAATGCTATGTGCCTGGTGGAGTGGGGGGAGGGCGGGGTTGTCCTCTGAAGGTCTGGAATGCAAACGAAGATAATGGACGTGCAGGTTTGTGTTTTAAGCTACGTGTGGTACAGGAGTTTGAGAACGTACCACAGGCCGGGGGGGGGGGGGGGGCTTCAAGTCGACCTCTGGTCTAGGCTAGCTCTAACGTGATATGTGATAGACACTGGGTACTTACACCTTTTGCATGGAAACTTCATTTTCTATTAGGATGGGGGACGTCTGCTTTAGCTGTGACAAAAATATTTCGAGGTTTTTCCTTAGCAGCGTAAAATTGTTCTTCATAGCGCTATTTTGTCAGTTGGTTCATTTGCTAGTTTCAATCCAATGTCTGCTGATTGACCCTATTACTACCTCCTTTCCACTTGTAATAACTCCTATTTAACTCAGACGATATTTTCTTGTTGTTTGACCATGAATGTGTGTGGTTGGAAGACTAGCAGGACCTGCCAATCATATCTGCAGGTGTCACTGCCAGAACGAATTTGTTTAAATATATACTGTAGATTCAATAGTGTTATTTGTAGATGAAATTATATATCACAACTACCGCCCTCGTTCTATTTCATGGTGGTTCCATTATGTTTATTTTTAGAAACGCGTGTGAACTGTACGTACAGCAAGAAGGACGTTCTGCTATAAATAGCTCTCATGTTTACATAATGGAATACGGCGAAATTTCTGTGACAACAAATTCAATTGGAGTTTTGGAAAGCTGTCACCTCCCTTTCCTTGTTTTTTTTTTTTTTATTATTTATTGAGTTATATCTCGTCACCCCCATGCGTCTCTAGAGCTATTGACTACACACATTAGCTTAGCGCGAGACTTTATGTAAATAGTTCGTAATTAATGGCGCGCCTAATTATTTGTTAGCTGTTCGCCTGCTTCACCGTGTCCGAGTTAGTGTATTGATAAACAAATCCTGACGTCATAGTGGAGGTCTGTTGGTAGAGAGTATCAAGCTGTTTCATTGGTGCGTTTTAACTGTATGTTTTAACTGAGCTTTATTTATATATATATAACTGGCTTGTATCAAGCAGACAATAAAGAGTTTGATATATTTATCGATACGCTTAGATTCAACTGTAATTCTTTAATTGAGAGGGTAATCTAGGCCCAATTTCAATCTATACCATTTTTTTTTTAATGTCTGCATAAATTTGCATGGACCTGATAGGTAGTGTTGGTACTGTGGGCCTGTTGGGTTTGTTGTAATGTTGGTATGGTGGACCTGATAGGTTTGTTGTAATGTTGGTACTGTGGGCCTGTTGGGTTTGTTGTAATGTTGGTACTTTGGGAGAGGCTAGGTACGCTTGAACTTGGCTTGGCTTGGCTACCTATGAAGGGGGCTCGAGGTTCGGCACCAGTTCGGGCAGAGTTGTGTTTACTGAGCGCCTAAAGGCAGTACGGAAAATTTCTCCTAGATGTGGGCCTGTTGGGTCTGTAGTAAAGTTGGTACTGAGGAGGGGGGGCGCGGTGTTCGAATGGTTAAGCGCTTGACTTTCGAACCTGAGGTATTGGTTTCGAATCCCAGTGAAGACTGGGTTTTTGAATTTCAGGGATTTTTTTCGGGAGTCCACCTAACTCTAACTCTTTAGTTGGGGAAAGTAAAGTCGGTTGGTCGTTGTGCTGGCCCCATAACACCCTGCTCGTTAAATGTTGGTCAAAGAAACAGATGACCTTAACATCATCTGCCCTATAGATAGCAAGGTCTGAAAGGGGAAACTTTACTTTTTTTTAGGTACTGTGGACATGATATGTTTGTTGCAATGTGATTGCCTCTGGGGTTGATTGAGACCCACAGGTTTTAGTACAATTTGGTTGTTTGCGGTTTCTGATGTAGGATTGTTACAGAAGTATCTTCCATTCTCTCTCTCTCTCTCTCTCTCTCTCTCTTTTCTCTCTATTTCTACCCCCCCTCCCACGTTTCTGTTTCTTTCCTCCCCCTCTCTTTATTCTTTACTAAGTATTTTTAGTGTGAATGACTGAGCTTCAATCGCCTGCTATTGGCGAGGCAGTCCTGTCGATCGTTGTGTGTAGTGTTGGGAGGGGGGTGGTGGTTAAAGAAAGTGGGTCGATGGTGGCGGGGGGACGTCGATTTGTTTCGTGATGAAAAGACAGTTGTCACGCTGGGTAGGTAATAAAAAAGAAATCAATGCATGCAGTGTGGGGGGCTAAAACCTGTTCCATGCTCTACGTCCCGGACTCTTGTTGTTCTGGGGATCGATCTGGCCTGCTTCACGGTAGGGTCTTAGATATCGATCTTGAGAGAGAGAGAGAGCCCGTGGGTCAGATGTTGCTTGCACACCTGTATCACCTGCCTCAATATATGGCCTGTGAGGTCTCATTAGGCATTGGCCATTTTACCTGATGCAAGATAAGTTCGTTTAAAGAATTGGCATAATTTTTTTTTAAATATGTTGTTTTTTGTTTTTTTTCAATTCCTCTTATCAGTTTGCAAACTTTTCATGGTTGGAACCTTGACTCAGAACACAGATGTTAAAACCGGCTCTAATCATTTTTCTAGAAATTTTTGACAGTTTTTATATTGTTACTTGTTAAATATAATAATTTGGTATACATTGTCACAATTAATTATTCTTTAAAAATTTACAACTTCACGTATATTAAAGTAACCTAAAACGTAACATGCGAAATAATTCTGTTCAAAAGAAAACAATGACATTAATTGTTAATCAATTAATAAAATAAAGTTTTGTTGAACTTTAAATTTCTTAATTACAATAAATTTCATTTGGAAAGTGCTTTTTTTTTATTTTTGTAATTTGTATACATTGGGAATTAAGGCATGTGCCTTTGTACTATCTTTTTACAAAGTTTAAATCAACTCAATCTGTCTGTCTGTCTAGTAAAAAGTTTGTACACATTATATCTCCCACATCCAATCTCGGACTAATCTGATATTCAATTTAAAAAAAAAACTAACCAATTAGTTAAATAACTATTGGTAATTAATTTTTTGTTTGGTATCTTGAACAAGGGAGAGAAATCGTACTTGACAGTTGTGGTGGTGTACGTTGAATTAGTCCCCCTGAGGACTATTGAGCCCTGAGTGAACTTTTTTAAATGCATTTTAAAAAAAAAACGATCATGTAAACATTCACCTTCTTTCTCCTCTTTGACAAGCGTTCCATATAAGTGATATGATCATAACACATCGAGAAGGCAAAAAGCTAAACAAAAGTAATTGGTAAAAATATTTCTAATCACAGATTTATTATGTCTAGTGCAATCATCCAAACTAATTGATACTATTACACCCAATATAAGCTGGGTTTTTTTAAGTTTCTTTAAATAAGGTTTTAAGTAATATACCTAGACCCTATATCCATCTCTCCCAGTTAAAAAAAAAACTTAATAATAATTAATTGAATTGTTTTTTTAAACCTAGTAGCTATCAGGTCCCCCAAGCCCTTTATTTGCATTATTTCACGAAATCAAATTCCTAAAGAGAGAGAAATATTTTCAAATGATTATCTTAGTAGTTCTGCAAGGGAAATAACCTTTTCGATCACAAAAGTAGAACGGTTTTCTAAATGTGTTGTTTCCCTTAGTTTGATTCTCTGCAGTCCCAAATCTCTCTAAAACTCTTGACTTGTCCTAGCTGCTACCACCACCACTACCCACACACACAACAACACTAAACTCACAGATTTCTCTTCATTACAGACGTCTGATCATTGTCTTTAACTTTTCGCAAAGTACCCCTTGAGTTACTCTGCCTACCCCCAGGTTGAGATATGCTCCCCAGTGCTAAAATGAAACCCGTATCAGCAACACTTTGTTTTCTTATGTGTTTGCTGCGGAGAGACAGGCACATAAGATAAAGATAAGAATAAAAAGAATAATAATATAATCAAGTCGCAGAAAGCTGTCGTTTTGGTGATTGGTGTTTAAGGTCAAGGGCTGCATGAAATGAGAAAAGAACCTTATGAAGTAGGGTGTTCTCAACGCCACTGGAAGTGTGAACTCATAAGATTGTGCAACGCCGCTGCAAAATTAAAAACACCACTGGGAAGATGGGTCTCCGAGTCCACGCCACTAGCGCCCCAGTACTAGCTCCCATATTTCTGCTTTTAAACTAAGCATTCTCACCTTGCCGCAATCTCAGCCCCTTTCACATACCCCTCCACTTTATTGTTTCTTATAGCACGTACATAAACACCATCGGGGATTATCTCTCTTTGAGCTTTACCGTTAAACTGTTTGCCTTTAATTAGCTCTACTCCAGTGTTTCAATTTTCTTTAGATTGCATACACAAACACGCGCACACACGCGCGCGCTAAATAAATCTATTGTGATAGATACACAACTTCTTGCACGTGCAAACTAGCCCCACCCCTTCATCTTTCTTTTTTTTTCCATCACGTGACGCCCCTCCCCACCCCTTCGGCCGTCCACAGGAATGTGTACAAAGATGACTGGGTCAACACTATGATGGACGAGTCAACAGATCACCTAGTCAGTGCTCATTACCTAGATCAAAGTCAACAGATTAGTACTCACTGATGCACGCATTTCGTTCACTAGCTCGCGCACAGATATATAAATACAGCCCAGTGTGAGAGGTCACTCCTGAAGTCTCACATTCAACAAGTGTGTTGACTTTTACATACGCTTTCTTTCTCTCTTACTCATTCAATTTTTAAATACAATTTTTTTTACTCTCTTTCCCTCGCTCTCTCTCTCTCATCTCGCTCTCTTTCTCTCTCGCTGTCTCTCTTTCTCTTTTGCTCTCTCTCGCAGTCTCTCTTTCTCTCTTTCTCTCTTTCTCTCTTTCTCTCTCTCTCTCTCTCTCTCTCCCCCAGTGATTCAAATGGAGTCTTACGTTTCGTCTTTAGTGTTCTGTCCATCTGTCTTCCCATCTCTCTGTCTTCCCATCGTCCTAAAACTAAGACTGGTGTATTATTCCTTTTGGAAATTCGTTGTGATGACAAGATTTGTTTCTCATTTAAAGACAACACACACACACACACACACACACTTACACACAGACGCACATTGTGGGTCACGTTAATCCCAAAGTCTCTTGGACAATTCTTTGAGTTTTTGTCTTGAAATAAAGAAGTAAGACTTTCAGCAAATTTCATTTTCTCAACGTTCGTGTTGAGCTGGTGTCCAGCCTTGGTGCCTGGGGGAATGAAGAAATGGATGCTTTAACACTGACAAACTACACCTGAAAACAAAACACTTTATATGTGGCGATATTCCTAAATGTAAGAGAAAAAGAAAAAAACTATTTGTACCTCGACTCAATCGTGAGCTTGTCCCTCCATGTTTTATAGAAGTAAAAAAAATGCCCATGTCCAAAAAAAAAAAAAAAAAAAGCCGCCGCATGTTGCAGCCCAAGTTTACCATGTCCACACAAAATAAAAGCTGTTGGTTTGTCGTCCGCGACTTCCTGCTTCCTTGAATTAGGGGGAGGTGGGAGGGGGGGGGAGGCGTTACAACATTCTCTTTGTAGTATGTGTGTGTGTGTCGTCATGACTTGGGTTTGTCTCCTCAGACATTTATACAGACATCATGTAAGACTGACATTTGAACAAAGAGAGTGAGCCGAGACATTGACATGCAACATGTTCACTTTCTTTTTTTTTGGTTAGGTTTTTTTTTTTGTTTCTACTCTTGCAAGTGTAATGGTTTGTGTCTGTCTCTGGGCAATGGGCAACTAGAATGTGAAGGGCAATTTTAGTAGAGCCTAGAGACAGAGGCTCAACTCTAAATACTGGAAACAATTATTGATGTCTCCCCTCTTTTGAGTCATGTGTCTTCACTTAAGGAAAACATCATAAAAAATTATTGAAAAGGGGTGGGGGGCAGGTAAAAGTAAAATATAGTAAGTTTTTCTTGACGCTATTTCTTTGATTTCCTTTGATGCAATATATTTATATATATAGAAGTGTGTAGAATTTGTTGAATCATACATATATAAAATAATGGATAGGGAAAAAATTATATTTGACAAATAGATAAAGCATTATTTTGACTTGGACAAAAAGTTGTGTGCTTCAATTGGCAACACATACATGTAAAAGTGGACATAGAATTTTACCTTTGTTCTATAGTGTTCACATCCTGTGTCCTGGGGATATGTATGTTTACGATATTTCAAGTTTGACATGTCATGACATTGTGTCCGTCTTGTAGATCGCATCGCTCCCCCCCTCTCCCCCTTGCCCTAAAAATGTACTTTTAACTTGCTTTTCCCTGTCATTGAACATGCTGCCCAAACATGGTGACGTAGACACGTCTCAGGGCGTCGATCTCTACGCGTGTCAAGCGGAATGACATTACAGGACAGAACTTTCCATGTTATACAACATATTGGTCAGGAAACGAGGGAGGGGGTACATGTTGTTGAATCATACAGAAACACACACACACACGGCACGCACACATAGCGAACCTGTTTAACATTTTTAGAGGTTGTGTATTAGTATTGTTTTTAATATGTAACTAAATTTTAATTTGACATGAATACGTCT
Source organism: Biomphalaria pfeifferi (assembly GCA_030265305.1). Taxonomy (NCBI): domain Eukaryota; kingdom Metazoa; phylum Mollusca; class Gastropoda; family Planorbidae; genus Biomphalaria; species Biomphalaria pfeifferi. The sequence continues at coordinate 1,910,730 of JASAOG010000109.1, read as the reverse complement.
AAATTATTTTTTAATGAAACTGCTTTCTTTAAAATTAACTGGAACTACTTTCTTGTCTGTTAAGTGGAACTATTATATTGTCTGTTAAATTGAAGTACTTCATTAATTTTGTGTTAACTGGAACTATTTCCCTGTTTGATAACGTGTACACTACTTTTGTGTCTGATGCATTGTCCATAACTTGGTCAACTTTGTTATCTGATCATTGGAAATAACTGATCTTTGTCTATTTTCTTGTCCTGTTACCGTAATACGACTTAATGTTACCGTAACACGACTTAATGTTACCGTAAAACGACTTAATGTTACCGTAACACGACTTTATGTTACCGTAACACGACTTAATGTTACCGTAACACGACTTTATGTTACCGTAACACTACTTAATGTTACCGTAACACTACTTAATGTTACGCCTTATATGTATATAGTATCCAACAGTTTATCCTTAGTTGTAACAACGTTCACACTTCCAACAGCTTGTAACAAATTCAGTTCAAGTTTTGCTACTCTTATCCTCCCAGTTGACTGAGACATGCCTTCTCTTGTCCTGACACAGAAGGAAATAATACTTTCGTCATGCCTTGGTTGCTATTGGAAATGAAATCACTACATTTAGTGGATGATGTGAAACAAAAGGAAGGACAAAAAGAAAAATTAAACTTGACATTGCTTTTTACCAAACCCTATGTTACACTGTCTGGGTCAAAGTTTGTACACGTTATTTCTCCAACACCCAACCTCGGATTAAGCTGAAATTGTACACATTTATTTCTTTTACCCGACAACACAAAAATCAATAAATGAAATAACCAATTAATTAACTATTGGTAATTATTTATTAATTATTTTTTTTTTAATCTTGACCAAGGGAAAGAAATCATATTTGACAGATGTGGTGGTATAAGTTGAATTAGTCCCCTTGAGGACCATTACACTTAGTAAACATTTTGTATTAATTAAACAACGAACAAGTAAACATTCACAAACTCTCCCCTTCTTTCCCAACTGGTCCAGACAAATGATTGGGTCAGAGCTCAATCAGATAGCTAAAAGATAAAAAAAAAAAAAAAACTATTGGTAAAAATATTTCTAATCGTACAGATTTATTATGTCTTAAGTTAGTCCAGAGTATAATTACAAGACAGATCCAAACTAATTGATACAATTACTCTTAATTTAAGTTTTTTTTCTATTTAAGGATTTAAAAAAAATGTTTTTCTTACTTATTTCTTAGAAATGAAATGTTTTGTTTTTTGTTCTTTTTCTTTTCTAATAAGGCGTGGTGACTGAGCGGTAAAGCGCTTGGCTTCCAAACCCAGGGATCCGGGTTCGAATCCTAGTGAAGACTTCTATTATTATTTCTGGGATATTTAGGGTGCCTGAGTCCACCCAGCTCTAATGGGTACCTGACATTAGGGAAAAGTAAAGGCTGTTGGTCGTTGTGCTGGACACCTGATTTTCTAGTTAACTCTGGGCCACAGAAACAGATACCCCCCCCCCCCCCCCCCGTTATATCATACTTTTTTTTTCTGCTGGTGGGGGATGTTCTTGGCACACTTAGACCTATTGTCTTTCTATTCCACGAAATGTCTCTGTGTAGGAACCAGCAAAGTCTCCACTCTCTAGATTATAATTGTCCTCTCGCTGTGCTCTAAAAACTGTTATCCCTCTGTCCTCCAAAATGTTCTCGTTCTGTCCTCTAAATATGTTCTCATTCTGTCCTCTAAAATTGTTCTCACTCTCTAAAACTTCCTCTTTAGTTTTGAATACCTTGAGAGTTACACTTCACATGTGTGTGTGTGTTTGTATATTTATATATATATATATATATATATATATATATATATATATATATATATGCGATGTGTGTGTGTTTCTCTCTGGTCTGTGATTGCCTTGAACATCTGTTGGTGTTGAAAGGTGTGTGTGTGTGTGTCTGAGTGAGGGATTGTGTGTAAGGGTGGAGAAGAGGATGAGTTTAAGAGTGGCAGTTATTGTTTGACGGTGTTATAAACTTGGCCAGGTCGTGAGGTAACGCTTGCACTGGACGATGTAGGGGAACAATTGGTGAAAGGGAGTGCAGAGGGGGGGGGGGGGGAGTCTGGCTGAGGGGCGTTTCCAAGATTTCAGCAGTTTTTACTTACAACTTTAACTTCTAATAGACCAAAACAACGTGCACCACTTCTTCAGTTCTGGAGCACCAGTCTCAGGTTTTAGTTGATTTGGGTACGCACGTAACCATGGAGATACGAGGAGCTGTGCGTGTATATATTTTATATAAACATAAAGGGAGGGAACTGATAGTTGGGCGGAGTTAGAAGGGAAGTAACTGTGATCTAGGCCTTCAGTTATTTTGTTGTTGTTTTTTCTTCATCCCCCCCCCCCCCTCCAAACACTGCACTTTTTTTGTCCGTGGTACGAGTCTAGACCACCCCTCATCCTTCTTCCCCCCCCCCCCCTTCCCCTTTCCCAAGTGCTGTATCTTTTTGTCAGTTATCCTGCAAGCTAACACGCCTCCTCGCTTGTCTGCCCTTGCCATTGGTCGATGGGCGGCTTTGCACTGGCTCACCTCTCTGACACGAACTTTGTTTACCGAGCAGCCATCGAGGGGGGAGAGCAGTTGTGTGGAGCGGAGTTGGGGGGGGGGGGGGGTATGACGTGTAGGCAGGTACGGCTTCTCTCCTCCTGCTTCCCTCGGTACGGCCTCCCTTCCCACTCCACCACCCAAACTTGTTTGAAAGTTTTCTTATTGAAGAAGGGGCAGAACCCCCCCTCACACACACATTTTTTTTCCCACAATTTTTTTTTCTTCTCTACCTTTCATCAACTGTCTAGTTACAATATTGTCATATCCCCCCTCCCTCCGCCTCCCCTAGTTCTGCCCTTAAGGCTCCCAACCATCGTCAAAGTTGATTTTCACCTAGATCCCGATCTAGTAGTTGGTAGCACTGGAGATTACGGAGCCAGCAAGTAACTCGACCTGGGACTTAGTTGTACACTCGTCTAGTGGGACGGCCGTCACACGGGGACCAACGCTACTGCATACCCCGATTTCAGTACAAATACATCGCCTCGCAGAAATAGCCAGTGCCCCGAGGAGTTTATTTCTGGTGAATCTGGTTTCATTCAAATATTAGCTGGACCCCGCTGACCAGTGGGTTCTGTTGTGTGGTAGTGTTGATCGACCAGGGAATGGTCATTTGTTTTGCGTCGCCAGGTGCGGGATAGCCACGTATCTGAGCTCGACGGTGTTTTCTTTTGTTCTTTTTGTCCGGAGAGGACACCATATTTCATGAAGTGGACAAGACAAAGGTGGTCATAGCAAGTGGCGGTCATTCAGCGCGGCCTGTTTGATGTGTCTGGACTGAAGTAATACAACTGTTTCTTGTGGTGATTTTGTATCCGACTTATCACTTAGTTGACAAGGAAATGACTAGATTTGAAGGCTGTTATTAATAGAAATCATATAGCGACACAGTACTAAAATTGATTTATTGTGGATGAGTTGCTAGAAAAACGCAACGTCAGTGTTTCATAGATAATTTATGAAAGAGATCCGCTTTAGTCATAACTGCGTAAGAGATTTTATATTCATATGTTTATTTTTAACATCGCACATATCCGCGTAGGCTGTATGTGCTATTTCCTGTCCTGGCTGTTTTATTCCCAACACGGACTTACACACATACCAGCGTGTTAGGATTAATTACTGAGATGTATGCAAAGAATTTGTTGAAATATATTTTGGATCGTTCTCTGGCTGAGATTCTTTTTAATGTTGTAAAATTGGGGGATTTTTATAAATAGGTCGACAGGGCCATGTGTACATGCATTCAGTTTCCTGTTTAATTTTCACGACGCATTAAGGATGGGGCAGGGTCGGTGTGTGCTAGGTTTGCACTGGGTGAACTCGCAGCATAAGCGAGTGACTAGTGAAGAGAAAGAGTCTACTTTCGACACAAGTTTGAATAGATCTAGTGGGGTGTGTGCTAGCTTGTGGGAAGTTTCTTCTTCCAAGGAATTAAAAATACCTGATGATAAAGCATCCCGATAGATTGGATTAGTTTCTGTTCGAACGTTTTTAATATATACCTAGTTTGTTTACTTTGTTTTTTTACTATAAAATTGGCGAGTTTAATGTTTTCAATATGTGTATAGTATGAATATTAGATTTGTAGCTACAATGGTTGATGTGTAGTTTTAACTGTAGCGATAGTATTTGGTTTATAATAATCGTTGAGTTTGATTCGTATTTTTGTAGATCAGAGGGTCGATACTGAGCGTGAGTATTTTAACTCGTCTCTCCCTCGTGCTCTAGGGTGATGTTTGTGTTTCTGAAAGATCTAGTTGCTAGTGTGTATTTATGTATGACTTCTGTGCTCAATCAGGGGACAGAATCACAGATCTAAAGAGGAACTCCCATTATATGTTGTTTCGATATGACGTATGACCTCACCGTGGACTAAGTTTGAAATCTAGACACAAACTCACAAACATACTGGATTTAAACAACTGGACAACTTTTGCATTTTTTTTAAAAGGGCGTTGTCTACGGATGTTGATCTAATTGTGACATTTGGTAGGAAGCGAACCTCTGTGGATAATTGATCTTGGGGTTCACGCTTTTTTTTGGACTTGAACCCCCGACGCTCACAGCCTCAGCGATGATGCTGTCGTTTTGCGATGCCCGCCAACCGCGGATGTTTCCAGACTATTCTCCCTATGGGGCCCCTCATCATCCACGTCCTCGGATGGACCCCACCAATGATGTGTTTACATGTCTGTTCGGTGACCTGTTTGTCAAATGGTATGTATATCTATTTACACAATTTCTGTGTCTATAAATAGACCTTGTTTTGTTAGCTATTTCGTCTCACACCGAACACGCGTGTTTCAATCTCAGGTAAGACACAGATACACCTAGATCTAGATGTCAACTAATTGTCAGTGGATTTGAACTTTAAATGAGTGAGACTTAAGGTGAAATGGCTGGCGGAAGGCCACTGTAAGGTACTAAAAATAATGTCATAAAATCTATTCAACATTATTACTTTGTTATCAGACCCGACACGCAGTAGTGACTATTTTGAAGTATTTTGTATTTTCATTGTTTTTTAATATTTAGTCTGGACTATGTCTCTGCGTGATATCTACATTTGGCTTTATAAATACTTAGTAAGTACTAACTTAGTCATACTTACTTACTTAGTCATAACTAAGTCTTCAGTTCTTAGATATTCCTGAGATAGACATGATTTAGTGCCATTTTAACACGAATTGTTAAGAAAATGTGGATTTGAAATCTAGAATTTCTGTTTTGTTAATTTTTCACACGGCCCATTGCATGCATCAACAATATATTTGTGTGAGATAGAGTAAGGTAATGAAACCCTAGACATTATCAATATCAGACTTTAGATACAAGGATATATAGATTTAATGACACATCATATAATAGATCTAATGATAGATAGATCTGATGAAACATTATAGAATAGATCTAATAATAGATAGATCTAATGATACATTTTATAATACATCTAATGACACATCACATTATAGAATAATGACATACTTAGATCTAATGACTTATCATATTATAGATCTAAGAACATCATAGATCTAAGAACATCATAGATCTAATGACATCATAGAATATATATGACATATAGATCTATGGCATCATAGATGAATTGACATATAAAATAGATGTATTGATACATGACATATCTTCGATCTAATGACATATACAATAGATCTAAGAATATCATAGATCTAATGACATCATAGAATAGATCTAATGACATATCATAGATGTAATGACATTTCATAGATGTAATGACATATCATAGATGTAATTACATATCATAGATCTAATGACATTTCATACAATAGATCTAAGAACATCATAGATCTAATGACATCATAGAATAGATGTAATGACATATCATAGATGTAATGACATATCATAGATGTAATGACATATCATAGATCTAATGACATATCATAGATCTAATGACATTTCATACAATAGATCTAATGACATTTCATACAATAGATCTAAGAACATCATAGAATAGATATAATGACATATAGATGTAACGGCATATCGAATAGATGTATTGATATCACAGAATAGATCTAATGACATAGCATACAATAAATAGGTCTAATGACATAGCATACAATAAATAGGTCTAATGACATCATAAAAGAGCATATAATAAATAGGTCTAATGACATCATAAAAGAGCATATAATAAATAGGTCTAATGACATCATAAAATAGATCTAATGACATTAAATTTAATGACATGTAATAGAATTGAAAAAAACGGCATATACTTCAATGGATCTGTGACATCATAGATGAAATCTAGTCATAGATCATAAAGTTTATTTCGTGACATACTGCAAAATTAACTTTGTCTGGAAAAGTTGTTATAAAATTCAATATTCATCTTCTTGTATATATGGGCACTCCTAGTAATTCGTATTGATGTTGTGTGCTCTTTCCACATGAGTAAATCAAAGGACATAACATCCAAGCGTAGCTGGGGAATTCGTGAACCCGTATTACATTTAGTGGAATGATAATTGGAAAATTGAATAATTTAATTTCCTAAATCTTCATAATCCTTCATTTACTTTTGGTTTCTTGTAATGGGCATATTCGGAACTTTATTCTAAGATTTTAATATATTTTTAAGTGATAAGTACAATCTGGTTTATAATAAATCTTTTTTTTTATAATTCGTATATATTGTTATAATTGTTTGTGAGTTTTCATGCTTCTATCATCATTTGAATCATCTATTCGGCTCAGGGTATATCCCTATGAGTTATTTTCTTCAGATGTTCATAGATCTAAGTTCTAGGAAACGAAAGAATTCTATTTGTGTATATATCACTGTGTTCATTATCATTCTCTACACATTCAGACAATGCACATTTATATTGACAAGGTCGCTACAAAATGGGCGAGTAATCTAGATCTATGTACATGTACTTTTGATGAAAGTCTGTATAGGAATGAATATTGAACAATTAATTTCTTTCATTTTTTGAAAAACAATTTTATGTTTAAATGTGTGCAGGTCACGCACCGTAGTTTCTTTTTTACGCAGTGTTGCTTTAGAATATTTTAAATATAATTTGCAATACCAGGTCTCTTGTGTCTAGTACATGGCACACAGTTTTATTACGACTTGGCTCAATTTGAACGTAAATGTTACGTCTGCGAGTCGCGTTGATTTAAGAGACATTTGGGGGGGGGGGGGGGGGGGGGGGAGAAGTTGAGAAGTAGTAGATAGGCGTCTCATTAAGTTCAAGACATTTTCTGGCAAAATATTTATCTGTGCGTCACATTGAAGTGAGAGACATGTTCAGATATAGGATGTACTTAAAGGGGAACACTGACATGGTGACGTCACGCCCTTGTCATGACATTAGTTGTTTTTTTTCCAAGTTTCCAAGAAGTACTAGACCCACAAGTGAGTCCCAGTCAAGTAGACTGTAAAGTGTAAAGAGTGCATTGACTAAGGTTATCGTGGTCAAGACATTTTGGTCATTTTTGGTCATTAAATTGTAACGTACGAGTAAATGTGGAAGTTTCTTGAAGTGAGAAAAGTTGGCGGGAAACTAGCAAACGTCGTATAAGCTTCCGGGAGAATAATGTACAGGTTTCACTCTAGAAAATGAACAGATCACTTTTAAAAATTTTTTACGAACTTGAGAGACGAAACAAACAAATACATAACCAAAGAATTCCTAAGAACTCTGCAGGCGACACGTATTTCTATACTCTCTTCTCCTTGTTCTTTCATTTGATTTCTCTCCAATAAACTTTTTGGCCAAATGTCTCTTCACTATACATGTACAGCATCAGAAATTCTCCTTTTTATTTGATCCCACGAATGATGCCCCTTGTTTCACTGCCATATCCTAAAGTCAGTAACCCAGACATTTAGACCTTCAACTATTGGCATTCTCTTTATGTAGTTTTGTATACGATATGGTCCAATATTTACATACTGCAATCTAAGATTTTTCCCCTAATATATTTTTTGTTGATTTTGAAAACAGTTTTTACAAATATATATGTAATACACGCGGAACCATTAACTGATTTTTGTTTCTTTTTGAAATGACTCTCGGGGGAGAGTTGTAGCAGAAAATACATTTCGTATAATTCAGAAAGAAAAAGGTTACATCTAATATGTTTCTGTTCAACCCACGTAAAGATGACCATTGTGTTTAGTTGTTGTTTCGTGACAACTCCTTATGACTAAGTCATGTAAAAGACGGTTGTTAATGCCGAATTATATAAAAGTAAAGTTCCCCTTTCAGACCTTGCGATCTATAGGGTCATCTGTTCCTGTGGCGCACGGTTAACGAAGGTATCATGTGGCCAGCACAACGACCAACTCTCCCCAAGCTAATGTCAGGTGCCCATAGAGCTGGGTGGACTCGAAGGCGCCCAAAGATCCCTAAATTAAAATTCTTTGCATGCTCGTTAATAGAACAATTGAACGTTAGAAAAGTTAAGAAAGCAGTTCGACTGGATCGAGTTGTTTTATTTCCATGTCATTAGAAACATCGGACACGCCGCTGGTAGTGAACACATACAGAAGTTGGCAGTAGCTAGAAGTAACGGTTGTAGTTGCCATGGCGTTTTAAATATTGAGCGGAATTAGTCAAATGAATTTCTCTGGTTGATTTTCGAGTCGATATGCAGTCATTGTTTGCTGTTAGACATTGTTTCTACCAAACTAGATCTAGATAGAGACATTGTTTGTATCAAACTAGATCTAGATAGACATTGTTTGTATCAAACTAAAACTGGATAGAGATATTGTATCAAACTAGATCTAGAGACTTTGTTTGTATCAAACTAGATTTAGATAGAGACATTGTTTGTACCCAACTAGATCTAGATAGAGACATTGTTTGTACCCAACTAGATCTAGATAGAGACATTGTTTGTATCAAACTAGATTTAGATAGAGACATTGTTTGTACCCAACTAGATCTAGATAGAGACATTGTTTGTACCCAACTAGATCTAGATAGAGACATTGTTTGTACCCAACTAGATCTAGATAGAGACATTTTTTGTACCCAACTAGATCTAGATAGAGACATTGTTTGTACCCAACTAGATCTAGATAGAGACATTGTTTATACAAATATGGACATTTCTTGATGTTACATAATAATCGACATTTGTTTACGTTACAAACATTTTAGATTTTCGTGCTGGAGAATTTGTTTTGTTAATAAATATAAATGTTTATTTTTCACTCTTCATTTTTATATCACTTAAAAACAAAACAAAAAACTATTCATTATTCCTCGTCGTTTTTCCTTTTCAACTATTTTTTGTCTGTTAATGTTTCTTTTCTTTTTTTCATCACTTTATTGACTGCACCTTTTTTTTTTTTTTTTATCTTTCCCTGTGTTTGTATTTGTCTTGCCTTCTCTATTCATTGATCTATTTCCTTAGGCATGTCATTCTGAGTCTGTATAGAGCGCTAAGCCACCTAGTCGTAGGTCCTGGGTTTTAGTCCTATTGTAAAAGAGGCTGGATTTATTTATTTTTTTCAAATTTTAAATGCTTCTTAATTTTCTCGAAGCTCAAGGCCACTTAATTAATATTTGATACGGGAAGTCATTGTGCTGGGAGGACTACACTATCATAAATGATTGGCTGCGGAAACTGGTTAGAACTAATTATTTAGAGACAATGAGGCTCTTTCGGAGTTTTTATTTGACGTTTTGGTGTCGATAATTTTGTTGCTCAGATACTGGACATGGTGTAGAAACTCTAAGGGAGTGAAACATTTGTTGATAGAATGGCGTCATGTGTCGATACTGTGTACGCACTATCTGTCGCTCCATGACCCGATGTCTAGTGTACATGTTCAAGAGCTAATATTCACAATGTACACAGATATTTATTGACATAGTGCAGCTCGCTTACATTCTTTAGCATCGGTTAACTGATTTTAAAAAAATGTACACTAAAGTTAACCTTCACATTTTATTTGTTAAAATTGAACTTAAAAAAAAAACTTTTTTTTTCACTAAATAAATTGTTTAAACGTAACCATTAATTAATTAATCTCACGTCAACATTCTCTAAGACTCCTCCAGCTTGTTCTCTATTGGCTCAGATTTCCGAGTGCGAACTATTAACTAGTTACAATATCGTAAATTTTTTTTCAACATTCTTGTACAGTGAGAAATATAAGGGTACACTTCTTAAGGTTAACTGTACATTTTTAGCAAACTGCAATCGTGGTCTGCGTGACATGTGATAAAATATCTAGGTCATATTTTCTAGCCGGGTCTTCCTATTGTGTGTGAAATACTGCACACTGCCTTTCTTTTCACAGTCGCAGACATTAGCTTTAGATTTATTATCATCATTAGCATCACAAATCTTTACATTTGAACAAAACGCACTCCCCGTGCATTTAATGTCATCTTCGATTACTTTTGGCTTCTTTCTAATTTATTCTTATTTCCACTCATTTTTGCCTAATACATATATTTCATTTATTTTTTTCATACTCTGGTTTTTTTAACTCGTGGAGGATTGAGCATGAATAAGTTAAACAAAAGCCTAAGATTAAAATGTTAAATGCCTCTCTCAACTCGGTGGCACGCCACCCGCAGTGTAGGATGGTTTCTATGCTTATAAACATTTTAGCGGCCTGTGTTTTTGTTTAAATTCCTCAATGTCAAGGCCACTTTTAAAAGCGCACACATGCGCTGTGGTAATAGAAATTTAATCTAAACAAGTGGCAAAGGGTTAACTCTATTTTGTTTTTATATGCAGACTTTGCAATAGGGTGCAAACAAAATCCTTTAAACTGGAACTATGTTAAACGTTGGATGGCACGCTCCATTAATTCTCCGTATTGACCACCTATAAGTAGGGTTGGGAGCTTTTTAACTTGTACATCGAACTGTTAGACGCGCGCCATACATAGCCAGCATGCTTGTGGAGCTATGTTAACGCTGTGGCTGCGGTGACGCCGCTGCAGTTGGTGAACTTACCCCTTGCTCCCCCATCAACCTTTAGGATTCGATCGGAGAGTACTACTTTTATCGGCCTCCACATTCCGTCCCCTCCTTTGCTCTCTTCGTTTGCCCCCCCCCCCCCCCCCCCCCCCCCCCCTCCACAGGTTTGCGACTCAAGCTTCGCTTGTGATCGATCTCATTGTTTTTTTATCCATTACTGGATGTTGCGCTACAAGCACAGACTACACTATTGACTTTTAAGCTAGTAGACAATTTTACTAATCCGCTTTGGTTTACTCAACTTTAATCCACTTTCTACATCTTAGATCTACTAAGCCTTGATAGAAAACTTGCAAGACGAACACAAATTTCTATGTTTATCCAAGTTGATAAAGGATCTGATCATCAGAAACTGATGTCAATGTTTCTATAGAGAGTAAAGAAATTCATTCTGTCGGCTGTTATAATGACGAAAACATTTCTTCTATCACCATGAAAATTGTTGCTATTTCACACACACACACACAAATAATGTAAACATTTAAATCAGACACCAGTCTGTAGTATCCGTTCCATCTTAATCTTGTTTACATTGTGGAGATTGAACAGAATTTCACTGAAGGCTTAAGTGTTGTTATTTCCTTGTTGTTACTGGCTGACCTAATTCATGATTAATTACTATATATTCAATTACAGAATTAATAAAGCTTCAATTGGGTAATTTTCTCTTATCTAATGAGCTGCTGTAAATGTACGTTGAGTCTCGTAATAGATGATAATTGTTTCTACGGAAGGTCACATGATATTTTTAAATTTTTTTTTTTTTTTTTTACAATTTCTTGAATTTAAAATGTTATGCTACCTTCAAGGTTCGACTCTAATTGTTTTTTACAATCTTTACCACAACACGTGAAACAGTTGACAGCCAGCTCAGTTCTTTATTTTAGGGATCAATATTTCTCCTGTTCTGCATTTTGCATCTAAATCGCATATTGCCAAGTTAAAATACTTCGCAATAAGAAGTTTCTCGTCTTTATTCTCTGGGTGGGGGCAGCAAACATAGCTTCGGACGTAACAGTCTAACTTGTGAAAACTCATTTAAAAAAAAAAAAGGCTATTCTTTGCTTAAAACAAACACAAATACATATAAAAATGTCACAAAGAAGTGAATGAGATAATGTTAATTAATGTATTGATAGTTTGAAGATTTGTGTTGAATGGGTCCATGCAAAGTCCAGACACATCCTATGGCATTATAAGTGGGGGTTATAATAAGATCCATAAATGACCTTCAAGGATTTCTGTTAATGCTGTTGTCATAAAGTACCAGGTGACCGAGCCTCGCTTGGTTAAACAATTTGTTATAGGCGCACGGTCGGTGCATGTATTCATTTTCTCACGTGTGTGCTGTTTAGCTGTGGGTGCTGTGAAAATCTAGTGGGTTTAAGAGCTGATCAGTTTCCACGAGACCTTGAAGAAATGTCACTAGTGCAATACCTGGACATCTCAAGATGCAATTCTTACTATTTTAAGTCATTTATATTTCTAGTAAGACAATTGTGTCCAATAGCTTTTAAACTTTTATGTCATGGTGCGTATTTTGACTTTTATGTCATGGTGCATATTTTGACTGTTATGTCTTGGTACATTTTTTGACTGTGATATTTTTGTGCGTATTTTGACTGTGATGTTTTGGTGTGTATTTTGACTGTGATATCATGGTGCGTATTTTAACTGTTATGGTTTTTTTTTTCTTTTACGCAGGCCAACGCAAAGTAGGTCGCCAATTCGCAACCATACGCTTTTCGTGATCTAATTACCTATATTATTTATATTATAACTCGCCCGTATGAAATGTTGGTCAGTGATCTTAACTTGTAAGTGGTCTTGAGGATCTAGGCTCGCTACTTCAATGGCAATTAGGTTAAAATATCTTAGAATAGCCATGTTTCTTAAAGTGCACTGCGCGACCCCTGAAGACGTCACTTAGTACATTCAGGAGTCCAATTTTAACTTAATTATGAACAAATCATTGCGGGGGCTGTTATTGAACTGGCACAAAACAAAACAAAAATGTTCATCTGCACTTATCGCCATATACTCATCATAAATAACAAATCGTGTGTCTGACGTGTTACTAGTCATTATTATGTAGTTGTTTTTGTTTTTACACATAAATTCGGTCAACAAAAACACTATTGCTAAGCCTAGATAGGCTACACCGAGCTACACTAGCACGCTAATCAATAGCAGGGTAGCCTTCGTCTGGATAGGACAAAAATAATACATCCCAGGCTAGTTCGATACGTAATACTGTCTTTCTTCTTTTAATCGATCCTACAGATGGATAGATAATGATCACTTACAGCCGAACACGAGCACAATATGCGACACAATGTTAGAATACTAGAGTAATATTTTGTAGATGTCCAAGACAGAGTATAAGAAACTGCCATCAAGCCAATGTGATAGGTCTGTAGTGTAGACCTCATTCAGAAAACAAAGCTGGTGTACAAATATTTTCTAGATACTAAATGTTTGAATGTTGTATATAATAGTGTTTGTGTTTACTATGGATTAAGGTTTTAAAAAAAAAAAAAAACTTTTTAGGCAAAAAAAGAGGCAACATACAAGTTTGCTTTAGAAAAAAAAAACTTTTTTCCCCCTAGATGTTCAAATGATGTAGTCAATAGATTATCTAAAAAAAAAAAAAAAAGATTGACCAGCACATATCTAAATATTATGTCACTGGAGTATTAAGTCAAATATTTGCAATCGTTAGGCCTAAGTTTTAGGTTACCTCAAAAGATTTAAATATAATTTTGGAATAAAGTTTTAGATCTAATCCAGAAATAAAGTTTTAGATCTCATCCAGAAATAAAGTTTTAGATCTCATCCAGAAATTAAGTTTTATATCTAATCCAGAAGTAGGCCTAAAGTTTTAGATCTAATGCAAAAATAAAGTTTTAGATCTAATCTAGAAATAAAATTTTAGATCTAATCCAAAAAAAAAAATTTAGATCTCATCCAGAAATAAAGTTTTAAATCTTATCCAGAAATAAAGTTTTAGATCTAATCTAGAAATAACGTTTTTGATCTAATCTAGAAATAAAGTTTTTGATCTAATCCAGAAGTAAGGTTTTAGATCTAATCTAGAAATAAAATTTTTGATCTAATCTAGAAATAAAGTTTTAGATCTTATCCAGAAATAAAGTTTTTGACCTAATCCAGAAGTAAGGTTTTAGATCTAATCTAGAAATAAAGTTTTTGATCTAATCTAGAAATAAAGTTTTAGATCTTATCCAGAAATAAAGTTTTTGATCTAATCCAGAAGTAAAGTTTTTGATCTAATCCAGAAATAAAGTTTTAGATCTTATCTAGAAGTAAAGTTTTTGATCTAATCCAGAAATAAAGTTTTAGATCTTATCCAGAAATAAAGCTTTTGATCTAATCTAGAAATAAAGTTTTTGATCTAATCCAGAAGTAAGGTTTTAGATCTAATCCAGAAATAAAGTTTTTGATCTCATCCAGAAATAAAATTTTTGATCTAATCCAGAAGTAAAGTTTTTGATCTAATCCAGAAATAAAGTTTTTGATCTAATCTAGAAATAAAGTTTTAGATCTTATCCAGAAATAAAGTTTTTGATCTAATCCAGAAATAAAGTTTTAGATCTTATCCAGAAATAAAGTTTTTGATCTCATCCAGAAATAAAATTTTTGATCTAATCCAGAAATAAAGTTTTTAATCTAATCCAGAAGTAAAGTTTTTGATCTAATCCAGAAATAAAGTTTTAGATCTTATCCAGAAGTAAAGTTTTTGATCTAATCCAGAAATAAAGTTTTAGATCTTATCCAGAAATAAAGTTTTTGATCTAATCTAGAAATAAAGTTTTTGATCTAATCCAGAAGTAAGGTTTTAGATCTAATCTAGAAATAAAGTTTTTGATCTAATCTAGAAATAAAGTTTTAGATCTTATCCAGAAATAAAGTTTTTGACCTAATCCAGAAGTAAGGTTTTAGATCTAATCTAGAAATAAAGTTTTTGATCTAATCTAGAAATAAAGTTTTAGATCTTATCCAGAAATAAAGTTTTTGATCTAATCCGGAAGTAAAGTTTTTGATCTAATCCAGAAATAAAGTTTTAGATCTTATCCAGAAGTAAAGTTTTTGATCTAATCCAGAAATAAAGTTTTAGATCTTATCCAGAAATAAAGTTTTTGATCTAATCTAGAAATAAAGTTTTTGATCTAATCCAGAAGTAAGGTTTTAGATCTAATCTAGAAATAAAGTTTTTGATCTAATCTAGAAATAAAGTTTTAGATCTTATCCAGAAATAAAGTTTTTGACCTAATCCAGAAGTAAGGTTTTAGATCTAATCCAGAAATAAAGTTTTTGATCTCATCTAGAAATAAAATTTTTGATCTAATCCAGAAATAAAGTTTTTAATCTAATCCAGAAGTAAAGTTTTTGATCTAATCCAGAAATAAAGTTTTAGATCTTATCCAGAAGTAAAGTTTTTGATCTAATCCAGAAATAAAGTTTGAGATCTTATCCAGAAATAAAGTTTTTGATCTAATCTAGAAATAAAGTTTTTGATCTAATTTAGAAGTAAGGTTTTAGATCTAATCTAGAAATAAAGTTTTTGATCTAATCTAGAAATAAAGTTTTAGATCTAATCTAGAAATAAATTTTTTGATCTACTCTAGAAATAAAATTTTTGATCTAATCCAGAAATAAAGTTTTTGATCTAATCTAGAAATAAAGTTTTTGATCTAATCTAGAAATAAATTTTTTGATCTACTCTAGAAATAAAGTTTTTGATCTACTCTAGAAATAAAATTTTTGATCTAATCTAGAAATAAAGTTTTTGATCTAATCTAGAAATAAAGCTTTTGATCTAATCTAGAAATAAAGTTTTTGATCTAATCTAGAAATAAAGTTTTTGATCTAATCTAGAAATAAAGTTTTTGATCTAATCTAGAAATAAAGTTTTTGATCTAATCTAGAAATAAAGTTTTTGATCTAATCTAGAAATAAAGTTTTTGATCTAATCTAGAAATAAAGTTTTTGATCTAATCTAGAAATAAAGTTTTTGATCTAATCCAGAAGCAAGCAATGTTTTAACGTTTACTTTTTCAATGACCATCCCAAGAGTTGCCATTAACAAAGTATGCTAGCTAGCTTTTTGGTGTATCCGGTGTACAGAATAAAGGAAGTGTAGAAATGTTCTTTAAAAGTTAGGTGACAACGGTTTGCACTTTGTAGCACCGCTCAATTTGTAGCACTGGTCACTTTGTTTTCATTTAGCAAGCAACATTGAAGTTCAATTTAGCTTCTTTGGCATTATTGAGTTGATTCTGAAAATCCCCAATGAAAATGCCATTGAATGTACGCATTCTATAGAGCAGTGTATAATATACTGTATATCAAACTACTTGGTCTGCTGATTCTCAAAAACTCTGAGAATTTTTTAGATATAAGGCTTTGAAAGAAAAGTAAAACGAAACATTACAACTTTTTAGCTCAAGCATTTCTACTCGACAGGTGTTATTGTAAGACGCCGAAAAAACAGGGGAAATAATTTGAACATTGTTTGGTTTGGGATTTTTTTGCGGCAAATAACAGATTGTGAAACCTCGTTAGAACTCTGCGTGTGTGTTTCGGACTCGAATAAACGCATGGTATCATCAAAAGTAGCAGTTTTGTAGATGTGAGTGCTACACTCATGTGCTCGTTCTGTTGGTAGCTTTGTAGATTTTGTTTTAAGGTTTTTGGCCTTCCTTCTAAATTGAAGATCACTACATCCACTAGGACGGCTTGAGATGACGACTAGCATGGCTCGAACTAGGAACCACGAGACAACAGTCCAGAGAAATAGTAACTTAAGATTAATTGGCTTTAAGTTAGCCATAATAAACCTAGATTTGGGTCACGACCCCAGCTTGCTATCGCTATAAGAACTGCTAGACATTGTGATACTATATAGATCTACCATTAGTAAATAATGTCGAGCGCCGAAAATACATTTGCGTAGGCTTGTGGGATAACTATTAACATCGGCGTTCAAAGACGAACTTTGACAAGTTGTAATTGACCGCCCGACAGTACTATCAATGTAAGGCTTTCCCTCCTCTTGTTAATATGTCTTTGTGGAGTATTTGTCTAAATTTTAAACTTATTATTTTGATTTCTAAATTATATATTCATTACTGCTCAACGTTAGAGACCAGGCAATAGTGTTTGTAAGAACTTGTCTTTCGGAGCCTCGTTCCTATCTATAGCTAATGCTCGTATACTTGCATGATCCCATAATGTTTTAGGTCAAAATTTAATTGCCTGTGATATAAGGAAAGGAATAAGTTACTTTTAAAAAGTTATAAATGTTCTCTCCTGTAGTTAATCTGTGCATCCAGTGTGCAGCAACTCCCGTGTTCTCTCCTGTAGTTAATCTGTGCATCCAGTGTGCAGCAACTCCTGTGTTCTCTCCTGTAGTTAATCTGTGCATCCAGTGTGCAGCAGACGCTGATGGTGCTCCCCAGGCGCCCACTTACCAACACTTTTTCTTTTTGTGTACGATTTTAATTGATCGCTAGAAAAAAAAAAGGCCGAAATTTGTTTACCCAGGTATGAATGGCAAAGGCCCCCGAGGGTAGGAAGGTATCGTGGGCACAGAGAAGGCGAGATCGATACCTCGCCATGTACGCGGTCTAAATTGATAGACGCTCTAATGGTGAATGACGTTCCGGGGGGGGGGGGAGGCTTTGGTAGGAATCGATTCTGTAACTCGATTGATCGTTCCGCATTTATGAGGTCCGTTCCGTATACAAGTCCACCCGTCGTCTATTGGTGGCATTGTCCGCTGAAGTAGAATTTGTGTCATTTATTTTTGGAGTTAAAAAAAAAAAGGACGGATCGATGTGACGTCACGAGGGGGTAAATGTTATATACATCAAGATTTCTTTTGGAAAAATAGTGCGTTTTTTTTTTTAAAAATGAAACACTAGACCAAAACAACACTAATCTATATACAGAAAAGTAACATTTATAACTTTTTAAAAGTAACTTATTCCTTTCCTTATATCACAGGCAATTAAATTTTGACCTAAAACATTATGGGATCATGCAAGTATACGAGCATTAGCTATAGATAGGAACGAGGCTCCGAAAGACAAGTTCTTACAAACACTATTGCCTGGTCTGTAACGTTGAGCAGTAATGAATATATAATTTAGAAATCAAAATAATAAGTTTAAAATTTAGACAAATACTCCACAAAGACATATTAACAAGAGGAGGGAAAGCCTTACATTGATAGTACTGTCGGGCGGTCAATTACAACTTGTCAAAGTTCGTCTTTGAACGCCGATGTTAATAGTTATCCCACAAGCCTACGCAAATGTATTTTCGGCGCTCGACATTATTACCTAATGGTAGATCTATATAGTATCACAATGTCTAGCAGTTCTTATAGCGATAGCAAGCTGGGGTCGTGACCCAAATCTAGGTTTATTATGGCTAACTTGAAGCCAATTACTCTTAAGTTACTATTGCGGGTATATCTGATCTCAGCGGTTACACTTTCAACCGTCAAATGGTTTCTCATTCTCATCAAACACCCACACACACACACACACACCAAAATATGTGAAGTAACAAAGGTATGAATTATTCCCGTAGAGAACGTAGTGAAAAGTGTCTTCACTCTTCTAAACCAACGTCTTCTTAGTTAAATAGTGTCCCTACGTGATTGACTTTACGGAAGCCCGTTGTGTCAAGTATTCACTAAATGTTAAATAGATAGAAATACGGGCGAAAATCGTTAGGTGTGTATTGGTAGGTCACAGAGTATCAGACTTGATTGCTTGAAAACCTAACGTCGAGCTGACACTATGGCTGTAAAAGTGTCGCCCGATTCTTAGTCTTAATTTCAAATTATCTCCTATAACCCATTAGATATAGATTTATTATAGATCCATTAAGTATTCACATTATACAAATATGTTTACTCCTTATTTAATCCTATTCAGAAGATATTCTCCGTGTGTTTCGTGCATATTCGTTTCTACATATTTCTAATGTTTATATGTATGCAAGTATTTTGTGTGACCGCATCTTTAGGAGTTTTTACTTTTTTTTTTGGTTAAACCTGACCAGACACGCGCCTGAAAAGGAAACAGAAAGATGGCATAGACGTTGAAAGATGGGAGGGGGTGGGGTGTACGATACCTGGATCACCGGTGAACGCGGGACGTCGTAAAGCAGAGAAGGGGAGAGGTCCACCAGAGGTGGAGATTGTTACAGACGTGCCGGGGCAATGTTTGCCAAGACTGCTACGGGGCTCCTGCTAGATAAACAGTGGTCTTTTCTCCTCCGGGGCTTCACACCCCGTGTTTACTTTCAATCTATTTAGACTCGGGGCAACAACTGCTGCTGCTGTGCCCACTTACTGCTGTTCAAACGGTATGGCGGAGAGTATTGCCCAGAAAAAAAATACTAGAGGAAGAATTGTGAGAAGTTTGAGGGAGGGGGAGGAAGAGGAATGGAAGCTGAAGTATTGGAGGGGGGTGGGAGGGAAAAAATCCCAGGGCGTGAAAATTCAGTGATAAGAAAACCATAGGGCTAAAGAGCTGAATGAAAGAGCTTATCTTAGCTCCGATACACTTGGCACTAATATTTAAGCCTGGTTCAAACAGTAATGCTGATCGCTTTGAATAAATTAAGCCCAGCACCTTACATTTCTGGGCGAATGTTATAGCCTGCTGCATTAGAAACACAAGGTCACCTTGAACACCCCTCCTCCCCCTTGATCTTAGTCTCGACTCTCGTGAAAGGCATGCAGTGAGGGAAACTGTGTCCGAAAGGGCACTGAGGTCGTTTGGCAAAAGTGGTACTTAGAAGCAGTTGAAGGGTTGACGGGGTCAAAGGTCTCACATTAATCCGTAATTTACACAAGTACATTTTTGTAGACATTTGATTCTTCAATTTAAAAAGAAATATTCAAATTCTCGATTCTTCACCTTCATATTAAAAAAATGTTGATTCTTGATTCTCCACTTAAATATGAACTATGTATTCCAGTACCCACCAAACAAAAGTATTGCATTTTGCTTGTAAATTACTTTTATCTGTTAGTGACCTGTTCCACTGACCTGTCGTGTCACCTTTGTCCGAAATGTGATCAGAAAAAAATGTAAATAAAAAAGACATCTCAGATATCGATGATGGACATTTGTTTTTCTCAGTTGCTCTTGCATACAAATCTCATGTTGGCGTTTTAATTACTATTTCAATGAAAAGTAAAACAAAACAAAAAAAAAGAGATATTTCGTCGTTGTATATTGAAACTTAATTATTTCCAGGCAGTCAAAATGGGCAAAATTCACCCTTCTTTTTTTTTTTTTCATTTTGAAAAAAAAATACAAAACATTTGACTAGCTCCAATATTCCAAATATCTTCTTTGGAAATCTTGTAACATTCGCTTTTAAAATGTAGGAGAAAATTGAGTTTTGATTTAGTTTGGAACAAAACAAAATATGGGCTGGGGGGAGGTGGTAATTCGCTTTGAATTGGAGTTTTATTGATCATTGCTGAATTCTATGTTGGTTGAAGCTAATACAGAATGTAGAAGATAGGGGGGAGGGATGGCGAGGGTGGTGAGCTGTATAGTGGTATAGTGGGTAAATAAATAAAAGATGCTGCCTTGATTTAGACTCAGTGCATTCTGTTATTTATGTTTGGTTCATTGCGGCTCGACATCTAAGTGTAGCCTCACAAGCTTTCCCCTGGCCTAATTCTATTTGTCAGCCTCGTTCTGGGGAGGGGAAGAGAGAGAGAAAGAGTGAGCATAGAGCGTGTACGTCATCTGAAGGTCAGGCGGTGCGTAGCCATGTGCACATCCGCTGGACTTTACCTACTCGTGGACACTACAATTCTCTTGGTCACCATGCAATCCGATAGTCCAGTCTCTCTCCTCCCCCCCCCCCCCCCCCGTTTTTTTTTTCGTGACATTTTGTGCCTTTATACTGACTGTACCTAATAACCTTTGGTGTGTGTATCTATGTGCGTGTGAGAAGGGTGAATGTGACCTCAGTTAACCTATAATAATTCTGTCGTCAAGTCACTAGGACAAACATGGCGTTCAGAGAGGCCTTCAGTGAAATACTTTTGACATATATTTTCAACTCGACATAGACACACAAAGATATACATCGGGGTTCTCAAACTGGAGCAGCGGGAAACTGTTACCAATCGATTAGACTATTGTCTAATGAATGCATATAATTACTCTATGACCTTTGAACTCCTAAAACGCAAGCGTTACGGAAACAATGTATTTACGTGAGAGAAAGACAGCTCGCACAGAATATTCCCGCGGGGACGTTAAACTAAAGAGGGTTCGGGTGTCATCGTTATTGTGTGTGTTTATCACTTCTAGTACCCAGTTGTTGAAGGACGTGTACATCCTGACCTACTTAATCACTAAATTAACTGATGTGTTATAGCAGTGATCTACTTAATCACTGAATTAACTGATGTATAATGCAGTCACCTAGTTAATCACTAAATGAACTGATGTGTTATAGCAGTGATCGACTTAATCACTGAATTAACTGATGTGTAATGCAGTCACCTAGTTAATCACTGAATGAACTGATGTGTAATGCAGTTACCTAGTTAATCACTAAATGAACTGATGTGTAATGCAGTTACCTAGTTAATCACTGAATTAACTGATGTGTAATGCAGTCGCCTACTTACTCCCTAAATGAACTGATGTGTAATGCAGTTACCTACTTTACGATTCATGGTTGTTAGTCTGTGAAAAAAAAACATGTACACAGTTTATATATTATGGTATTTTTATACGAGTCTTGATGATGTCATGCCTGAGAGATAGGACGCACCAGTCAGGACGGACTTTGAACGCAACTTGAGATGTGACGTATTTAGACTAGCGCTTAAATAGAAATAAAGAATTAATCAACAGTTACTGTCGACTTCACAGTAAAACCATCCAGTGACTGACGGAGGACTTAGAATTAATTTCCATCTTAAAAATAAAGTTTCCCATTCAGACCTTGCGATCTACAGATGATGTAAAGGTCATCTGTTTCTGTGGCCAACGGTCAACGAGGGTGTCATGTGGCCAGCACAATGACCAACCTCCTTTTTTTTTTTTCCCCAACTAATGTCAGGTACCCATTAGAGCTGGGTGGACTCAAAGATCTCTAAATTTAAAAATTCACCAGGATTCCCCAGTTTGGAAGCCAAGCGTTTAACCGCTCAGCCACCACGCCTCCCATAGTCCTTGAAATATCTTCGCTTTCCGGTCTTTGTGAAGTTCTGTCTGTATTGCGTTCCTACATATCGATAGCAGTCAGTTGTTTAGTCAGTGTTTCGTAATCGGCTATAACAATCAGATGCCAGCCTCATACACCTTACAGACAATCTGCTACACTGTTTGTTTTTATTTATGAGAGTGTCCACACAAATACCATAGTACTCATTGACAACAAGGACAAAAAAGTTAAGTAATGGACATAATGCACACCTATAAAGACGTTCTCATGCATATAATGATGTAGATTTCCTTGCTTCAACTTCCCATGTCGTGTGATTTTTATTCCCCTCTTGTCTTTGGTCCCAGCTTCTTGTTGTTTTGGAAGTTTATTGATCTCAGCCTATAGACAACAGCGCCTTCTGTGTCTCGCTGAAATCCGATTACCCAATGTCCCATTGGCCTACGGCTAAAACATTTTACTGTTGGACTTAAAGACAATATTTTAGGAGATTGGGAGGGGGGGCACTGTGAAGTATAGAGGATATTGAGTACACTCTGTTAACATAAGACAGAAACTAAGCCAGATTTGTCAACTAGCTTCAAGTAGGTTTAGGATATCTATGTTAAACCTTAGTTTAGCCTCTGACAAATGGCAGAAAAAAATTCTGCCCGAACTTTCTTTTTGACTCTTTGCCTATTGAGTGAATTGAAATGTTGAAAGAGAGAGTACGTTTTTTAAATCTTGTAGATAGATATATCTAGTTGGAACCGAAATGGTGTGGGGGGGGGGGGGGGTGTCAGGGTAAGACGAAAAGATTTTGTACAAGTCAAGCCATGCATGAAGAGTTGGCAAGCTGGAAAAAAAAAGTCTGCACTCGTTCACCCCGTGGCCTTATGCCAACTTTACCATTCTCCGTGGTCTAAAGTGGGATACTTTGGCGACACTTTACCTCGGGACTGATTGTGGAGACATACGGGGGGTGGCGGGGAGTCAAAGGAAAACTTGGGCGGGGGTTTGTGTAGTTATTGCGTTTTCTTATAGTATTTGAGCTGTGACTTTACCATCCTCTCCTTCAGCACCGCCCCCCTTCCATTTTTTTTTTAAATCCCCTTACCTCCCATCACAATACATTAGTGTACTCATTGTTCCCATTGTTCAGACTTCATTCCTCCGTTACACAGCACAGACATGGGGCAACCGAATACATATACATACATTTAAACACACCACATTACACATAACAATGTACGCACTCACTTACGTACGCTCTAAACAGACATAGACATCCGTCAGTGGCATTCTTGTAGTGTACGTCAGCTTGGCAGTAGTTCCATAATTAGATATTCCCAAAGATATCATTGTTTTCTTTGCAACTAGTGCTATTTGCAAACAATGACTGTTTGGGAACCGTTGGTCTATGAGATGATGAACAATAGGAGGGCGTGTTCCTTAGTGTCGACGATTGCCCAAAACTTGTTCAAGTGTCTCCGTATAGTTGTGTTAATGGCGCTGTCAACAGTTAATGGCGCGATCATCCTGACAGCAGGGCTATATGCTTCATCTTTGTTCACATGTAATACAGCTAGATCTGGCCGATTTTAGCCTGACTCAGAACAAAGCATTTAGGACGCTACGGCTTAGAATAGCCCGACTTAAAACAAAGAATATGGGACTTTAGGACTTTACAAAAAAAAAAATGTGTAGAAATAAAACATTTCAATGAACTGGAAATTTTTTTTCTCCTCTCCAGCTTCGATGATCCCGGTGGCATGGAACACATGCCGCACCATTACCGTTCGCTGGACCACTCTCCGACGGACGGAATGGGCTGCGGCAAGGCTCGCAAGAATAAAGAGGACAAGTATTGCGGCGTGTGCGGGGACAGAGCCCTGGGCTACAACTTTGACGCCATCTCCTGCGAGTCTTGTAAAGCTTTCTTTCGCAGAAACGCACCTAAAGGCTTGGTAAGTCTTTGAAGAGAGTCAGCCTCTTAGTTGTTGTCACTGTCCAACGTTTGTCTCCTTCCTATTATATATATATATTTACTTTAGACACATACAAGTGGCCGTTCAGAATGTTAGGTCTACCAAACGAATATATTTATGTGATCCTATTCCTAGAGACTTTATCAAATTTGCTGGAAAATTCATCGAAGACAGTAGACCAAAC
Source organism: Biomphalaria pfeifferi (assembly GCA_030265305.1). NCBI lineage: Eukaryota > Metazoa > Mollusca > Gastropoda > Planorbidae > Biomphalaria > Biomphalaria pfeifferi. The sequence continues at coordinate 1,886,247 of JASAOG010000109.1, read as the reverse complement.
TTAAATCGTTACCCTAAAGTCACATCTATTTAGCTGAATTGAAATAAGTATAACACATGCTCATGTTTCTATTTCGTAATATTGGCGCAATTTTTAATAAGAAAAAAAAATGTTTTCTAATGGGTAATCACATTTCTTTTTAGGTGTCAAAAATTTGAATAAATCAAAGATCGTGACCTTTTATTAGAAATAGTGTTTTCAAAACTTAGAAATATGTCTTCGATTATCTCTCATCACTAACTATCAAATAGCTTAAAATAAATACACAATTGATGATAATCAGTGGCGTAGTAACCATGGCGTAAAGGGGTTCTTTGCGTCTGGGTCCATGACCATTGCAAGAAAAGAACTACTCGGCCCCACATTTACCTTTCTACCCCACTGATGACAACACATCTGCCCTGTTTTTAGTTTTAATTGAAGTTTTTTAAAAAATTAAAGTTTAAGAAAAGTTTTAAGATTTTTCAAAAACGTTTTTTTGTAATTCAATTTTTTTAAAGTTAAACTTAGCGTAGAAAAAAATTGTTTTAAGAAGAATGCAAATATTGCAAGACCAAAATAATTTCCAGACTTGAAATAAACAAAAATTTATTTCGATAATTAAAGTGTCTTGATGGGAAAAGTGAAGAAAATTTGTCCAAAACATTCTGAGTTGGCGACTACTATCAGACTACACCAGAAGAACAAAATGAATCTGTCTTCAAAGAAACTCATTGTCCTAGTTAGAAAAAGTAATTGTTTGCAAAAATGGTGTTAGCTTGACCGAGCGTGCCAGGGATGTCCATTCTGGGGGTCATCGAGGTCTGACCAAGCCGAAACTAAACACAGGATTTTTGCTTGAGTCTGTTTGTCTGACCTGGGACAGCGAAATGCCAGAACAATGCAGATGGGCAAACACTCACGCTTTTTTATTTTTTGCTTCAAAAATACAGATTTAAATAAGAGGTGGGGGGGGGGGGAGAGTTGTTTTGATTAATACCACTGGTCACCTGATTATGTCACTGGACTATGGCCTCGTTTAGCTTTTCCAGATGACATGGTGTTCGTTGTTACATGATTTCCCCAAGATGACACCATACACAGCCGTAAATGATTTTTTTTTTTTTTTTTTGCGGCTTTACCAATATCACTTGGGGAATGTGGACAACTGGACATCGAATCACATGCCCCGAGTTCGAATCCTGCTCTTGCAGCTCGTATTTCCACTCGGGACTTGATGACGTGTTCAGTCCTAGGAAATGTGTATACACAACTTTGAAGTGTGACTTGAAAGGGAGAAGGACGATCTAAGCTCTCCGCTTCTCATTTGGGTTGATTTGGGTTTTTCTTTGGTCGTCTCTTGTTACAGAAACAAAAAACTTATTGATCCGAAATAAAAGACACCAAACATCTCTATTAAGACACACTTTTATTTCAAATCTAATTGGAACAAATATTGAAAAAAAACAATGTGAACTCTAATACGTACTGCGTCTGCAGCCTTGGTTCTTGAATGTGGAGTGCAGCAGGGCTACGCCAACTTCATACAAACATGAAGTCATGGGTTTGAAGTTTTAGCTTCAAAGAGAGATTACGCGATCTAAAAAGAAAAAAAAATGACATGGTTTGACATTAGAAACAATGGAAATAATCGAGTCTCGCTGAGAACTTCATTGCTTACTTTATTCTATCAGTTTAATTCAACCTCAAGCCGTTTTGTACATAAATATTACTCTAAATGCGCAGGACTGATGACGTCTTTGTTGTGTCATTGAAGTTACAAACTATGGAAGACTGCTTTCTCCTGGTGGTGTTCATCTGAAATAAAAGATACTTCCCTCAACATGAGTCTAAATATGACTTAACGCTCAATTTTATTTTAATTCTAAATACAATATTCCATAGAAGAGTATGTTGATATAGAATAGTGCGGTTTCGGGATATCTTGTTTGCAGATAAATCCATAAATATTGTACAGAATTTTATTCATGGAAACATTGGCTTCTTGGGAAAAGATAGTTAGCATTTGAAATTAAACAAAAGTTATTTTCTTTCAAAATTTTCTTTCTGATCCATTGGATATGCACGAAAAGAAAACACATAAATGTATCTATTAGAGAAAAAATAGTATTAATTACAGCGAATCAAAGAAAAATAAAGTATTCAGAAAAATAAAAGGGCGAAGTAATGAATATTTAAACAGACAACGCCCTGACCTTTGACCCTTCATGTCTTGGTTCTTACATTCTCAACTTTACAGGAGAAGAGTTTCAAGATGTCCAGATTGTTTGTGTTTGATAAGTAACTCGGGCGCTGGGGCGAAGCAGATGAGTGTTTAATGTTTTGACCACCTTGTACTCCCCACGGCGATGGTACACCTGGTGTCGCACCTGTGTCCTCCCTGTTGACCCCCCCCCCCCGATCCCGCAGCCCGAGGTCCTTTAAGGTCAGTAACACTAGCAGACTTGTACAGGACCAGGGTAACTGCGTCACGAGTCCCTGTTTCAAAGTGCAAGGTGGTACTAAGGTCTAAGAGGATAAAGTCTAGTTTGTGATTGGAATGTCCTCACGGCGTGAAGTGGCACCTCACCACTTCTCGTGTGTAGATGTAGAGGAAGCAGGAGGAGGAGGTTTTGACTAAGACAACATCCCCCCTCCCATCTTCTTCACAGTGACACGCTGTCAGGCACCCACGAGTAGCCGTTAGACTTGGCCTGTCGGGATGGAGGGGAAGCTGGGCTGAACTACACGTTTCTGTCCTGTAAACCTCTCGATATGTCGCGCCGAAACAGAATGAGGCAAATTTGGCGCAGTGAGTGAATTATAATTTATTCACGACATTGATTAGAAATTATTAAATGGATTATAAATACACATTCTATAGTGGTGTCTAGGCCCCTGACGTCCTCCCGTCCTGTACTCTTGCACACCCGGAAACATTGTGTATCAACAAGAGTAAATGCTTTGTACTGCTAGCTAAACTAAATACATTGTATATATCTATGTATAATTCATTCTAATCTTGAGAGGGTTGTAGTGTAGAGCAAGTTCTATTTCGGACATACAGAAACATTCAGCGATTGTTATTGTTGACAATGTTTGGCATGGCATAGTGATATTAGAAACACTACCCAACCCAAAGTCCGTGATTCATAGCATAAAACTAGTTTTTTTTTAATGTATTAATATAAGCTATGGTATGTATATGTTAGCAGACTTTATTATATGAAGTGGTTACGCTGACTGGGAAATCACGTGGTTAGCGAGTCGAGGGATATCAAATGGTTAGATGACTTCAGAATCTAAGGTTAGATGACTGCGGAATCTGAGATGGTTAGATGACTTCAGGATCTGAGATGGCTAGATGACTTTGAGATCTGAGATGGTTAGATTGCCTTCAGGATCTGAGATGGCTAGATGACTGCAGAATCTGAGATGGTTAAATGACTTTGGGGTCTGAGATGGTTAGATGACTTTGGGGTCTGAGATGGTTAGATGACTGTGGAATCTTAGATGATTAGATGACTGCGGAATCTGGGGTGGTTAGTTAACCTCTTTTACCTGGATCATCAACTTAACAATAAAATGCTTGAAATAGAAATAGATCGATCATCTAATCAAACAATATCTACTTATTTACCTTCAAAGCTTAATTGTAACCATTACAACATATTCAGACTCCAACGACATTTCTGAAGGTCATCTTGACACAAAAACAACCATTAATCTGTCTTATTCTCTTATTTCCAGGAGTACTTCAAATGTCCTTATGAGGAAAAATGTAAAATGGACGTGTCTAACCGGCGATTCTGCAAACGTTGCAGATTACGGAAGTGCTTTGAAATTGGCATGCGCAAAGAATATATCTTGACGGACGAGGAAAAGATGAGGAAGCGGCAGAGAATTGAAGAAAATCGGTTCGTTTTGTTTTTAATTTTCAGATATAGCTTGTTGTTGTTTGTTTGTTTGTTTGTTTGTTTGTTTGTTTGTTGTTGTTTTTTCTATATATGTTTACGTTACATTCTTAGTTTTTGAGTTTTTGTTGTGTATCTTTTGTAAGTGTTATTATTTATACGTAAAAGACGGTTTATAAAGAAGTACTTTCTTAAAAATCTAAAATCTTTTAAACTGTAAAATTAAGCATATGGGTAAAATACTCAATAAATGAATTGTGCTAATATATCTGTGTAAGTGGAGAGTGCACAGTGATTAGTGCTGCCTACAGGAAAAAACATTGAAATTGTGTGATAAAAGGATATTAATATCAAAAGTCCAGCATTTTTGATCAAATTAAATAATTTTTTAAGTTAAAAATGTAGGTTAATGACTGAGAAATTTTTTAACAAATGTTCTTTTTTCACTGCTGCTGTGTTAAGTTCCATCCCCCCCCCCCCCCCCCCATCATTTCTGTTACTTTTTACCCCAAGAGTTACCTCCCAGTAACTGCCATCCTACATTTTTAAATCCCTACATTAGAAACAAGTTAATTTTATACCACTAGATCTAGAGACGAAACCAACTGTACAATAAACACGCTGATAATGTACTAAAGATAATTTTAGTTTTTAACTAATTTCTCTGAAGTATATGGGCCTTCACTCTAGCTGATCAAATGTGTCATTTTGATAAATTATTTTGTTCTGATGTCTAGTGAAACGCGTTAGTTCACTATTCACTTTGTGTGTACGACACAACAGTCATTTTGTTGTTCAAGCTTTTTGTTGACTCTCCAGAGGAGGCGTGGCTAGTTTTCAGACGTCTTTTATTTAGACCCAGTCTATTTCCAGACTTCTGACACTCTACTCAGTCTATTTCCAGACTTCTGACACTCTACTCAGTCTATTTCCAGACTTCTGACACTCTACTCAGTCTATTTCCAGACTTCTGACACTCTACTCAGTCTATTTCCAGACTTCTGACACTCTCTCTACTCAGTCTACTGTATTATTTATGTTTCAAATCTAAAGATGTGGTGGTCTTCACCATTCTATTGCACATGACCTGCACAAAAACAAATCTCTCACTATTTTCAATATTTTTAAACGGAAATAAAGTCGAGTTTTGGACGTTGACTCAACATCAAACTCTCCATGGATCAATTCTCATATTTGTTTGGGATTTAGTAAACCTTCTTCTTATACCTTTATGGAAAGAAAAAAAAAGAATTTCCACTATGCACAAAATGCTTGGGTGTAATAGGTCTATTTCTTTTTTCAAAATTTTGCCAATGTACATATTTTAAAGAGTTCAGTTCTATTGTCTATATCATATGAAGCAAAGAAATAAATCTCTTTGTAAGCGTCAATTGAAACCTGTCAACACATAATGGTTGTCAGAAAAATACAACACTATTCTAATATAATGATCTATTCAATAAAAGATCTCACTTCCTACATTTAGTCTTCCTTGTTTTCTAAGTTCATCATTGTTTGCATGTGTGTCTAATATATTATTCTGGTAACAGCAAACTTGTATATTTTGATGAGTTCTAGTGAAAATTATGTTCTGATGATATTTCTTCTCTCCCTTTTCTTTAGTCAAAGATCAACAGGAAAGCAAACCCCCACCGAATGGTGAGAAACATTTTCTTATTTGTTCATGCAATTTGCTTTTACATTGAATGATTGATGCACCATTTTCATTTGGAAACGCTAAACACATTCAGAAACTTGTTTCCAAACAAACAACAAACAAAAAAGGGAGTGAAGAAATGGGCACAAACTGTACGCCCAGTAGATTTGTTTGTTCAGTTCCAAAGATATGCAGGAACAGTGATCTTTTGAGAAGAAAGAGCTGTAAAGATTTCATATTATTATTTGATTGTTTAGAACTACTCTGTGATAAATATATGCACACATGTTTTTACCTATCTAACTTTGTGAAAAGTTTATATATACACGTTGAAACATCTTCAAACAAATAAGAGACTACAATGAACGGTAATAGTAATAGTATATACTACATTTTAATTGTGCGTTGATGAAGAAAAAAAAAGTTAATTTTATATAAATTATTAATGCAAAAATATATGTTAATTATAAATACATATTTTCATTGCAACCCATTTACCGAGCCAAACAAAGGATTAAATTGATATTTCGTTCTATCTATTGATATGAAATTCAAAGTCTTTTATTTTCTTATTTCAGCAAATTTCGTGATGTGGACAGGAGTAAAATGCAGAGCATGGATATCTCATCATCTGCTGCCCCCCGATTGCGGCCCCTGGAGCCAGAGGAAGAATCAGCCATCAATGAAATTGTCAGTGCCTACCGCCAGAGCCTAGAAATCTGTGTGGAGTCTGAGGTATCTCGGCACCACCCCTCCATGATAGAGCTGGTCAACATTGCTGAAATTAGCGTGCGCAGGGTCATTGACATGTCCAAGAAAATCAAGTCCTTCAAGGCGCTGTCTCAGGCCGACCAGATCAGCCTGCTGAAAGGTGGAAGCATTGAGTTGCTGATAATTAGGTCAGTCATTACATTTGACGTTGACAAGATGCAGTTTCTGGACCCTTACGACAAAGAGAAGTACGCCATGACGACGGATCAGCTTAAAATGGGTCAAGGGTCTGGCCTGTTTGACGAGCACATGCGCTTCGTGAAGAGCCTCGCCATTGACCTCCAAGCAGACGAAACTGTTCTGATCCTTCTTCTGATGATCGCTCTCTACTCCCCAGACAGGCCGCAGATCACTGACAAGCATTATGTGGCCGAGGAGCAAGAGCGCTACGCTCTGCTTTTGCTGAGGTACTTAGAATCCAAGCATCCACCCCACGTCATAAGATGGATGTACCCTAAGCTACTTATGAAGCTGGTGGACATTCGCAACCTGAATGAGGAACACTCTCAGGTGCTGCTGAAGATTAACCCAGAAGGCATTCAGCCCTTGATGAAGGAAGTCCTGGATCTCAATGCGGAGAAAAACAAACTGGCCAAGTGTGAAAATGACCACAACACCAAAATTGAGCAGCACCAAGACCAGCCAGACCAGCCAGAGTGCATGTCCATTTGTTAACCTCTGGACAGTTTAGGATGGTGTTGTCTGGTCACTCTTTCCACTTACATTGTGTGTGTGTGTGTGAAATATCTTACAAAGGAAAACAACATCAAACTTTTATTGTTATCATAGCAAACAGGTCAGCATATCTATATGTCTTCAGGTCAGCATATCTAGAAGTCTTCACTTGACCCTCTCCATGGAGATGTTCAGTGACATTTTCTGACCTGTCCAGCATGATGACTACTCTGAGGAAACCTTTGAGACATGGAGTGAGGCAGGCCATATCTTGCCACTTAAAAGTTATTGACACTCATTACTAATCTGTGGATAGCCATCAGTTTCTCACAGACCAGAAGAGATGCAAAAGAGGAATGAAAAAAAACAGCAGCACCCATTTTGTTTTTTTGGTTCTGTCCATCTAGGTCAGTTCTGCTTATCATGTCCAGGATTATACTTATATCTACCATAAAATTGGTCAGTCAAACCTAAGACAGAGACAGTGCAATAGAAGATTGTGACTCTTAATGGACTAATCTGTTGAAAAGTAAAAAAAAAGAAAATGTACAATAATGTGGTATATTTTTACATGGCTTCAAGGTAATATTTTTTAGAAATATTTATCTCCCTTTGTTCTTACAAAAGTCCATCTATACGTTACATTTTTGTTTGTTGGTGGTTTGATAAGAGCATTGTCCCCAAGGCCGAAACGTTTTTAGTGAATGGTAGACATTCAAACTTGTAGACTATTTCAAGAGTGTAAATTAAAAAAAAAAAGTTCTGTTGAGCATTTGAATGAAACAATGCTGGGGGGCTGGGAAAAGTTTGTTCTACCTTGTACTGGCATTTTTGTGCGTCCTGGTTCAATTCTAGTTAATCTATGGTAATAAAACAAGTACTTGTTCTTGGAACAACTCAAGACTATTATTTAAGGGCCTGGGTTTGAATCCTACATCAATTTTGGTGATTACGCTTTGTTTGGACCAGTTTGATTTATAATTGTTCTATAGTGATAATACATTTGCGTTTCAAACAGTGATAATACATTTGCGTTTCAAACATTCTGGCTTAGGATAAGAAATCAATATGATAAAAAGTTGTATATGCTAATGGTCAGCTTGTCCTTGTAAAGACCGGTGCTGGTCAGACAAGATTGCTGTTGACAAACTGAGATCATTGCATTATGACCTGTGTGTAGAAAATGTGTTGCATACTTTTGAGCTGAGTCTTAATTTTATTTCCCAACCATATCAAACAGCGCAATCCACTTGCACTTGATGACACATGTGAACCACATCCACACACTTCAATTTATGGTTCCAAACATGCAAGGTCAGGTCCTCTTTCTGTTATGACATTTATAGCCTTATTGTAAAATGTTTTTATTTTGGAAAATCTTGCATCTCTATCTTAGCCATAGTCTTAATGAAGTGACCCAATACAATTTATGGATTTGAATTAAATCTTTTTTTTAATACTATAAGTTATAAGGTAGGATAGGTCTTAAGAGCCCTAACAGGCTGTAAATGGCTGACTTTAGAGCCCTAACAGGCTGTATCTGGCTGACTTTAGAGCTCTAAACAGGCTGTATCTCGCTGACAGCCAGTTTCTTAAAGCAGGTCTATACACTGCTTTTTAAACAGTCAGCAGATATCTGGAGGAAAAGAATTTTTTGCATTCGCATTCAAGTAAAATAAGCTTGTATCATTTTCAGCATGGTAGGTAGTCAGTGGGGGCGGGCAGAGGTGAAAGCAACTCTTTCAGAGTGCCTGGACAAAGTGTGCCTGTCTTTAAGTGCACCTGACTCTGTCTCAGGTGCAGTCTTTCAAATCTAAACACTTTTTTTGCTTGTAGTGTTGATTTTTTTTTTTCTAATAATTTCATTACAACATATTGCTGTAACTTGTAACTCATTGTAATCATTTTTTGTTATGTTTCTATTACTGATGATGACATTGTTATATGTCAAGACTTGTACATTATTTCAAAAAAATTAGAACTCACACAAACAAAAAAGTTGTTGTGGGTTTGTATGTGTGTGCGTGATTTCAGTTTTGCCATAACACTAAGACATAACATAAGAGACGCTACTATCACAATGTATAGGCATTCACTTATATCTGTCTACTTTATGAATTTCATGGCGACAAACGAATTCTTTTATTTGATGGCTGCAGCATTGTATATTGATGTGTTTGTTTTAATGACTTGATTTATGTCTGTTATTCAACGGAGTAACTTCACTGTACAGATTTGTTACCCACTTCTCTAATCTCTATTATTTCAATATCTCTATAACTAACTAAAGATGTGTATAAAAACTAAAGTATTCAATCTGTATTGGACAAGAAATGCTGTAAATTGTTCTTTGACAACAAGTTTTAAAGTTTATTTTTCTTTGACTGAAGTTTTTTATTGGCCTGTGGTATTTTACTCTTTTTTTTTCATATCATTTGTTTCATTGGGGACACTCATTGTACACTTGTAATCAATTGTTTCTTTCAATTTATGTTTTTATCCTAATACAATTAAGTCTTAAGGACATAGAAGTAAAAAGTGTTCATTGAGATTGAGATGAAAGCAATAGTAGAGTCAAAGAGTCTATACATTGGAGATGAAATCAATGCAGGAGACTTCAAGATGTTTACATTGATATTCACAAAGAAGTTTTGAAAAATGCATCTTCTCAAATCTTTAAAAGAAACAAACAAAAAAAATCTTCATGAAATAATAAAAAGGTGTTTCTCTTTTCTTTTTTGTTTTTTCTTTTTTTTTTTTTTTTCTAGAGTAAGAGAAACAAAAATGTTTACTTCCTCCCCCCTCTTTTTTTTTTTTCTTGTCTGTCCTTGACATCATTTACATAACGTTGCTCTGTTTTAACTGTTTTACAACACAACCTGTAACATAAATAAAAAAAATAAAAACATTTTTTATAGATTTCCCATGATTCAATATACTTGAAGTGTCTCATTAACATACTGATCTCTTGTCATCAATGAAGCAATAAATATTTATAGCCTAACACTCTCCCAGTGAGTCCCTCCTCTTCCATTGATTTAACAAGAAAAGAACAAAGAGAATACATTTTTTTTATTATCTTAAGCATTATGATAATCAAATTTACTTTTGAGCCTACAAGTAGTACCAAAATGTACCAGTGTTAGGATTAAAAAAAAATGTTTCATCATTTAGTGGTGCCATTCATTTGTTTCATTTCTTTCTATTTTTTTCCTTTATGACTTTTGAAATTTAATCAACTTTTTTTGTCCTCTGAATGGTTAATTAACCAACGGCAGATTTATTCTCTGCATGTATGATACTTACAAGTTTACTCATTATGTATTTCTCCCCTCCCCCTCTTTGTGTACATAGTCCAATGTAGTGTGTCCACTATTGTTGCCTACCCTGTCTTTGTAGATCCCTTGTTTCTCTGTTGCCCCTGATAAAATGGTTGACTGACAAACAGGGACTAGTAACTCTAAACAAAAAAATTATAGTCATTACAAAATAACAAGTTGGTTATGTCCCTCATTCATTAAAAACACAATGTTTGTAAACTTTTGACTTTTATTCTTGGTGGAACTTTTAGCTTGTTGAAGAACACAACAGTTTGTTTTTTAACTGTTCATTATTTTTTTTTTACATTAGCCAAGTTATGGTTACATTTGTGTGTCATAGCTAAAGCAATGATATATTGCAGGACTTGCACTTATCACTATTCAAATTCAGGAATGCATCAAAGAGTATTTATATATTCGGTGTTGGTGCATATGAATATTGAAATTAGAATTAAAATGGCAATGACTTGTTTTTACTTCTGTCTTAAATAGATTTTAGTTTAAGAATGTAGAAACACATCACTTCATTTCTGAATTTAAAACTGCTTAAAAAAAACACTAAAAAGATTTTGTTGAAGAGTGAGTCCATTAGCTAGAGTGTACATTACAAAGTCTTCTATTATAGTGTCTATTTTGGAAGTGTTTTGTTTAGAAGTGTGAGTTGTTAATAGCATGTACAGTTCTTCTTTTCAATCTTGATCTTATAGGATCAAAACTGTTGGAATGATTGAGTGGGATAGTGTTCGTGTCTGGTTTATTTCACAATTTTAAAATCTGTGTTTTGTTTTGTCTCTAACTACAAACTTTTAAATTTCTTGTATAGCTCTTCATATGAACTTCCCAAATTGAATTTCTTTCAACTTTCTCTCCTCATAGCTCATGGATGAATTCATCAAATTTTGTTGTAGATTCTTTTCTTACAACTAATGAAATTGTATGTCTGGACAGAAAGAATAAATTTTAGCTTTCACCTATTCATCTTTACCACATAATGAAAAGTAATAATTTTGTTTTTTTAATCACAACAATAGAATCATTACAATTGACATCTATGTCTACTTGACCTACTAACCTACTTTTTTTTCAGAATGTGTTTTCCTGCCTTTTAAAATTTGAGTAATCTTACTTTTTCATTAGTTAGGATTCGAAAACATATAATGCAGGACTCGCAAGATGTCTATTTTTTCTGTGGTGAAATATTCAAATCAGTTTGCTATAGATTTAGATTGGATTGAGACATTTGTTATATAAGAACAATGATCTTAAGGTAAAAACAAAATGTATATGGAAGTGAACTTTATTTATGAGTTTATATCATTGGTTTATTCTCCCTCTTGTTCATTTTAATGAATATCCCTCAAGATTCGAAATAGAAAAGGAAAAGGAAAAAAGCTTATATGAAGAAAAATATGAGGCAAACTATAAAGCATTATGAACAATATTTATTGTCCAGCATTAGTTGGTTTTTTTCTTAATTTATCAGTATAAGTTATACATTATAATTTTTGACATTAATTAGCATATAAATATACATCTTGTGGAGTATTGTACACAGTAATGTAAAAAAAAAAGAAATGTTTTTTTACTCTTTATATAACCTTGCCTGACCTTTCAACTCAATTCTCATTGGCAGAAACAAATTTTTCTCCAAAACTCTACTAATTTTAGCAGTAAAACTGACAACGTTGTTTAGACAGATGTTGGAACTTTATTATATATATATATATATACAATGTTTAGGCCAAATGTTGGTAAAATTGCAAAGGATGTTGTGTCATGGAATAAACTTGTAACATTTACACAGTGGTCCATTGAGTTTCTTCTTGTATTCCCATATTTCTTTGGCGTAGTTTGTGTCGTTTTGTTCTTTTTAGGTTTTTTTTTTGTTTGTTTTGTTGGTTTTTTTCAATTATGTATATGGGTTTTTTGTTTTTTTTTGTGGATTTTTTTTGTTGAATTTGTGTTTCTGTGGATGTTTTGAATTTTATGTGAATGTTTAGTAGTTGTTTTTTTTTTTTTATGACTTGGTATTTACTATTGATTTTTTAGCTATTTAATTTCAAGCAATTATTTAGCTGGTTAAAGTTATTGTTGATTGATGGCTACATGGTTTTGTGGTATGCGTTCTTAACTGTCATCTCGATGGGCCCTGGTTCGAAACCAGTCCTTCCCCATCCCCTACTGTTCTGCAGTAGGCTGTGGCTAAGATGTAAAAAAAATCTTTGCTTTTGATGCTGGAGGAACATACGAAACACTAAAGTAAAAAACAAAGAAGACTTTCTATTGAACTATTTTATTCATTCAACTATGAGCACAGCTTAGATATTGACACACGTGTTGTGTCAAGGTGAATAACTAAGACCTAAACTAGATCTACTCAAGAAATGTATGCTATTTCTTTATTTAGTTCTATCAGTACAATCTTTTTTTTTATATAATTTGTATTAAATCAGATTATTGGTTTAAAAACAACTATAACAAGTTACAAATAAACTGAATAGACCTTCACTGAGACACTTTTCAGTAAAATAAAGTCCAAAATATGGAACATGTAAGTCGCTAGAAAACTTTCAAATGTTCATCTAGCACTGTTGCCAAGTCTCGGGGAGATGTCACTGAAAGGTAGAGGCTAAACATCGCATTGCCGGTTAAAGCAATTCAACGTGGATGTTTAGTTGTTTAATAAAATTTTGTAACCTCTAGACATGCAAACCGTCAATTCTGGCTTCAAAGATTATATTATAATTTGTTTACAAAAAAAGAAAGAAACTAGCTTGCTTTGAATACTATGTTATACTATGGCCTTCTTCAGCCGCTAAGCGACTATAATACATCTGTTCTCCCTTGTCCGTGCAGGTTTCATGTATCGAAAGGAACAGCAGGTGTAGATATAGTTTAGTATCTTCTGAGTTTTATGTTCTTTTCAGTGCAAACTGTTCTCCTGGAAACCTTTACCATGGTAGAAGGTTGGCGTGCTGGCCTTTCAAAAGCATTTTATAAAAAAAAGGTTGCTCGACTTGAATTTGAAATTAATGGAAGGCCTACAAATTAACAACTGAGACAGACAAGTGCTTATGAATAAAGGTTGTAGAATTATTATCTAATTGTTAGTTTCAAATTTTCAGTCGACGACCTCATTCTCTACATAAGGCTTATCGCCCTTTAGCAAGTATTGACTATTTAAAAATTAAATTAATTAATTACGACAAAGGAATTTTAAAAAATGTCAACTTTGATGAATTCATGAGGTGTTACGGACACTGAATAATCTGAAGATGAGAATGGTCAATGAAGACCTTATAAGGTTACTGCCCTTGCAGCAATGCATTCTAGGGGAGCTCTTAAGCTAATTAATTTCATGATTCTCAGCTACAGAAGAAAAGCGTTAAGAATAAGTGCAAGATGTGAACCGTGTACAGCCAGTGACTGAAAGATGTAAACTATGTTACATGTGAGCCGTTTACAGCCAGTGACTGAAAGATGTAAACTCGGTTAGATGTGACCTGTGTACAGCCAGTGACTGAAAGATGTAAACTCGGTTAGATGTGACCTGTGTACAGCCAGTGACTGAAAGATGTAAACTATATTAGATGTGACCTGTGTACAGCCAGTGACTGAAAGATGTAAACTCGGTTAGATGTGACCTGTGTACAGCCAGTGACTGAAAGATGTAAACTATGTTAGATGTGACCTGTATACAGCCAGTGACTGAAAGATGTAAACTCGGTTAGATGTGACATGTGTACAGCCAGTGACTGAAAGATGTAAACTCGGTTAGATGTGACCTGTGTACAGCCAGTGACTGAAAGATGTAAACTCGGTTAGATGTGACCTGTGTACAGCCAGTGACTGAAAGATGTAAACTCGGTTAGATGTGACCTGTGTACAGCCAGTGACTGAAAGATGTAAACTCGGTTAGATGTGACATGTGTACAGCCAGTGACTGAAAGATGTAAACTCGGTTAGATGTTACCTTTCTACAGCCAGTGATTGAAAGATGTAAACTATGTTAGATGTGACCTGTGTACAGCCAGTGACTGAAAGATGTAAACTCGGTTAGATGTGACCTGTGTACAGCCAGTGACTGAAAGATGTAAACTAAGTTAGATGTGACATGTGTACAGCCAGTGACTGAAAGATGTAAACTCGGTTAGATGTGACATGTGTACAGCCAGTGACTGAAAGATGTAAACTCGGTTAGATGTGACCTTTCTACAGCCAGTGATTGAAAGATGTAAACTATGTTACATCTGACATGTGTATAGCTAGTGACTGAAAGATGTAAACTCGGTTAGATGTGACCTGTGTACAGCCAGTGACTGAAAGATGTAAACTAAGTTAGATGTGACCTGTGTACAGCCAGTGACTGAAAGATGTAAACTCGGTTAGATGTAACCTGTGTACAGCCAGTGATTGAAAGATGTAAACTATGTTACATGTTAGCTGTGTACAGCCAGTGACTGAAAGATGTAAACTCGGTTAGATGTGACCTGTGTACAGCCAGTGACTGAAAGATGTAAACTCGGTTAGATGTGACCTGTTTACAGCCAGTGATTGAAAGATGTAAACTATGTTACATGTTAGCTGTGTACAGCCAGTGACTGAAAGATGTAAACTCGGTTAGATGTGACCTGTGTACAGCCAGTGACTGAAAGATGTAAACTATGTTACATGTGAGCTGTGTACAGCCAGTGACTGAAAGATGTAAACTCGGTTAGATGTGACCTGTGTACAGCCAGCGACTGAAAGATGTAAACTAAGTTAGATGTGACCTGTGTACAGCCAGTGACTGAAAGATGTAAACTCGGTTAGATGTGACCTGTGTACAGCCAGTGATTGAAAGATGTAAACTATGTTACATGTTAGCTGTGTACAGCCAGTGACTGAAAGATGTAAACTCGGTTAGATGTGAGCTGTGTACAGCCAGTGACTGAAAGATGTAAACTCGGTTAGATGTGACATGTGTACAGCCAGTGACTGAAAAATGTAAACTATGTTAGATGTGACCTGTGTACAGCCAGTTATTAAAAGATGTAAACTCGGTTAGATGTGACCTGTGTACAGCCAGTGAATGAAAGATGTAAACTCGGTTAGATGTGAGCCGAGAACAGCCAGTGATTATTGTCAGACGTATACTATCTGGGTACTGGTACCACTGAGAAGTTTCAGGTTCTGACGTATCCTCTTAACTTCACCTTTCTATAATTTGAGAGATAATAAAACGTCAAAAACCAAGTAGCAAACAATTAATGCCACGTCAGCAAGGATGCCATGTTCGGTCTCAGACTTTACACACTTCTAATAAATCAGAACCTGAAATTTTAAAGCTCCTGACAATATTGTAGACACATGCTGTAGTTGTAACAGTAATGTATTCTTATTTTATCTTATATAATACAGACGTTACTTTAAAAAAGAAGATGATTACGTCCGACGCGTCATGCATTTAGTCGTGCATATTAACCAATGACTTAAATTCTGCCAAGTCACTGGTTTTCCTGGCTAGCTCAGGCAACCCATTCCATGCTCTAATAGCATTAGGGAAGGAGTATGTGTACAAATTTGTCCTAGTATATGGGATGAGAAATGTGCCACTATCTTTGTGTCTTTCAGCGTATTTTATTAAATTTTGTTTTTGTATTTGAAGATTATGGTTCATTGTTTTATGTATAAATGCTACTTTACTTTTGAGTCTTCTGTCCTGAAGGCTTTCTAAATTTAGTTATTTTACTAAAGGTGTTACTCTAGTCAAATGTGAATATTTGTTTGTTATGAATCTCACTGCTCTATTTTGTGTCTGTTCCAGTTTCTTAATGTTTTCTTGAGTTGAGGGGTCCCAAACGGAGGATGCATATTCTATTATTGGCCTAACCAAGGTTAAATAACATTTTAGTTTTATGTTCTTATTTGATTTATAGAAATTTCTTCTAATAAACCCTAATGCTTTGTTTGATTTTTTGATAGTTTCATCAATATGTGGATTCCATGCCAGTTTTTCATTTATTATAACGCCTAGGTATTTTGTGTTTTTAGTCTGTGTTACTGGTTTGCCATGAATAAGATAAGTGGAATTAATTTTAATTAGTTTTTTTGTTACTCTTAACAACTGACATTTTTCTGACACTTTGAAGAAGTGGGGCAGTACATCACAGTTATCAATATAGATTAAGTGTACACATTCGCAGCCTTTTCCACCCTGTTCTCCATTGGTTCAGCTGAGGACACAGCAGAGCATCAGTGTAAAGTAAGTTACATCGTATTTCAGTTAATGTTGCTACATCAATGGAAGCCAAATTTATAAGAAGAAAATCGGAAAGGAAACTGAAAGCATTGAGACGTACCCTTTACAAAGAGTTCTCATTTTCATGTTGAAGCGTTCAGATGACTAGATCAATATATGAGATGAACTGTTGAGTGTTCAGATGACTAGATCAATATATGAGATGAACTGTTGAGTGTTCAGATGACTAGATCAATATATGAGATGAACTGTTGAGTGTTCAGATGACTAGATCAATATATGAGATGAACTGTTGAGTGTTCAGATGACTAGACCAATAGATGAGATGAACTGTTGAGTGTTCAGATGACTAGATCAATATATGAGATGAACTGTTGAGCGTTCAGATGACTAGACCAATAGATGAGATGACCTGCGCAGTGGTTTCCAAATCAGGGAGCTCTTTATATAGTTTTCTTTCTATAGGGGTGTTTTGGGGCAGTGTCTTGTACGGGCCATATGGTAAAGAGAACATTTTTGAAGGACGTGGTCAGTATTCTCTGGTGATACTCCACATGAGCAGATTTCACTGATTCCAATTTTGAGCATCCGGTACATATGTTGTCTCATTCTGTTGTGTCCGGTCCTGAGTCGAAAGATTAGACGTTGGTCTTGTCGGGATAGCTTATAATAAGCATCATCTTTCTTGTGATTCGGATGAGAGCTTATCCATTTCTCATTTATTTTATTTATTATTGATTTCTTCATTTCTTCTGGATAGAGTGCAGAGTTTATTTGTGAGTTTGTTCTCCCACTCTTGGCGAGTGTGTCAGCCTTCTCTTGTCCTTCTAGTTCTATATGAGCTGGTATCCATTGAATAACAGTTTTTTTTGTTTTGTTTTTTTTGCTGTTGTTGTTGAGCTTTCTGAGAACCAAACTTACGCACTTTTCAAAGGATCTCTATTGTAAGGTTTATTGTGTCATTAAAATCTCAAGATGCATGTAGAAGGATATAAAACGTGTGTAGGATTTGGTCAGAAGGAGGGAAATATATGTACTACGTCAAGGAAATCTCCCCTCTCGTCTGCTGAATGAGCAAGGCGCCAAGATTAGAGCTTTACATTTGCTTTGACATTTGTCACGTCTATTGGCCATTTTTTTTCATCTAAACAATAAACAGAAATAATGATTGTATTTGTTAGTATACATTCCTTAAGTTTAGCCAATATGTATGAATAAAAGTAAAATGTCAAGAGTGGATCTTTTTTCATTGTGATAAGTGATACCACAAGTAAGTATTTGTTGTTGGAGGCATTAGTCGATTGCTTATTGTTAGATCTCTCTCAAACACGCAAAAGAAAATGCAAAGATGAACATTTGTGGTTTTAACAATGAATATTTTAAGAATATTTTTTTTTCTTTTAAATTTACTTGACATCTTATTTGCATTTAAAAAAAATTTTTGACACTCATTTGGACCCCCTTCAAGTGGGGGTCGGGGGGGGGGGTAAATTTTGACCCCTTCTGTCCCCCACCCTAGCTACGTTACTGCATCTTACATTTGTGTACAAAATAAAATTGTGACTTCAATGATGTCATATCTAATGATAGAATTGTACGCTTTAAATAATTTTAAAATCAACACTGTTAAAGTTGATGATGACAATGATTTCTTCTTCTACACCGACAGCTCGCAAACATGGACTGTGCTGTATTGTAGTTTGCTCTGCTGTGCTGTGGTGCTGTGTTGTGCTGTGGTACTGTATAGTGAAGTGGTATTGTGTAATAATGTGCTGTGGTGTTGTGTTGTACTGTGGTGCTGTGTTGTGCTGTTTTATTGTGTGATACTGTGCTGTGCTGTGGTGCTGTGTTGCGCTGTGGATCTGTATTGTGCTGTGGTTTTGTATGTTGCTGTGTTTTACCCAGGAACTCTTCTTGAGGTGTAAATACACATTTAGAACTCGAATAAAACTAAAAGAAATAAAACCTCTTCTCTTCTGACTAATGTCAAAACTATGTTAGATCCAACAGGATACAAGTTGATTTTGAAAGTTATCAGAACAGATTAGACCACTGCTACCCAGCCCGTATCTTACTTATATCAAGTCACTCGACCTACTGACTGCTGTTAAATCTGCAGCCGCGGGAGACTTCATTCTATTGAAGCTTTTTGACTAAAAATAGTTTCTTTTTCATTTTTAAGGAAGAGTTCTTTTAATGTATAAGTACTGTAATATTACTGACATTAATATTATTCCATAATATAAAGTTAAAAAAAATAGAAATGATATTCATGGATCTATGAGGACTTTTTTTTTTCCTAACGCCCTACCAACCCCTTTTATTAATGAACACCTTTGACCTTGTTGATGTCCAAGGGCTGAGCCGAAGGCTCTTCGAGCCCTAAGTTTTAAAAAAAAAAACCCTGTTTGGACTCCAAACAGTAAAAAAAAACCTGTGTGAACACAGTTCTGTTTGAGAGAGACCCGAGTCAATGCTTATGTAAAACATTGCTGTTTCCAATGCCTTTGGCCCCCGACGCATGCTTGGCTGCACATGGCCGAAGGCCGAGGACACCGGGAGCCTCCGCCATTTGCCTTCGTTACACCAAGCTAACTGTGCGGGACCCGCCATTTATGTAACGGTCCCTTTGAGGAACAGCGCATGGATATGTGACATGTTCGTGGGGGCTTTTTTACAACCCCGCCCATGCAAGAGGTTGACTCTCGTCTACCTGTGGGCATCCCCAGGGGGTTACGTTTCGCCATTCATTTAGCCTAGCTACCCCCTCAAGTAGCCGTTTCCACCCAGGTGCCACGATGATGCAGAATAGCGTACCCGGGACACCTTTGACCTGCGTACATTATTGTACATTCAACATTCAAGAATATTAAAACAACTTCCTGCAAAAATTGGGAATGTCATGATAATGTGCATGCCTCTAAAATGTCGCATGTCATGTTATCTTCCTTATCCATCTATGACCTCATTTTTTTAATGCATATTTGCTTGACAAAGAGAGTCCAGAAGAAGCTACATTGTAGCGCAGAGATTTATTTATACGTACAGAAACTTAATGGAAAGAAGACAATACTTCAGTATGTATTGAGAATTATTTGGCGCGCGTTATTTTGTTGTGTAACATGGTTCTAATATGTTTAAAACTCTTCAACTCGCCAATCTCAGAAAGCCAATGCCGGATGTAATTGAATGTATGATCAGGTCTCTACACTTTTTTTTAAAGATCTAATACAAATCCTCCTATCCATAATAATACTTTTATCTAAAAGCATACCATATTTTATGAATAAATAAATATATAAAGTTCTTGTAAATTTCATTTCATTTTCCTTATTTAAAAAATATAAATAAACATATTATAGTAAAATAAAAAGTATAATTTTGAGGCAGTGGAGGGTAACGACCGGAGCTGCATTTCTATATTACGAGCACGCTGCAGACAGACAGTGTTGCAATCCGTCAGATTAACAAGCTTTGTTAGTGAAAATGCGAAAAAACAATATTCCTGGACCGTCGAAATTCGTTGTTTTTGTATCGCTATTGTGGGGACCCCTCTCTTGTGGAGTCCCAGGGGCAGTAGCTCCTCCGGCCCTCCATTAAATCCAGCCCAGTCAATATGTATCTAATTAGAACACAATCTCACTTCACAAGTCGATCAAAACACACAGAAACCTTTTTCTACACCATGGCACATATCGCATCACGCTAGAGTGTCTCTCTCGCAAAACTAACACACTTTTGGTCATTCGCGCATATCTTCCAACTGACATAGATCTGTAAAAATAGAGTATACACACATACACACATTTATCCGTGACATATATATATATTGTCCAAATAATCAACATTATAGGCACACTCATGTCGACAGAGGAATTACGAAGAAACGTGTTTTCGAACTGCCGCCCTTCAAACGGAGCCCTGGTTTGGTCTAGAAGCCTAAATTTAAAAACAAATAAACAATGAAAAGATTGAAATGGTATTTCATGCTATATGCTTTTTAACTGTTACTGACAAATGTCTTCACATGGAATCTTCGTTTATTTGGTGGTTTGTTTTTCAATTCATAGAAGCTCACACTATTGTACTAATCAAAAGTACAAAAATTCAATAATTTATTTGGAACTGAAATTTCGCACATATTAGTTGATTATCAAAACTGTTAGAACGTCGTGCAAAGAAAGTGAAGGACGTGGGTTTGATCACCAAATTGGCCAAAAACTGACACACAAAAAAAATGCTTGAAAAAAAAAAGACAATACCTGCTAATACTTATAGACCGATAAGAATGTACATGATAACTAACGAGTGTTTATTTTTTTTTTTAAAAGGAACATTTTTTTTTAAAAGATAAAATATTTCCTTGTTTTCTAGGAAAATTTAAAAATTGAAATTAATTTCTTTTTATACTTTTAAAAATGATGGTGATGGAAGTAGAGTTTCCTCAGTGTGCAATTCTCTTCCAAACGAGATACATCAACTAACTATCAAATTTCTAGGAAAATCGTTCAAGCCATTTTCAAGACTCGCGTCCACCCACCCTTTGCCCATCACATGCGAAAGTGTGACGGAGAGAGGTATTATAAACAAGGAAAATACAATATGCGTGACAACATATTCTATGCAAATTTTAGAAAGCTTAATGGGCATGTTTACAGGAAGATATACATTTGAATTCTTAGTTTCTAAGGTCGTAGCAGCACTCGGGGTGCTCAATCATATTGATTAAGAAAGAGCCAATGGACTTCTTTTCATTGACGAAAAATTAATATCGCGACTAAATGATTCTTGTTCTGCATTATTCACTATCAGAACAACTGCCGACATTTATACAGGGACCGGGTCCACTATTAAACACAAATAGCCCTAATAAAGGGCTAGAATCATTTCCTTTAAACACAGATAGACCTAATAAAGAGCTAGAATCATTTCCTTTAAACACAGATAGACCTAATAAAGAGCTAGAATCATTTCCTTTAAACACAGATAGACCTAATAAAGGGCTAGAATCATTTCCTTTAAACACAGATAGACCTAATAAAGAGCTAGAATCATTTCCTTTAAACACAGATAGACCTAATAAAGAGCTAGAATCATTTCCTTTAAACACAGATAGACCTAATAAAGAGCTAGAATCATTTCCTTTAAACACAGATAGACCTAATAAAGAGCTAGAATCATTTCCTTTAAACACAGATAGACCTAATAAAGAGCTAGAATCATTTCCTTTAAACACAGATAGACCTAATAAAGAGCTAGAATCATTTCCTTTAAACACAGATAGACCTAATAAAGAGCTAGAATCATTTCCTTTAAACACAGATAGACCTAATAAAGAGCTAGAATCATTTCCTTTAAACACAGATAGACCTAATAAAGAGCTAGAATCATTTCCTTTAAACACAGATAGACCTAATAAAGAGCTAGAATCATTTCCTTTAAACACAGATAGACCTAATAAAGAGCTAGAATCATTTCCTTTAAACACAGATAGACCTAATAAAGAGCTAGAATCATTTCCTTTAAACACAGATAGACCTAATAAAGAGCTAGAATCATTTCCTTTAAACACAGATAGACCTAATAAAGAGCTAGAATCATTTCCTTTAAACACAGATAGACCTAATAAAGAGCTAGAATCATTTCCTTTAAACACAGATAGACCTAATAAAGAGCTAGAATCATTTCCTTTAAACACAGATAGACCTAATAAAGAGCTAGAATCATTTCCTTTAAACACAGATAGACCTAATAAAGAGCTAGAATCATTTCCTTTAAACACAGATAGACCTAATAAAGAGCTAGAATCATTTCCTTTAAACACAGATAGACCTAATAAAGAGCTAGAATCATTTCCTTTAAACACAGATAGACCTAATAAAGAGCTAGAATCATTTCCTTTAAACACAGATAGACCTAATAAAGAGCTAGAATCATTTCCTTTAAACACAGATAGACCTAATAAAGAGCTAGAATCATTTCCTTTAAACACAGATAGACCTAATAAAGAGCTAGAATCATTTCCTTTAAACACAGATAGACCTAATAAAGAGCTAGAATCATTTCCTTTAAACACAGATAGACCTAATAAAGAGCTAGAATCATTTCCTTTAAACACAGATAGACCTAATAAAGAGCTAGAATCATTTCCTTTAAACACAGATAGACCTAATAAAGAGCTAGAATCATTTCCTTTAAACACAGATAGACCTAATAAAGAGCTAGAATCATTTCCTTTAAACACAGATAGACCTAATAAAGAGCTAGAATCATTTCCTTTAAACACAGATAGACCTAATAAAGAGCTAGAATCATTTCCTTTAAACACAGATAGACCTAATAAAGAGCTAGAATCATTTCCTTTAAACACAGATAGACCTAATAAAGAGCTAGAATCATTTCCTTTAAACACAGATAGACCTAATAAAGAGCTAGAATCATTTCCTTTAAACACAGATAGACCTAATAAAGAGCTAGAATCATTTCCTTTAAACACAGATAGACCTAATAAAGAGCTAGAATCATTTCCTTTAAACACAGATAGACCTAATAAAGAGCTAGAATCATTTCCTTTAAACACAGATAGACCTAATAAAGAGCTAGAATCATTTCCTTTAAACACAGATAGACCTAATAAAGAGCTAGAATCATTTCCTTTAAACACAGATAGACCTAATAAAGAGCTAGAATCATTTCCTTTAAACACAGATAGACCTAATAAAGAGCTAGAATCATTTCTCGTAAACACAGATAGACCTAATAAAGAGCTAGAATCATTTCTCGTAAACACAAGCATTGAGGGCTAATTCGGCCTTTATTGGGGAACTTGGTGTTTATTAGTAGGCTGTCAGTAACAGGTACATGATTTGGAATTTTTCGTTCAGATAATATTCAGTTTCCAAACATGGACAAATCAGGCGACAAGCGAGCCACCAGATTCAATGCTGACACGTAATGGGCTGAAGCCACGCAAAATTAGTTCACTGTATGGGGGCGGAGAGGTGGACTTTAACCAATACAGTGTGGGGTTGTTGTTTTTTTCCTTATTCAGTGTGAACCTTCAGCTTATTTATGAACTAAGTTAGACACATACACACACGCAAATGTTATTTATTAAACAGGGCGGGCACAAAAACTTTGAGTGACACCTGGCCAAGCAGGTATCTACCCAACCCTCATTCCAGTTCTACGCACTCACCTGTCGGCTCAAGCCATCACCGCACGTGCTGGGAACGCGAGATCCGCGAGGGAGCTGTCTGTCGGGAGGTACTGTTTTTTCAGATTGTCTAATCAAATAACAAGTTGCACTCAGGATGCTGTGAACCCGACCTCCTTAAAACTCCCCCCTTCCTCGATCACACGCCACCCTCACCCCCTAACATTCCTTGTTTGTCCACCCTCTAATTCCCACATCGGGTTCTCTGTACTCACTCATCTAACTTGAACAGTTCAGAAAAACAGCCAGCGCAACAACACAAACACAACGTCCTAGCACACGGAGATGGGTGATGGGTGGTGGGCTCAAGAAGCCGAGATGGGGGGGAGGGGAGGTTAGAAGATGAGAGTGAAAAAAAAAGCGGCATTAATCACGTGACGGACCGTGAGATCACGTGTTGTTTAAGAAAACCAATCGGATCATTTTTACAATAACAGTTGCCAGATTGTTAGAGTGGCCATCTTATTATTCAGACAGACTACCTCAAACCTAACAGGGGACCGAGACTAATTGCCCACAAACACAACAGGAAATACAAATGGACAACGATAACAAAAACTAAGATAATAATAATAACAATAATAATAATAATCTCTTAGTTAAACCTGACTGAAACTTACATGATAATAAAAAAAATGTTTCTTAAAACGTCAGAAAAGTAGATTTAGTAAAGTATTAAAGGTAGATTTAGTGAAAAATTCAAGGTAGATTAAGGGAAATATTCAAGGTAAATTCAATGAAGTATTAAGGTAGAGGTTGTGAAGTATTCAAAGTAAATGTAGTGAAATATTCAAAGTAGATTTAGTGAAGTATTAAATATAGATTTAGTGACTTATAAAAGGTAAATTCAGTGACATATTGTCAAAACAATGATTATAAATGTTAAAAGATGTGAATTCCTCTTTTGGTCAAACTGAACAGCTACAAGAAACAATGACAAAGTCTCACTCCGAGGTTGTTTGTTTTTTCTTTCCTACTTTTTCCTGCACTGCTGATTGCCATCGTACAGAAACTCTTTCCTCTCGAGAACACGATCCTGTGCACACACACGCACGCACATGCACTAACACACACTCGCTCGTAAACATACACACACACACACACACTCATCGCATGTACTCATACACATAGACATTGACACATGCACACGTCTGAACATTACAACACAGCTCGGGCATCTAGTACAAAGGTTCCCAAAAAAAAAAGGAAAGCCACAAAAACTTCAACTTTTTATTTTTCGGCTTCCAACAAAGAGAAGTGTGTTTCAACGAACTCCATGATGAAGCAGATCATCTTTAGTAGCATTTTTCATTTCGCAATGAACTTGTTTCCTGGTGCTGGAAGACACCCCCCACACACACACACACACACTTTTGTGTCAGTTTTTTTTTTTTGTTTTTTTAACTCAACTTTTTTTTCCAGACGAACAAAACCACAGCTCGCGACCAGCTCTAATAGAACAGCTATAGCTGGGATGTGGAGCACTGTGTCAGTGCATTGTAAACTAAACGGATTACTCTAAAGAATTGCTGCCAAGATTTTTTGATTTTTTTTTTGGTAGATCAATTCGCGAAAAATCAATTCCTTCCTTGCGTTTAAATAGCATGGTAACACAAACATTCATGTTCTATTTGTCGCTGACAAATAATTGTCCGTTATTAATAGCACGACGCTCAACGTAACTGACTGGCCTTATAACAAACGCTTAAACATAAATAAATAAAATGATTTATTAATACACCTAAATTGAGAATAAAATGGCTGTCCAATTTGTTTATTCAATTCGGAACTTAAAAACCTGGGTGGGTGGAGACGGATCACGAAAACGGCTCAGGCCATTTTCCTAGAAATTTGACAAAAGAATTTCTAGCTAATTTGGCTCAATTTGGGAAAACTCTAGTTTGGCCGTTATAAATTTTCAAAATAAAACAAAGGAATTTAAATTTGGTAGGGAACGAGAAAATGTATTTTCTTGAACGGACTAGATCTAGACGTCTTCGGATATTTCCGCATTCCTTGAAGATTTTATAAATAAATATTCAGGAAAATTTTGCGCATCGTCTTCTAAGTTTATATCTACAGGCTTATCTTTGGAACATTCTAAAGTGTTGTAGACCGATACGTTGGTTTTGCAAAGATTCTTTCTCGGGGTAGAAGGGGGGAGGGGAGATGGGGCCCGGTAAAAATGTTCCCCACTGTTTTTAAACATTCATTAGTTATTAAGAGAAAAACAATCGCTCCATAAGGTATACAAAGGAGGTGTTGTCCAGAGGCGTAATGAGCACAACGTGTGCCCGGGCAAAAAACCTTATTGGAGCCCCCCCCCCCCCCCCAACCTCCCATTTTCCATGAACTTCACATAGAAGTAGAGGCTTAGAAATAAAAAGTATTTAATCATAATAGAATAAACCTTGGATAAATAAAACCTTACGCTCTGCTGTTGTCTTAAAATTTTTTAAAATGTTTTTTTCTTGTTTTACCTCTTTCCACATAAAGTAAAAACATAATTTTCTTTAATTCAATAATTAATGAATTAAACTTTTTGAAAAAGTACTCAAACGTTGTGTCACGTGGCACGACACTTGTGCACGATAGGATAAAAGTTGCCTAAATAAATGATTCCCATTTCTAACCGTGACGGAAGGGTGAGTTGCTAGTAGGAATTAAAAAGGAAAGGAAACGTGGGATACATTTAGAGCTGCTTCTGAGTGCAAGGTTGAGTAACGCTGGCCTAGTGCACTGGTGTTAATATCTTATGCAACGCTCTGACGTCTGCTTGCTGTTGTAAAATTACCAGCAGACGTGACATCTCCATAAGTAGAAGATACATAGTTAATGCTTTTTTTTTCCCCTCACCGTTTTAACCCCGCAAATTTCAAACAAGAGATCTCATAGACCTATACAAATAGTCAAATACAGAAGCGATACTTGATATATAGACAACAGTGAAATCTTCAGAAAATAGTTAGTCACGTAGTAATGCGCTATTTCCTTCAAATCAAATTTATTTTTAATCTTTTAAAATCATTAGTTGTTTTTTTTTTGTATTATATAAAAAGCAACTTTAAAAAAAAAACAGCTGTACATGAAATCAATAGTATTTGCATTGTATTTGTATTTTAGGTTTTTGGCACATCGGCACAATTTAGGCCATGTCGTGCCCGTAATCCTTCAAGGTTTACTTTCCCTTCATATCACAAGAGCTTAATTTTATACTAACGACATTTATTAAACATATCAATGGATTCGATGAGCTGTATTGGGGATTGTCACGTGGTAAATTATACAATGTCAAGGACGTTCAATTGAACGTCACTGTTGCCAACTACATCAAAAGAATTGAGTTAAATTTAATAGTAAGCCTATCCCAAATGTGAGGTAGTTAATCTTCACATCAACTTTCCTTGACTACCACTAATTAGTTAGTATTTGTTTTTAATCTAATTTTAAGTTAAATAGTGAAAGTGGGTAGCTTCCTGCATTTAAAAGTTAGTTTATGTTAAAAACGTAAAGAGTTTAGAAAATGTGTTTGCTCAAAAGTGACAATAATTATCATATATTTTGAAAAAATATAGCTTATAGATACCTAATTTATTGTCTACACCGGATATACCAAAAAGCTAGCTATTTGAAGTTTTTTTCCGCCATGCATAAAAATCTCCATTGGGAGCAGTACGGTAGTGGACGTATGCTTTGAAATAACAAAGACCTAATAGGTTTCAAAACAAATTTAAAAAATCAATACTGTTCATTGTATAACAAACAGGAGAAATATTACTGTAGAAATAGAAGGAAAGCATTTTTATGCAAAAAGACGAAAAAAAGTAACGCGTTAGAAATTGAAAGAGAAAAAAACAAAACAAAAAATCCTTGCAGAAGTAACAAAAAACAAAACAAAAACCGGTATAGCTGCACGATTGTGAATATTTAGCCTTGCAAAAATGAGTTCAATTCGGACATTTTAAACTCCTGGTCGACTGAACATTGTCCTTAATCATCTTGCATTTCTCCATGACAACTTACAACTGCCCCGCAGAATATAGCCTTAAAACTGTGTAGCATGACGGGATATCTATGGATTAAGTCTGCAGACTTGGAGGAAACCGCAGATGATCATAATGTCGTGTTTGGCGCGTTGGGCGGGAAATCCTTTTACATGTAGGCTGCAAAAAGGCTGTCATCACGTCACTTTATTTTTCATTAAATATTTTATCTCCCGTCTCTCCATAGGTCTCATCACTTGGACTTCTGCTCCTTGTTTATCTGTGATCAGGCGGTAAAACCTCATTGAAGCCATTAGATGTAGACTAAGTCAAAAGTAACTATGCAAGACTATGGGATTGTTTGGGATTTAAGAGCTAGATATATGTAATACCTTAAAGCCTAGAGTTCATTGTCACGGAATCGGTCAATTGACTTAACGGACTGGAGCTAACAAGAGGACAGGAATTCTGACATAAAATTTCATCATTGAAATCAAACTATCGAATCATACCAAGTGAGAAAAGCAATTTGAGTCCTGCCTATGTAATGGCTGTACCAACTGTTTTGGGCACTTTTTGCACTGTGAAGTCAAATTTCCAACCTTGTTGACTAAACAAACTAATTTTCATCTATTTATATATTTAAAAAACAACAACACCAATTTATGTATGCGAAATCAAATTTCCAACCTTATTTTTTTGTAGCGCAAACTAATTTTTATGTATATCTTTGCAAAAAAACAACAACAAAAAACAACAAACAGTTTTATGCATGTACCTGTCAGGAGGATCTCTTATACATAAATTGTAAAACAAACACACACACATACAAATGAATACCTGTACTTTTAAAGGATATGTTCTTTCTTTTTATTTTTCCCTAAGTCGATTTATTTTTAATTTGCTTTATGCCATGCTTAGGATGGCATTGATGGTGATGCCATTAATGGTGATGCCATTGATGGTGATGACATTGATGGTGGTGACATTGATGGTGGTGACATTGATGGTGGTGACATTGATGGTGGTGACATTGATGGTGATGACATTGATGGTGATGACATTGATGGTGGTGACATTGATGGTAGTGATATTGATGGTGGTGACATTGATGGTAGTGACATTGATGGTAGTGACATTGATGGTGGTGACATTGATGGTGACATTGATGGTGGTGACATTGATTGTGGCGACATTGATGGTGGTGACATTGATGGTAGTGACATTGATGGTGATGACATTGATGGTGGTGACATTGATGGTAGTGACATTGATGGTGGTGACATTGATGGTAGTGACATTGATGGTGACATTGATGGTGGTGACATTGATGGTGATGACAAGGTTACAAGCTTCTATAAAACGCTTACTTACTATCTGTGCACGTCACCATTACGTCAGTAACTTTTCTGGATCCTAACCCACCTCCTCCCGTCTCTTTACCTAGATAAATGGACATTCCTAACTCTTTGAACAAGCTGCCCTAAAATATATATAACTTTTACCTTTTTCTCCTTTTTTTTTTGTGTGTGCTGATGGCGAGAGTAGCCAATTACTTTTTCTTAACGTTAGATAAACACAATAAGTGTGTGCCTCGGTGTGACCTACGTCACATGGCCACATCACATGACTATAGAACAGCCAATGAAACGTGTCGGCGCCAAAGAAGCTTTAGTTCAAGATATATCCTGTCCCTAACGAATATGTATTTGTAAAAATTCGCTAATATATGACGCACATTTCTCTCTTGATAGCACTTCCTTCTTGTTAGATACTTAATAGATTTCGTGACGATATTGGCCTACGTGACATTGCAGTCTAGCGTTCATAATCCATTTATAGTATTTCAATAGTAGTTGACTAATCTAACTTCTAATGATATATGCTTGTAATTACACCACTAATTGGCGAACGTTGTCTTCTTATCTTAATTATAAATTAATAATAATAATAATATACATAATATTTATATGTTGTTTTTTCGGCTTCTGATTAAAAAAAAAAGCTCCCGAGAGGTGGAAAGTCGTTATTAGTCTTGTGTGTGTTCTGTCCATCCGTCTGTTGGTCTGTCAGACACGTTTAGCTCTAAGGTCACAAAGAGATTCAAAATACGATTTCAACATATACAAAGACTATTCGAATCAAAAGCTGCTTTGTTCTTGTACAAGCTAATCCGTTTGTTTTTAGAATTAAATAGCATACGTTAAACCATCCGGCATTGAATGGAAATGATCATGTTTATGAGTTTTTTAAAATTTGTTCCATTTTTTTCAACCAGTGATTCCTTTTTAGATTTCGTTAAAGATACACTGAGAAAATTAGAAATATCACATCTTACTGATTGGCACTAAATAGTATTAAAAAAACGAATGTAAGTTTAGTAGTTTCATCGTTCGCATGTACTAACGCCTACATTCGTTTAAGTAGGCCTATAATCAGAGCACAATTTTAGGATAACGTTTTGGAAAGTTGGAAATCACAAATATTCAAATATGACTCCTCTCATTTCAAAACTTTGTCAATGACATTTATATAAGATCATTCTAAACAAAGCAATATATTTTATTGTAGTAGGCATGTTATTAGTTTTAAAATTGAATCATTCTTTTTAAATGTATCAGTTGACACTGTGTACGTTACAAGTGTTTGCACTTGTGATGATCCAATCTTTTAAGTTACCAATGTAAATTTGCTAAGTCTAGAAATTATTTATAGTTTTTGGAATTTACTTAAGTGTTAAATATAATTTTCAGTGTATAAAAGAGAAAAAAAAAACCAGAGCATTTTTCAAAGCGTGCTTCAGGATGTCTTGTCATCTTTCACGCGTTGAAGTTAAGTGTTGATATTATCAGCAACATAAAACACTCTCCAGGCAGAGTAGTTCCTCTTTGTTTTCTCCTTGTTTTTAAAACTATTTTCATGGCCAAACGAACAAAACGTCAAGATCTCGTTCCTTCTCAAAGATGCTACTTTTGATTCCATCCTCTCAAAGTCCTCTAGATACTAGCCTTAGGTCTGCTTGAACCTGTGACGAATAGAGATGCTGGTTGTGTATTCGTAAAAAAAACAACAACAAACAAATCAATGTGTATACATCAATACACCTATATATAAACTCCTTCCATTTACGCTGTCTAAGGAGTATCCATAAGGTGCGTCGGTCCGACCACATACCAGATACAGAAATCTTAAAGCTGTTCAACATGCACAGTATCAATGCAACAGTAAAAAGGTCCCAACTTCGATGGGCGGGACATGTAGTCCGCATGCCAGACAATCTCCTTCCCAAGGAGGCCAATACAAGCGCTACAAAGACACTCTCAAGAGCTCCTTCAAGGAATGCGATATCGACTTTCACAGCTGGGAAACACTAGCTCTCGATCGCTCCTCATGCCACATATGCGGCCGGCTTTTTAAAGCGAGGATTGGACTTAGCAGTTATCTTCGAGTCCATAGGAAACGAGAAATGTGCTCATCTTCAACTACGAAGTTGGAACTATACATATATATCGTGAGATATATGTACTCTAACAGAAACCATCCTAAGTTGACTACTACTGTTGATGGAATGTTATAGGGTGGGAAGAGTTGTGCCCATGCATAGGGGACACTCTCTGGTAGCCAAGATGGCTGATTAAAGTTGTTTGACATAATCTGAAAGTGTTATTATTTCAAGTTTGTTTATATTCAAGCATCTTTCGTAACAACTACAACTGTCAACACATGTTAGGTACAGTGGTACACAGGTAGTCAAAACAAAAAGTTTTACCTTCACAGAGATATAAGAAAGTGGTTTAACAAACCGAAATTCAAAACTGAAGCATACAGGGAATTATTCATGTATCATGTGTCGTGTCATCTGTTTCTTTACATGCAGAAGAGCTTAATTTGTACAAAGCTTATATCAACTCACAATGTCTGTCGGTGTATCTGTCTGATTCTCAGAATTAGTTGAAACTTTGCACAATTATTCATTGACATTAAAAAAATTAACCAATTAGTCAATTAATTACTGGTAATTAATTATTTTGTATGATGCCAACAAGGGAGATTAATCCTTTAGTATTCGCTGATATGGCTAATGATGTAGGGTTTCATCCCTTTAGATACATGAGAACGTTCTTTCTCCTACATCCATTTTCGGATCATAGCGAAACTTTAAACAACTATTTAGTGTACCTAAAAATAAACACGAATCAATTTTTAAAAAAAGCAATTAGTCAATTAAATAGAAGTACAGAATTATCTGCGTGATACATAGGATATATGGAGAGATACCGTTATAAGTTTTCACTTACATAAGCTTTGTTTCTTTTGTTTATTTAAGGTCTGCAGGTCTACTCCAAATGAGCTGTCAGTGACTTGCACGTTTGTTCACATGTTAAGAGTCATTAATTGTGACTGTCAGATAATTCATATCTTGGGCAGGCTAATAGAATTATAAGTTTGATTGCAGCCGCGATAATAAGAAACAAAAAATCTTGTTTAAAAAAATTGAATCCCATTTCCTTACTCCCCCTTTAAGTTTGTCAAAAAAAAAACTTTGCCCCCTCCCCCCCCCCCCCCCCCTCCGTTTTTTTTTCTTTTCCCATCCTGCCATTAACTCCAGTTTGGCAATTGCCTGGCCTGGGGATGTCGGTACGTAGATAAATGTCAGTTCGGGAGAAGGGTTTGTGGGGCGCGGACCACTTTATCGTACTGGGTGACCCTGTGCACCTGTGTCGCTGAAATAGGAAAAAGCCAAGAATGCGAAACGCCAGGAGTCAAACGGGCAGAAGTAGCGTGGCGGGGGGGGGGGGGGGAGCATTGGAAAAGAAGAAGAAATGTATAGGGTGAAGGAATGGGCAAGTTGGGGGCAGGGTGGAGGAACATTGGGGGCTAGGGAAGTAATTGTATGTGAAAAGTGGGTGGTGGGGGGTGTGCAGTCTGAAGAGACAAACGCTATCTCGGTCAGGTCTCTGTATAGGTGTCATCACTGTCAGCACCTATCTTTGACGTATAGGGGTCAGTTGGGCTACTGGGCAGGGGAGCTCAAGGTAGATCCTTGAAGTGAAGGAAAGAGGTGGGACGGGGCCGGGGGGGGGGAGTGAGCAAAGTGTCTTGAACGAGCTTCAACCCAAATCACACACACAGGACGAGGGGGGGGAAAGGGGCGAGGGGTAAGAGTTAAGTGAATTAGTTGTTTGGGTAATAGGATGAGATCATAAGATTTGGTAGACTTGACAGAAGTCAGGCGGTGAAATTGGGCGGTTTTATTTGAAGCATAAACTCTTTGGGTTTTTGTTGTTGTTTTTTTTGTCAACCTTTTTTCCCCATTTTCCTCTTTCCCTCAAACACACTCACATACACACACTGTAGCCACTCTCTTTCTCACACACACACTCACACTGTACACACACGCACACTTTCACCTTGTTCTCTGACAACAAAAGTTGCTTGTATTCAAGGTCTGGTCGACATTAAATCTAACTTATTTGGAAAACTTGAGTGAATAAGAGAGAGAGAGAAATGTAAAAAAAAACAAAAAAACAATAACTAAAGACTTAAAAAGAAAAAAAAAACTACTAATGACATTTTAAAGCAAAGTTAAATGCTCAGTATGTACTTATTGTAAAGGTGATGACTGCGAATAGCGTAGAAATGTACACATGTGTACTCTTCTGATGAAATCGTTCAATATATATCAATTGGTATTACATAATACAAAATTATATTCTACAGGAACTATGATGATATTGCAAAAGTCGCAGAGCCTAAAGCCAAGAATTCCTTTAGGGGATACTCTAAAAGTCCGTCTCGAGAGGCAACAGATGCTTTCAGATGAACACCCGATGCTGGGTAGCGGTACCAGAGTACATTGGTACATCTAAAGGGTACATTGGTACATCTAAAGAGTACATTGGTACGATTTATTGTCACATAAAAGTAGCCAAATTTATGAGTATGTACGTTTTTTTTTAAATAGAATGTTTATATAGTTTTAATTTTTCATAATGCTTATTATTGGCAACAAAATAAATTTTGTAAAGATTTTAACATTTCTAGAACATTTGGTTTATTAAATCGAATGAGCTCTACGGATTGCATTTTCAAAATGTTTGCCCTAAATTTGTGTGTGATCTTTTATTTAGAATCGATTGCTATTTAATACACACAAAAAAAGAACACCAAAACATTATTTATTTTTTTGGACATATAAAAATATACTGTTAATATTGTTTCGTTCAATGCATTTCCTTATCTAACTTTTAAGTTAACTTTTGATGCTAGTCATTCTTTTTATGAAGACAATTATACTATTGAACGACATTAAGGTTTCAAATGTCATGAATTTCAGTATCAATTCTGAGGCTCAATGTCAATGTTGAAAGAACACTTGAATCTATTGTCACAGCCTTCCTGCTTTTGGAGTCGTTTAGAAGAGATCCTGATGACAAAATAGTCAAGCTGCAACTTATACAGAACAACGCCGCTCGAATAGTCCTTTAAAAAAATAGACAAGATTCTGCTACTACGCTCTTGCGCACGCTCCATTGGCTTCCTGTGAAAGCGAGAATCGATTACAAGGTCGCCACACTTTGTCATCAGTGTATATATAACAACGAGATGCCCTTGTAACTTAGAGAACTGATTACACCATATGTCCCCCAGAGAGCCCTGCGCTCAATGGACTCAACGCTTTTAGTAGTGCCACGTTTCTCCCTCAAAAGCTACGGTCTGCGGGCTTTTTCAGTTCACGGACCAAAGGTTTGGAACTCACTCCCCATTGATCTCAGACAGACAACATGCTACACCACTTTTAAGAAGAACATTAAGACCTATCTGTTTAAAACTTTTTTAGATTAGTTTGTCATGTTAGCTCTTGTGTTTGTGTTTGTAATGTTGTTACAGCGCCTTGAGCCTACATTTTGTTTGTTAACAGCGCTTTATAAATAAAATTATTATTATTATCTTCCATTCGGCAAATGATGCGTTTCATTTTCAGCAAACATATAGAGTAGGGATAAATTTATTTGGTTAAGCCTTTCTCTCTCATTCTCTCTTTCCCCTTCCTCCACGCTCTTCACCTTCTACCCCTCCGTCTCTCTCTCCCCCCCTCTCTCTCTCATGTACTTTTAACACTAATTTTGTATTATGTCAAACTATCTTTAACTGTCTCTTTATCTGTTTCGTCTCAATCTGTTTGGCTTTTCTTCTTTGATACCAAACGTTCTCTTTGCCCTCCCCCTCTCTCTCTATTTTACTCCTTCTCTTTCTCTCTGTCCTTTCTTTCCTACTCTCGCTCACTAAAGTTTTTACTTTGTCTGTTTCTCTACTACACTTTTATCTTTTACACTTTCTTTCTCTCCCACTTTCTCCTTTTGTCTCTCTCTTTTTTTCTGTCTTTTCTCTCTCTCTCTCTTTCTGTCTTTCTCTCTCTCTCTCTCTATCTGTCTTTCTCTCTCTCTCTCTCTTTCTGTCTTTCTCTCTCTCTCTCTATCTGTCTTTCTCTCTCTCTCTCTATCTGTCTTTCTCTCTCTCTCTCTCTATCTGTCTTTCTCTCTCTCTCTCTATCTGTCTTTCTCTCTCTCTCTCTCTTTCTGTCTTTCTCTCTCTCTCTCTCTCTTCTGTCTTTCTCTCTCTCTCTCTCTATCTGTCTTTCTCTCTCTCTCTCTCTCTTTCTGTCTTTCTCTCTCTCTCTCTCTTTCTGTCTTTCTCTCTCTTTCTGTCTTTCTGCGCTACGTACCCTCCTCCCCCCCCCCCCTTTTCCCAAGGAAATGAACCCACAGATTTATTATGACAGGTGAGTCAAGTGATGAAGCTCAGTGACCGACATTAAAGGTATCTAGTGTGTTTCTAGAGATCGATTAGACTCCATGACTTCGTGTCGTTTTCATTAGCCACCCCTCCAACAAACACACACATGAACACTCAACAAATTCACAAATACATATTCGCTCACCCCTTATGAACGCACACACACAGACACTCGATGTTGTTTTTTAAACTCTTTAATACATTCATCTATGAATCTATTCCAGTGGCTCACAATTGAGGTCTTTAATAATTCAAGAGTCTAAATGAGAAGGTCTCAAGCTGCATTATTTGTCTCTCATTTCCAATAAGGAAGTTTATACGACTGCAGTGATTAAGAAATTGCATGAGAGCCATTGATGTTCACACCCCAAGCCGAATTTTCCACACTATAGTGAGAAGAACAGGATAGTTAGACTTCCCAGATTTCGCCATTCGGCACCCACCCTCATACCGGTACTATTACCAAGGAAGAAAATACTGTCGCTATTTAGAAATACAGAGCCAGAGTCCACTGATAAAGTATCTTTTATTCTACATAAATTATAATAAAATATGTAATACTTTCACAGATATATGGATGCCAATGAGAGAATTCATGTAGGCACTGTATGTGGCAGAGATGAATCATTTCAAACATGTTGATAGTTGCAGCATAAATATTAGTAACAGTTTAAATTACTATCCATCCTAAGGGGTAGCTAAACGCAACCATTGCTTCTAGGGTGAAGATTTACACACGTACATGAAAAGCACATCCGTTTATAATTAGTAATAAATGTTCTGCCACAGACCTATATATAAATGTTCTGCCACAGACCTATATATAAATGTTCTGCCACAGACCTATATATATTATATCTAGACGGGACATGGAGATCTTTTAACACTACAAAAAATGTGAAAAACTTGAAAGAAGGGGTTGTTTTGTAAAGTAATTATAAGAAGTAAAGTTTTTTTTCAACCCTAACCTATGTAACATGTAGTTTAATGCTAAGATCTAGATTTAGTAACTAAACATCGAAAATAAGAATACTCTCGTCTCATAATTATTAGTTTGCAATTTTTAGATACATAAAAACAAAATTAATCTGTTGAAATGTACATAAGATGACTAAAATCAATAGAAGGGAATTATTTCGATCTAGGAGTCGGAAACATTATTTTAATGAACTAACAGGAAATGGCTTTATTTAGTGAATTTGCTTGGATATATAGTTCTGTGATTAATAAATAAAAATTTCTGTATTAAGGTCTGTGAATTGATCAATCGAGGATATTAATTTGTTTCCGTTTTTCAGTCTAGATATAATAAGTATAGATCTGTGTGTTCTGCTTTTCACACTGAAGTCAGAAAGCTCTAAAACGCTTTGTTTTTTATCTTTATTTTTAATTAGAAAACAAACCCACAGTTGGATCCGGGTGGACATGACCACCTCCTTTCGGCGGACGTCTGGTAACCCTAAGTTGGATGCGTCTTTAGAGATGAAAGGGACCATCAGAAAATACGCCCCTGGTTGATATAGTTGTCATTTTAATGAATTATATCTCCAACAACATATCATTGAGAGACAGACTTTCCAACTTCTTTAATGCAGAAGATGACATACGTTCTGGTCTAGCAAAGACTGCCCTAGAATTTCAGGCCTGGTGAAACAGAAATAAGCTTAATTTTCGCCATGACGTTGGCTTTTTATTTCTCATAATTTGTTGATATTTTATAGCAATGTAGGACACAGTTGCTTGAGCTTTTTACCATACTCTGTCATACTTTTCATATTGTCACATAAGTTAAAAACATGAATATGATGAATAGGCAATCAAAAAAGTAAATAAATGCAAGTCATAAAGATAAAATTCACTTTCGTTGTAGCCTCTAGCATAATATTTTGTGTCTCGTAATTAAGCATACAGCTTAGGCAACTCATATCGGGTATTTACATTATGATTAAGATTTTTAAAATTAACAAAAAATGACAGAAGATTTTGCAGTTTGTGGTCGCCACATTGTGGACATTGCAAAAAGGGGTCGAGGAATTAAAAAGGTTGAGAACCTTTGCTCTAAACCTACAGGAAAAAAAGAGAGAGAAATTTGCAGCCGTTAATATAATTTTAGTGGCAAGCTCGACTGCACATCGCGACTAATAAACGTGAGAAGCCAGGTCAAGTTAAGGGTAGTTGCTGGTCAGCGAAACGGCGGGCAAACTTAGAAATAATTGATACAAAATACCTACACGTCAACATTGAATAAAGCCTGGTGGTCCTCGAGGTTATCAAACCCAGAATCTTCGTCTTGGTGTGGCTAAGTGTTCCAAAGAAAAGAAAAGAAAGAAACATTTACAAAATAATTCTCTCGGTGGATGTGTTTACTTCAACGTAACTCGACATGAGTTTGGTTTATTGAGTTGACTCATGGAACCGAGTTCATTGCACTGGACTCAGTGGCAGGGATGAAAGAATGGCTCAAAATCCTGTCCACACGCTGTTCTTCAAGAGACAATTTCCCCAATGCTGGACACCCGCACAGAAAAGCGAAGTCAAACTTTACTGTATAGTCCCGAGTTCC
Organism: Biomphalaria pfeifferi; assembly: GCA_030265305.1. Lineage (NCBI taxonomy): Eukaryota > Metazoa > Mollusca > Gastropoda > Planorbidae > Biomphalaria > Biomphalaria pfeifferi. Next base: position 1,848,131 of record JASAOG010000109.1, on the reverse strand, counting down.
GAGGTCTAGGAAAAAAACAAACAGTTGTAATAAATGTGCAGCATGCTTGAAACTCTTTCAGACAGAACTATTGCTTTCCTTCAGGAGGTGTTGGCTATCTTCCTTTCGGCTAAGGTTTCTAAAGACGTCATCTCATCTTTAAGGACAAACACGAGAATGGCACATAGGTTCTAAGTGCAGGAGCTGTGAGTTGAAAAGTTGGAGTGTCAAGGTACAGTATGGCAGTTAGTTGTAACATTATTCCAGAAATTTCAGGCCAAATTAAAATGATATTTATCGTGTGTTAATTGATAATGAACCAATGAGATATTGTCCAATCAATGCAGTCCGTGACTTAAGTTCTAGAACGATGGCATGTTGAGGCAATACTTTGTTTCATAAAGGGGAATTGTGAACGATACGAAGGTTCGAGCATAATAAGAAGATTTGGTTAGTCAAGTAGACTACTAACTAGAAAACTAATAAGTTATTCAATGTCCATATGCCTTACTTTACTCATAGCAGTAGTGCCTGCTAATTTAATGTTAAAATTCTTTATTACTTTTGGTTTATGAATGAAAATCAATTACATTATATGATTATCTGTTTAAAAAGAAGATTATTAAATTGTCCAGAGTAGATGTTGGAGTTTCTTTGGTGTTTGATTCATTTATTCCATTCTCAGCACCCGTTGACATTTTTGTTATTTCAATGTATGTACAAGGATAAATAAGCATTGTATAATCGACACGATCCCAACGTCATAGGGAGAACCGCTGTACAGTAATCTTACATTAATTTCTTTATCACACACAGAGAGAGACTTGTATTCTAAGCAATCATTGAATAACACACACAGAGAGAGACTTGTATTCTAAGCAATCATTGAATAACACACACAGAGAGAGACTTGTATTCTAAGCAATCATTGAATAACACACACAGAGAGAGACTTGTATTCTAAGCAATCATTGAATAACACACAGACTTGTATTCTAAGCAATCATTGAATAACTAAAGTCAAAAGAAATAAAATGAATAAGAAAATACAAAAGTAACAAAAAAGAAAAAGGTCAACAAAGAGTTGTGCCACTTTAGTGACACCAGAAAAGTAGGTGTGTGTATGTGTTAGCTTCACGAGAAAAGTTTGCCCACTTTTGCCAACTTATTCTGCTGAGATGCGATGTGACATTCACAGCTTCGCAAGCGCCATGAATGCTATCGAGCTTGGGGACTAGATCCTCGTGATTTATGGCCCTTGGTTCATGTGTTACTTCGCGGTCTGTCCACTGGCTGACGTGTCAGGTGTTTGAAAAAATCAGAAGCCATCTAGCCTGGTTACAGCTACCCGGCCAGTGATCACAGGCTGTCTTTTGCAAATTTTAAAGCGCTCTTCGCCCATTAATGTCAGGGGGCCTTGCAGTCTGCGCGCCCTGACGAGGGAACATCACAAGACTCGTCAAGAAAGTCAACTCTTATTCTCAGCAGCGCAACCCTAGAGCAGATGATGGTGTCTGATTCACTGCAATGTTCTCTTGGAGAGTGTGGCCCCTGAGTTACAAAAACAACCCTAGTTGTTCATTGGCTTAGATAATGTTAGGTACGAATCTCTTATTTCTATTTACTTAATTTACAATCAAAGTCTTAATTCTACAAAACGTGATTTCTGACTGCCGTCTGACTCTCCCTGTGCAGTGTTTTAAGTCTCGATAGTTTACATGTTTGTGTTGGGGGAAGATGTCTAGGAAGTATTATAGTTACAACATACAAGATTTTTTTAGAAAAAGGTTTCAACTCTCAGTATGTGTGTAAGCGAGGATGCATGAGAGAGATATAAAGGGTTAATGATGATGTTGATTCAAATTTTCTACTGCTGAAGAATCTCATGGAATGTTGAAGCTGTGATAATCAAAAGTTGATATTTTTATTTAAATTTAATTCACGCATCACTGTGATTTCCCATAATAGCTGGATCTAGTTGCTGATGAAAATATTTTAATGTAACTTTTTGTATACAGGTTAAGCGCCTTGCAGCCTTTCCGAAGATCGCGGGTTCAAGACCTATGGAGACAAAACAGGATTTGCCTTCCCTATTAGAAGCTTGGGCTAGACTTTCAGTTCACTGTTCACTTTTTAACGGCTGTCCTACAAACAGGCCAACGTCCCTGTCAGTCGTTACAATCTACCTGATGATAGTGATGTACTTTATTTCCTATTGTATTATGATTTGTAAATGTCACGAAACAGGAACAACATAACAAAATATTTGTTAAAAAGACAATACCTCCTTTATACATCTTATAGAGAGATTATTTAGCTTTTAATAACTAATGAGTTTTTTTAAAAACTATAAATGGATTTCTTTCCCCGCCCCACCTCACCCTCACTGAGAAAAAAAAGCCTGGTTAAGCGAATGTATAAATTATAAATCTACTAGACTGTATACTATTGTAATGATATGCCGTTACATCTAGGCTTTGAAGACGATGCGCAGGTTTGGAAGCCGAGCGCCTACCGCGTCCCCAAACAATCCCTACAAGAGTTTATTTTCAAAGTCCCAGTGAGTCCAAAGAGTTCATATTTGAGAAGAGCTCTTCTGTTATGTTGTCTCTTGATACCAAACCAAAGTATGGCATTTGTTTGGGTACGTTTGTGACATATGAAGTGAGTAGGATAATTACTTTTGTCCAGAGCTAGCTGTCTGTCTGGTCAAAAGTTTGTACACGTTATTTCTCACATATCGAATTATGGATCAAGGTGAAATTCTGCACAATTATTTCTTTTACCAGACAATTTAAGATTCAAGTTTAAAAAAAAAAACAATTAGTTAATTATTATTGGGAATTATCTATTTTGTTTGCTATCGATCGAGGAAAGAAATCTTACTTGACAGATGTGGTGGTATACGTTGAATTGGTCCCTTTGAGGAAGCTTGAGCCCTGAGTGATCAAGTTTTTTACGCATTTATAAAGCGATCACGGTAACATTAAGACAGATACCCATCCCCCCCCCCCCCTAAACTAAGTGTAAAATCGCGATAAAAAACGTGACTAGTCCAAACTAATTGCAAACAATTACACTTAATTAATAGAAGCTTTTTTTATTATTATTATTATTTTTATGTTTTTCTTGTTAAAGTTTTATTTTGAATCTTCTTCATTCTTTAAAAAAAAAGAAAAAAACACAGCTCTGTGTTTGACGAGATGGGGAAAGGGGGAAATGGGGCTAGGACAGTCCCTGCTCTAACCATAGTGACAAGGTATCCGTCTGACTTCCTCCCGACCCCCTACACCATTCCCGCCTCTTCCTTCCAATGAGGTGCATACATTAAAAAGGTGAGACGCTGCAAATCAGCTTGTACTTGATGCCTTGACTTAGACCCGAGATAACATTTACATTAGAAATAGCAGCCTACAGACGGAGGGGGGCGGGGCGGGGGGGGGGGGGGGGGGCATGCATACATTACATTCAAGGGAAAAAGAGTTGTTATTTCAAAGGGGCTACCGTTTCATTCATTTGCATATTCAAATGAATTTCCCTTGACTGGTGCATTTTATGTTGTATTGTAAATTTTTTTTTTTTTATTGCTTTGTGTTTTAAGGAATAGAAATATTAAGAGTGGAGTATACATTTCTTATATTTAATAATAATAATAATAATAATTATAACAAGAGGTTCTCGAGTCTACTGATCTTCTGCAATACTTGGATAGGGCTATTTTAACCGACAAAACGGTAGATTTTAATCGCCCATCGACAAAAAAGAAAAAAACGCTACTATTATTGACATCGCCGTACCACTATCTCATAAGTTAATGAAAAATTGAGTTGGAAAAACAACGAAAATATGGGAACCTAGGCTTGGAAATTAATCATTTATGGAAGTTATCTAAAACAATAATATACCCAATTGTTATATCAACCGAGGGTATAATAACAACTGACCTCACAGATACCTTCAAGGCCCATAACATTCATAGGAACATTCTCGTTGCCTGTCAGAGGGCGGTACTGCTGCAGACCTGCCACATCACCAGAAAATTCCTCAGTAGAAACTGATAAATGGACTACGATGAATTTTGTTTCCCTTTAACGAAACTCGACCCTAGCAGTGCCAGTGAATGAATACTCCTTCGTTTCTAACATAATAATATTAATGGAAAAACATAGAAAATATGATTATCTAAGCTTAAAGATTAAGCGGTTATGGAAGTTGTCTAAAATATCAACATACCTGGATGTTATATCAACCGAAAAAAAAACTTCATTGAAAATACTGCTATCCTCTTTAATCCTTGGACTCGAAGACAAGTCTTATTATTATGTTAACCAAGTGGATAATGACAACTGAACTCAAAGACACCATAACACTCCTAAGAAGATTCTCGTTGCTTGTTAGATGGCGGCACAGCTGCAGACTTTCCACATCACCGGATCATTTCTGTGTGGATACTGTTAAAAGGACTACAATTAATTTTGTTTCTCTCTAACGAAGCTCGACCCTGGCAGTGCCAGAGAAGGAATATAAGTTCGTTTTAAACATAATAATAATCTTTATTATCCACGGAGAAACTTGTTTCACAATAGTGCATTACAATTAACAATACATTACTAGAGAAAACAAATAGCACACACAATCTACATTCATACCACAGTTTCACTTTAACATTATATGTGACATTTTCAACAGTAAGTCTACAGTTTGTTCTATTGGATTTATAAGGGTTGTCTTGTTTGAACTTCTGAGCGCTTGCACACGGCTATGTGCGTGTGACTATCTGTAGGATTGTCAGGATGTCTTCTGAGAGGAAAAACAAATTAAAAGTTGCAATATCTTATAAAATACAGACGTAACTTCAAAAAAGATGATGATCACGTCCAACCCGTGTCCCTAGGTCAATCTAGTCACGTATGAAAATCGATGACTAAACTCTGCCAAGTCGTTGGTTTTCCTGACTGATTCAGGCAACCCATTCCATGCTCCAATAACACTAAGAAAAAGGAGTATTTGTACAATATTAAGCAAATAAATATTTAAAATCTATTTGAGCAAGCGCTGAGATACTATATTGTACTAGTGAAATACTTTTTAATGTATAAAACATATTTTAGAGGCAGCAACAAAATGTATTTGCTATTATCATTATAAAAATATTTACTTCTAACAGGATTGAGCACATCGAACAAAGAATCACTTATTGTAGAGAATCCATTTTATTTTTAGTTTGGTGAAAGTCCCAAGTGATGCCGTCTACGTGGGGTCAACTAGGGTCAGCGTGAATACTGCATCACGTGATGTAGTGCACTTAACTGCACTCACTTGTCTAGAGAGCGCGTGCTCGAAGGCATTGACAAAACCCTGAATTGTAATCTATCTTGCAAGACGTTATGTATATTATTCCGACTAATTGCTATTAAAGTTCGTCTATTACAAACAATTACTGCTCGTTGTATTCTAACTATTTTTTAACGCCTGCACAAAAGATTTTCTTTATATCCGTTACAAAGACAGTGCTCTTAATTGTTACAATGGAACAGTGTGACTTCAGTTGGGGAAAGTAAAGGCGGTTGATTGTGCTGGCCACATGACACCCTGCCCGTTAACCGTTGGCAAAAGAAAAAGATGACCTTAGCATTATCCGCCCTATAGATCGCAAGGTCTGAAAGTAGAACCTTACGTTTAGTAGCAATCTGGCATCATACTTAAAAACCCCGTCAGCTAAGGGACGTTATAGAATTACATTCATTGACATTGATTCGACTATTTTGGGAAAGTTGCTGGGAGTGCTTATGGAGCATAGCGAGCCCATTGTTCATCTATTAACTCTTTTAATAATGATTCAATACAATTGCATAGATTTTTATTCTCACGTTCTGGAGTCGTCTATTAACTAAGACCAAATGACGACAATGCAACCCATGTTGCATCATTTACAACTAATTGCTAATCTCTTCTTACCATCGCCAGTCACCATGGAAACGCACAAACACACAAACACACACACACACAAACACACACAGACATATACTCCATAACAGTACGTCATTGTAATTTCAGAAGTTAAATTAAATGATCCAAATTATGATAGTCCGGGCGGAATGGCTATATTTACCTCAGGCAAATACCAGGTGGACCGTGACAGAATGGGCTACTTGGTCAGGCGCCATTGATGGCAGTAAGTCCGTAAATAATTGAAATTTTACTTATTCATATTGGTGGCTATTGGTAAAGACTTTCTTCTAGACATTGATTTTGATACAACCATAAACGATGTGTCAACCACTAGTTTGTTGATGTATGCAGATGCGGTAGAATGACCTTTGGGTGTCATTCGTTTTCCAAGAGTTATTTATTTATTTATTACTGTTTAAGTAATTTCAAATAATATCAAAATCATGTCATAAAGTTTTAATCATTGCAAATAATATCAAAATCATGTCATAAAGTGTTCTTCTCGGACCAATAAGAATGCGATCCTACTGTAGATTTCCTACACTCCCAACAGCCTCTTTATGTAAAAATACAACATTTGTTTCGTCCAGTAACGCATGGTTGAGTTCAGTTTTCGAGGCTTTATAAAACTTGACATATTACTACGACAGGTACGAACGAATATCATATGGCAAGAAAGATGTGGGCTTGGTGGTAAGTAATGCACCCAGTCCGCTGCTGGTGGTAGTTACAGACTATAACATTCTGTGAATCATACGAGACTTCATTCCATTGTAAGTTGCAGAAGTGGATCAAGTTATTCTAGGTGGTGTTGTAGCAGACTGGTAACACGATGGCTTCCGAACCGAGGTAGCTCGGCTTTGAATCTCGGTGAAGCCTGGTATTTCGAATATTGGGATTTTCAGGATGCCCTGAGTTCGGGTAACTGAACATTAGTTGGGTAAAGTAAAATAAAGGCGATGGTCGTTGTGCTGGCCACATGAACCCTTGGTAATCGTCGGCCATAGAAACAGATGACCTTTACATCGTTGTCTTCCCTTGAGATCCCAAGGATTTTTTTTTTTGGGGGGGGGGAAGGGTGAGGAAGTGAGGTGAGGATAGCAGATAATATTTATATTACATTAACATACACACACACACACACACTCACAAATAAATCTACATTTTAAAACTTTTGTGAAACTCCCAATGTCTTCACATTCTGTTCTCAAAACACTACGCCCCCTTTCAGCCACTCGGGTCGTCGACAACGGAGTAAAAAATAAATACGAAGATAATTAACAGTCAAATGGCACTGTATTACAGCTCCGAGACTCTTTTTGCGTGGATACTCTAGGTAGCACAATCGTAACCTGTCGGAATAAACCACCCTCTTTCGCCCCCTCATCAACGTGAATCTCTTAGTTTGTCAGAGAGAAGAAGCGACGCAGATTACCTGTTGTCGATATGTCAAACTCTCTGTCAACCGTGTCCACATTTGAAACTAGCCATGCAAGAAAGGCTTGACTCGTAGGCTGCAAGTGGTATCTAAGAGTAGAACCGACGCAAATTTCAGCTTCAAAGAACAGAGTTAATAGAGGAACAATGGGCTCGCAATGCTCCATAAGCACTCCCAGAAACTTCCCAAAATAGTTGAATCAATGAATGCATTTCTATAACCTCCCTTAGCTGACGGGGTTTTTAATACAAGTATGATGCAACATTGCTAATGCAATTTGTTTATTATTGTTTCGTTCAACTTTATTGATCTAAATGTAAGTGTAACTTTTCGTCAATATAGTGTGTGTGTATATATAGACAGGAGGCGCGGTGACTGAGCGGTAAAGCGCTTGGCTTCCGAACCGGTCTAAATATATAACCGGAAATTGGTCCCGGATTTGAAGACTGGGATTTTTTATTTCGGGGTCTTTGGACGAATGAGTCCAGCCAGCCCTAATAGGTACATAACATTAGTCGGGGAAAGTAAAGACGGTTGGCTACATGACACCCTCGTTAACAGTGAGCCACAGAAACAGATGATCTTTAAATCATCTGTACTATAGATCACTAGGTCTATAAGGAGAACATTTTACTTTTTCTTTATATATATATATATATATAAATAGACAGAAATATAGCCCATTCATACATATTCACTTAGACAAGAATAGTGGGAAAAAATTATTTGTTGTAAAAAATTATTTTTAGAAGATCTGTTTCATTCTAAGTAATATAAAGTTTTAAAAAGCAAAATGAAAATTAAATATTTTCAAAAATGGGAAGAACTCCACATTTACAACTATACCTCTTTATAATGTAGACGTTATTTCCCTTTTTGATATAAAAAAATAATTGATTACCAAAATTTACTTGATTAATTGGTTTATTTATATTCGATTTATGTTTTCTTACATACAATAAATAATGTATCAACTTGATCCGAACATGAGGGTGGGAGAAATAACGTGTACAATTCTATAAGAGGTAAAAACCCGCACACATTTAGCCATACCTGCTAAGGCAGAAGGATGAACTTCTCTTGTTGGTATCAAACGAAATAATTAATTACCAGTAATTGATTGTCTAATGGGATAATTTCTTTTATTAATTCACGTTTCATGTAAGAACAATAACTAATTGTGTAAAGTTTCAACTTGATCTGAGAATGTGTGTGTGAGAAATAACGTGTTCAAACTTTAGCGAAGACAGAGTTGATATCAAGGTGTTATTCCGAGGACACCTTTTCATTTCTCGTTTTTTCTTTATCTTATTTCGTATCTTAATTCTTATATTTTTATTATAACATTTCGTATTCTTATATTTGAATGGTTGCCTGGTCATGCGGTTTGCGCACTGGACTGTCGTTTGGATTTATCGGTGGTCCCGAGTTCAAACCCTACCCGCTCCCATTCCCCGTCGTCCTGCGGGAGGTTTGGACTAGTAAGTAAACTATCTGCAACTCTGTAGGAACATCCGAAATATGTAAAACATTTTACAAGCAAAACATTTAAACATTTTTTTTTCTTAATTCTATATCGATATTCTTACCTTATTTCTTAATTCTATATCGATATTCTTACCTTATTTCTTAATTCTATATCGATATTCTTACCTTATTTCTTAATTCTATATCGATATTCTTACCTTATTTCTTAATTCTATATCGATATTCTTACCTTATTTCTTAATTCTATATCGATATTCTTACCTTATTTCTTAATTCTATATCGATATTCTTACCTTATTTCTTAATTCTATATCGATATTCTTACCTTATTTCTTAATTCTATATCGATATTCTTACCTTATTTCTTAATTCTATATCGATATTCTTACCTTATTTCTTAATTCTATATCGATATTCTTACCTTATTTCTTAATTCTATATCGATATTCTTACCTTATTTCTTAATTCTATATCGATATTCTTACCTTATTTCTTAATTCTATATCGATATTCTTACCTTATTTCTTAATTCTATATCGATATTCTTACCTTATTTCTTAATTCTATATCGATATTCTTACCTTATTTCTTAATTCTATATCGATATTCTTACCTTATTTCTTAATTCTATATCGATATTCTTACCTTATTTCTTAATTCTATATCGATATTCTTACCTTATTTCTTAATTCTATATCGATATTCTTACCTTATTTCTTAATTCTATATCGATATTCTTACCTTATTTCTTAATTCTATATCGATATTCTTACCTTATTTCTTAATTCTATATCGATATTCTTACCTTATTTCTTAATTCTATATCGATATTCTTACCTTATTTCTTAATTCTATATCGATATTCTTACCTTATTTCTTAATTCTATATCGATATTCTTACCTTATTTCTTAATTCTATATCGATATTCTTACCTTATTTCTTAATTCTATATCGATATTCTTACCTTATTTCTTAATTCTATATCGATATTCTTACCTTATTTCTTAATTATTAAAATCTTATTGAATTCTTCGTTTTTTTTTTATCGAACCTCTGAACCTCTGAACCTCTGAACCTCTGTGTGTTCGCTACAATTTTATATTTTATTTTATTATAGAGTAATGAAAAATAAGAAACAAAAACAAAAGTAAAAAAAAAAATAAAACATTATGCGATTGAAAGTTGGCATACGACAGAATATCGCTGGATTGGAATGTTGCCATCAGACTCAGATGTTGACCATTTAGTTTCGTCATTATCGACTGTCTGGATTTTAGAGCTAAGAAAGTAATAAAAAAAAAATGAATGTAAGTGTAACTTGTCACAAGTAACAACAAAACACAAATGACAGTGTCAAGTTGATACGTTTTCTCAAGGGATAGAACATGTACAACTTAAATTATTGTATAACTATAAATACAAAATAATTTATATTTTTTGACCATGCGCACTGGTCCTGATCTAATCAATTATATGGATAAGTGAGGGAGGAGGTATCTGGGAGAAGGTTCCATTTTGGAGCGCTGTAAACACAATTGATCTTAAGTTAAATATTGCAATCTGCGTTTTTCTACAAGATTCGAACTAGATTTTATTGCGTGATATAAGTTCCTCAACCACATGCTCCACATTCAGTCTATTTTTCCTAATGTTGAACCGCCCTACGTGTCAATGTGCAGACGTTCCTTTAAATAATGAAGATTTGGGTCACCAAATAAAGTGTTTTTTTTTCCTCTGCTTGTTTTTCTGAACAGTAAATAAAACCGTTTAGGTATTTGATTCACCTTATATTTGGTCTGCCCCACACAACAGTCAAATGTTAAAAATTCTTGGCGGTCATTTTCTGTCCAAATACCAAAGAAAGGAAAGAGGAACGAAAGGCTCAAAAGAATGAAAGTCAATGCAAACAAAGATCGACCTTTTTTTTCCCGAAATATTTACAACTACTCAAAAAGTAGAGAAACAAAAAAGTGAACACGCCGCCAGCAAGAAAACTGAACGCAGTGCAATACTTGAAGTGTCAAGAAAGGTCATCAAGTGCAGAGTTCTAGAGCAGCCAGTCTCAAACGTCTTCACATACACCCCGTACCTTGACAAACTGACAACCATTCGAGGGGTTTCTTTTTTATCACGTATAAAAAACCTTTTTTCTGTCCAACAAATGAGAGAGAGAGAGTGACACGCCCAGCTTTTAACTTCTGCACGAGATTTCTTCTTTATGACCGAAAGAAGCCTTTAGTAGACCTTGGTGACATACCTAGAACTAGGGAAAGGGTTTAGAGAACCACAATTTGAGAAGCATTGTTCTAGAGTTTCTGGAATGTTAACTCGAAGTCATTCGTATTGGGGTAGATTGTCACATTGTCACACTGTCACACGAGTTACACACAAGGTAGTGAGAAACGTGGTTATAGTTTTGAACTTATCCGAGTCACAGCCATACACAGCCATACATAGTTTTAGGAAATTTAAGCTAGTAATGTAATTAGGCCTCGTGTGGAGTTTTTGATCTCCCCAGGTGGCGGCTAGGGGGAATGCCCCTCCAGATGTGGTGGGTACCGGGGAAATAAAATACCTCATCCACAATTGTTCCTACTATTTAACTGCTCTACATGTCAAAGTTCACACGTTCTCTTAAGTAATGAAGATTTGAAAACTTGTGCAAATAAGGTTTTTTAAAAGATGAGAACAATTTACGCCCTTTCGGAATGCGAAAGATGCAAATGTGAATAGTGTGGCTCCTTTGATAACTCGGGTCAAACGTTGAGAAATTTTCTAAAATATAACACCTTGTAAATGTTTTTAAACGAATAATGTATTTGCTATATACCAGGCAAAATAAGTCACAAGAACGATAACCGTGGCCATTAGGTCATATAAACGAAGTGTTAGATCTACATAATTTGCTATCAAATACATAAGACAGTCACAAGTAAGTGGATATTAGACTCTTAGTCATTGGTTCAAGCTATTCTAGCTATGGTCTTTTTAGGAAATTGAGGCGCTCCTTCTGTTCTTACACCAAGTCACCGTCTCAACTGACCCCCCCCCCCCCCCCGAGTATACGCTGAATTTTTAACTGTATACATTCTTCCACCACTCTACACAAGAATAGTTCACAATAAATGTTTTTGTTTCAAGTTAACGAATATTTCTGCAAAGCAAATCATTCTTCATATTCAGAATTAGCTAAAGCTCAGTTTTCAAGTCATGCACTACATTTGTTGCTGTTGTGTAGGCTTTAAAATTTCAAACGTGAACACTAATTCAATGTAATATTTTCGAGACTAAATAAATAAAATAAAGAGATTATATTGACTACTCCGCGTTGGAAATTATATTATATAACTATATGCTTTCATGAGTAACTGTTTTCTAGTATTGTTTTTATTGTTTTCTAGTATTGTTCTTATTTTGGGTTCTTCCATCCACTTTTGGTACCTCATTTTGCCAAGCAGCCTAAAGGACGTGCTTAATGTGCAAATAGATCTATCCAGCACTGGCCCAGATCTTTGTGATAATCACATGTCCGTGTTGCACTTTACTCTCCGACCCTTTACACTATGACACATGTAATCACCTTGATGGTGCAGTACATTGTGTCCTTCTGTAATGTCACTGAATGGCACAAGGCAGCCGTGCGCATGCGCAAATTCGTTTCACTCCAGTTCATGTTTTTTTTTTGTTTGTTTTTATTTTGTTTAGAATTTTGAAACTCCACGTTAAAAACAACATCAATTATTCTATTAAAGTTTAATATGCTTATAATAGGTTGTTTCTTTTCTGATTGTAAGTTTTTATATTTATAATGGTCCATATTACGACCTCACCTTGGTAGGCAGCTTTAAATTATTGCTTGGTGTTTGCATGTGTGTTGAGTTGTGCCCATACGTGTGCTGAATGTACGCAGTAGGCTTAATGAACAATTTAGTTCGTGGAAGATTTGACACAGACACAGATTGATATAATTATGATTTATTGACATCTTTGCTATGGTGTGAAAGTGTGGCAACAGAAGCCTGGAGCATGTGTGTGGGCAGATGTCGAGTGAGTGCCACAACATCCACGGTGTGCGTCAGACTTTGTAATTAGATAATTGTCTTCAACACGCAGTGATTTATCAGAGGGAGCACGGGAGCACAGCAACTGAAATCTGGCACCTACATCAGACATGACACATCATCTCACTTCTGTGTAAATCTCGGTAGAAGTGGGTCAGATTTGTTACAAAGCCGTCTGCAGCTCCTCACCGTGGGGCATCCACAAGTTGTGCTTATAAAATGAATTTAATCTGAGGGTCATATGTGTCACATCATTGTTTGTGACCTGAATTAGTGGGAATCATGGAGTATAACTTTTTTTTGTTATGTTTCACGTGAAAGTGAAACCTAATCGAGAATTCTAGGAGTTTACCACATGGTTAGAGCAGCAGTAGTCGTCATATTCCTGAAGCATATGGATGAGTAATACAGTGAGTTGTAATAAGTAGTTACCATGATTGTGAAATGAGAGGACGCATAAAGATTTAATGTAAGAAGTATAAACAGATGTGCTTAATATATTATTGGATTTTTATTGGAGAATTTCTTGTGTTCACTGATGGCTGGACTTGCCAGTATGTTAATATTTTATGTCAAAAAAAATGTCATGTGCTAACTCAGGCGTCCATTTCTGAGTCTCTATGTGTGTTGTGCTATCATAACTGCAGAACTCATTTAGTAACCATTCGCGACAACAAGTAATACAACAGTACTCAAGTGAATGAAAATATTTTAATTACTGAGCATCTGACACTCTTTCATGCACAATCAAATGTCACCTAACAGCAGTGACAATAATGGCGCTCACTTTCAACTTGTCTAACATTTTGTCCACGACAAATCATTATCCATGTTTTTTATATTTTTTTTGTCCGTCTGTCTGTCTGTCTGGTCCAAATCTTGTACTCGCTATGCCTTTCTATTCCTAGTTTCAGATCAAGTTGAACCTTGTACAATTATTCATCGTCGACGACAACAAATAAATCAATTTTAAAAATTCACCAAATATTGTATTTTATCAATTTTGTTTTATATACATAATGAACTAAATCGACGATGTGCGACCCGTGACAATAGTCAGAATAATGTGCAGATGTAGGTCGGCGTTAAAATTTTGAAACTAGCAATAGACTAATGAAGCTTCTAATTTTATAAGTATCTGAATAGCTCAGTGGCTAGACACTTTGGTTTCCCATCATGGAGGCTCGAGTTCCTTAGCGAGAACACCTTTTAAAATGAAAACAAACAAACAACAACAACAACAACATTGCTTTTGAAAATTTCATCACGGACACCATGTTTAAGATGATTCAAAATAATTTGATGGAGTTTCACTTAAAGTGAGAAGGTTTATTAATCCAACATTCTAAAATATATTATATTTGCTTATATTTAATTTGTTTATATTTAGGCTAATTTGTTTATATTGAATATGTTTATATTTAACTTGTTTATATTTAATGTGTTTACATTAAATTTGTTTCTATTTAACTTTTTTATATTTTTATATTTAACTTATTCATATTTAACTTGTTTATATTTAACTTGTTCATATTAAATTTGTTTATATTTAACTTGTTTGCCATTGGTTTTATTCCATCTGAAATAAATATGACGTCATTGGAGTAGCCAAGTAAAGGGAAGCTACTTCCTTGATGCTCTATTTTTGCTGGGGTCTTTGTGGCAATAAATGTTCAAGTTCTCAAAAAAAAAAAAAAACAATTTCTCCTGCACGTTGCGAACACTTGAAGCGAAGCCATTGAATGTGTTGGGGTTTATCAAAATTAGACGAACTAGCACCTTTCGATATCTATCAAATCTTGTTTCTCGGGACGCTGTTTCATACTCCATAGCTCTTCCAGGGCATAGATGAAATATTCTTGACCCCCAAATTCTGCCTAGAAGTACACCCCCGTTTTTGGACAGCCCACTCCCTGTCGCCCGTGAAGACTTCCGTTAAAAGCTGAAAAGAAAATTTTAACACAATCTCTGGAGGATTTACAACACGGCCAATGATATGGCGTATATCGATAGTGTTTCCAGCACCTGCTCAAGCCATCAATTATTTTATAACATTAACTCTGTTGCGCGTTTTGCTGCATCCGCTGAAATGGGTGATACCGTACAGATGAGCTTTGAGCTCTTCTAACAAAGCTTTCCGGCTATCATTTCAACATTCTGTTGTTAGTCGAAGTGACTACAACTTATAATACTTTTCTATGATATCAGTTCGACGGCACTAATAATGTTAAGTGTAGCGATAATGATATAATGGTGTGGACTTGTGATGCTGGGGAAAAATTTTATTTTCAACATGTTTATAGTGCTCTTGAAAAATTTAGCGATTT
Source organism: Biomphalaria pfeifferi (assembly GCA_030265305.1). Classification (NCBI taxonomy): domain Eukaryota; kingdom Metazoa; phylum Mollusca; class Gastropoda; family Planorbidae; genus Biomphalaria; species Biomphalaria pfeifferi. The sequence continues at coordinate 1,832,885 of JASAOG010000109.1, read as the reverse complement.
GTCTACTGATGTAAAAAATGATTTCTCATTACGCAAATACAATGTACAGAGAGAATAGCGTCATTAACATCAAGAACAATTCATACACATGAACACAGTGACACAACCACACACACACACACAAGCACGCTGACTTAAGGTATTTGCCTTCAATTTGAAATAGTAAATATTAAAGCGTTAATCAGTTTCAAGTTTCTCTTACTTTTTGTTAGGTTCTCTTTTAGATCAGTGAGAGAAAGAAAGCGACAGAGAGAGAGAGAGAGAGAGAAGACACGTAGATAAATGTTTACTGAAGCAGATCTCAGAGTAAACTCACCAGCAGCACATATGTATAAGGAGAAAGCTTCTGTCAATCGCGAAACGTATTCAAAAGACATCCTCAAGTATTTCTTCCAATTTGAATCTACCCACTTTCTTTTCAAAGACTATTTTTGTGTGAAGAGGGACTCGGAGAATGCAACAATAACGGGATCTCTTCTCTTCTAATATTGACTCAGCGACCGGTGGGGAGTTTTGCCCAGAGAGGTGAAAGAACAACGTGGAGCGCTAGGGAGGAAGGCAAGAGGAGAGGGGAGTGTGTGGAGGAAATGGGAGGAGGACCGTTTACGTAAATTACACGTTTATTCTGCTTTATGGAGGCGACAGAGTACATTTACCTGAAGATCTCCATTTACTTTACTTTCCTATTACAACTCTTCTTGTGTTTCTTTACGGGAAGTTTTGCACAAAATGGATGGGGGGGGGGGAGGGGGGGGAAGAAACGGGCTGCATGGGCATAGATCAGAGTGAAGCGCACAACTTGGTCTGAGGTTTGGGTTTATGGAAGATTCAACGTACATCTATGTACCCCTTGGCATATTTGACTGTCAGGAGACCGCAAGGTACTTAACATTGCCGATCTGTGGGGACGTTTTTCTGCCTCAAACATCCCCTCTCCTTAAGAAACTAAACACTGAGCTCAGAAGAGAAAAAGACTTTGAGAAATTTTGAATATTAAGAGAGTAAGACGGCTTGGGGCAAAATATTTCTTTCTTTTAGTAATCCCCCTCCCCGTAGTAATTTCGGAACCATTAATTTGACATACTTATTATTAAAGGATGTCTTAACAATCATTGAATTTGTAGACCTATTATGAATGGTAAAAGTGAATTTCCCCTTTCAGAACTTGCAATCTATGGAGCAGATGATGTAAAGGTCATCTGTTACTTAACCAACGGTTAACGAGCAGGGTGTCATATGGCCAGCACAATGACCAACCTCTTTTGCTTTATCTGTGTTTGCACTATTACTTCCTTAGTACTCATAATAGTACAAGTATAATGAATATTGAAACCTTTAATATTTTTAAAAAAAGTAAACAAAAGAAAAGATTTTCTTGTTTAATTATCTCTCATCCATTTTACGTAGAGACTCGAAGCTACCAGAAGCTGCTGTCTAAAATAGTTTCTTGTTCACATTTTTCTGGCAAACTTTACGCGTACGCAAGGTGACAATCATAAACTAGGTTGATTTATAGTCAAAACATTAATATTTAAGTTTTGAAGTAAGACAAGATTCCAATAAAATATAGACATAAAGGGAAATATGGAGCGGTCTCTGTCTCTCTCTCTTGATATCCTAACAACAGCCAATTTCATATTAACCGGGGCCGCTAACAAGGTTACAAAGACAGTTTGTGTGGAAACACAAACTCAAAATCGGCCCCCGAAGTGGTCCACCCAAGCAGGTAAAAAGGCAGGTTTCAATATTTTCAGAAAGAACATTAGAATGAAATTCTATCAAAGACAAATGACAGAAAAGAATGGAGAGAGAAGGTTGACAGATCTTGTGTGGTACCCCAACGGTCCAGCAGACCAAAGGATAGGGGAAAGTGAATGTGCAGTTAGATGTGAACCTGGCCTAACTGATGTCTTATACTGAATATCTAACTGATCTAATTGTTTTGTAAAGGGTCAATCTATTATTCAAATCCTCATGAAAAAAACATTTCCGTAAAAAAAAAAAAAAAAAAAAAGTTATGTGTATTATTGTTTTGTATGCATATTGCTGATCACGCGATAATATGAAAAACTACTTATTAATTGTTGTTTTAAATTATGTCCAACTTATATGCATACTAAATAGATTTTTTCTCTTAAAAAAAAGAAAACTTTTCATGCTCATATCGAGGATGGACAAACAAATACAGACTTGAATAATAATAGTAAAAATAGCACTGCCTAGAAATAATCTTGTTTGAAGAAGAACACATAACTACAATTAAGTTACATGCCAACATTTAGTACGACAAAGTAACGCTGACAAAATGGTGTCTATACTTAAGCTCCTCATGGGTGGGATGGGGACAGCGGGTAGATTGGTCAAGAGGCCATAAGGTGAAAATCTGAAAAATCACTAGCTCAGATTGGACAATATTGTTGTAACTTTAAGTTAGGCAACTCAACGAAGTTCAATAGGAAATAAATAAGTGCGTTTATTCACTAGGACAAACACAAAACATCCTTCAGCTTCCTCAGAGTCTTGCTACTAATTATACCAGTCCTTTCAGCAGCAACCTGAATACGGACCAACGACAGTCTTCCCCGATTCGCTCCAGGTCCCTTCTACAACCTTCAGGCAGCACAAAAGTTGGCTTCTTAGTTTCCTCTTTATAATCACTGTAAGCAGAAAGAAGGGTGAAAATGCAACGGCGCCTGGTGATTACATATGCCCAACCTGCGATCCAGCTGTGTTTCAAGGAATGGCCTCTTTAGTCACACAAGAAGTTGCGAAGGGAAAAGATCGTCTCTCGAGACGTAAAATGCCATAGACAATCACTGATGCACTGTTATTTTTTCTATCCTAGTGTCTTCCTGTTCTGGTTCAATAGTGCGCTAGTTGCGCACCACAAGCACTGGTGCAAGGCAGGGTTACAACACTATGTTTCAGAAGAGAAAAGAAATAAAATACATTCTAGAACCAACATTTTAGACACATGCAGATCTAGGTATTATAAAAGACTAAAGACTGAATCATTAATTTCAAAATTAATAAATTTAATGGTTGGTTGTTTAGCGTCTCGCTAATGACACACAAGTCCTGGGTTCAATGCTTATACTAAACAATACTTGTCAAGGGCAAATGAAATATAGATGTTAAATGTTTTCTTGGAGGTTCAGCGAGTGCTGATTTAAATTAATCCGACAGCGGATTCCAGAGGTGGTTGATTTTGAAACCAATACGATGCCAATGCCCACTCATTCTCATCGTATGACCTCAAAACCATCCATTCGAAGTTTGTTTTCTTGCGGTGGTTGATTTTGAAACCAATACGATGCCAATGCCCACTCAGTCACAGTCGTATGACCTTAAAACCATCGATGGGAAGTTTTTTTTCTATCGATTTGAAAGTCAAACCTACAAGAGTACAAAAGAGAGTTTGTGTTTTTTGTCAAGAACTTGATAGCAGCTCTTGATGGCTAGAGTGGTTCTCACTACTTCGACTAATATAATGTATAAAGCTAATATCAGAGATGACGATAAAGTAAAGAAAGACACTAGTTAATAATTATATCAAGTATTATCTGACTCTCCGGACACAAATTTGTTTTTGAAATTGATATAGTGATAATAATTTTAAAGAAATAAGTTGATGTTTATCAATCTATCAAGTTAGCCTACGTTTCATACGACAGTAGGGACTATACTATGTAAAAAAAAAAGTAATACTAATATAAAGTGTTCTCCTTAACCAATTTGACTAAAATATAGTAATTCCTGAGACATTAATACTTGGCTATCATGGACTTTCTCTTTCAACCTGTCGGTGTCTGTCTCTCTTCTGCACGGATCCTGGAGCCCAGCATCACAGTCTGAGCAATAGCCTACTAGTCAGTGGCGTAGCACCCATGGTGCAAAAGGGTTCAATGAACCAGGGCCCACGATTAATAGGAGCCCACAACTGTGGAGTAACAATCATGGCGCGAAGAAGTTCATTACGCTAGGGCCCAAGACTCATGGCCAGTTGGAGCCCACAGCTTAGGTAGAACATTTGTTTGTTAATTTGAAACGCTTTAAAGTCGTTTAACTCTGTTTAGAAGTTGTTAAAACATTTAAGAAACTATTACTTATACACAATCCTAACTGAATCAAACTTTATGACATAATTACTTATTTTAAAAAATGTACGATCTTTACATGGGAATGTCTTTACATTTAGATTACTCATTTTTTTTTTGTCTCACACTAAAATTGTCTAATTGGCTGGAGGGGAGCCTACCAAGATGTTCTTGAACCCGGGCCACGGGTACCTTGCTACGCCACTGAGTGTCATCAAACGTCCATGCCGACCAGCGAAATGATTAGGCCAAACACAGCCTCGAAGACATCAAAGCAGTGTTGAAGTCCATGCCGATCGTGCCTAGCAAAAAGTACGGCCCTAACGTTTTGCAAATTATAATGATAATACGTACAGTGTATAGTGCACATTTTAAAAATATTCTTGTTGAATTTCAAACAAAAGTAATTACGATAAAAAAACACACACACACACACACACAAACCGTGTTCAGGCATCTGTGTCTTGACTCTTGCTGCTGTCACTTATTTTTTTAAAATTGTCTCCATTGAAAAAAAATTTCTATGGTCGCGACCAGACCGGCCCATTTGGTGCCGGCCCACCGGACATTTGCCCGTTTGCCTATATAGCAAGTCCGCCCCTGACATTAACTATTCTGTTTGGAAAGTATTTGTGCTAATGTCGTTAAATAATGAAAGTGTCTGTTTTTCCTTATTGGAAATACGAAATACAGCAAGTGTTGATAAGCTAGGTGTTTTTTTTTAATGATAATATTTGTGCACTTTTAGCACAACAAAATCAGATGTCTTTATATCTCAAACTAATTTCTATACAGAGGAAGTAACACAATTTTATACTGAGACTTAAAACTTATTTAAAAACAAATGGGCAACTAACTAAATGAAAGAAAGAAACATTTTCTTTTCTGATTATTACGAAGGGCAGTAAACTCGCATTTAGATAGTGTTAGAACTACAGCTCATTTATTTTTGCTTGGTTGGCATTATTTAGGTCGTCGTGATCATCCTAATAGAATAGAAACAATAAGTAAATAATTTTAAGAACAGCAAACAAAGTCTGTAAGTAAACTTTTTTTCTTGGCACAATTTTTTATTTCTATTCTATAAATATAATCTTTATGCTTTTCACTATAGCTGAGCGAATAAATAATTTAAAAAAAAATGAAATTGAGGGACAGATCTGTAATAAGTTCCGAACTCTTCGGCGTTTAATGGAGGTGAAATAGAAAATATTTTTTGCAAAACTGATTCACTAAGGTTTGTTTCCTTGTGCCTCTCCAATGATCGGAGTAAAAAAAAAAAGAATTAATTCAACTGAAACGATTTTTTAAAACTTTCTTCCTGGCCCTCACAGTTTATTAATTGGATATTTTTTAAAAAGCACATTTTCTTTTCTATTACAGCTCTTATGAAGTGTGTTCATCAACCATGAATTTTAAAATCGCCTTTCAATGAAAACTGCAAGAAGCAAAGAAACCAGGGGAGGAAAGATTTGTTTGCTCTTCTTAGGTCTTTCCAGATGAATTATTGCCCTTTTCATTCACTGCGAGACCAATCGCGATTTCATTTTTTTTTCTTTTGTTCGGGTTATTTCAGCAATGATCGTTGCTAGAACCAAAGTCTTGACAGAAAATATGATGTCTTAAGGCTGAGAGGACGCGGCGTGGTTGGAAAAATGAGAAAAAGAGTTGGCGAGGAGGGGAAGAGTGGAGGAGCTGTTGAAGTGCGTTAAGGGTTTAGTAGTAACAACACTAAAAGAGGGAGGGGGAGGGGTTGGAATAGAAATGAACCCGACTTCTTCGCAGCGTGAAATTTCGATTTATTCAGTGACTTTTCAAAAAGTCATCAACACAATATGTCTTGGTCGACGAGACGGCCTGGTAGACCAACTCAGACGCACCGTCGGAGAATAATCCAGTTTCCTGCAGGCAGCAACAGAGAGAGAGAGAGAATAGCCTGCTGTGGATTGGTTTGTCAATCACTGATCTTCTCCTCTGTGCACCCCTTCCCCCGCTGTCCCCGCCACCACGATCCTCTCATTCAACGCCCAGTTAGCCGCTGTTCCTGGGAGCCATGGAAGAATTCCGCGGAAGGTTACTGAGTGCGAAGTTAAAACTTTGAAGGGAAGTAAGCCAACAGTTGTTTCTTATCACTGGTGGATCTTTGTTCTTTCCCCGTATAAGAAGATCTTTTCTTTCAGCGTCCAGATCTGTGACAGCATTCTCGCTCTCCTTATCTTCTGTACTTCAAGGAAGTGTTCTATTGTTTTCAGGACAGGATTGAGATTTAGTTGTTTGTCTACTTGTATGACCCGAACTTTAACAAAGTCTTGAAACAAGAATGAAGAAGTCTCACGCCAATGTTTTACTCCAGCGCCGTACCCATATATCTTACTTCAATGTTGTAGCTGAATAACTAAACTCTAATTGATTAGCTGAATAACTTAACCCTAATGTCTTAGTTCAGTTACTTAACTCAGTGACTTAGCTCAATAACTTAACTTCAATGTCGTAATTCTATAACTTAACTCCAATGTCATAATTCTATAACTTAACTCAATAACCAATGTCTTAACTGAATAACTAAACTTCAATGACTTAAAAGTAAATTGAATGATTTTACTCCAATTTCTTATTGAAATGCTTTACTCATGTTTCACTTAAAAGACTTACTCCGGTGTCTAAGTTTAGTGTTTTACTTCAATGTCTTAGAATTAGATATATGACTTAACTCGAATGTCTTAGTTGAATGACTTAACTCGAATGTCTTAGTTGAATGACTTAACTCGAATGTCCTAGTTGAATGACTTAACTACAATGTCAGATAAATGACTTAACTTCAATGTCTTAGTTGAATTACTTAACTTCAATGTCTTAGATATATGACTTAAGTTTAATGTCTTAGTTGAATGACTTAACTTCTATGAATGACATAGGTCTCACCAGCCACATGGGGAGACATAAAACCAAAGTGCAAAGTCCTCAGTCCCCTGGATGACAAAGTGGTCATCATCGAACACGATGGACGAACTATATATATATATGTCTTAGTTGAATGACTTAACTCGAATGTCTTAGTTGAATGACTTAACTCGAATTTCTTAGATACATAACTTAACTCGTATGTCTTAGATAAATGACTTAACTCGAATGTCTTAGATAAATGACTTAACTCGAATGTATTTCTATACTTTATCCTAATGTCTTTCTTACTTCAGAGTTAGGTTTGTATTCAATTTCCTGAAATCCAAACTTAACTTCAAGAAACACAGCGCGAGCTGATCCTGTTCATTTTAATTTTTGGGCAGTTCACTTCTAGGATTTGTCTTCCAGATTTCTAGCAGGAGCACATCATGAATCATGAGACACAGTTGAAATACACAATTGGACTACATTGTAACACATTTTTTTTCTACATTAAGACACAGTTGGACTACATTGAGACACAGTTGGACTATATTGAGACACAGTTTGACTACATCAAGACACAGTTGGACTATATAGAGACTGAGTTGGACTACATTGAGACACAGTTGGTCTATATTGAGACACAATTTTACTACATTGAAACACAATTTTATTAAATTGACATTTTTAATAAGTTTAAGCTTATTTCGCTTATCTTTGAAAATGCTTTTTTCCCTCTTGTATTTGCAAACGTAAAGTAAAAGTTCGTTCTCAGCTCTGACGATCAGTGTATTTAATAAAACAAAACATAAATATTTGAAACATACTCTTGGGATCTGCATGGAAAAGGTACAAATATATAGAGTTAATTTGCACGAATAGATAGATCATCCGAAGAAATAATATACATAAAGAATTCCAATCCAACACATGACAAACACATGACATGACAGATATAAAAACACATCTCGCAGTTACAACTACAGGCTACCAGAGCTGCTTCGTTATGACGTATCAGTGTGACTCAACTAGATAGTGGGTTTGTACCGTCATACATTGTATCACCAAGAAGAAAACTCTCTGGTCATAAGTGAAGACAGTGGACAAGTGTTAGCCATAACGTAAGAAATCAACAACACCAACTATAACAACAGTATCATAACATATAACAACAATAGCATCAGCAGTTCCAAAAAAAAAAAACGCCTGGTTACCTATCTAGGGGGGCTCAGGTTTGATTCCTGACCTAAGATGAGGAGTTTGCTGAGCGCCCAAAGCACGATAACCTCCTCCCTCCCCCCCCCCCCAACTGGTCCATTAAAGAACTTGTATACTTGTTGCAGGTCAAAGAACATTTCTTCAATGAGTCTCCATTAAGATTTAGATTTCCTGTGTAGACCTACATCCAATCAGTAGCGGAGCAGAAGTTGTAACTAAGAATGAGAGACAAACATTTCATTCACCTTTTGACTCGTTACGTTTGTATCTGAATCCTTAGAAAAAAAATATTTCTGATTAGATTTAAAAACAAAAACAAACATTCAAAAATGTTTTTTTTTAAAAGATAATATCTCATTAAACTTCAAATATAATAAAATAATAATTAAACAAAAATAATTGAAAAAACTTATACTTTGATTCGGCCAACGAGCAAGGTATACTTTTGTTAATATTTATTGGTTGTTTTTTGTAAAATGTTTTACATGTTTCGGATGTTCCTTCAGAGTTGAAGATAGTTTACTTCCTAGTCCAAACCTCCTGCAGGACGACGGGGAATGGTAGCGGGCAGGGTTTGAATCCTCGACCGTCGAAAGATCCGAACGACAGTCCAGCGCGCAAACCGCACGACAAGGCAGCCATCCTGATGTTCATTATATGGACATTTATATCTGACACTAGACCTAAAGTTCTAATTTAGAAATCTTAAGATCTAGTCTAGATCAATGTCTAGATTTAGAATCTAGATGTCATCTCTATTAGAGATTTACGTAAATAAATATAAGCAACGCTTATAAACTAATAATAAAATGGAAGCAACGTTTATAAATTGACCTGTTATCTCACATATTGACGGGTCATACGGCGGACTACGCCATGTTGGCTCTATAGTGTTTCTATAAGTATAACCATAACATCATTAAATGATCATTTTCCTACAGTATCATAATTAGTTTCTTATGATTTGTTTCTATTTTTTTCCCTATAATCATGATTATGTTAAAGAGATGAACAGGATTTTTAAAACTCTGTTTGTCTGACTGTCTGTCTGTCTGAACACGATATTTCTCCCACACCCATTCGCGGATTAAGTTGAAACTTTGCACAATTATTTATTGGCAAACACAATAGATGATTAAATTTTGTTAGTGTTTTTTTTTTAAGTTAACAAATTAGTCAAAATTATAGGCCTTTGTATGTTTAACTACAAAGGAAACTAATTATTTAGTATTCTGAGATATAGCTAACTATTTAGGGTTTTATAACATTAAATAATTGAGCGCGTTATTTCTCCCACACCCATTATCGGATCAAACTGAAACTTTGACAATTATTTATTGTACCTAACAATCAATTAAAAAATTAACCAATTAGTCAGTTAATTATTAGTATTAGTATTATTAGTTTGGTATAGAAATAGCTTCTCCATCACTGAGAGATATAGTTTTAAATGCAGAGTCCTTCCCCTTAGATAAGCTTTTTAAAAAGTATTTTATGTATATTTTTTTCTTTTTCTTTAAATTTATATCGTGATTTAAACTCTCCAGCACGACTCTATTGGTCGACTACACTGATTAACATAATTGCTGTAAAATGCAAATTTTTTTTTTTTAATCAGCCCCAAGTAAGTTCTCAGACAAACTGAAAGATATGAGTTCTTGTGCGTTTGAACACAGCACTTCCTTTGAGAAGTAATCCCTCAGTACTCTTTGTCTCCCCCAGTGTTCATTGATCTAACATGAACTCAAAATTATGAGTTCATTAGAGTTAATAAAGATAAGAAGCAATTAATTAATTTTGTGACCGATTGCAAACTAAAAAAAAAAATAATAATAATTATAAAATTGTCTTTGATCTGACAGTTTACGTGGATTTTTGTCGACTTGACACACACAAAAAAAGAAGTAAATTTGGATAATTTAGCTGGTCCTACACAAGTATTAAGAACAAGACTATCAATAAGTGCAGTTAACAAGTGCACAGGTCTTTAAATCAAAAATGGTTCTAGACATATTCCTCCGCCCAGAAATCTCAAATGATTACCGTAAACTTACTTATTAATGCACAGTTGAGCAGCCTCTTACAGTATTGTAAAGTCGATGTACTTTTACGAAAGTGTCAGATGCCGATACAGAAGGAAGACCCCTCTTACTTAAATTGTTTGAGCCGGGTCGCCACTGTCATGTGCGAGTTGTGATTAATGTATTTCTACAGTACCTTGATCATAATACCAGATGCTTGGGTATACTGTATGGTTTAATTACATATGCGAGTACGAACAAGAAACATACACAGTCACGAAAAGATCAATGCACAGTTAATTCACTCTTGATGAAATAGAATAACGAACTTTTAACTTTTAATACAGAATGGGCCACAGTCGAGTCCAGTAACTAAATATAATGTTATCCCTTTGAGAGCCTAGCGGTAACTGTCCTAAAAGTGTGCATCAATAATCTTTAACCCAATACCTATGTCGTCACTAAAATGTCGCGTTCAAAGTCTGCCTACTACATTGCGTATCTAAGCTAAACTAAGTGTATAACATTAAATAGTTTTATTACATTTGAAGTGACGTCATGCTATTTTTATAGGTTTTAGCCATTTTAAATAAAATATAGCTATAAAAGATTTTCATATTGTTACTAGTTCTAGTACATTGTTATTCCACCGCCTTTTACTTCTCAACAAGTGAGGCGCAGTGGCTGAGTGCTATGAGCTTGGATTACGAACATAGGGGTTATTGAGTTCGAATCTCACTGAAGACAGAAATTTTGAATGACATTATTTGGGGAACACAAAGGCGGTTGGTCGTTGTGCTTGCCACATGACACCCTTGTTAACCGTCAATCATAAAAAACAGATGACCTTTACATCATTGTAAAGTTTGAAGGGGAACCACATGTCTGCAAAACGCAAATGTGAAGATCATAGATCACATTTTAAAAATTGTCATGTATTGGTGGTCTCGATTGTCCGGGGTTCGAACCCTCCTCTTGCGGAAGGTTAGGTCCAGCGTGCAATTATCTTCAATATCTGAAGAAGCACCCAAAACAAGTTAAAACAAACAAACATTTCAATCAAGAAAGATTTGAAATTTTAAAAACTAAAAATATTAACATTTTTCTATCGGTATCTCACGGCTGACTACATGTGTTTTGGAGACAAAGGCGGATAACTATTTTTAAAAAACGTAAAGTTGTACGTATACATATATATTTTATACCCCAAACATTCCCGCCCCTGGATTTGCCTGTGGTTCGATGGCAGAATCAACACCAAAACTCTGGCTCAGAGAAAACGTTTCATCATGTTACAAACCAGATGTAGGTCATTGCAGCAGTTAGCGGAAGTAAATCAGCGCTAAATCTACTGGCTGTCGGAAGTAAACATTACATCAGATCGAGGCTCAAAGCTTGGATGGCGGGAAAAATAATATCAGAACGAGGCTGTAGTTTCTGGAACGTAAACACTGGACCAGACTGAGATAATAGCGGCGGAAGTAAAACGTTATTGCAGGCCCATACCGTAGGTGTGCTATGTAAACATTGTACCTGGGAGAGGCTTGCCTTCAGCGGAAGTATACATCGCTCTCACACTGATAAGAAATAGTGGAAGCGATCAGGAAATGTGTCACGGCGAATTAACTTTTTGTTCTGATGCAAGGACTATTTTTCTTAGCCTAAACGCCAGCATTGTGCGTCCCATTATCTCACAATTGGGAACTATTTTCTTAACTTTTTTTTCTTGTAGAGATGGATTAGATGACACACATACACTTTTTTTTTTTTGTTTAAATGAGAGAAAGTAGTCCCCCACTAACAACCTGTACGCTTCTGGATTTCCTTCAGAGGTAAAGGTGAAGGTCATACTCTCAAGTCTATACTCCTGCAGTAGGACATGGGGTGACGACGTTCGAACTCGGAACCATTGTTGTTACAGTATGAGTCCCACACTTCGTAGCCATCAAGTTCGACAGGCGAGTATATTTTTAGCCTTTTCTGTTTCATGGAAGTTTTTTTGGCTGCAGATCTGCCAGGCTTTTGCAATGTTGACATACTGACATAGATAGATTTGAACCCGAAAAAGCCCCGTCTCGAACTAAGATTGGTTTCTCACCCATTTATACCAATGCTGTCTAACTAATCTAAGTCGTCCACGGCCTCGCAATTAGATCAGGTAGCTAGTTGCTAGACTGGAGGGTTGGTATGAAAAGTAATTTTTTCTTCACAATGGAAAAATGTTTGGCAACAAATGCTATGAATGTGGGACAGAGGCGTAGTGAGCCAGGGGCAAGGTACATTATTGGCGCCCCTACTATTTTCCACAAACATCACTTAAAAATATAGGTTGCGTGTGGTGCCCCCCTGAGAGTGGCGCCCGGGGCATCGTGCCCCTCCTCCTCCCTTCAATACGCCTCTGGTGTGGGTATGTATTTATGAATGGGAAGCTTTTAAAGTAAAATCTATACGAATAGATTCTAATTTATGTATGTATGTATGTATGTGTGTTTGTATGTATGTAGGTATGTATGTATGTATGTATGTATGTATCTATCTATCTATCTATCTATCTATCTATCTATCTATCTATCTATTGTTGGTCTCCTTCAGTCATTGAGCGTCGATGATTCATTTCATCTTTATCACGTGACTGTTGAGCTCTATTCTGGAGAGACACATTTCCATCCACAAACATCACAGGCAAAAGTGGCAGAGAAACCATCCATTTTTTGTTTCGATCGCTTTTTGTCCAAAGCTGAGTCCAAACATAGCTTTCTTTGTCACCGTCTCTCTCCACATAGTGCTGTCCAGGGTTATGCCCAATGGTCAACATTGAAATCCACTGCTATTTAGTCCCGTTTGATTACATCTAGATATCGGAGGTGGGGGCGACCAGTATTTCCTGTGCCCATGGAGGGTGTCCATAGAGTCTGACGTTCAACCCTCACCAGGTGGACATAAATAAGCCAACGCAGGCGGCGTTGTCTGAGGATGGTGAAGATGCTGGGCAGATCCGTTCAAGTATCACACTACACAATCTTAATTAGCATCTGATGATCAGGATCCTTTGGTGGCAGTGCAAGTGAAATGAATATAATTTTATGCTCTCGCTTCTCTTAAGTAGTCCAAGACTCATTGCTGTACAGTTAAGTGCTCAATACACAAGCCTTATGGACCTCTATTTTGGTCTTTGTGGCGAGATTCCGGTTTTCTTAAGTCGTGATCAAGGTCTAGCAAAGATCGATGCAGCCTTCCCTGTGTAATTTTCAAATTTCCTGTGATCAGGTCATTTTTTTGTGGCTTACAGTACTTGTCAACTCCAATGACATAATCACGCAGTGACCCCTCCCCCTCGTTCACCGGCATCGGAAAGAGCCTCCATATATACAACATGTCCCCTAAAGCTCACGGAACGGACAAGAGTGCTCCCCTCTTGTCTCTTCATTGAATGAGCTGTGCAATTAGAAAGACAACTCTTGTCTCAAGGAATTTGTTTTGTTCAAACTTTGTATTCTACTTAAGGGAGAGTAGTCGTCATGGACGGATGGGAGGCACCGGCCTGCCGTTACTCGTCCCCTTCCCAAATGCCTTTTTTTTTTTGTTCGGTAAGTTTTTGTTTTTTTATTTTCGTACTGAAGGACCTCAGTGTGATCTCTGGGCTCCGCACCGTTGGCAGTAACCTTCATTTCGAGGTCACGCTTACCACCCGGGCCAGCTGTCAGAGCAGTGCGAGTTAACTGGTTAAGATTGACTGCAGGCGTGGAAAAAAAGGGGTTGGGGAGAGAAAAGGGAAAGAGAGGGCAGAGTAACAAGGGGCTCGTTTTTTTTTGTTTCGTGAAAACCATTTTACAAGAAACGTACACTTTTTTTTTGTTTTCGTCCTCTCCCATTCCCCACTCACATTGTTGGTTCTTAGGGTGTAGTCTAGAAAGTGAGATCCCACGTAAGTGAGGGGGGAAGTTGTTTGAAGCTAACCATTGAAAAAAAAAAAAAAAGCAAGTCCCTTTTATGACTACTTCATTACTACAGGGTAGCCCGGAATAAATGGCTTTTAAAAGCTTGTTATTTGTTTAGCCTCAGATGACGTAGACAGGATTTCAGGTGACGTCACGGTACTGCTTTTAAAACCAAAGCTTACCAACTTGCCGCTAGGAGATTAAAAAATAAAGAGTGTTGCCAACTGTGTTAATTTGTTTTCCTCTTTTAAGCTAAGAATCACGTGTGTAGGTATGGTTGCGTGCCTGTGTGTGTGTGCTTGTTTGTGTTCAGTAGGTTTGTGTGTGTGTGTATGTGATTGTGCTACATAGGTTTGTGTGTGCATGAGTGTTTGATTGTAAAGCGAAGACAAGGAACACAAGATTAACAAACCCAACAACAAAGGTGATAGATATGGAGACTGGGCGGCGATGACAGCTTCCCTGAGAGGAAATAACCCAGAGCTATTATCGCATATGTTCTGTTGAACTCTCTCTATCCTCACTCACTCACTCTTTTCCTTGTGGTCTCTGCCATCATTTGCTCCCTCACTCTTTCTATTCTTAGCTCACTCTTTCTCGCCTCTCTCAGTATTTCCATATTTTGCGTATACAACTATTCTGCTTTCATCACTAATCTCTTCCCTCTCTCTCTCTCTTTCCCTCTCTCTCTCTCTCTCTCTCTCTCACACACACGAATACACATAGACTTTCCTCTGAACGCAACCATCGCATCATGAATCGCAATCACGTGACACCTTGTATGATATTGTTTTGATTAAGACAAGCAACTCCCCTGTCAGACCTGGGTAAATAGCTTGCTAAAATAATCAAACAGTTTTTGACTAGAGACTGTGGTTGTAACGGCTCCCGCTTGTCCCTTTAACATATTAGCACAGAAAGAAGGATGAAGTAAAAGATGATTCATTGTGTTCCTCCAAAGTTTCTGAAATATCTTTCAAATGTATTAGCAAAATATAAAAAAATGAACATAATATATCTTGTTCGTCTTTGGTCAAGAAATTGATAACTGATGTTATGGAGCTGGTTATTCTAAGGATTAATGTAAAGAGTTAATCTTTTTGAGCAGTCAATTACCATGGGTAAAACTTTTATTCCCAAAATAGTTAGAGTTAACATGTAAAGTCCTGTATGTGATGACATTATTGCAAGAAGACCAGTTGCAGTACTTCTGAACTGAAAATTGTTTATCTAGCTCTATTGTGGGCATGGGTCTTGAGCAATATACTGTCAAGCAGTTTGTGTGTGAAGTAATCTGGACTCACTTTCAGAAAGCGAAGATTCAAAGTATTTGGAATGATCTTCACACCTTCCATTATGACGCCATGGCTTAAACTATTAAATCATCTTGACACTATAAATGTTAAGGGCCTGATAGAACTCATTAAAGTTTAGCGATGGAGACATAAGCCTCACAATGGCAGTGGAAAGAGAACATCAACCAATGGGTGTATCTGATTAATGGCGAGTCTCTTAACATGGCCGGATCAAGGCCAAAGGAAAGGTGCTTGTTATGGTTAACATGGCCGAAGCAATGGAATGGCGCTGGTTACCATGACATTTGCAACGCCTCTGACAACCGTCATTTTTCTTTTTTTTTTTAATGTATTGAACAGAAGACTCTAAGGGTCAACGAATGATTAAATTGGTTCTAAACACATCGGAATAACTTAACAAGATGGGAGGACATTGAAGTGTCAGTCACGTGACAGTACAAGTTGACAGGGATAGAGAGAGAACGGAGCTTAAAAAAACAAGAAGATAGAAGTGAGTATAATGGAATGACTTTAAGTTCAAAGAATTTTTAAAAATGCACTAGTCGTTCTTTACAGTTATAGTGAATTCTTCGCAAAATGAATTATGGACCAAGACTTTATTTTTATCAAAATCATGTGTTTTTTTTAATTTAAATATAATTCTTTATTTTAAAAAAAAAACAAAACTATTTGGACACAGTTCTTGAAACGACTCTGACGGTTTTTTGAGAAATTTCACAGTTTATGTATATCTTTGGTAAAATAAATACTAGCTAACTGGCCACACTGGGAAAACTCTGGTTTGACCGTTATAATTTTTCGAAGTATAATCATTATAAATTAAATTTGGTCAGAGGATTTATCGTGAACACACGCTGTAGGATATTCTCTCATATATTCACTAAAGATTTAAATAAAGAAATGACATTCAGGAATATTTTAAGCACCGCCTTTTGTAGAAATGTCTAGACTACTGGCTCTTAATGGATCTGTTTGACCAAACTAGAATCTGGACTTTTTATATTTTACTTCTTTTTGCTTCCCTTACTTAGTGATCAGGTTTAAAGTTAAACTCGTGCTAGTTTAGAATAGAGGGGTCTGGTGGCTGACTGACATTCGAACCTAGGGGTCTATAGTTTGAATCCCGTAGAATACATGAATTTTATTTGAATGATTAGAATACGCCAATGACTTACATTTGGGAAGTCAAGTCGTTTGGTCGTTGTGCTGTCCACATCTTCATTTATCCTTAGAAACAGGTGACTTGTACATACGCTGCCCCCATAGATCGCAAGGTCTATAAATTATAACGTATTATTAGCCTATAAATATAAGTTATAATTTTTACAAAATCAAAAACAAATTGTCACTTCGGATCATCAAAACAAAACTCATCACAAATTTTCATGCAAGAAAATGATCAAAAACATACTGAGGTTGTGACTGTTCTATTCCTGTTGCTATCAGTTACGAATTTGGCTCCCAACAATCAAGACCTGGTAAAAGCAAAGCCAAATTAGCCATCAAAACTAGTCAGTCTTGCCCTTGTGTGAATTTAAAAAAAAATTAAAAACTGCTTTAAGTTATCATATACTATTATTAGTACATTTAGAATGAAACAATTCAAGATGTCAATGCCAATTCAGAAATATCAATTAAAATAAGTCAAGTGTATCTTTGATTAATTTATATATTCGTTTGTACGTTAGATCACTTCCATCTCAGGTTCTTGTGTTCTTGTACTTATCAAACTAATATTAGATATTTCAAATGTGAATATTTATTTAAAATTAATATTATTTTCAATGTGTGTTATTGTTATTTTTTCTGAACTTGTAATATTTTGACCCAAGTTCAGCCTGACAAGCACACTATACACATACAGTTGTATATTAAATTAATAAACTAAGTGTATGATGTTAAATAACAATAAAAATTTATTCCAGTGATAAATTTACAAATGAACTGATGTATGATGAATGATAATAATAGTATCAATATCAATAGATATATGTGTAATAATATGTAATCTAAAATGATCCAGTTATTCTCTTTGCTACATATAAATGATCATTATTTGAACAATATCATTACCTCAATATATTCATTACAAGTTGTTCAAATAGACTTCCAACTCAACAACTGGTAATCCACATAGATCTAGCCTCTAGATTCGATACTGTTCACTGACGACAATTCAAAAAGTTTATAGTTCATACTATAACATCAGGTCTGACCAAGGCAACCCCTCAGTCTGGAATCTTGAACCTCGGACTCATGAAAAACCAACTTGAACACCAGACGACCAACTGAGATTAGTGAGATGAAGACCTCAGTCCTGTAGACTGTAGACCTAAAGTTGTACTCTCAATATAGAAAATTGAGACTGGATAAACAAGTCTTGACACCAAGACTTTACACTGAGTCTAACACATAGACTTGACACCAAGCTAAGATCACTACTTAGACTTGACGCTAAAACTTGAAATAGAGTCTTGAACTGAGACTACGACCAAAACTTAGACTTGTCGTTAAAACCCTATAGAAGATAACAGAAAGGATTCTTCTAATCATCTAGATCTAGTCTAATTATAGACTTACAAATACGAACGAATTCAAATAGAAAAACTATACAATGAAAAATAAAACTCACCCTAAACAGGGGTCAAGATAATCCAACAAGAAAATGTCCAAGGCAAATGTTAAAGCTATCCAGTAACAATAACCAAGGAGAAATTCAAGAGCTCTCAAGACACGTCTATCTGTACCAACGTACAAAACAATGGAGAGACTGTACTAGACGAGAAATGACGCAAACCACACACACATAACTCTACGTCACTAGAAGTTGTGACAAGCAACAAAAGTTCAGTCCCCTAGTCTACAAAGTAAAATATTAATAGTGTAATGACGACATCAATATAGTTATCAACGCCGCACTATCAATTAGAGAAATAATTCTACTATACAGTTACATAGATAACTGCGACATTCCACTACAACGGCTCTACATCTGCCGACACTATTGCATATGATTATTAAAGATATCTATAACTGACCAATTACCAAGATATGTATAGCTGACCAATTACCAAGATATGTATAACTGACCAATTACCAAGATATGTATAACTGACCAATTACCAAGATATGTATAACTGACCAATTACCAAGATATGTATAACTGACCAATTACCAAGATATGTATAGCTGACCAATTACCAAGATATGTATAACTGACCAATTACCTGACGTTAAAGTTCTAAAACGGGGTAAACGTTTTATGGCGCCTCTTAATTAGAGGTGAACAAAAAATGGCGCATGAAAAACAAAAAAGTTGGTCGCCTCTGGTGCAGCCGGTAGGGTAAAAGAGTAAAAAAAAAAATCTCCCATAAGTTTGATCACCCAATAAAAGAATACAACCACTTCGAGAGGCTTTTGGAGGCGGCCTTCTCCCCGTGTAGGAAACTACTTCGACTAAATGGTAGTTGCGTTGAGCTGATTGCCAACGACTCACCGACTAAAAACTTGAGCTTCAACACCGAAGTGCCATCACAGAGATTAAACTCATTTCTCTTGGGATTTTTGAAAAACAACTACTAAACAGTACCAGACTTCTGGGTAGGGACAGTGGCTGAAGACAATGGAAAGGTTCTACACCGAGCTGGTCGATGACAGACGTCATGTCCACACATTTAATGTTTCAAATGTCTATCATTTTCTAGGAGTATGGTGTCGGGGTGGTGAAGCGCTTGATTTCCGAAACCAGCGGTTACGAGATCCAGACCTAGAAGACGGTGCAAAATGTTCCTGAATATCTATTTATTTATTTAACTCTTTAAAGAATACGCCTGAGAGAATCTGGTAACGTATGTGTGTTTGAAGTTTCAGAGATTGGCTATTTGCAAATCCAGAATATCCTTCATTTTAAGAAGTTTATATTTTGAAACATTGTAACAGTCAAGCTGTGTGGCGTATTAAATAGTAATTCTTTTCCAAAACATAAACATTAATTGTCAAATTTCTATGAAAATCCTTAGAGCCGTTTTCAAGATACGTGTCTACGTTTTCGTTCAAAATTTGTTTAAATAAACTTTTCATTTACAATATACAGACATAACGTTTGAGAGAGTAGGCTATGTAAAGCGGTCACCATTTCTTTTATATCACAAAAATTATTGAAAATAATTTTGGTTAAATTGAGAGACCATGTTACCCTGCTAGCTACTTATGTAGATAATACTTTTTTGATCATTGATTTTAATACCAACAGTTATTTGCACAGAATACTTCTCTTTATGTGAATTCTTACAAAACTTATATCACTCACTAAATTCATAACTCTGCCTTTCTGTTTGATAAAAAGTTTGTACATGTTATATATCCCACCCCCGTTCTGGGATCAAATTTAAACTTTGCACAATTAGAAGAAGAAGAAGAAAGACCATTATTCATTTTCATAGACAAGACATAAATCAATTAAAAAGAAAACAATTAGTCAATATATTACTGGTTATTAATTATTTTGATTGATACCAACAAAGGAAATTAAGCCTTCACTCAGTATTCACAAATACGGCTAATTAAAATAGGGTTTTGTCCCCTTAGATAATTGAGCACCTTATTTCTCCTACACCCATCTCGGACCTCAATTTGAAACTTGAAATTATTTATTACTAGACATATTTTACCCGCGGTCCGCGGGTCTTTATTTGCGTATTACTCTCGATATAGTCACTGAGAGTGTTTTGTAAACAATAAAACGAAATAATAATGTAATAAGTAAAGCGAATGTGTAAATGTATAAATAGTATGAATGAAGCTATAAAATCAGAATAGCTAATTGGCTTAAATCCATTTTTTCAAATTAAAACGTTTGCTTGTAGGCCTAGATATATTTGATTAAAATTTGAAATGAATAGGCTTAATTTTGTATGTTCATGCGTTAAAGTATAAAGTAGATCTTGAGGTAGACATAGATCTAGATCTAGACTAATCTAGAGTTAAAAATCGGCTTTTATAGAGTTCATTATGTGCTGCGTGAAGGCTTTGCTCTGCGTCTGCGTGACCTTTTTTCATGAGTGAATATAGGCCTATCTCAAAATGGCTACGCAGCTTTAGCGAACAGCGAACGAATCTATTAAAAATGCTTTAGAAAAACAAATTTGAATGTTAATTTGATTAAAATATGAAATGAATAGACTATAATTAGTATGTTCATGTGTTAAAGCATAAAACTATCTTTGCGAAAAGAAGTTTTATCATCTTACAGTTGAATAAGAGTTTTAGACATAGGAATAGAGAGATTTGTTAATGTGTAACCATTCCGTAATGTCTAATGAAAGAATGTGCGTCGGGATATCTAAATTCGCAGATATAAATAATGACATAATGTAAAAATGCTTTTGAAACACAAATTTGAAGGTTAATTTTATTAAATAATGAAATCAATAAACTATATTTTGTATTTTCATGTGTCAAAAAAAACCTATAAGTTTTAGTTCTTAAAATTAGATCTAGATCTAAATCCTTTCGATCTTTTCTCGTGTCAACATTGTAAACATGGCCTAGATCCATAAAATACTATAGCTGTAATAGAGTTGGTATTTTTTTTTGAGGGTCATAAGTTTGTTTTAGGGCCACAATACATACACTACGGTTTAAGTTGGTACCCAAGGAACATTTCTGCCAACTTTTATCAAGATTGGTCAAGCTGTTTTTATTTCTAAACGGGGACATACATACATACATACATACGCCAAACATTCTACTTTATATATTAAATATATGACAATCTTTGGTAATTATTAATAATTTATATATTGTAAGTTTTAGAATAAGGGAAATAGCTTTACATTAAATGAGAGATATTGTTGTAAGTGCGGAGTTCTTTTTCTAAGATTAGCTTTGTTTTTTTTTAAAAAGGACTAATTTTGCTTCTTATTTTTAATTTGATTCACTAGTGTTAAACAAGTTAATATAAGAAAAAAAAAAAAAAACTCGCTTATATTTTAACGAAATCGTATCACTTATTTTGAATCAATTATGCAATTAATATTTTATTAATTCAAAATTAAACATCCAGATATCCCCTTCTACATAGCGTTTCATTTTTTCGCAGATTGTTACAAGGGTTCTTATGACCACAATCTTGATGATATTGAGGGGAAATCTAAGAAAATCCTGAAAGATGAATAGACAAAATATTAAATTATAGATGAATTATTTCCATTAAAATTTCATAAAACTCTTCTGTTTTTTTTTCACTATTATTAGTCAACTATTAAAAGCGCAATTAATCTATATGATTTCATTTTCAAATTCCTTTAATCTTTTTTTAGTTCATTTATCATTCTATATGTTATTAATTTGACTAATGTAACAGAGTCGATGTATTCACTTCGCTTTAAAGAAAATGAAAAACTGTTATTGTGTTTTGTTCAATGTACTGTAAAGTATTTATTCAACAAGGTGCCTAACAATAAAATTTTCTTCTTGTGCGTGAACTAAAAATATAATATATATATGTATACACGTATGCCTATAGGCCAGAGGTTCTCGCTATTTTTTTACTCGGGGACCCCTTTACGTAATATCAACTTGCATACGGACCCCTTTGTGAAGAAGCGTGGAGAGGAGCAAAGGGAGGAGAAGGGAATCATTAAAAAAAAAACATATCTAATTAACCTTCTCATTATTGTATGTAACAATTGACCAAAAGGCTAGCTATTAATAATTTTTCCGCCAAAGTTGAAACTCTCTTATAGTTTATGAATATTTTTACAAAGCTTATATCAACTCTGTCTGGTATGAGGTTTTTGCGCATTTTTTTCTCCGACACCCAATCTTGGATCAAGCTTAAATTTTGTACAATTAATTCTTTTACCTGTCAACACAAGAATCAATTTAAAAAAATAATTTTTTTTGGTATCTCAAACAAGGTAAAGACATTGTACTTAACTGAAAATGTGGTATAAGCTGAATTAGTCCCCCTTTTATAGGTCGCAGCTGTAAATTGAAATAAACAATATATAAAAATACAATCTTCACTTGGCACAAGTACCTCACTAGCAGGGTTGTTAGCTCGTCGGTCCGAGGGGTCGCGAACCATGAGTTCGAATTCAGGTCGTTCCACCATTATTTTTTTTTTCTTATGCTAAATGCTTTTAAAAAACCAATTACGCTAAAATCCACCCAGATATTCCTTTCTTTCCCCCCATTTTCCTAACTGGTCCAGTTGGTAGTATCATAGCATATTAAGAAAGCTAAAAGTATGAAATAGCGCTAAAAAAAACAATTAATACAAATATTATTGATATCTCATTTATAATGTACATCAGATAGAGCTTTAATGCCGTTTTCGGTATCTTTTTGCCAAGAGCATTTCTAAAAAAATAAAAAATTAACATGAAAAGCATTATAATGATTTATATAAACTTGCATATTTACAGGCATGTCATTTATAATATTATTATTATTATTAGAAAAAAAAAACAGAAGCTAATACATTGCTGCAATGATAGTGGCACTTATAAAGCAAGTAAATCTATAAACCATTAGAATATAAATAATATATTTTCAACGGTAAACCATCTCAGGTCATGGATAAATTTTCAGGATTATCTTGTCTGTGAGTATGGCGGCTGCTCCTATAAATGATTATGCATGTTTATGTCTTTGGGAATCCGTTTGTCTTCGACTATATCAGCTCGCATGTTTACACATTTACAATACTCACTAAATATACGAGACTTGCGTGCGCATTTTTGTATCCGCATCTACCCTCCGCCTAGCTCCGCCTACCACGATATCCCAGAACTGTCGAGTGGGAGGGCCGTAAGATACACTTCATCCCGAGTCGAGATGGCACTGGAGATGAAAAGAAAGGCGAACGGGCGCCCTGGCGACGTGATGCTTTGTACACTGAGAAGTCATTGGGTGTACAACATCTGACCCCAGTAGCACATTCTATCCATATGGTATCTACGTCTGCGACCTCCCTCCCCCACATCTTCCCCATCACCCCTCCACACAACATTTCGAAAGCACGTACCTAATCATCTCTTCCAACCCCCCCCCCTTTCCCAAAGCATCTCCTCACCAACTTCCATCTTGCAATATTTTTTCCCTTCTTTTTAATTATTTTGTTTCTTCAGTGCTGTAGTTTCTTTCCACTTTTTTTTTGGGGTAGTTCCCCCCCCCCCCTCTCTCTCTCTCGCCTTCTTTTAAATTCTGTTTGAAGCTGAGATTGGTTTACTTCCCCCTGACATGAGACGAGGTCAGCCAGTACAGACCTGAAGAATGAATGCTATCTACTACCCGGAGAGAGACCCCCACTGCGACGGAGATGGAGTCCAAAGGAACAACTCTGAACATGGGGCTGCAAAAAGCTCTTACACCATACGGCCTCATCAGCCGCCTTACTGAATTCATCCCTCCCCCCCCCCCCTCTCTTACGTGTATATACAAACTATACATACACTTTTCTAGAAGGAATTCAGAAACGTAACAGTAATCGAAATTTCGAAGAGGTTACTTCGTGATGGAGGGAGGTCTTAAGTAAGAGATGAAACATGAAAACAAATAGACCCTGGTAGAGAGGACATCAGAGAGTCCTTGAGTTTCTATTTACTGTAATCCCATGTAGGTTCGTTGTAAGCAAAGGAATACTCGGGACCTCTATCACTCAGGACCTTTAGCACTAAGGACCTCAAGCACTCGCCTTTAGCTCAAGCGTCTTCGAATACAAGCCATCGCTAATAGGGATGTAAAAAAAATGTGTTAGTTCCAGACGGAAAAGTTTGTTCTATCTATCTATCTATCTATCTATCTATCTATATATCTATCTATCTATCTATCTATCTATCTATCTATCTATCTATCTATCTATCTATCTATCTATCTGTCTGTCTATCTATCTACCTATCTATCTATCTACCTATCTATCTATCTACCTATCTATCTATCTATCTATCTATCTATCTAGTTTAACTAATTACATAAAAATCACCATTTTGGGCTACGGGTTAATATGTCGTTTATCAAGGACTCCTCAAATAGAAAAAAAGTCTGTGAGACATCCACATTATCATTAGCGAATATAATTAGTATCTTGACAATTTTTTTTTGTTCAATGAAATCTCTAATGTTAAACAAAATAAACTAATTCTTATGATGTTATAACGTATTTAGTTCGATGGTGAATCTCTCGACTCGAGGATATTTTGTTCAAATTTCGGTAAAGGTTATGATTTTACTACACCCGTTAGTCCCCCCCCCCCCTCCCGGTGTATATCAGTCTCATTGAACTGGCCCCATAAAACATTTACAATGAAGACATTGTCTTCGAGTCCGAAGATTTACGGTGAGAGCAGTTTTTCGCATGACCAGGCAAACCCGTTGCGACCTACATATAATCCCACACTTAATGCAGACAAAGCCGTTGTTCTTTTCGTCGTGTGACTTACTTTGTGGATTACTTTGTGACTTACTTTGTGGATTACTTTGTGGATTACTTTGTGACTTACTTTGTGGATTACTTTGTGGATTACTTTGTGACTTGCTTTGTGGATTACTTTGTGGATTACTTTGTGGATTACTTTGTGACTTACTTTGTGGATTACTTTGTGGATTACTTTGTGACTTGCTTTGTGGATTACTTTGTGGATTACTTTGTGACTTACTTTGTGGATTACTTTGTGGATTACTTTGTGGATTACTTTGTGACTTGCTTTGTGGATTACTTTAATTGTCCAACTATTTGCAGGGGCCATGGTGGCTGAGTGATAAAGCGCTTGGCTTCCTGCTTCCGAACTGGCGTTCTCGGGTCCGAATCCTGATGAAGACTGGGATTTTTACTTTCGTGTTTCTTTATGGCGCCTCTGAGTCCCAGCCACAACTCTCCTAGTGGGTTCTTGACCATTAGTTTCTTTATGGCGCCTCTGAGTCCCAGCCACAACTCTCCTAGTGGGTTCTTGACCATTAGTTTCTTTATGGCGCCTCTGAGTCCCAGCCACAACTCTCCTAGTGGGTTCTTGACCATTAGTTTCTTTATGGCGCCTCTGAGTCCCAGCCACAACTCTCCTAGTGGGTTCTTGACCATTAGTTTCTTTATGGCGCCTCTGAGTCCCAGCCACAACTCTCCTAGTGGGTTCTTGACCATTAGTTTCTTTATGGCGCCTCTGAGTCCCAGCCACAACTCTCCTAGTGGGTTCTTGACCATTAGTTTCTTTATGGCGCCTCTGCGTCCCAGCCACAACTCTCCTAGTGGGTTCTTGACCATTAGTTTGGGAAAGTAAAGGCGGTTGGTCATTGTGCTGGCCACATGACGTCCTCGTTAACCGTGGGCAACAGAAACAGATCTACTTATATACCGCTATTTAGTCTCAAACAACATTTTTCAAAGCATTTCAGGGTTATAGAAGAAATGTTCCTCCTTTGCTTGCTTTATGTTTGTTCGCTGAGAATACCATTTTTAAAAAGAACAGATACGGTTCATGCCTCCCATCAGCTCCGCCGCTGAGGGTTCTGTTACTGTCTGAAAACCTCAAGGAAACTGCTGCGTGATTGCTCTTGGGAAACTCCGCTCACAAAATAAGAAGACCCTAGTTCTTGTCCACTTCAGTCACGTGTCACTGTGAAAGACAGAATCAAATGAAGAGATAGCTTTTATCATGCGTGTGCTGACGTTTAAAGTTGGGTAACCCGTCAACAGAAGATAGGAACTAGGTAGAGGGACAACTTTAAAAGCTGCTAGTCGAGTAGAATAGATTTTTTTAAAGCGTGTGCTTACTTATGTTTTATGTACTGCGAACATAATTTATTCATTATAGATCTAGATCTATTTTGATATATGAATCTGAATGTAGTTTATAAAGTCTGTGTTGAATTTCATCACTTTTCAATTTTTTATGCATAAAGTCTTAAACCAGTGGCGTAGCTAGGGATTTGCCATCATTTAGGGGCCGGAGAGAAGGGGTACATCGGGATACAACAACCGGGATAGTTAAATTCTTCATAACCCACATTAGCTACGCCTCTGTTTTAAACCAAATTTTAGTGTTTCTCATTCTTCATTAGACTTTGATGTACATTGAACTCAACTATATTGCATCTTCGGAATATTATACTATACATGGAGAGCAAAGCCTTAAATAGCAAACGTTTAGCTGTAACTGATGTGGAGTGTTGATAAGCTATGTGTTTTTTTGTGTAAGTTGTATGATAAGCCTTTAGTGAGCTTTTTTTTTTTAGCCCTGCAGGATCAATGTTCTAAGCTCTTCCGTTTGTAGGTTTTATAAAGTTGGCAGAAGTGAAGTTCAATAAGGCGTCCTTGACATTGTTTAATTTTCGTGAGAAAGTCCAATACATTTTATTGTTAAATATTTCAAAGGCAAGTACAGCTTATGTTATATTATATAAGAGATAGAGAGAAAGAGAAGACAAAAAAACAGGAAGGGACCGCGAGAGACAGAAAGAAAAAGAGAGAGTAAAAGATAGAGACAGACAGGGAGATGAAATATATTTTAAAAAATGATTGCTCTAGTTTACTTGTGGTGATGGTCTGATTATAATTAAGTGAATTTAGTCACCAAAAGTGAATTTGAAAAGATTTGGATAGCACTACTTATAGAACTTATACCACCTAGGCGTGTTGGGTACGAGAGTTATCGTCTCTTGTCTTGGATACAAGTGCTGCTATGAGGCTTTCAGAGGACAAGAGACCCTAGACCTGTAGAGTCCGTCTACAGCACATCTGCTTAGCTAATGTTCTTCTTATGGCCCGTCATCCTGTATGTGGAACCAATGCTGACTCTTTCACAACTCTTCGCCACTTGTCTTAGTCTTCTGTTGAATGGATGGACGTGCGTTTGTATCACATTAAGTTAGGTAGAGCTAGACATATTGGTGTATCGCTTTAGCTCAAAGTGAGAGTTCTCCCGTGAGTGGCTCAGGTGTGAATACCAGTCCAGGGAGAATAACTTAGGAGGATAACTTGGGAGGATAACTTAGGAGCATAACTTAGATCAACTATTTTCCAAGGTGCACAGAAAAAGCAATGAGGATGATAATGGTAGGAGGGTAGGAGGGAGGAAGTATCGATTGAGCTCCGAGCTCTTGAACTCGTGTTGTGCAACTCTTCTCTTCCCTTTTCCTAAGCAGGACGGAAACAAATTATGCCGAGAGCAACCCCACCCCCACCCCTTTTATTTTCCCCAGCAATACCGTCACACAATGCACTAGTCACAATAATGTATATACAAAACTGTACATCCACAATAATATACCCCCCCCCCCCACACACACACCATTATTCACCCACCCCACTATATTTTTTTTTATTAAAGCCCTGGAAGTTCCCACGCTGAGCCTGTTACATATTCCTGTTGGGGCGATACAGTGTGTGGTTAGAATGAAACCAATCTGGTTCTGGCTGGGGATGGTATGTGAAGAGTGTATTCTAGCAGAAGTTCCTTTGGTACAGTACGGGGTACCTGGGTTCGCTGAGAGCCAGAGGAAATGAGGTAAAGGGGTGGGGGGAGGGGGCAGCAGAGGAGAAAAGAAAAATTGCATTTGTTTCTTTCCTTTCTCGTCTGACATTTGGACTTTTTGTCGACATTTGTCATGTTTCTCCACAGATAGATTTAGATTAGAAATAGGTTTTGACTAAGGCATAACCGAGAGAGACTTTTGTCTTGCCTGAACAGATTGGTTGTCTGTCCTTTTTCTTTTTTTTTTCATGAGTGATGTCCCCTTTATGCAGTTTACAGGAAGAGAATGCGAGGGATAGTGGTAAGACCGAGAGTGTGTGGTTGTGTGTGGGTGTTTGTGAGACAGCGGAGAGTGAGGAGTAAGAGAGAGAAAGAGAGAGGGAGAGAGAGAAAGCAGAGATTTAAGAGTTAGAGAGACTGGAGAGTGAAGAGAGACGTAGAGAGAAGGCATGAGAAAAAAAAAGAAAAAAAGACCGGGGGGGGGGGGGGGAGCAGAGCCAAACAGAGTAAAATGGCGGTCTACGTGCATCCATCATGGCAGAAAAGCTTTACAATCAGTGCTAAGGCTTTACAATCAGTGCTAAGGCTTTACAATCAGTGCTAAGGCTTTACAATCAGTGCTAATGCTTTACAATCAGTGCTAAGGCTTTACAATCAGTGCTAAGGCTTTACAATTAGTGCTAAAGCTTTACAATCAGTGCTAAGGCTTTACAGTCAGTGCTAAGGCTTTACAATCAATGTTTGTTTTGTTTGGTTTGTACCAAATGTTATTGTTCTGTTTTGATTTGTATGCCGGAAAGGGATGGTAAAAGCCTACAAGATCAAAGCGTTTGTCACCGTACACATTAACAAGTAAATAGTACTAGGCCTATCATCATGGCATATTAATACTTAGAAGATTGCTTTTTCATTCTTGTTGATAAATACTTTAAAAAAATGATTTGTAAAGTTTCTTTAATTTATTATTAAACCAGCATTTATTTATTTTGGTTTATGATTTTCTTTATTTTTAAATGAAAGTCCAGGGGTCATCAACTGGTTGGTTAATGTCTTTTCTGATAAGAATGTTTATTGAAAGTTTAATGCAGCTTGTTGTGTTGTTGTAAACTTGCACGAATCGGTCCTTTATTTTTGCATTTTTTTTTTTTGAGTAATTTATTAGGCTGTGATTTTTAGGGGAAAGGGGAAAAGACGCTATTAGTTTTGTATGAAATGTCTGTCCGTCTGTCCCTCCGTCCGTCCCGTTTAGATCTCGTAAACTATAAAAGATAGTGAAAATCCGACATCATAATATTTTAGTCCACTTAAAGTTCTGATGCAATGGCTACATTTTTTCTTTTCTAAAAGCGAAAAATCTAATTTTTTAAATCACTTATGCAAGCAGTTTTTTCAGAAAAAATACACCACTTCTACAACTATTCACTATTAATAGTAACAAACTCGAGAGGCTCTTAGTAGGGGGGATGACTATCTACCATATTTATAACACATTTATGCCAATGGTTTTAGATTTTTTGTTTAAAAAAAAAATTTTTTTTACATTTGTATTGCTACGATATGTAAATTCTGTCCTGCTAACTACATATTTACTCAAAAATAATGTTTACTTTTTTTTAAGAGAAAAAAATCTATTTAGTATGCATATAAGTTGGACATAAATATAAAACAACAATTAATAAGTAGGTTTTCAATTATCTCGTGAATTGCAAATAGAACAGATGAACATAGTACACCTAACTAAAGGAATTTTTTACGGAAATTTTTTTTTTTGAGGATTTGATTACGAGATTGACCCTTTACAAAACAATTAAATCAATTAGATCTAGATATTCATTATAAGACAGGCCAGGTTCGCATTTAACTTCACATTTACTTTCACCTATCCTTTGGTCTGTGATCTGTAACCTTCTTTATCTATTCTTCTCTGTCATTTTTCTTTGATAGCATTTCATTCTGATGTTCTTTCTGAAAATATTGATACTGTCTTTTTTACCAGCCTGGGTGGGCCACTTCGGGAACCGATTTCGAGTTACAAACTGTCTTTGTAACCTTTTTAAAATCCTTTTTTTCTGTGTAAGTTATGGTTCAGTGTTGGTTGGATGTATAATTGTTACTGTCCTTTTTAGTCTCTGGTCCTGAGGTGTCTGTTAATTAAGGATTTTTTTAATGCGAATATTTATTTGATATAAATCTCACGGCTCTATTTTGCACCTATATGTTATCTTATCTTATGAAATACAGACGTTACTTTAAAAAAATAAGATGATGATTACGTCCTACGATTGTTCTATCTAGTGATGCATTTTAATCAATGAGTTAAATTCTGCCAAGTCATTGGTTTTCCTGGCTGAGTCAGGAAACTAATTCCATGCTCTAATAGCACTAGGGAAGAAGGAGCATTAGTACATATTTGTTCTAGCATATGGAACAAGGAATGAGCCTTTATCTTTGTGTCTTTTTATTAGGTTTTTTTTTGTATTTGAAGATTAGGATTTAATGTTTTATTTATAATTGCTATTTTACTTTTAAGTCTTCTATCCTGAAGGGTTCTTAAATTTTATCGATTTTACTCAAGGTGTTACTCTAATCAAATGTGAATATTCTCTTTGTTATAAATCTCTCTTCTCCATCTGATCCATTCTATCTACTTCATGAAACAGAAGATGTGCCTATTCTAATATTGGTCTAATCACGGTTAGGCCCTAAATAGCAATTGAGTTTGATTTTCTTGTTTGAATAGTAACAACTTTCTTTTAATAAACCGCAAGGATTTACTTTCATTTTATTGTTTTTAATAATTAAGTCAATATCAGACTTGTGATAACATTTCATTTAGTGTAACACCTTCTAGATCTTGTTGAGTAGCTAGTCTAGGCCACTGACTCAACGTGACGAGGATGATATTAAAAAGCAAGG
Organism: Biomphalaria pfeifferi; assembly: GCA_030265305.1. Lineage (NCBI taxonomy): Eukaryota > Metazoa > Mollusca > Gastropoda > Planorbidae > Biomphalaria > Biomphalaria pfeifferi. The sequence goes on along the minus strand of JASAOG010000109.1, from coordinate 1,802,023 downwards.
GCGAACTTGTGACGTGGGCAGGGTTCGAACCCAGGACCATCGAGACCACTCTCCAGAGCCCATAAGACACGAACAGGCAGCCACCAAGTGTTATATTTTTACTCTTTTTGTTATTTAAAATAGTGTAATAGACTATTGAAGATTGTGATTGTAGGCCTACTGTAGATTTTTGTTTGTTCCTATAGCCCCTAAGTCTATTCACATGTTGAAATACAATACCTTATTGAAACCCACATTTGCTCACATGTCTTCAATTTTATGCAATCAAGTCGTGGGCTGAGTAATATGGTAATGCCCCAGGCCAGTTTTGACCCCCAGTCCTCCCCTTTAAAGAGTTAAAAAAAAAGTACAGCTTTGCAGATATTTTTGAAAAAAAAAACTGCTCATTTTCTCAATATCATAGCATGTGAAGAAGCAGACGGTGCACTTCTGCTAGAAGCTGTTAAAACTGCCCTCATTAGAGCAGTCCGAGGCGGGAACTTGAAGTCGTCAGGTCAGCACTGCCATGACTTTTGTACAGACGATTAATCATCCTACTGGACCGAGGGGAGATAATGTAAGTGAGCAGAAGGCGTTAACAAGACGATGACCAGATTTTTTCGAATTTTAATGAGGTAACTATCAGTGTCTCGCTTTGTATGCCGCTTTCGTTGAATCGCTATTTCATTATGATTTCCACTTACCAACACAAAATGTGGTACTAGCATGTACTTTTATTTAAGTTTGTCTTAGAAATAACAAGATTCTCTTTAAAAAATGAAGTCATGCTGTCAGCATGTGTCCATGTAAATGTACATTTGCTAAGTCATTAGTTTTCCAAGCTGAATCATTGACACAATGAAAAGAGGAACATTTGCACGATTTTGTCCTAGCATATGGAATAAGAAAAGTTTCGCGCCTTCCTGTAGCACTCTCACGTAAAATTGGTATACTTTTTCCTTAGGCGCCTCGTCAACTCCCTGGGATAAAACATTGGTTTCAATATTTTCTAAAAACTTTACACATTAGTTTAACACTTTCTAAAGTCTACGGGGAAAAACAGTTAACAATCAAACAGACAAACAATGCAGGTTAAAAGTATTTGAAACATAAGCCTAAAACTTACCTTTGTGGAACCTGAAATCTGGACACGGATCTCGAAAAAGGCTCTAACGATTTTCCTAGAAACTTAACAGTTGATGTATATCGCTGAGACAAGACTAGCTCGTGGGCCCCACGGGGAAAACTCTAGCTTGGCCTTAAAATTATTTAAAGTAAAAAAAGAAATGGCGGGGGGGGGGGGGGGGGGGGGGGGTTTCCATTGTGGTTTAATCTAACGATCTAACATTCATTAGTTATTAATAGAAAACTAATCGCTCTTGACGTTGTATAAGTCTATATTAGCAGTGGCGTAGCAAGGTACCCGTGGGCCAAGGTTTAAGAACATCTTGGTGGGCCCCCCCCCCTCCAGCCAATAAGACAATTTTAGTGTGAGACAAAAAATGAGTAATCTAAATGTAAAGATCGTACATTTTTTTTTAAATAAGTAATTATGTCATAACGTTTGCTTCAGTTAGGACTGTATATAAGTAATAGTGTCTTAAAAGTCAATGTTTTTACAACTTCTTAACAGAGTTAAACGACTTCAAAGTGTTTCAATTGAACAAACAAATGTTCTTCCTAAGTTGTGGGCTCCAACTGGCCATGAGTCATGGGCCCAAGCGTAATGATCTCCTTCGCGCCATGGTTGTTACGCCACAGCTGTGGCCTCCTATTGGTCGTGAGCTCGGGTTCATTGAATCCATTTGCGCCATGGGTGCTACGCCACTGACTAGTAGGCTACTGCGTAGACTTTGACGGGCTCCAGGATCCGTGCAGGATAGACAGACAGACAGAGAAAGTCCATCGTAGCTAAGTATTAATGTCTTAGGATTTACTATATTCTAGTTCTGGAATCACATAGATTAAAGAGAACACCTTATATTATTATTATTATTATTATTTTTACATATTGTAGTTCCTTAAGTATTGGTTTCAAAATCAACCATCTCAAGGAAAGAAACAAACAAACTTCGAATTGATGGTTCTGAGATCAAACGATGAGAATGAGTGGGCATTGGCATCGTATTGGTTTCAAAATCAACCACCGCTTAAATTCGCTGTCGGAATAATTTAAATCGGCACTCGCTGAACCTCCAAGAAAACATTTAACATCTATATTTCATTTGTCCTTGACAAATATTGTTTAGTATAAGGATTGAACCCAGGACTTGTGTGTCATTAGCGAGACGCTTAACAACTCCACACTCAAATATGTGCAGCATTTTATTTTGAAATTAATGATTCAGTCTTTAGTCTGTTACAATACCTAGATCTGCATGTGTCTAAAATGTTGGTTCTAGAATGTATTTTATTTCTTTTCTCTTCTGAAACATATTGTCAAATCTGAGCTAGTGATTTTTGAGATTTTTACCTTATGGGCCTCATGACCAATCTACCCGCTGTGTCGTGCCCCCAGACACATCCCACCCCCGAGTTGCTGTCGGTGATAACGTTCAGGAGCTTAACGTGTAGGACAAAAGGTTGCCACCTAAAGCTAACGAGTTCTTACTGCCCGAGGGAGAAGGAAAACTCAGAATTCAAACCTCTGCTGTCTCCAGATAAATATGATTTTTAGATCAAGGCATATTTGATATGAGATACAGTCGTTTTTTTTTTCGGTTCTAATTTAAAGATGTTTGTCAGCGTTACTTTGTCGTACTAAATGTTGGCAGGTAATATAATTTTAGTTATGTGTGCTTCTTTAAACAAGATTAATTCTATTCAGTGCTATTTCTTATTCAGGTCTATCTTTGTTCGTCCATCCTTGGTATGAGCATGAAAAGAAACACATAACGTTGCTGTCTCTTTGTTTAAAATCTAAAACTATAAAATCATATTGGTAATGTTCACGTCGGATATATTCAGACAAGGGATCAGCAGGCAGGATCTTTTGCTTTGATTGTAAAATATAGCAGCAGGGCCGGATTTAAGGGAGGGCAGAATAGAGAAGCTTTGAGTAGAAAACTCGACGACCATTTTCCCTGTAAATAAACGCTTAGACGATATACTAAAGCGATATCCAGTTCTTTCAAGAGCGTCTGAAAAGATGTGCTGACTCGCATGTGTGGTATAACTCTTGTATTGATTGGAGCTTAATAATTTATCAAATGTGATAGCAGTCTGGGTGATAGCACAAAAATTAAAGACTGAATTAACCTAGCTTAAGGGACCATAAAGACAGGCTCAAGCTAAATAGAAGATGGCATAAAGACGTCTTGGTGTTGGGCCAAACTGATGTTGGAAATCAAGTGCCAGTGCTTCTTGTGACTGAATTAGTGACAGTATTATAAGCGCACACTCTTAAAAACACGGGATAAAATGATATTATTAATATCTATTCGTTTTAAGACACATTAGGAAGTAATATGTAAGCATGTAGTTTGAATATTAGACTGTTAGTGTTACGTTAAATTTTAATTTAGGTGATGGCCAGAAACGTTAGATCTATGTGGCGTAACCACTGCATGCTACACAAGTAAATATCGGTATCACATTAATAGGAGGTATCTTTTTTTTAAAAAAAAAGTATTTTTAAAAATGTTTTCATGATTATTAAACTTGCTCTCTTGTCAGTCTAGTGGATAGGTACACGACTTATTGGCCCCCGCAGTTTTGGCACTACAAGTTCTGATGATAATAATAATAATAAAAAAAAAACTCATCAAAATCTTTTAATGAGAATGTTTTTCACTACACTATATATACAACTATATATAGTATAAATTTATCGCTTCTCCCTCTCCTAAAAAAAAAAAAATCAACAGTTTAATAAAAATTACACACAAAAAATAAACTAGTCCAGAAAAATATTCTGTTGCGAAAATTCCACCAGCAATAAGTTAGAGATGATGTACACAGTCGCGGTGACCTAGCCAGAATTCTTGTCTTAAGTATTGGGGGCGGCTTATACAAATTATGAAGAGGACTTTGTTAGATTGTTTATGAAATTCAGTGGGTCTTTTTTATTTATTTTATGACATGGAGTTCTGAAGCATTCCGATTACAAAATTATACGTATTAGGGCCGAATTTATGGGAGGGCAGGTGGGGCTACTGCCCAGAGGACTACACCAGAAAGTGGAACAACAAGAGAATAAAATCCATATTTCGAGAAGTCTGCAACTTTAAGGTTAGTCTTTTTTTTTTCAGCATTTTTACCATAAATACTTTAAAACTTACAGTTGGCAATATTGTCCTGGCTTAAAAACTGTCTGCTAATACTTTGCTCGTAAAATACTATAGATCAGCTACATTGCGCGTAAACCTAAACATTTTTTTTGCTACTAAAATATATGTAGCCTATAAGAAGGCGTATAAAAATATATTTATAAACGAAGCTGGAATTTGATTTACAAATACTCTTTTTTCTATTAGATATTAATATTTCATTAATAAGTGGATTTTATTAAAGCTTTCAAAAAGTGAAAAGCCGCCACAAAAAAAAATGCCCCTGGACTCCACATACTTATAACCGGCCCTGATCCGTTTATTTTTTTTATGTTATTTTTAAAAGTTATACTGAGTCCTCAAATCACATTTTTTTTTCTGTAACATTTATTCCTAGCCATTTTAAAAACTTACCTGTAAGTTCCCTAAAATAAAAAAAAAAACCAAACAACTTACCAGTAAGTTCCCTAAAATAAATAAAATATCTTGCAATGTAGGCCGGCCTATCTCCGAATAGACTCGTATATTTCTTTAGCCATTGATAACATTCTACAAGCAAAGCCAGTAAAGGCGATTATAGAGTAAGGTAGACAACTCGTATATTTATGACAAAGATATCTAGTTAGTTCCCTTGGAAAATGTTATTCTATTTTAGGATTTTAGAAGTTTTCTGTTCAGAATAAGAAAAATTTAGGAACTTCTTAACTCGAATTCTACTCTGGGTTCTTCTGATACCTTTTTAATTACAGAAATTATAAAATACCTAACAATTCAATACCAATTACATTAGTGGTGACACACATACTACCCCTCGTATTTGTTTTAGTTTGATTGAAATAGAATTAGACCTTACACTAAAATCTGAGGCTGTTGTAATTTAACATTATATTCCACTCAATATTTTTTTTAAAAATATTGCAATATTTTAATCTAGATATGAAAGGGTTTCTATGGTTTATTTGTTTTCGTATTTCAAAAGGCCTATTGGGAACGAGATTTACAACGCACAAAATGGAATGTGTATGTGGCATGCCTTCATATTGTCATCAAATGGTCCATACAGACCGCAATAATAACATATTATGCCACTAATAAATATAGGCGAGAGGGGCGATTGCTGAGTGGTAAATCGCTTGGCTTCCGAACCGAGGTGTTCTAGGTTCGAACCCTGGTGAAGACTGGGATTTTAAATTTCGGGATCTCTCGGGCGCCACTGATTTCACTCAGCTTTAATGGTTGCGTGACATTAGTTGGGGAAAAGAAAAGGCGATTGGTCGTTGTGCTAGCCATATGACACCCTCCTTAACCTTGGGTCACAGAAACAGACTTAAACATCATAGGTCGCAAGATCTGAAAGAGGAACTATAACTATAGGCTATCATAGGCGTAGCCATGATTTTTTCGTCGGGGTGGTTTGATAAGGCATCTTATTTTTACCTTTTAACACACGCACACACACACACTCACTCATATATAATGAATGTAAGTACATCCAGTCCGTTCAATGTACACTACATTCAGTCCGTTCAATGTTCAGTACATTCAGTCCATTCAATGTTCAGTATATTCAGTCCGTTCAATGTTCAGTACATCCAGTCCGTTCAATGTACACTACATTCAGTCCGTTCAATGTACACTACATTCAGTCCGTTCAATGTTCAGTACATTCAGTCCGTTCAATGTACACTACATTCAGTCCGTTCAATGTTCAGTACATCCAGTCCGTTCAATGTTCAGTACATCCAGTCCGTTCAATGTTCAGTACATCCAGTCCGTTCAATGTTCAGTACATCCAGTCCGTTCAATGTTCAGTACATCCAGTCCGTTCAATGTTCAGTACATCCAGTCCGTTCAATGTTCAGTACATCCAGTCCGTTCAATGTTCAGTACATCCAGTCCGGTCAATCTTTTTTCGTTCTTTTGTAGTTAGACAAACGACACTAGTCAAAATGTATGGGATCTGTTGGAGTGCTGTTAGCTCACCCAGTGGGGTTCGTAACTGCGCCCTGGCACAAAGCATTATTACATGTATTTTGACATTTTAAAATCCATATCCCGAGGTGTCTACAGCTCAATATCATGCTACTCTTCTATTTAAAAAATGGTAAATCAATCATCAAATCTGGTATTCATTTCACATTATTTATGGAGAAACCAGCGACCAGCATTTGGTAGAAAAGCAAATCAATGTGTGCAATGTATTCGGCCCTTCGGGTAGGATTAATCCTCAAATGAATGTAGTCTGCTTCTAAGGATGTGGCCTGAACTATCCTAGATTGATTTTCTAAGGATGTGGCCTGAACTATCCTAGATTGATTTTCTAAGGATGTGGGCCTAAACTATCCTAGATTGATTTTATTAACTGGTTGGAAAACAGATGTGGGAGATTTGGGAAGGGGGGAGGGAGAATGTTATGCTTGAAAAACTCATTGCTCTGCTCGTGTGGTGGTTTTGCTTTATTTTTTTTTACTGGAGTGTTATTTATTTAGCCACAAAACCCGTTGTGGCTACCTACGCTCGTGGAATTTGATGACTGTGGCTTTTTTAAAATAGTTTTAATAGAGAGACGTTTTAACAATTATAACGATTGGTCTCGTTATAATTGAACTACACGTTTAGTTAATGATAGGTTTTCAACATTTCTAGATCTATCATTTACCGTGTGTACTATTTTTTAACGTCCATGTTAAGGCATTTAAAAAAAAAATAATTCTATACTTTATACAGGTTAATGTTCGTTGCAATAGATTTCGTCACTTTACCCAAGATTCAATTTTTTTAAAAATCAATATAAACTAACTATTATATGGCAGCTTCATAAACAAGGAAGCATAAAAACTTATTAACATAAAAAGTGTAACTATTTTGTAGAAGCGAAGTTGTATAGTAACTATTCGTAATATATATATATATAAAAGAGTGCTCACCATGCAGGCGTTGTTTACTAGCATTTTGCTTGTCGTAATTACGTATTTTCCCAGACTTCATTAGAGAGTTTTGCCACTGCTGCAGCGTTTCCTATTCTTTTTTTTTGGTCACCTTAAGCCTACCATTGTACCTGTAGTTTTAATAATAATAATAATAATAAAAAGAATCAGAAAAAAACACACACACACACTACGATGGTCTGCGAGACAATTTTCGAGGAATTTTCGATGGGCGTGTAATATACTATTTCATTATTTCATCATTAATTCGTTGGTTTTTGTACTGAGAAACACTGCACTTTGTAAATGGTAATAAATGTAGGTTCGACAACTTGTATTTCTTTTTTTAACATCTTGTCGTTTTTATATTACTAGTTATTTCCCCTTCAATATTTTGTTCTTGGTAGAGGATTCTGGGATATCAGAATTCATGTGCAGAACTAATTAAGCTTGGGTATTTTTATCTAAACTGGGTGTAATCGGATTTTTAAATATTCCTCCGGTCAAATTAAATTATTATTATTTTATTCATTATTATTTTTTTAAAATTATTTTCATTATTATTGAATTTTCATTCTCTGACACTGCCAGGGTCAAACTTCGTTAAAAAACAATAAATTCATTGTACCCCCCCCCCCCAACAGTGTCCACTGATGATGTAGCAGGTCTGTAGCAACACGCTGCATTCTAACATGTAACAATGTTTCAAATGTGTCTTGGAGGTCAGTTGTCATCATCCCCTCGTTTGATATAACAACACAGCAAGCGTACATTGTTATTTTAAACAACTTCGATAGTCTCTTAATCTTTAAGCTTAAGTTTTCTTACTTCAATTTTTTTCTCTTTCTGTTTCTCTTATATTATGAGATAGTGCTACCGTTGCATATTTGTCTTTTTTTTTTTTTTTGTCAATAAAGAGTAAATATGGTTCGTTGAAATCCACCGTCTTGTTAGTCGAAATAGGTCTATCCCATTATAGTAGATAGTGGGTTGATTCGAGGACCTCCCGTGGCAAGTATTTTTGCTCTAGTTCACGGCCTTCATTCCTTTTAACACTACTAAGCAGATATAACCTATGATGGAAGAGTTGGGGTGTAGACAGCGAATTAAAAAACAAACAAACAACGTTTTCTTGTGAGCTTGTCAATATGTAGGTCGGTGTCAATCCATCCATAATTGCCGTTAAAGCCCAGTGTTCCATCTATGGCAGTAGGGGATTCATAAGAACTAATATATAGGCCTATATTGTAAAAAATATAGGTGCCGGTACTCAGTGATGGATTGCCTAACTTTTAACTACTAATAAATTAATAATAAACGTTAAAATACAAGAAAAGTAATAATCTTTTCCCCACTTTGAAAAAGGTGCCGGTACGCCGTAAAGTTCAAAATATTCCAATAAAAATGGAAAGTAAAACTTCATTAGCAATGGGGTTAGGCCTATCTGTTTACCTACCAGTCGCTAAATTCCTGTATTAAAATAAATGTACGAGAAATCAAGCCACGTGTGTGTGTGTGTGTAGACCTATATTTGTGTAAAGAAAAAACAACAACAAAAAACAAAAAAAATATTTTTAATCACGTTCCCCACGCCTCCCCCCCCCCTCCCCATCCATTAAAAAATCTAGGCTATAATGTAGGCCTATATGATTTTCATTGGCATTTCGCTATTTATTTTGCCACTTAATGTTGTGATATTTATCTTTATTTATGCAATTATGAAAAATAAAATAACAGAATATACTAGACATATCGAGTAGAAATTGATTATATATAAAAAAAAAAAAAAAGATCTAGATCTACATGTTGGTTATGCAAGTCAAAGATGTTACATCCTTTTTCAGTAATTCTTGGGATTTTCTAGAAGCCCTTATTGGGATATTGGCAGCCTCGCTAAACTAGTCTATTTGTACGAAATAAAAATGGCGGCGACAACACACGAAGGTATAGTAAAAGCAAAGCTTGAGTTTTGAATCAGAATTTGTAGATTAAGGTGATCAGATAATAGGGGAGCGAAACTGGAATATATGTTTTTTCCAGCTTTATTTTCACCAACTTAGACGTTATTAGATCTATCATCTAGATTCTACTAAATTCTAGATCTAGACTCGACTATTCTAGACTGTCACTGTAGTCTGTAATCCTGTAATGGCTGTATCATCTACAAAAGTACAATTGAATTAGTTCTACGACAATACTCATATTATCAGATACTGTCAATATCAATACATCATTATGATCTTTCACTGTCACATCACAATGACACACAATCACAATGATTTGAATGATTTAGTGACAGTCACAATGCGCATTGACTTGATAATTTTGATAATGATTGACAACAATCAATCATAATCAATCAACCAAAGCAATGTAAATGTATTAAATCAATGTAATTGTAAAGAAATTAATGCACAATCACAAATGATTCAGTAACAATGAGTTGAATGTAGACTCTCAGACTGTAGTAGTTAAGTAGTGTAGTGTAGTTTTTTATTTTTTTGTACACACACACACACAATTTTTCAATTTACACAGGTTAGCCTGGTTAGGCCTACACACACAATAATTTCAATAATTGTAGGCTTTCTAAAAATAAAATGTTTCTTCAAGTTTTTATCATCCTTCTGTGCATCCATCTGTAAGCTTTTAAAATATTTAACCTATCCTAGTGTCGAATATGTCTCTTCTTCTCTCTGAAATGCTTTGTCTTGGCACAATATTCATAAAATTTTATGATTGTCACTGCTTTATCACTTACTCTACTAATTTTTAACCAACTGGTCATCCAAATAGTATGTCACATGGTTTCTTCTTTGTGGAGGAACCTTCTCAAGTTTTTATGTTTCTTTTATTATTTATATTATTGCATTTCTGAACCTATTTAATTTGCCAATGGCAGGATACTTCTGTCCCTCAATAAACAGAACTTCTGCATGGAAGCCAAGCGATTTACAAATTAAATAAGTATGTTTAATCCTGATGGTAACCTTTACTGTGACAGAAGTTTTCTACACTCATTTTACAAATATCCTCCTGCGAATAGCTTTCTGTAGTTACTGGCCTGTGAATTTGTTCAGGAGATCATGCTGGATTATTTAAAAAGTACTTAAATAGTTTTTTCTAATACTTTTTGTGTGAAAATTTTGTTGATGTTGAGAAGGAAAATGTTTTTATCTAGGGATTTGATGATTCTGCTTATATCTTAATTTAGACTCTTGTATTTTCCACTAGAAATTGAAGAGACAGTGCGGAAATTGCAAGAAAAAAAACAAAACTTATTGAACAAAGACCCTGAGGAAGTTAGAGTTGGTCTAGGCTCAGAGGGTCATTTTGACACAGATATCTATGGTGGCAGTGGTTTTGATGGCCAATACGTTACATCAATTGCTGCTAATGATGAAGTGGATGTAAGTACATTTTCATCGTGTATTGTGTGTGTCAGTTACATACATAAGGAAAGTTTTATAGATAGTTTTGTTTTCCTCAACATTATTTGCTTGCGTGTGGTTGGTGCTCAAGTATGCCCTCTCACCTGCAGCTATTTGTATTGCCATTAGTTCATTCTTTGGGATTAGTTGTATATCATAGATATTTTAATGTATCTCTATTGTTTATCATTCCATTCATCGTTAGCCATAATTACTTTTTTTTTTAATACTTTATTTTTCATAACTTAGGATGTCATTTTTTAACACAATGTTTTCTTTTTTTCTTTTTCATGCATTTAATGAATTAGTTTAATTTGAGATGTTTGAATTGTGTTTGCTTGTTTTTGCAATAAATGTCTTGTGAAAGATCACAATGGCCCCACCACCATCCTCTACTTCCCCAAATCATTGTCTATAGTCTCTTTTTCTCCTACTTATTATTCATATTGGCAACTTTGCTCTGAAATCTTTGTGTGAGTCAGACAGCAATAATTATGTTTCAAGATATTGTAGTCCTAGTTTCTATTAGTTTTCATTCCTATACTCATTGAATATTGTAAAAAGCAATAAAATTTAAGTTGCCTGTTTACTTGTATGTTAGTTTCTTGATAAATTTGTATGTCTCTATTTCAGGATGATGATGATGTCACACCTGCTTACACCAAGAAATCTACTTACAATGCACCACTTAATCTACTGCATGATGCATCTAATGACCAGGTTTTTATTTTAAAATATTTTTTTTAAAATGAATATTTTGTACATATTAAAACATTTAAGTGGGTGGGGGTGAAGTTCACCTCATCAACATAGTGCTGTGATAATTTACAAGCCATTGAAAGCATTTCTTAGGTGCAGTTGTAATGTCATATTGTTTTGGAAAGAGTTTTGTATTGTCTCCACAATCATGACATACACAGATTCAGAGTTGCTTTTAAATCTATTGCAATTCATTATTAAGATACACTGAAGTAACACAGCGCTGGATTTAATTTCTTGAGTTGAATGCCTTTAAACTCAGTTCATTAAAACAAGGAATTCAAAATATAAATCACAATGCTAACTATTATAGTTGAAAAAAAAAAACCCAGTGAAGATACAGATCATCAGTAATTCATTATAGAATAAGAATTATAATCCAATGCAGAAAACTTTTAGCAAAAATTAAGTGAACATTGACAGCTAACAATGACTAGCAATGCCAATAGGTAGCTTCACATACCTAATAGAGCAGTGTCTATCAATCTTTCTGGTTCCTTGACGTTATTATATATATTGTTACGAATCTCACTATCCAGGCTCTCTGCAAACTGCACCTTACACCACCAACTTAAAGAACTTGACAACTCAGGGCTCCAAAGTAACCTAACACTTTAATAGTTGAATAAATAACAGCCAATACTGTACAATTGGCAACACGTACACTGTACAAATATCTCTCCGATAACACGTACCGCCGTATCAACTCTTGCACTGGCCTCTCCGTCTCGTTCCGGGCTTGCACTGGGTTCAACAGTTCAGGACTGACTTCACACACTAGACTAGGCTCGTTGTGTCGGACTCGATCGCAGACCAAGATCAAGACGCCAGTCGTCTCAACTGTACTTGACAGTACTCCAAACTGAACCGTCCCAATGCTCCGTACAGAACCACACCGCTGAACTGTGCTGTAGTGAACCGGGCTCTGAACTGTCTTGACTGCGTCACCGCCGCTCTTTATATAGGGTCCCTACTGGCCTTCTAGAACCGGACAGAACGCCGCTCGGCGCTTCTAGGTGGTCAGATGACTACAACTCTCGTGACGCTACTGAGCTCTGTTCACGACGTCGATCCTTCCCAAACCATCATGTTGACACTCGTCTTGGCCGACCGTCGTAACTCGTCAGGGTTGACCGCTCGTCTAGCGCTGGCCTGGGGCGATTTGCATCGGCTGACTACACTCACACCACTACCCCCATCTGTGCCACCACCAGGTTTATAACAATTTACACTTTCTAAGCTTCTATTTGAGCTCACGTCATTGTCATATTATGCAAATCAAGGCTATCTAGAAGGGTTATTTTTTCTCATGCACATGTGATGACCTAAATAATATGGGTAGTTTACTTCCTGTTGGTCATCTCTCTTCTTTACATTGCAGACGTGACTAGCCTGCTCTTTCTCTTCTGGTTTATATGCTGAAGTGTGACATGTAAAATAACTGAAACTTTCTGAATGCTAAACATAATGATATGTACTTAAATATTTTATGCTTCTCATGTTTTCTTGGAGACATTTTAGTTTAGACTCAATAATTTCCATAATTTTTTTTAGGCTTGTTTAATTACAAGCATGTTATATAGATTAAGCTTTTTTTTGTGTGAGTGTGTTAGTGTTAAAACTAATATTAGGATAGTAATATCACAGTGATAAAGTAAAATAAAAAATTTTAAAAATGAATTTAGGACTTTGATCCCATGGCGGAACACAGAGTTCCAAGGATTGCTGACAGAGAGGACGAGTATAGAGCTAGGCGTCGTCAAATGATAATTTCACCAGAGCGATATGATCCTTTTGCCCAAGGTAATGTTTGCTATGCCTTTATTCATTATTAATTGAATTTTGAAATAGTTGAAATTGTCTGTGCTGTTTATAGTTGTCATGTCATTTGCATCACTGGTGTCTGAACAAGAAATGTTTAAAACATTTTTAGCCCACCCCATTTAAAAAACCTTAACCGTTTATGAATCCAACATCCTAATTTGTGTATGTATTTTACAAAAAATGACTGTGTTGGTGTTATAAAAATTTCAATGTACTATTTTCCAATGTCTGATTACAAAGACCATTTTTTCCCTTTGATTATGTCATAACGTGTCAGGCTCATGTTAAATAACAACAAACCTTGTGGGCTTCGATGTTGTTAAGAGGAAATAAATAATTGTTTTTGTTTTGAAAGCAGCATACAATTTAAACTGCATTGAAAACTAGGATGAACTGTTATACATTTTATATCTGAATTCATCCCTGTGTCAGTAGTAACTCAGAAATGACCAAACACATTTTATCTAATTACTATTTATGTATCTCTGTCTACTGTTTTTGTTAGACTTTGTTGTGCTTTTTTTTTTAAAATTAAAATGATCAAAGTCAAACCAAGTCTAATACAAGTTAAACCTTTCCTTCCTAGCCATGTGCATATGCTGATGTGATCAAGTGATTGCCTGAAAGCTCACCATAGCTTCATGGTTCATGGGTTAACCTCTTGAGTCCATTCGTAGTCTTGCACTTGTAGTGAGAATGTATTTAAAAAAAAAAATAACTTAGAATCAACTCAAAAGATAAAATATATTTGTTTCATGAACTTATTTATGCTAAGAATTCTAGTTTTAAAGAGTGTACATAACAATGGAATACTGAGAGGGAGACCAGAAAATTAATTAATTTCCCAATTATTAAACATTAATTAAATGACAGTAGTTTGTTTCTTTGTACTATCCACCCTATGGCTTTGGTCCTTTCATGACTTGAACTAATGAGAGACTAATTTTAGGGATGCTGCTACAATCTGTTTACAGCCTGATCATGTCCAGAGATCAACATTCTAAAAGCGTACGTATAATGTGAACAAAAAAAAATTGAAGGGTTTGTGCAGTTTTGGCAAACATTTGAAATTGTTTCTGTTTATATGTGATATTTGTGACACCCCTCTTTCTTGTCTTCTTATGCTATAAGCTATCTAAAGTAATATTAATACACACACACACTTGTTTGCCAGAACCAGAAGTAGGAAAAGTAGGTATTTAAGTTCAGTTTTAAATACAGACTTTTCCATGCTTGGATAATATGTGGCTTGATCATTCAAATTACCATTTTCCTTTTGTTTGAATAAGCTAAAAAAATTCATTAAAAAACTATGCTTATTAAGTTACTATTTGCTTTATGTTTACAAATATTTTTTAAATATTCAGCTTTCAGATTAGTTAAAACTTTCATCCTAATTTTCATGAAATGTGTACAAAATTGTATGCTGCTCAAACAGATTTTATTATTTCCATTTTTTTTTCTTTGTTAAAAATCTTTGAAATGAGATTTGTATTTAAGCTAGATATGTTAGACATAAGATTACTTCAGTTAAATAAAAGGAAATGCAACAACACTTAGATAAAATGTGAGGTAGATTGCTTTTGTAATCATCAGAAACAGTGGGCAAGAAGAATTTCATTTTTTAGCCCAGATATTCTGCTCCTCAGTCTCTTATTTTGTGCTAAAAATTCCAATTACTTAGTTATTCTAAAAGTCTATTAAAAATTGTTATTCTGAGGTGGTTTAAATAGTTTCTTAATAAGCATATTTTTTTTATTCAATAAAGTATTTAAAAATATTAAATTAAAAAAAAAGCTGCATATTATCTTTTGCTAGGGACAGTTTTGAACCAATTTTTTTTGGGCTGATTTGCTTTAAAAGATAAATGATACTCTGTTCAGACCTGTCCCCTTAATAATTATGTGTACCCAGAATGATTCAATTTAAAACTGAAGTATACATATTTAACGAGTTTTTTTATGTCACGGCCATGTCGTGACCATTCTGCTTTCTCATTGTAGGTGGAAAAACTCCAGATCCTATGCGTGCTGGAAGGACATACACTGACGTGATGGCAGAGAGGTCTTTGCAAAAAGAACAAGTATGAAGATAAATTTTTAATTTGTTGTTCTTTCTTAATTTGATAGTTCCTATTTCATTGTGGTAAATACAATTGCCTTGATTTATCCTTCAGGCAGCTCTAAGACAACAAATGCAGGAGAAAGCTAAAGCTGGAGAGTTAAAAGTTGTCAATGGTTCAGATGCCCAAAAACAGACTTCCAAGCGAAGGCGATGGGATCAGGCTGGTGGTGAAGAAGTAGCAACGAAGAAGAAGTCATCTTGGGATGCAGCAGAGGCCACTACACCATCAAACAGTCGTTGGGATGAAACACCTGGTAGAGCAAAAGGTTAGTCATTGAGGCATTCTAAGTTCTGATTATAAAGTGAGCCACTAGACTAATTGAGTAATTATTATTTTACTTATTGTAGTTGATTGGTTTGAGGATTATTTTGAGTTTTCTTCTTTATATCTTAGAACTTGGTGCTAATGATATTTTTTTGTTTGTCATTCACATCATATTCTCACCTTTTTTTTATTAATGGAATTTAGTTGAATATTTAGATTAATGCTGATGAGATTCAATTATATTCTCAATACAAATAGGAGCAGAAACTCCTGGTGCTACGCCCAGTTCGCGTGCTTGGGATGCTACACCTGGCCATGCTACCCCAGGTGCCGTGACTCCTGGCAGAAGTGATGAGACACCTGGTCACAAAAATACTCCAAGTGCTAGAAAAAATCGTTGGGATGAAACACCTAAGACAGAAAGAGGTGATTAATTAAATGATATGGCTGATGTTGATATAAGTGATAGGATGCAAAAGTGAAATCAGATTGGCTAATAAAAAATAATGACAACAAAATAAAATACAATTTGAAAGTAATTTCTAATAAAGGTTTAATTATTAGAACTGTAAATGAGTAATTGTAAAATGTCTTCATTAATTTATTAATCTTTATAAGATTAGCTTTCCTCACTTTTATTCCCTTTTGTAGTTCCTTTTCAAATAATTATTCTCTGCATCATCTTGCAGTCTTGTAGCCATGATAAATAGTAATAGATGTTATGGGAGTCTTGCTCATTATCTATTTATTTTAGGATTTTCAGCTTGTTAATTACCTACAATTACCTAATGTATATCTGTAAGCTTTCCCATTTATGACATCTGGGAAATATCAATTATTTCATGCTAGTAAAGAATGTATGTTTAACATTCCAAAAAATGCTTGCTATTTTTTCATGCTAAACAAAAAAGCTGTCTAGAAGAAGAAGAAAGTTTACATTGACAGTATAAGTTAATATAACATTTTAAAATAATACTGTTCTTTTTCACTTACAGAAACTCCTGGTCACAATAGTGGATGGGCAGAGACACCAAAAACTGATAGAGGTGGTGACCTGATTGAAAGTACTCCAACACCTGGAGCAAGTAAGCGAAGGTCCAGGTGGGATGAGACCCCAGGAGCAGCTACTCCTTCTGCCATGACTCCTAGTATGACTCCAGGCCAGATGACTCCTAGCATGACTCCAGGTGGAATGACCCCAGGTGGGATGACACCTAGTATGACCCCAAGTGGGGTAACGCCCACTGGTGCCAAGGCCATGGGCTTGGCGACCCCAACTCCTGGTCATCTCATTTCAATGACACCTGAACAGTTGCAGGCCTTCTCGTGGCAGAGAGAAATTGATGAAAGGAACAGACCTTTGTCAGATGATGAGTTGGAATCAATGTTTCCTCCAGGCTACAAGGTTGTTACTAAATTCTCACATTATCTAAGTGCTGTTGTTGATATATATATATATATATATATAATATTGAACTTATCAATTTTCCTGTGTCTGTTTTTGGCTCTAGGTTTTGCCTCCCCCAGCTGGCTATGTGCCAATTAGAACACCTGCTCGTAAACTGTTGGCTACACCCACCCCTCTAGTTGGTACACCCATGGGCTTCAGAATGCAGACTCCAGACAATAAGAGCAGCAAAGACATGATTGTAGATATGCAGCCAAAGGGAAACTTGCCCATGATGAAACCTGATGATATGCAGTACTTTGACAAGTTGTTGGTATGCTGTTATTCAATAAAGTTAAACATGTTGATATTAACAATAATATTAACCTTACTTTAGTTTGAAGCAACATTTAATATGTGGTTAATATTGTTATTTTGTACACTAGGTTGATGTGGATGAAGAAACTTTGTCACCAGAAGAACAGAAAGAAAGAAAAATAATGAAATTACTTTTAAAGATAAAAAATGGAACCCCACCTATGAGAAAAGTAGGCTGAAATCTAATGCCTTGATGCCATTTAACTTTTTTTTTCTTCTTTTTTTGCTTTCTTGTTTTAAAATCACTTTTAGAAATATTACCTTGTTTCTCAAATATTAATGTCTTTTGCAATGTTAAAAAGAAAAGGTAATAATACATTTATATGAACTCAAAACAAGATTGTACTAGTCCATTGAAATTATTGGTATGGCAGTTTCTTGTTTGTCTATTATTACTAAATTTTTCAGGCTGCACTACGTCAAATCACAGACAAAGCTCGAGAGTTTGGTGCTGGTCCTTTATTCAACCAAATTCTCCCATTGCTCATGTCCCCAACCCTCGAAGACCAGGAGAGACATCTCTTGGTGAAAGTCATTGACAGAATTCTGTACAAGCTGGATGACTTGGTCCGACCTTACGTTCACAAGATTCTTGTGGTCATTGAACCTCTACTGATTGATGAAGATTACTATGCCAGAGTGGAGGGCAGGGAGATCATTTCTAATTTAGCCAAGGTCAGTTGTTTCAATGTATTTGCTTTTCAAACTAAACAGTGAGGTTTGATTAAATGGTCGTTTTTTGTTTTTTTCACAGTGCTGATAAAACACCACCACTAATTTCAGATATAAAAGTTATTTCCTTAATTCTTTTCTGTAATTAAAAAAATAATTAGAATCAGCCATTGTTTAATTAAAACTTTAAAAAAATTGGTTAATGTTGATTTCTGTTGTTTTAGGCTGCTGGTCTGGCTACAATGATTGCTACCATGCGTCCAGATATTGACAACATGGATGAGTATGTCAGAAACACAACTGCTCGTGCTTTTGCTGTGGTGGCTTCAGCTTTGGGAATCCCTTCCCTTCTGCCCTTCTTGAAAGCTGTGTGTAAAAGCAAAAAGTCTTGGCAGGCTCGACACACAGGCATAAAGATTGTCCAGCAGATCTCCATTCTCATGGGATGTGCCATCTTGCCTCACTTAAAAAGTTTGGTTGAGATTATTGAGCATGGTAAGATCATTATTGTGTTGTTGTTTTTTAACCTTAGCTTCTTGAGCAAGAGTTAAGGTTGCTAAAAAAAATTTTTTTTCCATTTTCTTCATACATTTTGATACTACCTAATTCTTATCATATATGAGTTATGAGCATAAAATATCTATCATTGACGAAGAGAATGTTATCTGTCATTTAGAAAATGAGCATACTCCCTCAGGCAACATTAATGACCAATGCTATTGTTCTTACCTTTAGGTTTGGTTGATGAACAACAGAAAGTAAGAACTATCACTGCCTTAGCCTTGGCAGCTCTTGCTGAAGCTGCTACACCTTATGGCATTGAATCTTTTGACAGTGTTCTCAAACCCCTTTGGAAAGGTATTCGCCAACACAGAGGAAAGGTAGGCATTGTTTTCTTTCAGTTGCTTAGAATCATTTCAAACCACAATGTATGTAGCTAACATCAAACACTCATAACATGTATCATTTGACATCAAGGGTTTGGCTGCCTTCTTGAAAGCTATTGGTTATTTGATCCCCCTCATGGATGCTGAATATGCAAACTACTACACAAGGGAAGTAATGTTGATTCTAATCAGAGAGTTTCCTTCTCCTGATGAGGAAATGAAGAAGATTGTCTTGAAAGTGAGTAGTTATCTTTAATTAAATAATTTATTACATATTCATTGTCTAATTTTAAATGCCATTAATATTTTCAAAACATATTGAATAGTACTTATATTTTTATGAAAAAACAACACTCAATACTTCTTACAATCAAGCTTCACATGATAGTTAGTTTTGTATAATTTATGATTATAGTTATACACACTGTCATTTAGAGTTGAAAATATCATGTAGAAAAAAAAAGACTTTCTATACAAAGTGATCTATTAGGGTGACATTTTAAAATTATTTAAATAAGTAAATCCATTTATTTGATTTGTGTTTGCTTTTACATTAAATTGGAATATTTTTACATTGCGTAGTTCAATTATGGTTGGCACTGATAAAAAAAAGTGTAAAATATAGAAATAAAACATAAGAAATAAAGTTGTCACTGCCAACAAAAAAATTTATATTTATAAATTTTATCTAACTTTAAAGGTAGTCAAACAGTGTTGCGCAACTGATGGTGTGGAATCTCAGTACATCAAGGACGAAATTTTACCACCATTTTTTAAGAACTTCTGGAATCAGAGAATGGCTCTTGATAGACGTAATTACAGACAGGTAAGTCAGTGAATTATTCCCAGTAGGCTTAGGAACATTTATAAAGGCCACCAGACAAGGTAATTCTGTCTGTCTCATTCTAATTAGTGTTACATTAGTCTGTTGAATTGTCTCTAATTTTGAATTTTTTGTCTTTGTTCAAAGTTATTGACCTTTATTATGTTAGAACCAATTATTGCTAATAAATCTGTTTTTACTAGTATTTCATAAATATTCTTTGTATAGGCAAACTAAAAATAAGTTTAAATGTCTTCAGCTTGTGGACACAACTGTGGAAATAGCCAACAAAGTTGGAGCCGCAGAGATCATCGGTAGAGTTGTGGATGACTTGAAGGATGAGGCTGAACAGTACCGCAAGATGGTAATGGAGACCATTGAGAAGATTATGTCTAACTTGGGAGCCAGTGACATTGATTCTCGTCTTGAGGAGCAACTTATTGATGGTATTCTGTATGCCTTCCAGGAACAAACAACTGAGGTGGGTGGCTGGTTACAAAAATTGGGAGTTTTACTTTTTGTCTAAAGATCTGATTAATAAGCTAATGAAATTTTATTCAAATTACTCATCTTCAAGGTTAATGTTGTTCAGATGGTCCAATAAAATTGATGTAATCAAGTATATATTTAATTATGTTTTATGGAAAAAGTTGTACTGCAAAGTTTTAACAACATAATTTGTTTACTGTTAATTGGTTTGTATATGAAACAGTTTTATAATTATTTACTTCATATCTGAATGTCCTCTAGGATGTTGTCATGTTAAATGGGTTTGGTACTGTGGTGAATGCTCTAAGTAAAAGAGTCAAGCCATACCTACCCCAGATGTGTGGTACCATCTTGTGGCGTCTCAACAATAAATCTGCCAAGGTTAGACAGCAGGCAGCTGACCTCATCTCAAGAATAGCTATTGTTATGAAAACTTGTCAAGAGGTGAATTTATAACTTAATTCCAACTGAGCATTTTGTATTAAAGTTAAGTTAGTTTATTACAAATGATAATTTGATTTTTCATACATAAAAAAATAATGTTGAAAATCTGTATTTCTTGTCACTGATACTACCTTTCAACCTTTTTTCAACTAATCATAAAGAAATTAAACAAGCACTAGGGTTTATTAAATGATTTTTTGACAAGTGAATCAAGAAAATAAAATTTAAATGCTACTAAAACTTACTTAGATCCATCTTATAATATGCATCTTCAGTTTAGGATCACCCAATTCAAGAACAAAAAATGTTGAGAAACTAGTACAGATTCAAAATAAAACTATTTTCAACTCTTATTTAATGTAACACTTTTTTTTTGTTTTTGTTTGGAGGGCTGGGTCCCTGACATCTGCCAGCTATGACTAATTATTTCTGGATTCTTTTTTAGGTTTAAGACATATTAGAATGTTTTGTAAAAAAAAAAAAAGCTTATTAGTTTTTCAAATGCAAAATAACAATTTTCAGGAAAAACTTATGGGCCATCTTGGTATTGTGCTGTATGAGTATCTTGGAGAAGAGTATCCTGAAGTGCTAGGTTCTATCCTTGGTGCCCTCAAAGCCATTGTCAATGTTATTGGTATGACCAAAATGACTCCACCCATTAAAGATTTGTTGCCCAGATTAACACCCATTTTGAAAAACAGGCAAGTGAAGACTTTTATAATTTGAATATTCATGTTTTCAAAAATAAAATGTTATTTGTTTGTTAGATCTGTATTTTATAGCCTTTTAGTGAGTGTATGTAATTAATTTCAATTGTTTTCCATCAGACATGAAAAAGTCCAAGAAAACTGTATTGATTTAGTTGGTCGTATTGCTGATCGTGGTCCTGAGTTTGTATCAGCAAGAGAATGGATGAGAATTTGTTTTGAATTATTGGAACTTTTGAAAGCCCACAAGAAAGCTATTCGGAGAGCAACAGTTAACACATTTGGCTACATTGCTAAAGCTATTGGGTAAGTAAAATATATAACAATTAAATGTATATAGGAATTATTTATTTATTATTTACTATTGGTCTAAGACTATATATAGGCTATATTAAATAAAAAATGCAGGATTAGGCATAAATTATTATACTAATTTTTTTTAAATGCCTTAAGTACCCCCTTCAGACCATGTGCATCTATAGATGATGTAAAGGTCATGTTTCTGTGGCCAACAGTTAAATGAGGGTGTCGTGACCAGCACCACGACCAACTGTCTTTTATTTGCCTACATGATGTCAGGTACTCATTAGAGTTGGGTGGACTCAATAGCGTCCTAAAACCCTGAAATTCAAAATCACAGTCAGTTTGGCAGCCAAGTGCTTGACACTCAGCAATCGTGCCCCTAATAATTATAATCATACTAATAGCTTCAGTAAAAACTGTCTTGTTAAACTTGATGTTTCAAAATACTAGTGATGGAAATAAATAGTAATGTCAATATAACAAAAATATTTCCAAGCATTTATTACAAACTCATTCAGTCTGGGTGGAATCTTTTACATGTTATTTCTCCACACACATCATAGATGTCATTGTAGTACTACCTAACTACTTAACCTATTGACACAGTTCTTTCTATTTCTGACAGTCCCCATGATGTTTTGGCCACCTTGTTAAATAACCTTAAAGTTCAGGAGAGGCAGAATCGTGTGTGTACAACAGTAGCCATTGCCATTGTGGCAGAAACTTGCTCCCCCTTTACAGTGTTGCCTGCTCTGATGAATGAGTACAGGGTCCCTGAGCTCAATGTTCAGAATGGTGTTCTCAAATCTCTGTCTTTCATGTTTGAGTACATTGGTGAGATGGGGAAAGATTATATTTACCCAGTAGCACCTTTGTTAGAAGATGCTTTGATGGACAGGTAAAGAAAATACACTACGAAATAAAACCTGTATGCATTATTAACTTTAAATTCTTGTAATTTTATTGAACATGGTCTTTACTTATTTATTCCTTTATTTCATCACTTTTACAATGAGGCAGAGGATTTTTAATCATGAAAATATTGGACAAAAATCTTAAAAGGAATAATTACATATCAATCTGCAAATACTGCATTTTAATAAAAGAGTAAAGCATTCAATATTATTTGAAAAGCATTTTTATACAAGAAGGCTAAAACATACATCTCATGAACTATTTTTTGTTATGATTATATAGTTATCTATTGCTCTTTTAATGTTTCTGTTGAGTGCTTTGTTTTCAAATGTCATCTTGGGATTTCAGAGATCTGGTGCATCGACAGACTGCCATGGCTGCCATTCAACACATGGCCCTGGGTGTGTGTGGCTTTGGTTGTGAGGATGCCCTGGTACATCTTCTGAATTATGTTTGGCCCAATATCTTTGAGAACTCTCCCCACGTTGTCCAGGCATTTATGGGTGCAGTGGAAGGTCTGAGGGTAGCTATTGGTCCATCCAAAATATTCCAGTATGCCATGCAGGTACTAAGAATTGACAATGTGTTATGGATTTACTTTATTTGCCTGAGCGATTTTCATGTACCTGTAAAATATTTACATTTAATAGTTTTACCAGTAATTATTCTCAAAAATTTTTTAGTGTCATTAATATTTATACAGATAATAATAATAATCTTTATTTTATCCCTAGGAAATATGTTTTACAATTTGTGCAAAACACCAAACAAAACTTCAAAACTATTTAAATGAAAGTCAAATATACATTCACACCAAATTCTTTTAATAATTTACCTATGAAATGTTATATCAGTAAAATTGTATTTAATGATTGGATTGCCAGGGGAACAAAAGAGTGTTTGTGTCTGTTAGTCTTTGTTATCAATGTCTTGTATCTCCTTTGTGATGGCTAAATCACAAAATCCTGTCCAAGTGGTGGTCTTTCATTTCTAATTATAGGGTTCAAGGGATCAGATGTAATTCCCCTCTGGGTTTACCTCCATCAATTAAAAAAGACTTTTTGGTATTAAAATATAAATTTCCTTCTTCCTCACTTTCTGAGTGTAGCCTAGTTTACTGAAGTTCAGTTGATCACACTCACATTGTAGAGCAAAATTGTATGAATGAAATGGTTACGTATTGGACCAGTGAGACTTTCAATTAACATGCTTTTTACAGCATGATTAGAAATAGAACTAATTATTTCATTTAGATGGTAAATATTTTGTGTAAAACATACTCAAGTTTTGATCTACTTAAGGAGTTTGAATGTTCAATATTGAAATAGGTATGATTTGCCCATTAAATAGTAAAGTTTCATTGGTTTGAGAATTATTAAACAAAAAAAAGTGAGGGTAATATTTGGCGACTGAGGAATAAAGAGACAGTCCACATTTAAAATATTTTTAGATCTAGATGGGAGAAAAAATTAATTTAATATAGACTTTAGGTCAATGGGTCAATGCACTTGTGGCTAATAGATTATGTATTTTTAAAGTGAAAATCATTTGATAACTTTGGATATTGTTTACAAAAAATATATTTTAAAGAAATTCTAATTTAGAATATTGGTAATCTCCTATTAAATGTACTATTGACATAGATCTGGCCTATTGTTAAATGTCAATTATTATGCTTATACTCATTATTTTTAAATCCATTAGTGGAAAAAATGTACATAATATTTTATCTCTTTATTAGCTTCAAAAAAGGCTTTGTCATTCATACTGCTTAATAACTTTAATATAGTTGAAAGTTTCAAGTTAACTATTACAAGTTAATTACCTCATTTTGCCCACATTTTTTTTTTTTGGACCCTCAACGCACATTAATTATTTAGGAAATGGGACAAATCTGTTATTTTTTTTATTTACATTTTTATTATTTTTTTTTTAAATTGGTGTAAACTCGAAAAACTAAATGGAATAACATTTAATTGCCTTATATATGTAAATTTATTTATTTGTTGTCTTAATTTTTAAAAAATACTTACTAGATCTAGAGAAAGACATGATTAAATAGGCAGTAAATCTCAGTGAATCAATGACTGTGTTCTCAAAAACCTATTTTTTTCCTTTCCAGGGCCTTTTTCACCCAGCCAGAAAAGTGCGAGATGTTTACTGGAAGGTTTACAACACAGTGTATATTGGAGCCCAAGATGGACTCATTCCTTCATACCCACGTATCCCCAATGATGCAAAAAATCAGTACATTCGTTATGAGTTGGATTATGTATTGTAGTTTTATTTCATCTTTATATTTCTCTGTAAATAATTGATTGACATCTTAAACATAACAATACCACTCAATAAACAAACCAAATTGGTGTAGCTAGTACTGAATGGTTTAAATGTTTCTTTAGCTTATTAAGAAACCTGTCACAATTACCTTTGTCACATTTATATATTAAAAAATTGTTTTTGTCGAAATTTTGTATTTTCATATGTTTATTTATTTATTTTTTGTGTGTGAATGTACTTTCCCAAACCAGTAATTAAAATCATAAGATTTTTAAAAAAATTATTTTTTGAGAAATGCCTATAACAAAGTTTTATAGTATTGTGTCCCTCAATTTCAGGCAAACAAATGGTCAGAATATATATATATATATATATATATATATATATATATATATATATATATATATATATATATATATATATATATATATATATACTATGTTTTGAGAAAAACAAGCATCATACCATACCATATGATTCCAGTGCTTGAGAAGACCTTACAGCTTAGAATCAAACAAGAAATCTTTTTTTTTTTGATGCCAGCAAAATTCAAATGTGTACATTTGAGCAAAGAACGTAACTTTGTTTTGACATTACTTAGTACTTCACAGGTTGACAGTTGCTATAAATCATTTTAGTTCAGTCATTGATGTTTTAATTACATTTTTAGCAATTTTTTTTTTTTTGGTTAATGTCCCTCTTCAAGCTGTAAGTTTGTATTTTCCAAGTCGGAGGGGTGTTATTAGTTTGGGAAAATATGTTTCATTTTTTAGGCTTTTTTTAGTTATTTGTTAAGTAGACTATTCTGTTTTTAAAAAGTTTTGTTTTTTGTGATAAAGCTATTGCATTTGGAAATAATTTTGACAAACAACGTACAAAACCATTTTTTTAATGTTAGGATTTTCTGTTTGTTCATGTTTAAGGGTTGTCAATAAAGTGTATTCTACAAAAAAAATTCTTCTGTGCTTTGTTTCCATTGGTAATAGAACTTAGGCAGTTGCTGACACACTAAATAAATATAAAACCAAAAGAAAAATCTTACTCTGGAACAAATGTAACCTAACACAACTACACCAAGCTGCATTAAACTTTCAACAAACATTTTTATCAGAAAAAGACATTAACCAACCAGTTGATGACCTCTGCAATTTCATTAAAAACTATCTTAAAAACATTATAGTAAATCTTATACCAATTATATACCCCTCAAACAAAATAAATAAATGCTGTTTAATAATAGATTCAAGAAGCTTTGTAAACAAGGAAAACCTATACAGAAAATTAAAAGAAACTAAGGCAGAGAGAGTTAATAAAAGTATATTAAAATAAACACCTAACACAAAAGTAAGCAGAGTGAATACATAAACAATGTAATATCTAAAGATCACAACAAAAACCTATGGTCATACATTAAGTCTAAGAAAATGAAAACAACAGGAGTAACACCATTAAAACAAGATAACACATTATGATAATGAAACTAAAGCTAACATACTATACAAATACTTTGCATCAACATTCTCAGCCACAGGAGACAAAGACATATTACTTAATTTGAACCAAGTAGACAACATAGGAGCCATAGAAGTACAAGAAAAGGGAATCCAAAAACTATTAGCCAACATTAAACCAAATAAAGCATCTGGACCTGATGGTATTCCAGCTGGATGACTCAAAGAACTAAGCCATGAGCTAGCACCAGTGTTCAGGGCAGAGTACCAAGGGACTGAAAAGAAGCTAATGTCACCCCCTTATTTAAAAAAGAAGAAAAATCTGACCAGTATCACTTACCAGCATCACATGTAAAATCCTAGAACACATAATATGTAGCAACATCATAAACCACTTAGACAAACATAATGTCCTTACTCCATACCAACATTGCTTTAGGAAATATAGATCATGTGAAACACAACTAATAATAAATTGATGATTTTTCAAAAGGTTTAGATAATAGTGATAATATATTAGATTTTCCCAAGGCTTTTAAAAAAGTTCACCACTATAGTTTGCTTAAAAATTATAATATTTTGCCATTGAAGGTCCAGGTCCATGCATCAGGGGATAAAAGATTTTCTGATAGGGAGAGAACAAACTGTAATAATAAATGGCTCTAAATCAACAACAATAACAGTTTACAACTCAGGTGTTCCTTAAGGAA